>JAZGTL010000090.1:0-600000 GCA_037349345.1 Oemleria cerasiformis | reverse complement strand
CAGTAGTGCGATTTGGGGATGAATTTTTTGCGCTTATAATGAGCACCAATGGCTATGGTGAGAAATGTCGTATTTTCCCTTTCATTTTGGCCACATGGCTGCCACATAAGATAAACTAACGAATATTAGATAATTTAGATGGAGTTAACAAAATTGGTGCAAGTTTTTGTATGAAGGGTGGGTTTTGGGTGGTAAGTGAAACAAATGAGCGTTTTGGGTGCAAAGTGAGATTAAAATTGCAGTTTTTGGTGCATTTCGACTAAAAAACCTACTAAATAATAGATAAGAGATAAGTAGATATACTTGGATATTAGCTAGGTTTATTTCATGTTGTTAATTATATCGTCAAACTACGTTATAATGTACATAAAATGTTATGGAGCGCATGCAAGTAACGATTCACAATTATTTTGTCTGTAGAGGCTACCCTAGAGAAAACCTTCAGCCAAAGAAGTGCGGCAGCGGGCCGAGGTGGACTAGTCTCCATCATCTGACTGTTTATGCCATTCTATCTTAGCCTTCATTCCCATACCTCCTTGCTCTCTTTTTCGTTTTGTCTCGTCCCTTTCAACCATCAATTTTCTTGTGGTCTGAAAAAGTAATCATTGTTAGTTGGTGCAAATCTGTCGAATTTTCCATACCAGTGCATGGTACTTCGTTCAACCTAGAGGATGCATCGACGATGCTAATAATTGGGCTTCAAGGTTGCGAGATCTTTGGGTTGGGGCTTGGTTTGTTTTTAGATTGTTTTTAAATTTTTTTCCAGTATTGTTCCCTTTAATGGGATTTTGTGCCCCTTTTTGAGATTGTAATGCATTTTTGTGGGTTTGTTATGGCCTGTGGCTTTGATGTTAATTAGGGAGGGATTTTCACATTAAAAGTCCTGCATGTACGTGATTCTATCCAGATCAATTTGGCATTTGCTAAATCTGGTCATTGGAGTTGGTTTACCCTTATACAGTTAAACGTCTATAAATTAATAACCTTGTGACCAAGGAATTCTATTAATTTAGTAAGATATTAATTAATGGAAATGATCAAGATGATAAAATTGAAGTTGATAGTTCTATTATCGAGCCCGTTTTGCGAAAAGAAGCTTTCAAAACGATGATAACATTGAATAATTTTTTTTTTGCAATATGAGAAAATCACACCAAAACTTCTTACCTTGTTAAGAAAAGTTGGAGATGGAGTCCAAGGTGCCATCAATTTCAAGAAGAAACAAAATAATGATTGAGTCTTATTCTAAAAAACTTTAATAGTTAAATCATAAATACTATGTACTAAGAAATTATTAATTTATATATTACCTGAGACCTATTACTTATTTTGTATAATGTATTATCTTATAAATTTAGTGAATTATTAATTTTGTATGTTATTTTTAAGTCGAGACCGACCAAAAATATTATTTAATCAAAGTTATTAATTTATTGGGTATTAAATTATCGGAATTCTACTATATGTTTATCTTCTAGATTTTGAGAATTTTTTTTTTTTGTTATATTATTCTTTTTTACCAATAAACTTTCATATCTTTGATCGATATAAATACATAAAATGATAATACTTGTAACTGTTTGATCCTTGTACTAGAAACTTTCTCCCAAAATATCAGTACGTACTATTTCATGATTGATATGTACATACACAAATACATATACAAACGTATGTATACGTCAAGGAGACAAAGACAATGTTAGACATAATATATATAATTGAGAATTTGCTGCCGAGTTATTTTCTTTTGATCTCTCCAAGCTAAATATATAGTTTGTTTTCACTATTTAGGTATTTTACAATAGTTTAGGCGAATTTGATTCTTATCTATAAGAATCAGATGACTACCCGAGTTTAATTCTTATAGGAGTATTTCTATACTAATGAATATCATAAATGCTAGTTTTATGTATTAATTGTAAGACGCAATTTATTTTGATTGGTCATCACTTTATTGTTGATTGTTTGTATTTCTTTCTTTATATTTAATGGGGTGGGCATAGGTGGAGGTAGGAAGAGTCTAGGGGAATCTTGTTGGGCCCCTCATGTCCTTTACCATGTCCTTTAAGTGGTTTTTCGTTATAATATCTATTATATTTAAATTTTGTGTCTTTATTTTTTTTGCTTAATGCTTTTATATTTCTCTATTATCATATCAATATGAATCACTAATTAATAACTATTGAAAGTTGAGTGCATGAGTATTAGTTTTGCATACATTTGAATACTCAACATAGATTATGCCATACTTGCTTATTGAAAAATGAATAACATATATATACCCATAATATTTCCTCAATCCATTGTCATTATTTTATTATTTTTTTCCAATATAATGACTGTCTATAGTATAATATACCACTCTTACCATTAACTTCTTTCATAAGGGAATTAGAAAACTTAATTCTAAACCGTTTTAGTCGAACAATACCTTTAGGACTATCTATATAAAGTGCCCCTCCTGGCCCAAATTCCTACGCCAGTGGAGTTCGGCCTCTACAAGTTGGAATTAAACTCATGTGATCTGTTACACCTCGCCTCGAAAATCTAACTAGATAACAGGAATACCGGGATGCTGCTCGACACTTGGACATTGAGTCTAGGTGACGAAAGCCAAGCTAAAACGTTGCGTTTTAGGAAGCTTAGTGGAAGGTAAATAGTAAACACTAAATTACCGTTTCACCACGACAGTGGGTAGCCCGGAGCATAATTAAACAAATGATGATCATAACTAAAGCATCGAATGCTTAAACCGATTGTTGCCTTGTTACACCCATCATGGGTAGTGTCAGAAATGTCACCGCAGGATTCCCTCCTTTTATCCACGAACCTTCTTCTGAAACCTGAGGGGTGTAAAATAGAAGGGTCAGTGGACCTTAGTAGTTTTCAGTGAAAAACAGCTTATTAAACATAATATAATAACCACTCAGTTTGATTAAAAACTTTAATAATTACTATATATTTAATATAGCACACACAACGAGGCACAATAATAAGATAATAATATGATAAATTGCCAGACCCGCAAGGCTGACAACCACACCAAAATAGTCATACGCACACCAATCAAATAAATATGGCAATTCATCGAATTGACATTCATCACTGAATCTTCACACATTGAAGATGACACATCCAATACTGATTGTTAACATGAAAAGTCATACCTCAATATCATCGTCTCTCTAAGACGATATCGATCAACTCACACGTCGCACTTGTGCGTACGAATCATAGCTTGTCTATCTGGGTCACCGCCCACTCCATACCCACTGACTGCGATAACGAATGTACTATCCTTGATATCTCAGAACACTGTTCATCACATGTGACGATAATCATCATATCACATATAATGAGCCGAAAAATCCCTCGGCTATCATATCTCAACATATCGTATACCATAAGCCGGCATAACCCTCGGCTTTCATCGTATCATATCGGCCGACAAATACCTTGGCTATCATCATTTCACATCAGCCAGCATGTCCCTCGGTTATCATCATGACTCAATCCTCATATCACATCAGCAAGCATGTCCCTCAGCTATCATTATGACTCAATCATCATAATAGGTATCCCAATGGCATTGTAGTCAGACGAGTCACGCGCATGTGACAGGACTGGGTGTCTTCGCTCGTACCACGACCACTCGAAGGACTGTGTACAAGCACCATCACCACAGGTCCCCCTAGGAGCTCTGGGGCCATAGACATACATAAGAGCTCGGGGACAAGACTGACGCTATTTAACTAGTATAGAGAAAGTGCAGGTGAATGATCACATGAAGGACTGGTTTGTGGCCTACAGATAGGTACGACACCAGTGACCACCATGTGGGTATACCAGGACTCGACACTAAAACGGGACTCAACATGCCTCATACTCGACACACGACTCATATCCTAGGCCGGCATGCCTTGGCAGTAGTATTTCAACACTGACACATGTGCTAAGCCGGCATTACTCCTCGGCAATAGCATCTCAACACTGACTCATGTCCTAAGCCGGCATGACTCCTTGACCTTAGCCATCTCATTCATCTGCTCATTTTATCTTGATTGTCGTGCTTATCTTTTTCCGTACATATTTCTCGGTAACTCTCGAGTCAATATCGTATAACATATCTCGGACCGTCCCTCGAGATTTATTACTATGGTTATCACTCATGCATACTAGTGATTATAATGATTCTGTAGGGATTACAACCTCAATTAAAACAATCAAACCAATGCCGGGCCCTAACGTTAACCCAAGGCATAGTCTATGCTTCCTAGCATTATAACCGAGTATACATCCACACAAACCATCATATTACCCTAAACGCACCACATGCATAATTATATATCTATATATATATATATATACAAACACATATAATTATGAGCTTAGGGAAGGAGGTCTACTTACAGTACGTCGGGGATAAATCACCTGAAAAGGTCCACTAGTGCACGTACTTTGAGGAAATCGCTCTTTAAGGTCCCCACGAGCTCCGGCTCGAACCATGCAGTCCTCCGTAGTCTCCCATATCCTTAACACCAACCAAATGTGGTGTTTAGTATCCAAAATCCTTAATTTAATCCTTAGATTAGGGTCCCTAACCCCCAAAAGTAACCACACATCCTTAACTACCCAACACTAACTTAGGATGCTCAAACAGGGCCTAAAACGAACTCAAATGGGCCCAAAACTATCAAAAAATGATTCAGAACATCCAAAAACCCTTGACAGGGGTCGGAAAGTGGCCTCACGAGCCGCTACGCGTAGCACGCGCCACACGCCACACGCGCAAAGCGCCCCCATCCATGACTACAACCCCCCGTCACGCCGTTAAGATGGCATTAAGGCGTCGTTAGACTTTAACGGAATATGCTAAATCGTTAGCATATTCTGTCAATTTCTGATGGCATCAGTCCACTGCCATCCCCGTTACTAGCGAACGGAATATTCCATCGCCGGCTGAATATTTCATCGCCGGTGCGATGGTCGTCGGTCAGAAAATGCCATTAAAGGCCGAGTTTCAAGCTTTTCTATTTTCTCCATTTCTTAACCAAAATCTGCAAACTTCTAGTCTAAATCTATCTACTCGACAAGAGGAATCTGAAAATGAGGTCCATGGTTTGAGATGGTACCTGTGGCAGCCGAAAAAAGCCTCGAAAGCAGTGGGAAACTAAATTCCTCTCGCTGTCGTTCCGCCATCGACGGTGGCTGTTAGATCTGATCGTTAATACGGTCGTGATCGCGAGGAGGAGACGAAGAGGTTGATGGTGGTTAGGAGGTCTAGGTCGCCGTCGAGTGGTGGTGGTGATGGTGGCTTCCTCGAGAAGCCTTTTGCGGGAGAGAGGAGAGAAAGAGAGGCGCAAGGAAGAGAGAGAGAGACATGGGCTAATCGGGTGAGGAGAGAGAAAATCAGAATTTATAATTTAAACTTTTTTAGAAATCACCGATACGTCCCAACCGTTTCAGACCCATAATTGTCTCGTTGGAATTCCAATTTTAGATTGTCGCCTATCGACGTACTCGTGAGCTTGAGACTTACGTAATGGTGTGGAGAAAACATTCGAGCCTTTGGAAAGTTCAAGGGCAAAATGCTCATTTGTAAAGCCAAACTTCTTATCACGGTCCAATAACCCTATTTGGGCTCTTACTAAAGTCCATCTTTGTGCTTA
Source organism: Oemleria cerasiformis (assembly GCA_037349345.1). Taxonomy (NCBI): domain Eukaryota; kingdom Viridiplantae; phylum Streptophyta; class Magnoliopsida; order Rosales; family Rosaceae; genus Oemleria; species Oemleria cerasiformis. The sequence goes on along the minus strand of JAZGTL010000090.1, from coordinate 594,331 downwards.
GCTCAAATTTATACGTTAATCTAACCCGGGACTACCGGTTATTTATTTACTTTAAATTTATAACTTTTATTTTTGGATGGGTTGTGTCAAGATCAATATAATGCGTTCACAAATAAAAATCAGCCTCATTACTCCCAAAATTTCCGACCAAGTGTGGGAGTTTGATTCTTATAAATAGGAATCAAAAACAAACTTTTCAACCTACTGCGAAAGTCCTTATAGTTCATCTTATTGTTTATTGGCTCAAGTTTGTTTGTTTAAAAGAAATAGCAAAAGTTCCAAGGTTTGATGTCATGTGTAATAAGCAATCAGCAGATCATATCCAAGGTTAACCAAACTTTTGATGGATATCGTATCCCCCAGGAGGCCAAAGCCGTGAGTTGAGTTAAGATTAAGTATATAACTAGACTTTCAGAAATCACCTGTAGGGGCTAATGTTAACGCACTAAGGGACTGTTTATTTACCAGTAAGAAGAATTAAATAATAGGTAATGATTTCCATTATTGACTACTCATGCGTTCATTTGGAAAATAGAGTTCTTTAATGGGTGGGTCCCATCTAAAATCCTTAATGCCATTACCCATTTTGGAGTAATGGAATTAATTAGAAGGGAGGTGTTATTGACTCCCATTACCTATTTTTAATTCTTGATTTACCAAAATTACCCTACAACTTTTACAATAATTACAAATCTCATGTCACAGTAAGTTTATGCGTGCCCTAATTTTCTTATTAATATTTCAATTATCCGACGCACTGCTTTATTACAAAAAAAAATTACAAAATTCACGAATGTTGTAAATCAACTTGAAGCTGCTGAAGCTGTTGTTGAGACAACAAAAAAAGGTCCCAGACCTAAACAATGTCAAATTGCTATATAATTTTTTTTAATAATGCCAAGTATTGTCAAATTGCTAAATAATTTTTTTTTACTGATGTCTAGTACTATGTGCACCATACTTCTTAATCTTGTTTGCTATATAAGTATCTTTGATAATATTTGGCAAAAAAAAGGTATCTTTAATAATAAAAATTCAGTAATTTAATCTATGATAAGTTGAGGGAGACTAATTAAAATAGTGTCCACATAATGGTGGTCTTTGTAGTTTTTGTTGTAGTAGCATACTATTAATAAAAAGGTTATTAATTTATTTTTATGCAAGGGCATTTTAGTAATAAAATTATTTTTTATTTCGATTCATAGTAACTTGTAAACAATAACAATAAAAATCAATCTCATTAATGTCCTAATTCTATATGTTGAGTAAATAACTCAATGGGATGATTACCTAATTTTTCGATTATCCAGTTATCTAATTTCCTGCTTCTCCGATTATCTACTACTCTCATTGAATTCATGGTAAGTAAACATGCCCTAAGATTGATTGATTAAGGAACGTATTTAAATTCATTACGGAAGCTAAAAGCAACATCTGCGTTTAATCGAAAAATTGAGTTTCAAACTTGATTTCATACATGGTCATAAAATTTAAGCTCTATGTATGAAAGTGATTTTTATTGTTGAGAGTCATATATATTACTTTTATGAGTTTGATTTTAGTTAAAGCTATAACTCCTACATGTATTCCATGTCATTTGTGGTCCCTTTAATTATCTTTTGTTAGAAATCTGGCCATCCATAGTAAAACGTGATACTTTTGTGAGACATGTGTAGGAATTAGAAAGATTATGCACTTATGAGAATACAAGAAAAAGAATGACTCAAATCGGAGTTCAAATCTAGGAGATGTCCTTAAATCAATATCGGGTCCTGAACTAGGTCCAAGGACATGTCCAGGTACCTCATTTTGGGGTCCTTGACCAAGTACCTCAGATCAGCCCATCCGGGTCCCAAAGTTGTGTCTCATGACACCAAGTTCATGTACTAGAAGTGCCAAGGTCAGAACCAAGACATGTATAGGACATATCTCAAGAACTTCCATTCGAGTCCCTAGACGCTTCCCAGACTGAGTCAGAATCGAGCCCCAGAGCCTCACCAAGGCATCCAACCGAGTGTCCTTGAGGAGCCTCAGTGATGTCCCAGGAGCCAAGTTTCAGGCAAGCTTCCTACCAGGGAGTGCCTCAGGGGTACTAGTTCCAGGTCCGCAGGTCAGGTTCCTGACCTGACCCGATAAGTTCAAAGAAGGACATTTGCATGCCTACAACCATTCGATTGAGGCACGAAGGGTTTTTAGACTCTTTGGCGTGTGTAGAAGTTATTTAAGTATCATGGCGCACCAAGGCGCGATGAAGACATTCAAGGCCCAAGTTCTAAGTTTCCAACATCTGACCGCAGGAAGACCGCGGGCTGCCAGCGAGCTGCCCTCGACCACCTTGTGTTCCCACTTGCCAACTGGCATTTCTAAATTCCAGCCTTGTTCTGCTTAGTTCTCCAGCAGTTTTAGGAATACTTATCTAGTTAGGATTGTAATAACATTCTAGAACATTTAAGGCTAGGGTTTCTAATTTCAGTCCTTGTCAAGAGTCCTAGAAAGATGCTGGGAAGTAGACAAGTCCATCATTAAGGTATTGTGCTTGGCCATGTCATATCCAGCCGTGGCAAAGAAGTAGACAAGGCCAAGATTTTTTTCATTAGTGGCCTGCCCTATCCCACTTCAGTTAAGGAAGTCAGATCCATCTTAGGACATGTTGGATTCTATAGGAGGTTTATCAAGGACTTCTCCTAAATTACAAGACCCCTGTGAAATCTGCTTGCCAAGGATGCACCATTTGACTTCACCAAGGAAGGATGTGAGTCCTTTGCGGCCCTAAAGGACAAGCTCACGGATGCACCTATCATCATGCCACCTAGATGGGACCTGCCCTTTGAGCTCATGTGTGATGCCTCAGACTATGCCATAGGGGCAGTCTTAGGACAAAGAATAGATAAGTTGCCACATGTTATTTACTATGCAAGTAGGACTTTAAATGATGCTCAACTTAACTATTCTACTACTGAGAAAGAACTCCTCTACTACTGAGAAAAAACTCTTCTACTACTGAGAAAGAACTTTTCGCTCTTATATTTGCTTTAGAGAAGTTAAGGTCATATTTTCTTCAAACAAAGGTTATTATATATACTGACCATGCAACTCTTAAGTATTTGCTTAACAAGAAGGATGCCAAGCCAAGACACATTAGGTGGATGCTATTGCTACAAGAGTTTGATCTTGTGATCAAAGACAAGAAAGGAAGTGAGAATGTGGCAGCTAACCATTTGAGTAGATTCATCCACGGGTCCAATGGGGAAGTGAACCAACTACCTCTCCAAAAGAGCTTCCATGACGAGCAGCCCTTCCATCTCAAGGCCTTTGACCACTAGTATGCTGACATTATCAATAATCTTGCTACTAGCCTAATCCCTTCTCATCTGTCTAGGTTTCAAAGGGAGAAGCTTGTGAAGAAAGCCAAATACTACATCTGGAATGAGTCCTATCTATGGAAGAACTGCCCTGACTAGCTCATAAGGAGATGCGTCCCAGATCATGAGGTCAAGTCCATCTTGGACTTCTGCCACAACAAGGTCTGTGGAGGCCACTTTCGCGCCAAAAAGACAGCCCTCAAAGTCCTTCAATGCGGCTTCTATTGGCCCACCATCTTCAAGGATGCCCATGAACATATCCTCACTTGTGACAAGTGCCAAAGACAAGGTAATATTGGCCCAAGGGATCAAATGCCCCTAAACCTCATTCTAGTTATAGAACTCTTTGATGTTTGGGGCATTGATTTCATGGGACCATTCACTAGCTCCTTTGGTTTTCTTTACACTCTACTTGATGTTGATTATATTTCTAAATGGATGGAAGCAATTCCAACCAAGACTAATGATTCTAAAGTAGTGTGTAGCTTCATTCAATCCCATATATTGTCAAGGTTTGGAACACCACGGGCCATCATTAGTGATGGTGGCTCACACTTTTGCAATAGGACCTTTGAGGCCCTCATGAGGAAATATGGAGTCACACATAGGATCTCGACTCCTTATCATCCCCAAACTAGTGGACAAGCCGAGATCTCCAATAGAGAAGTCAAGGCCATCCTTGAGAAAACCGTGGGACCATCAAGGAATGATTGGTCCAATATGCTCAATGATGCCCTTTGGGCATATAGGACAGCATACAAGACACCAATTGGCATGTCTCATTTTCAGCTTGTTTTTGGCAAAGGCTGCCATTTACCTGTGGAGTTAGAACACAAAGCCTTTTGGGCCATCAAGCTTGTCAATATGACATTGATGTGGTTGGACACCATAGGAAGCTTCAATTGTAAGAGATTGAGGAGCTAAGGAATAAAGCTTCCATCCAGACCCTAAAAAAAAACATCTAACAAAATTGAAAAATTTGGGTAGTGATGAAGACTGAGAAGTCATACACCACTCTAAATCATCAATATATGCTGATAACCTTCTTCATACCCATAAAATAAAAATTGAATAATTTGAACCCACCAAATCGACACCCGGAAATTGAAAGAAAAAAAAAACAGAGAAGTCTCTTAGCCTGACTGCCCAAAGAAAACTCAAAAGCTTGAAGTTTTTGATAGTATATAGCTCGTCGCTTGTAGAAGGAAAAACGCAAAACCCAAAAAATTTCTTCACTGATAGAGGTAGATGAAGACGATGGTGATGATAATTTAAGGTGGTGGTATCACTGACAAGAAGGTTATCGCTAATGAGAACGCTCCCAGCAGTCGATAACATTGCCGCCCAACTAGTCGGCCTCCACCTTCTTTATTTTACTATTCATTTTTTTAGTTTATCAATTTTTAATTATTTTTTGTCCACATAGAGTCCATGTAAAAAAAAAATTGGGTTCTACAAGTACCATTTGGACCGATAACAGAACTTCTAATAGTATTTTTAACGGATGCAGTAAGGTGATGCGCTTCACATTATTTGGGTATCCTAGTGAAATAGTTCATAGTTTGGGTATGAATTTGAAATTTCCCCTATAAGTTGAGGGGTTTTATGTAGTTTGTCCTAATTTTTATTGCTGCCTCCAAATTTATTAAAGCACCCCATTCATAAACACCGTCTCAATTTTTATATTTTTTTTATAATTTTTATATTTACTGAAAGCGATTATGACCAATTTTACTTAAAATATCCTTATTTATAGGTAATTAGCAAAATCTCATTCATTAATTTTTCTTTTTTTTAACAACTTTTTAAATCATCGCTTTAAGATTATATAGTTTTTTAAATTAAATGAAAATTGTGTATGTACATATTCTAATTTATGTATTCTTTCATCATCGACAATGCTTTCAATATTGAGATCAAATCTCAATTGTTTTTTGCGGGATCGATCCCCATCGGAGGAATGATAGCTTGAGCGTCCATCATCAAAATCATCAGTGTCGTATTTGCTTTAAATGATGATCAACTTAACTATTCTACTATTGAGAAAGAACTCTTCGCTGTTATATTTGCTTTAGAGAAGTTTAGGTCATATTTACTTCAAACAAAGGTTATTATATATACTGACCATGCAGCTCTTAAGTATTTGCTTAACAAGAAGGATGCCAAGCCAAGACTCATTAGGTGGATGCTATTGCTACAAGCGTTTGATCTTGTAATCAAAGAAAAGAAAGGAAGTGAGAATGTGGTAGCTAACCATTTGAGCAGGCTCATCCACGGGTCCAATGAGGAAGTGAACCAACTACCTCTCGAAGAGAGCTTCCATGACGAGCAGCTCTTCCATCTCAAGGCCTTTGACCCCTAGTATGCTGACATTATCAATAATCTTGCTACTAACCTAATCCCTTCTCATTTATCTAGGTTTCAAAGGGAGAAGCTTGTGAAGAAAGCCAAATACTACATATGGAATGAGCCCTATCTATGGAAGCACTGCCCTGACCAGCTCATAAGGAGATGCGTCCCAGATCATGAGGTCAAGTCCATCTTGGACTTTTGCCACAACAAGGTCTGTGGAGGCCACTTTCGCGCCAAAAAGACAGCCCTCAAAGTCCTTCAATGCGGCTTCTATTGGCCCACCATCTTCAAGGATGCCCATGAACATATCCTCACCTGTGACAAGTGCCAAAGACAAGGTAATATTGGCCCTAGGGATCAAATGCCCCTAAACCCCATTCTAGTTATAGAACTCTTTGATGTTTGGGGCATTGATTTCATGGGACCATTCACTAGCTCCTTTGGTTTTCTTTACATTCTACTTGTTGTTGATTATGTTTCTAAATTGATGGAAGCAATTCCAACCAATACTAATGATTCTATAGTAGTGTGTTGCTTCATTCAATCCCATATATTGTCAAGGTTTGGAACACCACGGGCCATCATTAGTGATGGTGGCTCACACTTTTGCAATAGGGCCTTTGAGGCCCTCATGTGGAAATATGGAGTCACACATAGGATCTCGACTCCTTATCATCCCCAAACTAGTGGACAAGCTGAGATCTCCAATAGAGAAGTCAAGGCCATCCTTGAGAAAACTGTGGGACCATCAAGGAATGATTGGTCCAATATGCTCAATGATGCCCTTTGGGCATATAGGACAGCATACAAGACACCAATTGGCATGTCTCATTTTAGGCTTGTTTTTTGTAAAGGCTGCTATTTACCTGTGGAGTTAGAACACAAAGTATTTTGGGCCATCAAGCATGTCAATATGACATTGATGTGGCAGGACACCATAGGAAGCTTCAATTGCAAGAGCTTGAAGAGCTAAGGAATAAAGCTTCAATCCATACCCTAACAAAAAACATCTAACAAAGTTGAAAAATCTGGGCAATGATGAAGACTGAGAAGTCATACACCACTCTAAATCATCAATATATGATGATAACCTTCTTCATGCCCATAAAATAAAATTGAATAATCTGAACCCACCAAATTGACACCCGGAAATTGAAAGAACAAAAAAAAAAGAGAAGTCTCTTAGCCTGACTGCCCAAAGAAAAGCCAAAAGCTTGAAGTTTCTGATAATATATAGCTCGTCGTTTGTCGAAGGAAAAACCCAAAACCCAGAAAATTTCTTCACTGATAGAGGTAGATGAAGACGATGGTGATGATAATTTAAGGTGGCGGTATCACTGACAAGAAGGTTATCGCTTATGAGAACGCTCCCAGCAGTCGATAACATTGCTGCCCAACTAGTCGGCCTCCAACTTCTTTATTTTACTCTTCATTTTTTTAGGTTATCAATTTTTAATAATTTTTTGTCCACATAGAGGGCATGTCAAAAAAAAAAAAAAAATGGATCCTACAAGTACCATTTGGACCGATAACAGAACTTCTAATAGTATTTTTAACGGATGCAGTAAGGTGATATGCTTCACATTATTTGGGTATCCAAGTGAAATATTTTATAGTTTGAGTATGAATTTGAAATTACCCCTATAAGTTGAGGGGTTTTATGTAGTTTGTCCTAATTTTTATTGCTACCCCCAAATTTATGAAAGCACCCCCATTCATAAACACCGTCTCAATTTTTATATTTTTTATAATTTATATATTTACTGAAAGCGATCATGACCAATTTTACTTTAAATATCCTTATTTATAGTTAATTAGCAAAATCCCATTCATTAATTTTCTTTTTTTTTAAACAAATTTTTAAAACATTTTAAATCATCGCTTTAAGATTATATAGTTTTTTAAATTAAATGAAAATTGTGTATGTACATCTCCTAATTTCTGTATGCTTTCATCATCGACAACGCTTTCAATATTGAGATCAAATCTCAATTTTTTTGCGGGATCGTTCCCCATCGGAGGAATGATAGCTTGAGCGTGCATCAACAAAATTATCAGTGTCGTTCTCTGATGAAAGATTGCTTGAGCTTTCTTCATCTTCATCATCATCATCAATTCATCAGTATCAGGATATATATGGTACAAAATAATCCCCATGGGATGTTCTCCATGAAAGTAGCAGTTAAATTGATGCATCCTTATTCCATACGAATCCTTTGTATGAAATCGGACGAGCAAGCTTGGAATATCATTGCATGGGAGGTTGAAGAAGATGATATGTGGATATTGACAAACCTACAATTAGGTTATTTAGGGATTTAGGGGTGTAATCATAAATTAAATTTAACGTATAGAAATTTGTTTGATCTTAATAGATAATAGTCATTTCGTGTTAGGAGAAGTAAATGTTTTTATAATTAAATTTTAACTTATAGAAATTTATTTGATCTTAATATGAAGGTAAAAGTGAGTCCATATTAATTAGCTAGGAATCAAATACTGTCAAAGTCATGAATCCTATCAATTGGATAAGGGAGTACGTACGTAATTGATCTCATTCCTATTCATGTCTTTTTTCTAAATCTGAAATTCTCATTCATTTTTTTAAGTTCCCATATTATTCTGGTTCCCCTTTTCAAATAAGTAAAATTTACTTATGATCTGAGGGTAGGCCTTATTTGGTACATAGGGTTGGATATATTGGATATATATATAACTCCGTCAATTCAAGTTATGTTGAAATAAGAAACCAACTATGTCTTCTCAAAAAAAAGAAACCAACTATATATGTAAAAATTAAATGCAGAAAATGGATTAGTTACTTGAAGACATGAGCTAGGGATATGATCATACGCATGCATCACACACACCATATACAAATAATTAAAACAAGCATACATATATATATATATATTCATTGATTAATTACTTCAACGTACGTGGTGAAACTGGACATATATGTTTGATCCATTTATTTTTTTATAAATATTACAAACTATATATATATATATATATATATATATATGCCACACAATTTATACACACACAAACTACGCACTCAATCTCGATCGATCTTCTTATAAATCTAGAGTCAATTCTTGTGATCATCAGGGGTTAGAACCTTGGTGGCCGGTGCGGTCGTCCACAAAATAGTAACGGTGAGTGTCCGGCGAGGAATCGGCACTCGAACCAGCTCCATAGTGCCCAAAACTCGAGTTCGCATCACTCTCCTCATTATTCGTATTTTCTGTAGATTCACCCTTGTTTTGATCAGTGCCCAAATCCTTTTTGTCACTTGTGTCTTTGGTGCCTTTAACAACCGCCGTGGGGACAGCATTATCCGGTGGACTTTTGCTCCGATGATGATCACAGTTGGCTTTCAGACTCTGCCTCTCCTCCAAACTCAGCCGGCTCGCATTGGCATGCACCGATGCGAAAACCAAGACGAACGCAACAAACAGAACAAGTACTGAAGAGCTCTTCATGATAATTAATAATCTTATACGTTCATTCAACCTGCAAAAACCAAGAAATTAAGTTAACAAGAAAATGATTAATTATTCTATAATCAAATTGTTAAACAGAAGTAATTAATTAATAATCCTTACGTTTTGCTAACGGATTGATAAATATCAAGGGAGCAGGGGTGGCTATTTATATGCATATATATGAAGGTTCTAGGGTTACTGTTTTTGGAGGGTGAATATTATTTCTCTTGATGACATATGAGGTTGATCGAGCACTAAACTTTGATAATGGGTGAGGTTTTCATGGCCACTGGCCACCAAATAAGTAATCATATGTATTAATTCATTATTAAACTTTGATAATGGATTTTCAGTGTTGCTATTCAATTATTTAATAATTATTTGTATATTCATAAGTGTGCATTATTGCATTTGCATCTCAATTAGGAAATAATGCATCATAGTGAAAACTTTTTCCAGTCGCCAGATGCAACAATAACGACCACTTCCATGAAATTTTGTACTTTCCATCATTTGCAATTACTTCATTTTACTTTATTTATTTTTTTTTTTCTTGAAGGGGATGAGTAGCTTACTTGAAGATAATTAATTGTGGGAAAACTAGTTAGATATTTCATGTCGATTTAGTGTGCCCTCCATTTTTTTGGAGAAATTACCACTACGGATCGCATTTGCTCTCGTACTTGATCAAACAACAAAATAAAGAATGAATCATATTTTTCTCATAATTTTCTGAAACTGTCACAACTACTTACATGACCTAATTACTATTATTTTCCTAAGGCTATGTTTGGATAATTTCAAAGTACTAAGGATTTAGACAAAATTAATTAAATATAAGAAACTTTAAATTACCAAAAAATTTGAAAATGATTAGATGAAATGCATTTAGAGGGATTTAGGGTGTGTTTGGATGAGGGAAAAAAACATTGGATTTGATAAAAAAAATTAGAATTTCAAGATTCCTATGCACAAATTCTCTTTGGATGCATAAATATAGGAATTTCAAATTCTAAGAAAGTAAAAAATTTGGAATTTGGATGCGACAAATCCCAAGTTTGAATTCCATATAAAAATGAGTCATTTTCAAAATTCCATCTTTATAACTACCATATATATATATGAACATTAAATTACATGTTTAAATTTTATTGTCCTTTTATGTTACCCCAACATGAAACATCACAAATTCTGAAAAATTAATTTCCGTTAATTTAAATTTCGTCATTTAATAAATTCTTAGTAATCTTAAAAACTTTTTTTTTAGTGGTTTTGTTATGTTCTTGTAGTGCATGTGTGTCCCTTGCTAGTTGCTCAATTACCTATATATTTACAAATCCTTCTATTTAATTGTTCTAGTTCATTGCATAGTAATAGAGCATAAAGCTTTTGGGACTTTGAAGTTACTCATGCAAACATATCTGATAAGGGCTAATCAGGTTTAGGGTTTAGGGTTTATCTATAAAGTAGTGTCGAAAATGTTGGTCAGCCGGCTCCAACCTATTCTGCAAGACCTGATTAGCCCTTATCAGATTAGTTTCTTCCGGGAAGACATATCATAGATAACATATCTGTTGGTAAAATTAGAGAACAAGAAATATGCAATCCAATTCTAACAGTTATAATCCTTGCAAGTGCACAAATCAATAGAGATACTATAGCAGCACAACAAGAGTTGATCCCTCAAGAACTTGTTCAACGTTAACCACTGAACCTAGGGTGAATAACTTAGTTAAGACTCAAAATAACAAACAAACAATAGACAATTTGACACTACGGAACCAAGCAATATTTACCAAGAACACGCAAAGAAACAAAGAAAGATTTGAATACAAACCTAAACAATGACTTAAGACGCAAGAAACACAAAAGACTCAACAAGACTCAAGTAAAGTACCACGGCTAAAGGGGGGGGGGGGGGGGGGGGGGGGGGGGGGGGGGGGGGGGGGGGGGGGGGGGGGGGGGGGGGGGGGTGGGGGGTGGGGGGTGGGGAAGGGGATGGGCGGTGTAGGGGTTTGATGCTTGAAAATTGGAAATCAACGAAATAACTTCTTCTAATGCAAGAAACGAATTTAACAATAGTAACAACGATTGAATTTAGTGATTAATTAAATCGAATCAATGTAAACCATCCACCGGTAATCAATTAAGTTCCTAACACAATTTCCAAGATTCCATTACTTCGAATTAGCTGAATATGATGCCCATGCAAAGGTCCGGTCAAGGTTCACTCCACACATTTTATTTCCTTCTTAAATCATATGTAGCAGGCGTTTTCGGTTCACTACCACAACTATTCAATCATACAAAAGAATGCTTTAAGTACGAAAGGAAATCTGAGCAATCACATTACCCATAGAAGATGTTGTTTAATCTAGGTTGTCGTGAATTTAGATTACAAGTAAGATGTAAAGCTAGTACCCTTGATGCTAAACAATCACAAGAAGATGGCTAGTCTAACAACCAATTATTCCTCGATAGATCATGCAAATAAGTTAGCCATACTCATAAACAAAAACTAAGCTCATGACGCACAGTAATCTAATTTGTATTCAGCATGCATAGTAATGTAAATTGAGGGCCAAAATCATGTCAAGAACTACATGGCTAGTGCATCAAGCAACCCTAATTCTGAAAGGAACTACTCACACATCATATTGAAATAACACTTCAAAGAATTCATGATTACATAATCAATTAAAGAGTAGAAGATAAAACACTGAGAATGGTGATGATCCAAGGCACATGTCCCAACAATCTTCAAGAATTCTCTGTTTTCAACTCTTCCCAAAAATGAACAAAAAGTCTCAAAACTGAAAACTGCGTTAAAACTAAAAAGTGTATGCCGCCAAGTGTGGGAACCCTAAGCTTGCGTTAAAACTTAGTTTAAATACTCCTAGGGTTTCCCTAAAAACTAGGAACTAGAGCCTGCATTACAAAGACCAAAAGGCCCTTCATTAAACACATAATTAGCTTTCCTATCTCGGAAGGGACTCATTCCTAGAATTTAGGACCTTTCTTGAACGATAAGTAATCTCCTAGGCAGCCCAGGGAACTCTGATGTGCCAATACTTGTTTTGGAACCTTCTTAGGCTTCTTGGACTACTAGGCATAGTTGGCTCAGCCTAGGACTTGCTGACACAGCTGGACCTCAATTTGGGCTTATCGGTGACACGAAATCGACGCAAAGGGACTTCACCACTAAGGGACTAGGGACACGTCTAGTACATGAATTGGGTCTCCGCTTTTGAGGCGCACCAGGAACTTGTCACTAGCGTGGCGTGACATGGCGTGGTGTGGCGTGGCGCACAAATAGGGATTCTTGGCTGGGACTTCTTGAGACAGGGCTTATCATGCTAAGGGCCTATCCTTGGCCTCGATAGGAGCTCATATGGGACTCGATACTCGGCCTTCTCAGGGACTCAATATGAGGTGCTTGAGGGAATTGGCACGCGTCAGGGGACACGCCTGGGACTCCGCTGAGAGCTCTGAAGGACTTCGTCCTGGGCTTGGATTATGGCGCACTTTTGGTGTCTTTGGGACATGTCAGAGACTTGTCACGACCTTAACCTTGTACCACCTTGAACTTGATCTGCTGGTCCTCAGACATGGATTTAGGACCCTCACGACTTGACTCGGGATTCTTGGTCATGCGCCCAAAATAGGGCTCAAGGACGCGCTAGGACCTAACTCGGGACCCAATTTTGTACTGAGGGCAACTTCTTCATTATAACTCCAAATTGAGCCATTCTTTTTGCGTTCTCTTCAAAATATCCCTATCTTTCCAATTTTGGACAATTCTCACAAAATGCATCACTTTCTACTATGGTTGGCATTAATTCATTCAAAAGACGTGTATAAGGGCACTAAGTAACTTCAAAATGATGTATAAATAATGACTAAACATCATCCTAACCCAGGAACTTCTCCACAAATTCAGCCACTCCAACAGGAAGAAAGGGTACATCGTGTGGAAAATTGACCTCTCTAAGGCCTATGACCGCCTTAACTGGGAGTTCTTAAGGGCGGTGCTTCTTGAGGTGGGTTTGCCTGAAATGTTAAGAGTGTTAATCATGCAAGGTGTCACTACTATTTCAGCTCAGGTTATTCTAAATGGTGAATTGGCGGACTCCTTTGCCCCTCAACAAGGTCTTTGGCAAGGGGACCCTCTTTCCCCTTACCTATTTGTCCTATGTTTGGAGAAGCTTTCGCAGTTGATTGGTGAGGTAGTGCAGAATAAGAAGTGGAGGGCAGTGAATATATCCGTGGGGGGCCCAAAATTTCCCACCTTTGCTTTGCATATGACATCAATGTATTCACAGAGGCTAGTACTCAGCAAGCCAAAATTATCAAATGGTGTTTGGACCGTTTCTGTGAGGCCTCCAAGCAATCGGTGAGTTTTGAGAAACCTCGTATTTACTGTTCCCCTAATGTCCATAGTAGACTTGTTGGAAAAATCAGTTCTATATGAGGGTCGCCTTTGACAAATGATTTATTCGGGTATCTTGGGGTCACTCTAGTTCATAAACGTGTCCGCAAGGAAACTTACTTGACGATGGTTGAGAAGGTTCAAAGAATACTGGCCTCCTGGAAAAGTTCGATGTTCAGTACGGCTGGGCAGGTGACTCTCATTAATTATGTAACATAATCGATCCCAATTTATACAATGAAGACTGTGAAGCTTCCCGTTTGTATTTGTGATGAGTTGGATCGCTGAAACAGAAATTTCCTATGGAGAAATGTTGAGGGGCAGCGAAAAGTTCACTTGGTTAAATGGGAGAATGTGGTTAATCCGAAAAGGAAGGATGGTTTGGGGCTGAAACAATTTGAGGTTATGAATAAAATTCTCCTTGCTAAAATTGGTTAGAGGATGCTGCTACAGACGAACAGTTTATGGGTGAGGGTTTTGAGCACTAAATACGTAAAAAGTGATGTCTATTTCCTCATGCTTGAAGATATGCCAAAAATTGCTGCGCCATCATCAACTTTGTAATGACCCGAAACAAAACTTAAAATAATTTTGTAAAATTATGGAGAAAAAATGATTTTATCCTCAGTTTAGGGGTTCGAAAGCTACTTTTTGTTTGAAAATAATTTTGGAATATTTTTCTTAGACCACTGCGTAGGTCTCAAATTCACGAGTTCGTACACACGCAGCACGCGAAAATCGGAGTTCGTTTGAGAGAGTTACAAGGCTCGAAAGTGCAGGGCATTTTGGTAATTTTGGTCCTAAATATTTTTATGTTCTCACTTACTTTCTCTCTCCTGCCAAAAATATCTCAATCCTCTCCTCTCTCTCGAATTCTCAGGTGGCCAGAGAAAGCAAGGAAAGAAAATAGGGGGAAAAGGGGAAAAGGAAGGAAAAAAGGAAAACTCTCCCCACCCCATCATGATGTCAACCTTTTTTATCCAAACCAAGGACACCATCACCTTCCACTACTCCCCACGAACTCAGCCATACCATCCTTGAAGGTTGAGGACAACAGTGGACGATGCTGGGAAGCCTAGAAGCTTGGCTGATATTTCCTAGCCAATTTCTTGCCACCACAGGTATGGCATCTTAGTAGATAGATTTTGACTATCAGAGTGTCGAATTTGGCTGAGAAATGTGGTAGATACGAAACTTTGGAAATGGGCCAACAATGGTTGTTTTTGGCGGAGCTCCGACGAGCCAACGAGGAAGATGACCAAGGAGCATGGGGGAGGACCACCACTCCATTGGCACATGGCAGCACATGGGGCCCTCCCTCAACCTCCAACGTCTTGCGTTTCAACGTTTTCGACGTTCTGGGTCTTTTGGTGTAGGTTTCCAGTCCATCCGAGTTCGTTTAGGGGTTATTTTAGTCGTCCAAAGTTACTTTGAAGGCGTATAGGGAGCGTGTGTTCTCCCGAGATTTAGGGGGTTCGATTTTGGGTTTATACTTGCCGTTTAGTAATTCCAAGTGTCAGGCGCGGTGGTTCCGAAGGTCACGGGGGACTGAATAGCTTGGAATCAGACTCGTTTGGACCATAAGGTGAGTGGACTTTGGCTTGTAAATTATAATGCACGCATAAGTACATGTTTTAAATGTTTTCTATTATTAATCATGTATTTTGGAAATTAATGCTGATTCTTCCAAATGTTTATTATTAATTATTAGCTCCGAGAACTATGGATAATTGTTTTAACAATTTATTACGAATTATGCAATTCAATCATGATTTTCGGTAAATGACCTTTGTAATGATTTGGGCTTAGGCCCGAGATTGGATTTATAGAATTTGACTTCGGCCGAGCATATGGTTTGGACTTAGGCCCTGTTGCCGAGTTTTGAGACTTTGGGCCCAGAAGGTGATGTAGGCTTTGGCCTAGGGTGAGTATTTGGGCTTTGGTCCTGGAGTGATAGTTGGAATAGAGTTGTTCGTCGTCTAGTCGAATTAGGTCTTATGGGCATAGGCCGGGTAGGGATGATGTTAGTTTCGACCGGGATCTATGAGAGGTATTATATGGACGATTCCATCATACGCTCGGTAGGACGTGAGGTATCTTATGGAGGATTCCATCATATGCTCGGTAGGACGTGACGTATGTTATGGAGGATTCCATCATACGCTTGGTTGGACGTGAGGAATGGACTTGAGGAATGTTATGGAGGATTCCATTATACTCTCGGTAGGAAGTGAGGTTTGACAAGACCCTTTTTGAATTTCCCCTCGAAACCCATGAAAGGCCCTTCTCCCGTCTGACAACCTCTAACATCACAAGTTAATATCCGAAATACCCTTACTCCCTTAAAGATACAGTACGAGGATTCCACTGAAAACCTGGTGGAAACTCCCTGTACCTGATTGACCGCCATCCACCTGTCAGACGAAGGATGCCATAGCGGATAACAAAACTATCCCTGAGGACCTTCCCAGTAAGTAAAACATATGTTTCATCGTCTTCCAAAGACGGTATTAAATAATTGAAGTGTCCCACTTGCGCGAACCATTCACAATTCGTCAATCATCATATCACATATACTAAGCCGGAAAATCCCTCGGTTGTGATATTCCAACAGATCGTATCACATTAGCCGATAAATTCCTTGGGTATCATATATCATAAAACATCCTAGCATCCCCTGAATGTAATCCCGAGCCGTGGCTCGATACCCGGGCCATCCAACATGCGGACAGGCCCTCCTAACCACCGATGATAACACCTCGAGTAATAGCTAGAACCCGAGAGCTCCAATGTAACTACCCGGACCAAAAATTAAAGTACTATGAGAATTTAATTAAGGAAAGGACAATTTTACACTCGAGTTCAGAGGGGTTCGGGAGTCACTTTTTGTCTGGTAGTACTTTTGGAAGTTTTTTTTGGATCGTTGCGTAGGTCTCGAACTCACGAGTTCATAGACAGGCGACACGTGGAAATCGGATTCCATATGTGAGAGATACGGGTCTAAAAGCCAAGGGGCATTTTGGTAATTTAGGTAAGTGGACAATGTTATAAGCCCCATTTTTCTAGATTTTTCAACACTCATCTCGGGGGTCAGTCTCTCTCTCATCCCTCGAACTCTCTCTCTCCGCGTGCGAACATCGCATGTCTCCACCACCTTCGACCAATTTTGGTGTCGATTCGACCCAAACGAAGGCTAGAGATGGAATCCCCTCGACCCCATGAGCTGTTTGGTGGCCATTTCTGGACTCGATCACCACCAGAGACGGCGGATTGAAAGCGGGTTTTGGGCCAAACCTTCTGGGAGGTTTTTTCGATCGATCAAGGTATGTTTTCTCAAATCTACGCTTGGATTTGGACTCCTGGGAAGGAGTAGATGAATTTGCACGTGTGAATCTTGAAAAATGGTGGAGTCTAGAGGAATCTGGGGAGCTTGGAGCCTCAATCGTTAATGGCAGCTTCTGGCCACTGTCGACGGCGGCGTTGACGGTGGTTCGGTCATCTTCTCCGGTGAGAGTCCGAGGATTGGTTCGGCTCTATGAGGTGATGTGGCAGTCCAGTCAGCCACTGACTCAACTAACATGTGGTGCCACATGTAGCCACTTGGCAGCCTAGTAAACAACTGAGTCAGCTGACACGTAATGCCCCGTGGCAGCACAGGCAGCGATCCAGTCAGTACGATCAACTAACGCCATCAGGATTTGACGGAATATGGTGACGGCATTAGCATATTTCGTCAAAATGTAACAGTGTTATAACAGAACCCTAACACCGTTAGTTTGGATGGAAGATTTTGATTCCGTCAGGCTCGACGGAATATTCCGTCAGAGCGACGTAATATTTCGCTATAACAGTGTAGACGTCCATGGGGGCGTGTGGTTGTGGTCCGATCTTCTACCGGCGCGTGGGGTTGTTTCTCGGCCCACAGCGACGCGTGTAGTGGGTTTTGGTTCCAGGGGGGGGGGGGGGGGGGGGGGTGGAGGGTTGGGTGTGGTGTGGGGCTGGGGTGTCAAGGGAGCTGGGTTATTGGTATGTCGAAGGGTTCCTTGGGGCTAGGACTTCCTTGAGTTGGTACCTTGGGTGTACTATGAACGGACTGGGTTCCCAGGATTTCATGGCATGCGTAAGTCTATGTATTAAGTCATACTACGGATTCTGCATTGTGGGAATATATGTCAGTATCCTTTCGAGGCTCGAAAATTCAGCTTTAGGTTTAGAGGATTTTATCCACTGTCTTATCACTGCGCATCTCTCGACGCTTATGAATTTATTTTAGGGTTTCATACCGGGATTATGATTTAGGTTTTGACTCTGAAGAAGGATTTGAGGTATGTTATGGGAGATTCCATCATACTCTCGGGATGAGTTGGGTTATAGAGTTACAGCTCGGGATGAGCCAGGATACGGAGCTACGGCTGGAGTTGAGCCGGGATATCAGGTACGGCTCGAGATGAGCGAAGTTAGTGAGCTACAACTAGGGATGAGCCGGCATATCGAGTTACGACTCGGGGTTAGTCAATGAGACTCAATTCAACCAAGTCTTAAATATTGACTAGCTATCGTCATTACGGTCCCAAACTATGACCAATGCCTGAGTTGTGTGAACTACTAGTCTATCCTGCATCTGACAAGTGAGTGAAGGGCAATCAAGAATAGGGGAGGTTCTGTTGGAATCCTGGTAAATTTCACTTGATGTTTCCAGAGGTTGAGGGTATTTCAGGTATTAATTTTTATGGTCAAAGGCTGTCAGACGGGAGCAGGGCTTTTCACGGATTTCGAGTAAGAATTCGGAAAGGGTCTTGTCAATTTGGTATCAGAGCTCTAGGTTTCACTTCCTGCAGACCGCACACTTGCGTGCAGATGATGTAGTGGTTCTTATCAGCGAGATGCCTCCGAGATGTTTTTCTCGTCAACGACCTAGTACTGAGGGTGGCAGAGAGTGCATAGTGGAGGAGGTGCAGGATTCTGTAGTTGAGCTACTTTGGGCAGACCCTGGTTCCGTTGGGTCAGGCGATGAATATGAGGGTATGGAGTAGAAGTACTACTGAAGTTGGGAGCCATGATAGGTACGGGTGAGGCAGGCCCTGCCGTTGCATGTGAGTAGACTTTGTTTTATATAACTATAATGCATGCATAGTTTTTTTTTATGTGTTTTAAATGATTTTGGTATCCACTAAATTTGGTTAATAAGGATTTTTTGTAAAATGATTTATTGTTTGGGTCTCGAACCGGTTACATGGTTTTGTGGCTTTATGGATTTTACTTTTGTGGTTTTGACTTGATAGATTTTGGGTTTCGGTCGCGTCCATGATTTTGGGTTTAGACCCAGATTTATGACTTAATTGTATTTGGGCATAGACCCGGTTTTTCAATGAATGTGGCTTAGGCCAAGAAACAAGGATTTCAAAAATAGATTTTGGATTTTATTTACTTGTTGTTTCCACTATGTAGAGGGTCATGGTTTTTCTCTCGCACATGTTGTGGGGTATTTTCCGATCATGTGTTTGTTGAGGGGTTTCTCTGATGATGGCGTCGAAGGGTGGGTATTTCTCCGCCACATCGTTGAGGGTTCTCTGATACTGGCATTGTAGGGTATTTCTCCGCCAGATTGTTGAGGGGTTTCTCCCATGTTGGCATCAAAGGTATTTCTCCGCCACATCATTGAGGGTTTTCCGATACAGGCGTTGTAGGGTATTTCTCCGCCAGATCGTTAAGGGGTTTCTCTGATGTTGGCGTCGAAGGGTATTTCTCCGACACATCGTTGAGGGTTCTCCGATACTGGCATTGTAGGGTATTTCTCTACTAGATTGTTGAGGGGTTTCTCCGATGTTGGGGTCGAAGGGTATTTCTCCGCCACATCGTTGATGCAGTCTATGCGTAGTACATGGATCTGCATATTTTGAGATACTCGGATATGTGGAGGGATTTCTCCGATCCTGGCATTACAAGGTATTTCTCCGCCATATCGTTGAGGCTGTCTATGCATAGTACATGGATCAACATATTTTGAGATACTCGGATATGTGGAGGGATTTCTCCGAGACTGGCGTGGTAGGGTATTTCCTCTGCCAGATCGTCGATAGTTTTTTATGCTGGCATGGCAGGTAATTCTTCGCCAGATCGTTGAGGCAGACTGGACTTGGTACACATGTACCTATCCGACACCTGACTTCGAGATATATTCGGTCTTGTGACGTCATGACTTGAGGTGTTTGTAGTAATGTGGGGAGTAGGCCCTGAGGTGGACCTCTCGGGTTCAAACCCATGTTTGAGGTATCGTCCCAAAAAAAAAAGGGGGAGATTTCCAGATTGAACGGCTCTGGGTATTGAGCATTCTAGCCTTCATAATGTCTCCTGGATGTTGTTCTCGGCTCGATATGTTGTCGAGATGGAAACAAAGAAATGTGCAGGGTGCGCAGGATATGTATCATTTCGGGTCAACTTACATTAAGTTGTAGTGGTTCAATTGGGAATCGCAATAGAGGTTCAATTCGTTACGGTAGTGACGTGAGGGGACTCGAAAGGATGCGGTTGTTCTTTGACCTGAGTTAAGGGAATTTCGAGGATGAAATTCCTTTAAGAGGGAAGGGGGGGTGGTTTGCGCGGTGGAATTTTAATGACCTGGACCAGAAATAAAAGTAATGTGAGAATTTAATTAAGGAAATGACGATTTTACCCGCGATTTTGGAGGGGTTCGGGAGTCACTTTTTGTCTGGCAGTCATTTTGGAAGTTTTTCTTGAGTCGTTGCGTAGGTCTCGAACTCATGAGTTCGTAGACAGGAGGTACGCGGAAGTGGAGTCCATATGTGAGAGATACATGTCTAAAAGCCCAGGGTTATTTTGGTAATTTGGGTAGGTGGACAATGTGATAAGCCCCATTTTTCCAGATTTTTCACACACTTCTCGGGGGTCACTCTCTCTCTCCTCGTGCTAACATCGTGTGTGTCCACCAACTTCGATCTATTTTGGGGTCGATTCGACCCAAACGAAGGCCAGGGATTGAATCCCCTCGACCCCACGAGCTGTTTGGTGGCCATTTCGAGACTCGATCACCACCAGAGATGCGGATTGAAAGTGGGTTTTCGGCTGAACCTTCTTGGAGGATTTTTCGATCAATCGAGGTATGTTTTCTCAAATCTATGCTTGGATTTGGACTCCTGGGAAGGAGTAGATGAATTTGCACGTGTGGATCGTGAAAAATGGTGGAATCTGGAGGAATCTGGGGAGCTTCGAGTCTCGGCTGTTAATGGCGGATTTTGGCCACCATCGACGGCGGCGTTGACGGTGGTTCGGTCATATTCTCTGGTGAGAGTCCGGTGATTAGTTTGGCTCTATGAGCTGACGTGGCAGTCCAGTCAGCTGTTGACTCAACTGACACGAGGTTCCACGTGTAACCACATGGCAGCCTAGTCAGCAGCTGAGTCCACTAACATATAGTGCCACGTGGCAACCACATGGTGCCTCGTGGTAGCACAGTCAGCGGTCCAGTCAGTATTATCAACTAATGCCATCAGAGTTTGACGGAATATGCTGACGGCATTAGCATAATTCGTCAAAAAGTAACTGTGTTATAACGGAACCCTAATGCCGTTAGTTTGGACAGAAGATTTCGATTCCGTCAGGTTCGACGGAATATAAGGTCAACGCGAAGTAATATTTCGTTGTAACAGTGTAGACGCGCGTGGGGGTGCGTGGCGGCGCGTGGGGCTGTTTCCTAGCCCACGACGACGCGTGTCAAGGATTTTGGAACATACCGGAGCGGATTTTTACAGTTTTAAGGATGTTGGAGTCTGTTTAGATCCCCGTTTGAGTAATGCCAGTGGTAATGGATGACCACGGAGCGAGTTTTGGCTCAGAGGGGCAAGGGAGCTAGGTTATTGGTATGTCGAAGGGTTCCTTGGGGTTAGGACTTCCTTGGGTTGGTACCTTGGGTGTACTGTGAACGGACTGGGTTTTCGGGATTTCTTGGCATGCGTAAGTCTATGTATTAAGTCATACCAAGGATTCTGCATGGTGGGAATATATGTTAGTATCCTTTCGAGGCTCAGAAATTCAGCTTAAGGTTTAACGGGATTTATCCACTATGTTATCACTACGCATCTCTCGAGGCTTATGAATTTATTTTAGGGTTTCATTCCGAGATTATTATTTAGGTTTTGACCTTGAAGAATGATCTGAGGTATGTTATGGGAGATTCCATCATACTCTCGGGATGAGTCGAGTTATAGAGTTACGGTTCGGGATTAGCCAGGATACGAAGCTACGACTTAAGTTGAGCCGGGATATCGGGTACGGCTCGAGATGAGCCGTGCTAGTGAGCTACGGTTAGGGATGAGCCGAGATATAGAGTTACGACTCGGGGTAAGTTAGTGAGACTCAATTCAACCAAGTCTTGAATATTGACTAGCTATCGTCATTACGGTCATTATGGTCACGAAGTATGACCAATGCCTGAGTTGTGGCAAGGGTACTTTCGTCATCAGGGTCAGTGGGTGGTATGGGCGGTGACCAAGATTGACGAGTTGTTGACGGTTCACACGAGGGTGACACGTCAGTTGTCTTGTTTGTTGGGAAAGGAGGTCCTCCGAGGTAGTTTGTGAAGTAATGGTCTATCCTTCGTCTGACAGGTGGGTGAAGGGCAATCAAGTACATGGGGGGTTCTGTTGGAATCCCTATAAATTTTATTTGTTGTTTCATGAGGTTAAAGGTATTTCAGGTATTAATTTATGTGGTTAAAGGCTATCCGATCATGCCTCAAGATATATGGACCCTCAATGAGGACACGAACGATAATACCTCAAGTCATGTGTCGGAGAAATGACCCTCAACGAGAACACGACCGATAATACCTCGAGTCATGTGTTGGAGAAATGACCACGACACCCGGGGACGGTACACAAATGAAACCGCAACATAAATCCAAAATCCACTTTTAAATTCATTATTACCTAGTATTAACCGAACTCATAGAAGATGGTGGTGCTCTTGTAACTGGCCTCCCCGTCGAACGGCGGAGATGAAAAGGGTGGGTTTTGGTCTTCGCTGGAATGAAGAGAGGAGTCAAGGGATGAGAGAGAGAGAGATAATGGAAAATCTAGAAAAAGGTGAGTTAAAATGTCTGACCCACAAAATTTACCAAAATGCCCCTGAAGCTTCTAGACCCCTATCTCCCACATCCAGACTCCATTTTTCCCGTGCTGCCTAGCTACTAATTCGCTAGTTCGAAACCTATGAGACGGTCCAAGAAAATTTTTCAAACGTCTAACTAAAAAAAAAGTAACTTTCGAACTCCTCCTAAAATTGAGGGTAAAGTCGTCCGTTTCCAATCAATTTTACAAATTTAGTTTAAATTTAAATTCGAGTCGTTAATGGTATGTTATGGAGGATTCCATCATACGCTTGGTAGGACATGTGGTATGTTATGGAGGATTCCATCATACGCTCGGTAGGACGTGAGGTATGTTATGGAGGATTCCATCATAAGCTCGGTAGGACGTGAGGTATGTTATGGAGGATTCCATCATAAGCTCGGTAGGACGTGAGGAGGATTCCATCATAAGCTCGGTAGGACGTGAGGTATGTTATGGAGGATTCCATCATAAGCTCGGTAGGACGTGAGGTATGTTATGGAATGAGAGGTATGCCATGGGGGATTCCATCATACGCTCGTCGGGATGATCGCTACGACCGGGATATCGAGCTACGACTTTGGATGATGGCTACTGTTGAGATATTGAGCTACGGCTCTGGATGACGGCTAAGGCTGGGATATTGAGCTACAGCTCGGGATGACGGCTTTGGCCGGGGATGACAGCTTTGGCCAGGTTACCAATATGGCGGGCACAGGTTAAGGTAGCGTGGGTTCCACTGAGCTAAACTAAGTGGTTTCCGGTAAGTTGTATTTACAAGTATACACTTATCGTATTGCATGTAAGGTTTGGTAACGAGGTGGGATTTTTATTATTGTTTTTACTATTATTTTAGTGGCTAGCCCACGAGGGTATGTTGGAATCCCCCATGGCATACCTCATATTCCATGGGGGATTCCATCATATGCTTGATAGCTGTAGCTCGATATCTCGGCCGTAGCTATCATCCCGACGAGTGTATGATGGAATCCCCCATGGCATAACTTGCATTCCATAACATAACTCACGTCCTTCTGCTGCATTGTCGATGTAGGTTTAGTGGGTGGTAAATGTAATTTAACCTAGTTTGCTCTGAATAATTATGGGTTAGTTTTTGAGATGTTTTATGGTTTGTTTGAATTTATGTTTTTTTTGGACTGATGGGTTAGTGGATTTATCATTTGCACCCTTTGTCTGACAGGTGGAAGACAGTTTGGCCCTGTTACAGGGGAGATTCTGCCGAATTTTCGGTTGAATTCTCGCAAAGTCCTTGTCGGTGTAGTGAGGCTATCTCCGGATTTATTTTGAGTGTTTAGGGTTGTCATACAGGATTAGAGCTCCTCACGGATTTCGTGGGGAAATTCGGGAAGGGTCTAGTCAACTTGGTATCAGAGCTCTAGTTTAACTTCATGTAGACCTATTGGTAAAAATAGAGAACAGGAATATGCAATCTATTCTTAACATTTAAAACCTTGCAAACGTACAAATCAAAAGATAGTATGGCAACAAAGCAAGGATCAATCCCTCAAGGACTTGTATCAACATGTGACCCATTTAAACTTAGATTTAATTAACTTAATTAAGACTCAACAAAAACAATATAGAACAAGTAAAATAACTAAACTTAGACTCAAACACTGGTTAGATATGCAAAGACACCTAAACACAACTTAAGATACTAACTTGTGACACAAGAAAACACAAAAGACTCTAAACAAAACACAAACAAGACTCACGACAAGGCCTACTATCCACCACTAGCCAATTGAAGTTCCTAACACAATTTCCAAGATTCCATTATTATGAATTATCTAAATCCGATTCCCATGCAAGGTTCCGAGTTGGGGCCCACCCTACACATTCATTCTCTACTTACTTAGCATGTTCTCTCTACTTACTTAGCATGTTCTAAGCCGTGTGAGGGCACTTAAAATATCTATAAAATTGAATCTGGATGATGCATGAAGTACGGAATAGAATTTAATGACATCACACTACCCTTAGAGAAGGTTTAATCTTCTTGGTTGTCATGAGTTCAGATCACAAATATAAGTAAGGCCCTATACCATTGATGCTAATAACCACAAGAAGATGATCAGTCAAACAAGAAATTATTCATTGATAGATCATGCAAAGAAAGTGAAATCACTGTCATCAACTCAAACTAAGCTCATGACGCACATTAATCCAAACTATATTGAGGATTCATAACCATAGTAATCAAGGGCTAAAATTGTGCAACAAAACTACATGGCTAGGGCTTCAAGCATCCCTAATTCTAAGAAAAAATACTTACGCATTGTATTAAAGAACACAGTAAAAGAATTCATGATTACAAGGTAAAAATTAAAGAGAAGAGAAGACAACATTGAGAATAATGGGGAGCCAAGAACACGTCCAACCCCTCTCCCCAACTCTCTATGCTAAGCTCTCATCCAAAAGCACAAACAAAAGTAAAACCAAACAGTTTATACTGAAAAACTAATCTATGCGGCAAAAAGGTTGGAACCCTAAACTAGCATTAAAGTTGAGCTTAAATAGCCCCCTAGGAATCCCCTAGAATCTGGGAACTAAAACTATAAAGAAAGGACCAAAAAACCCTTAATGAAACCCTAAAATAAGTTTCTTAGTTTGGGAGGGACACGGCTTGGATAGAATCCCTTAGCCGTGGTCATTTAGGGTAGAACATGCCATGGATAGAATCCCTTGAAAATTTGTTTCGAAGTTCAATTCTAGTCCTTGGCTCAATTAGTTTCCTCATTCGCTAGCTGATGACATGGTTGGACACTACTGGCACGGCTGACTTGTCACGAGCCTCAATTTAGGGCCCAGCCGAGGGCACGACTTGATGGCTTCGATAAATCTCAACAACACTTAGGCACATTATGGGAATGTCAGGGGACACATCCAAGGGGATGCCTTATTCTGGAATTGGTCTCAGCTGTGGTTCCGCATGAAGGCTTCTTTGAAGGCACGTGCAAGGACATGTCAAGACATGCCTTGGGCTCAGTTAGGGCCACCTCGATCTTAGAATTGGTACGTGTTAAGGGCCACGTCTGGGACTCTGATGCGATCTCTGAAGGACGCACCATGGCACGTCTGGGGTAGTCTCTAAGGCATAATTAGGGGTTGCCTTGAGCATGTCTTGGGCTCGGCTGTAGACACCCTTTTAGGACTGACAATGAACTTTGGGCTTCTCCTTCATCCTAACTCCAAACTGGGCCATTCTTTTACATTCTTCACCGAATGAACCTAACTATCCAAATCTACACATTGCTCATAAGATTGATCATTTTCTCCTATTGAGGAAACAAAATCACTCAAAAGACAAGTAAAAGGGCATTACGTGACAGCTAAAAGATGCATAAGTAATTATTGAAAAAGACCAAACTCATAGTGTGCGTTCTTGTTGCTTCCGGGATGCCTCCTTGACGACGTCCTCCTGCATGGCCTGGTGTTGAGACGGGAATGGAGAAATGTGCAAGATGCATAGGATCAAAGGTGGATTTCTGTTTTGCGTCAGACTTTTGACTGTTGAGGTGGGTAGTGACCTTAGTTTCTTAAGGAAGGAAGATTCAGGCCTTAAGGAGGGTACTTGTGGGGCTCAAGGTTTAGGTACGAGCCTAGTATCCACATCTTTTTCTTTTGGCTGGTCTGAATTTTGAGGATGAAATTTCTTTATGAGGGTTGAGCTGTAACGATCCGAAAAAAAACTTAAAAGAAATTTGTAAAATTATCGAGAAAAGATGATTTTACCCTTGAGTTTAGGAGGGGTTCGAAAGCCACTTTTTATTTGAGAATACTTTTGGATTTTTTTTCTTAGACCATCACGTGGGTCTCGAATTCATGAGTTTGTAGACAAGCGGTACGCGAAAATTTCAGTTTGTTTGAGAGTGTTATGGGGATAGAAAATGGAAGGGAATTTTGAAAATTTTGGCCCTAGATATTTTTAAGTTCTCAGTTACTTTCTCCCCCCTGCCAAAAATATCTCAATCCTCTCCCCTATCTCGAATTCTCGGGTGGCCAGAGAAAGAAAAGGAAAGAAAATGGGGCAAAAAGGGGAAAAGGAAGGAAAAAAGGAAAACTCTCCCCATCATGATCTCGACCGTTTTGACCTAAACCAATGACACCATCACCTTTCTCTCCTCCCCACGAACTCAGCCATACCATCCTTGATGCTTGAGGACAGCCGTGGACAATGCAGCAGAGCCCGGAAGCTTGGCTGAAACTTCTTGTCCATTGTTTTCGACGTTCTGGATCTTTTGGCGATGGTTTCGGGTTCATCGGAGTTCGTTTAGGGATTGTTTTAGACGTCCAATGTTACTTTGAACGCGTTTAGGGCGCGTGTGTACTCTCGGGATTTAGGTGGTTGGATTTTGGGTTTATAATTGCCGTTTAGTAATGCCAAGTGTCGTTTTGACAGGCGTAGTGGCTTCGAAGATCACGGGGGACCAAATAGCTTGGAATCAGACTCCGTTGGACCTTAAGGTGAGTGGACTTTGGCTTTTAAATTATAATGCAGGCATAATTACATGTTTTAAATGTTTTCTATTATTCATCATATATTTCAGAAATTAAAGGAGATTCTTCCAAATGTTTACTATTAATTATGAGCTTCGAGAACTATGGATAATTGTTTTAACGATTTATTACGAATTATCCAATTCAATAATAATTTTAGGGAAACAACCTTTGTAATGATTTTGGCATAGGCCCAAGATTGGATTTATAGAATTTGGCTTCGGCCGAGCATATGGTTTGGACTTAAGCTCTGTTGCCGAGTTTTGAGACTTCAGGCCAGAAGGTGATTTAGGCTTTGGCCTAGGGTGAGTATTTGGGCTTTGGTCCTGGAGTGATAGTTGAAATAGAGTTGGTCGTCGTCTATCAAATTAGGGGTTATGGGCATAGATCAGGTAGGGATGATGTTAGTGTCTGCCGGGATCTATGAGATGTATGTTTAGGAGGATTCAATCATATGCTCGGTAGGATGTGAGGTATGTTATGGAGAATTCCATTATAAGGTCGGTAGGACATGAGGTATGTTATGGAGGATTCCATCATACGCTCGATAGGACTTAAGGTATATTATGGAGGATTCCTTCATACGCTCGGAATAAGATGCGAGGTATTTCATGGGGGATTCCATCATACGCTCGTCGGGATGATGGCTAAGGCTAGGGTATCGAGCTACGACTCGGGATATCGGCTACGGTCGAGATATTAACCTACGGCTCGGAATGAAGGCTAAGGTCGGCTCGGGATGATGGCTATGGCTAGGATATTGAGCTATGGCTCGGGATGATAACTTCGGTTTGAATATCGGCTTCGGCCGAGGATGACGGCTTCGCCCTAGTTATTGATATGGCAGGCACAGGTTAAGGTAGCGTGGGTTCCGTTAAGGTAAATCAATTGGATTCCATTAAGGTAAATCAATTGGGTTCCGCTTTTACTTTTAGTTCTATTGTCCACACACAGTTGTTTTGGTTTGTGTTCTACAAGCCATAGCAGGACGAAGCGCCGAGACTAGGATGATGCATCACCTTGTGCTGCATTGTCGGTGTAGGTTTAGTGTGCTTTAAATGTAATTTAACTTAGTTTCCTTTGATTGCATTATGGGTTCGTTGTTGAGATGTTGTATGGCTTGGTTTAATTTTGTTTTATTTGGACTGTTGGGTTAGTGGATTTGTCATTTGTACCCCTTTTCTGACAGGTGGAAGATAATTTGGCCATGTTAAAGGGGAGATTCTGCCGAACTTTCGGTAGAATTCTCATAGAGTCCTTGTCAGTGTAGTGAGGGTATTTTCGGATTGTTGTGGAGGGTTTAGGGTTGTCAGACATGGATTTCGTGAGTAAAATCGGGAGAGGTCCTGTCAAACTTGGCGTGCTATTCGTGCTTTGGTGGATACACTTATGGAGGGTGACAAACTCGGTTGGGGGATGGTAGAACCACCAGTTTCTGGTATGATGTTTGGAGTGATGTGGGCATCCAAAATGATCATGGGCACAATATAACTGATGAGAAAATGCAGTGCAAAGTGATTCATTACATCCCTGAGGGAGCTTGGGATACGAGATAATTGGAAGAGGACCTGCTGCTAGACATAATCAGCATATTGGAATGCATACTAGTGGGTTTGCTAGGTGAAGGGGCAGATACTGTGATATGGTGTCTCACTTCTAACGAGAAGTTGACTATTAAATCATCGTATGATATGATTTGTGATGATGAGGAGGTAGAACAAGTCCCTTGGTTTGAAATATGGATGGCCGAATGCCCTCCAAAAATAAAGCTCTATCTTTGGCTTATTATTCAGGACCGTCTGATGACCAACACCCAAAGATTTTGACGCCACTTTACCTTGAACCCGTTGTGTACAGCCCACGATACGGCTGACGAGATTATAGAGCATGTGGTTCGGTTATGCCCAGTGACCATGGTTGTATGGGGAGTGTCCTATAACCTTGTCAGTCTGGCGAGCTTTGCCCTTGATCCTGTGACGGACTGGATTCTTAAGAACCTGCGTAGCAAAGCTTTGATTGAGTTTAATATTTTCTGGCCAACTTTGTTTGCGTTTGGGTGCTGGTTACTTTGGATTTGGCATAACAAAACAGTGTTTGAAACTTATTTTATCTTCACCTGGAACCTAAATCAGACCATTCTCATGGTGGCTAGGTGTTGGAAATAAAGTATGACAAGTTAATGCACACAATCCTTAACAATAATATCCTAGAAAGTGCATTAATCAATAGACAACATAGTGGTAAATCCCACAAGAACTTGGCTCAACAATGTACTCAGAGCAATAGATTGTTTAGTTCACAAGTAGGTGCTCAAACAGAAACAAACACTAATTAGATTTACATGACACAAAACAAAAGACTCCAAATTAGTTCACAAGTAGGTGCTCAAACAGAAACAAACACTAATTAGATTTACATGACACAAAACAAAAGACTCCAAATAAAGACACTCAAACGATGCTACAAAAGTAAATAACTTGGAATGCAAGAAACAAGTAAATAACAAAGGATTGAAATGAAGTTAAAGGGAAGTTAAGGCAGTGCTTATCCACACCTAACCACAACGTTTTCTAACTTGGTTTGCAAGGTTCAATTATCATGTTCATCACTTGGCCTAGTGCCCATGCGAAAGTCCGGCTAAGGTCTATCACATATTTTATTTCCTTCTTAGTTTGTATGTTAAGCGCATGATGTGTACACCAAAGTCTATCCTATTGGGCCCGAAAGGAAGCATTAAGAACAAAAGGAAATCTGAGTCACTACACTAACCCTAGAAAGTGATGTGCATTCTAGGAATGTCATGAGTTGAATTATAAGATCATTGCAAGGGGTCTCTTAAGCTCACCCTTACACATTTTATCTCTTCTTACTTAGTATGTCTTAGGCCGCATGGGTAGCTAAGACGTCTATCAAATTATGCTTAACTGAGTCCCACCGTTTCCGAGTTAAACACAAAGAGAAGCTTTAAGTTCTAAAGGTATTTAATGACACTACACTAACCCTAGGGATTACACTATAACCCTAGGAATGTCATGAGTCGAATTACAAGATCATTGCTTAATGTAACCTTTTGATGCAAAGTCATCTGCGAATGATGTTATTAATGTAGCCAATTCTAACAATACAATAAAATAGCAGTTTAAGTAGTAATTCAACACACCAAGATGAACACAATAATCAAACCAAGCGCCAAAACCAAGTTATGAAGTTGCCATGGCTAGGGCTTCAAGATTAGCCCTAACTTGAAGTAAACTACTCACTACACATTATGAAAAAAACATAAATTATATTCAATATGAAAGTGAAAGATTAAACCCAATTATACTCTCAAAGGCAGACTCCAAGCATGGCTTCAAGCACTCCTCTAAGAACACAATGAAGTCTTCGTGAACAAGCCTCACGCTAATGGCTCAAAAGAAATAAAATAGGGTATCTAAGTTGGCGTGTTTTTAAAACTCTGAACAGAGGTCCTCTGATATTGACAGGACCCTTCCTGAATTTCCCCTCGAAACCAGGGAAGAACCCTACTCCCGTCTGACAACCTAAAGAAATTCTCAGAATACCCCTAAGTCCTTGCAAATAATTATGAGAATTTAGCCAAAAAAATCGGGCAGAATCTCCCCTTAAGGATTGGTTAACCGTCTTCCACTTGTCAGACTACGGATTAGATAACACTCCAAATTCCAATAAGGTCAACCATTCAACGATGTAACCACAATTTTACAATCAGTCCAAAAGACTTATTAGAGCATCTTGGTAGGATAAGTAAATACATAAATAAATATCCTACTCGATATTCGAGGTAAACGCGCAGCTGAAAATTTAATGCCTCCGCCTCTGGATATGCCCACGTCAACTCAACTCAATGACTTGGAGGGGATTTAAAATACGAAAGTTGTGAGTGGACAAAACAATCATTTAAAAATCATTTCCTAGTAAAACATACCTTTCCCCCCTCCTTGAGTAAAACCATGCATGCATAACATAAAAACCCTTTGTATATAAATACAATATATAGATAATCCAAAAACACCGGAAAAATCCATCTTTTGTCAAAACACTTAGTGGGACCCACGAAACCTCGAATAATGAAAACATTCCGTGGTCCACAACCCTGCTTGAAAACCCTCCTCAAAGGAGTTTAAAAATCATGTAAACATACCTGTACACAAAATATACATCAAAACATATACCACTGCTCCCCGAATAAAATCACGAGCCGTAGCTCGATACCCTCCACACACTTGATATATCTCGAGTTATGCAGAAACCTGTACTACGCGTAGACGGCCTCAACGACCTGGTCGAGAAAGTACCCCTCGACGCCATCGTTGTAGAACCCTCAACGATCTGGCGGAGAAAGACCCTCGATGCCAGTCGGAGAAAACCTTGACCCTTGGGGACAATAATTCAGTGAAAACCAAAATCCATATTTTGAAATCCTTGTTTCTTGGCTTAGGCCAAATTCATTGAAAAATCTGGTTTAAACTCTAAATCGTGGACTCAACCGAAATACAAAATCAATCAAGTCAAACCATATAAAACTCGAAACCATATGAAAGTAATGATCGGGATTACCAACTATAATTAAAATCGTACATTTAGATTCCCAAAACACCAGGAGGTCTGCTTGTATCACACTAAAAATGCAGCCACTTCGAAAGACCAAAACTACCCCTAAACGACGTCCGATCAATCCGAAATCTACGCCAACAGGTCCAGAACATCAAAATCTTGTTGAAATGCGTCACCGTGACCCAAGGACCGGTCCCACGTGCTTCCATGTGCTGGTGAAAGGCTAGAACAAGCGCTACGCACCGCCATGCACCTGCTACAGTGTTTCTCGTGCTGCTATAGTAACTCTGACGCTGACTCGGCCTGAGTCGGCACTGACTCAACCGCCAGGTGGCCTCCATGTGGCTACCAGTTGGCTTGCCACGTTAGCCTCCCTCTGACCGAACCAGTCATCGGAGAAGATGACCACTCCGTTGTGTGCCGCTGTTCTCTGTCGTCGAAAAACTCCATTACCGGCCGACCTTGAATTTTTCCTCACTTCCTCAAATCTTAACCGTTTTAACAAATTTTTAGTGTAAATCCATCTACTCGTACCCATGAACTCAAAAATGAAGTCTAAACACGAAACCCATACCTGTGTTGGTCGAAAAATCGAACGAAAGTCCTGATTTTTTCTTTGCTCGATTCGGTGTCTCCTGCGGTTGCTTCCTGCGATGGTTGGTACGTTCTTGATCACGGGAAGGAGGAAAATCTGATGAGTGGAACCAAATCGAACGAGGCTGCCTTGAATCGAAGTTCAAATTCTTGGGTTTTTGGGTTCGGTCGCATGGGTTGGGTGAGTTGCGAAGAGAGAGTGAAATGAAGGAGATATGATCTGCTTGGGGTTAAAAATATTTACCCAGGCCAAATTTCCAAAATTCCCCTGAACATTCTTGACCCACAACTCTCTCATATGAACTCCATTTTTGCGTGTCGCTTGTTTACGAACTCGTGAGTTCGAGACCTACGCAACGGTCCCCGTAAAACTGCCAAATGTGTCTATAATCAAAAAGTGATTTTCAATCCCCTTATAAAACCAAGGGTAATTTTGTCCTTTTACGAATTAATTTACAAAAATTCACTAATTCAATTTCCGGGTCGTTACAATTCAACCCCCTTAAAGAAATTTCGTCCTCAAAATTCATACCTGTGACTGGAACAAATGTGGATGTTGTGACCGCATCAGTGCCTCGGTTTCCCACGTGACCTCCTCCACGTTAGGATTCCTCCACAAAACTTTAACTAGAGGAATAGTCTTTTTACGCAGTACTTTTTCCTTCCAATCTAAACGTTGCACTGGTTACTCCTCAAAAGTCAAATCATCTCTCAAAAGTCAAATCATCTCTTAACCAAGGCCCCATCATCCCTAATCGCATAATCCTGCCTGTTCCCAACCTCCAACTCCATCCTAATAACACACAAAGTAGGATCTTGGAGTTGAGCTTCAATGTTTCGATCAATCAAGACAGGTCTCACATGGAACTAGCCAACAGAGCCCCTTGGCTATCCATGTCAAGTATAATTCCCGCTCTTCGGAATTCCACCTGGAACGGTAGGTAAATAGTATGCAAATGGGCCAAGGAACCCATGGATTTCCTGCTCAAGGCATCCGCCACCGCATTGGCTTTTCCTGGGTGATATTCTATGGTATAGTCATAATCCTTTATCAGCTCAAGCCACCTTCTCTGTCTCAAGTTCAGATCTTTCAGGATAAAGAAGTATTTCAAACTCCGATGGTCAGTAAAGATACGACACGTTTTCCCATACAAATAATGTCTCCAAATCTTCAGTGCGTGCACCACTGCAGCTAACTCCAAATCATGTGTGTGGTAATTCAACTCATGAGGTTTAAGTTGCTTGGAAGCATATGCTATCACCTTCCCATGCTAGCTCAACACGCAACCTATACCGCGTAATGATGCATTACTTTACACCTCAAATGCTCCGTTATCATCTGGAAGGGTTAACATTGGGGTAAAAGTCAACCTCATTTATAGCTCTTGAAAGCTCTGTTCACACCCATCATCCTAATCAAACTTGACTGCTTTCCTAGTCAACCAAGTCAACGGGGCATCTATCGTAGAAAATCCTTCTACAAATCGCCGATAATATCCCACTAAACCCTGAAAACTTCTCATCTCTGACATTGTCTTCGGTTGTTCCCAATTTGCCACTGCCTCAACTTTTTGGGGATTGATGAGCCAAAAATATACTTGTATTTCCCATATATTTAATTAGTTATTATTATTATTTTGGGAGGAATTGATACTCGAATTTATTATATTGACAGATTTATTCTAGAAGGAGTATTTGGAGCAAAAGAAGGAAGTATATCAATGAAATCCTAATTCAAGTAGGAGAGGGCATATGCTTGCCTATTTCTGTTCAAACTAGGAATTAGATTTTCTTATTTTTATTTTACTCATTTTCAAAGTAGGATTAGGAATCTTTCCTTATAAATACCCAAGCTTGGCTTAGATTTAAGAAGACCAGAATTCAGATTACAATTCTCCATCTAAGAGCACGGCAAAGCTGGGATTTCGGCTACCCTTGTTCTACAAACTGTTTGTTCTCTTAACTTCAATTTTAATGAAATTGTTTCTATTCATTATGAGCTTGAGTAGATAATTTTCTCACTAGGTTTAGACCTAAGCCTTAACATGATTATGTGATTTATCCTTTTCCTATGTTGTCGTATATGCATGCTTTGAATCTTGAATCACTGTTTAAAACTATCTTTATGTCTTAATGCTTGATCACCCTTAGGATATTTAGACAAGTAATTTAATGCAATTTTATAGGAATGCCCACCTAAAAATTGGGATTAGCTTCTTGTGATTAAGGATTGTAATACATCTAGGTTAAATGCCATAACTAAGAGATTGCATGGTTATAAAAGATTTTCATGAACTTAATGAATCTTGCATGTAGAATTAGATCTAAATGCCATAGACTAATCGCATGTTAGGTATACGTTTTCACTTGAATGCCCACGAGGAAAATATGCTTTCGAAAAATCTAACCTTCAAAGTTGCATGTATTGATTCATAGATTATTTTCTAAGTCACATATGATTGTTAATGGTGAAGGTTGAACCCTAATACTTGTTTCATTGTTTTTAAACTCAATTTACCCTTGTATTTGTTGCTTGATTTTTATTCCGTTACCAAACTTATTGCAATTATTTTATTATTAATTAAGAGTGAATTCTAAAAATAAGAATTATCCATATCAGTCCCTGAGAAAATCGACCATGCTTCCAGTACTATACTACAACAGCCCTGTACTCTTGCAGGTATTATTTGTGTGATTTTAACCCTTGTTTTACAGGTGGGAAAAATCGTATCAGGGATCCACGCTGATACCCTCAGCAGAAATCACATGACCTACGAATCCCACACTAGTAAACCAAAACAGACATTTACTGAACATGGCGAACAATTGCCTTTTCCTCAGCATATTCAGCACCAACCTCAAGTGCTTCTCATGTGCCTTAGCACTCTTCGAATATACCAGGATATCATCGATGAACACATCACAAACCGATCCAAATACTTTCGAAACACCCTGTTCATCAAATCCATAAATGCTGTCAGGGCATTAGTTAACCCAAAGGGCATCACCAGGAACTCATAATGCCCATAGCGTGTCCTAAACGCCATTTTGGGAAGAACCCCTTCCCTAATCCTTAACTGATGGTACTCGGATCGATGGTCAATTTTAGAGAAATACTTTGCCCCTTTTAATTGATCAAACAATTCATCAATTCGTGGCAAAGGATACTTATTCCACATCATAACCCTGTTTAACTGCCGGTAGTCGATACACATCCTCAAACCACCATCTTTCTTCCTTACATATAGCACCGGTGCACCCCAAGGTGATACCCTTGGTCGAATAAACCCCATATCCACCAAGTCCTGCAATTGAGTCTTCAATTCCCTCAATTCTGCTGGTGCCATTCTATACGGTGCCTGTGATATAGGTTGGGTACCCTAAAGAAGCTCTATGGTGAACTCAATCTCCCAGTGAGGTGGCAATCCAAGAAGATCCTCTAGAAATACATCGGGAAACTCATTCACCATAGGAATATCCTCTACTCTCACCAGAGTATCTGGAGAATCAATCACGTGAGCTAAATAGTCCTCACAATCTTTCCTCAATAATTTCTCAGTCGTTAAAGCCTATATCACTCCCGAGGGAAGTACCCTACGATCTGCCCGAAAAGTAACTTCCGGCAAGCCTGGACTCCGGAAAACTACCCTCTTGTCGAAACAATTTATGGAGTCATGGTGCATGGTTAACCAATCCATTCCTAGAATCACATCAAAATCATAAATGTCTAAGGGGATTAAATCTGCCTCTAACTCATGACCTCCCACTACTACCGGACAACTACGTATAACGAGGTTCGCCACTAACATATCTCCAGTATGAGTGCTAATACCCATATCCCAACCAATCGGGGAGAATTCTCTATCAGTAAAAAGTGTGAAACCCTGAGAAATAAAAGAATGTGTAGCCATGTGATCTATCAAAATACGAGCATCATGATTAAAAATAGACAATGTACCAGTAACCACCTCTTGTGCTGCTCGAGCCTCCTACTGAGTCATAGCGGATAGTAGAAATAAAGAACACAATGAATATGAACTCTATTCTTAACAGTTATATCTTTGCTAGTGCACAAAATCGAATGAGATAGTATAGTAGCACGTAAAGGTCGATCCCTCGAGGACTTGTTCAACAGTTAATCTACTTAAATTATATTTTATTTACTCAAATGAAAGACAACAAAAGTAACAAAAGAAACAAAAGAAACGAAAGACAGACACGACAAAATCAGACTCTAACACTAGTTACTTAAGACTTAAGACACGAACTAAGACTCAAAACAAGAACAAAATAAAGACCAACGGCAAGGGGGGGGGGGGTTTGATGCTTTTAAAACAAAGAAAGTAAAGTGCAAGTAATTAAAATGCAACAAAGATGATGATTGATTAAGTTATTGACTAAGGAGAATTAAGGCATACTATCCGCTCGAACCAATTATAGTTATTAACCAGATTTCCTTGATACAATTACTATGAAGTCTCTAAATACAGTGCCCATGCAAAGGTCCGACTAAGGCCCACTCCCCACATGTTATTCTCTCTTACTTGGCATGTTCTAAGCATGATGTGTACCTAGAAAATCTATCATCTACCTTCTATGATAATGCATGAAGTACGAATAGAATTTAATGACACCACACTACCCCTAGAAAAGTGATGTGCAATCCTAAGTTGTCATGAGTTTAGATTACGAATAGGTGTACCTCCACCTACCCGTGATGTTGCAAATCACAAGATGATAAGATGGTTCGTCAACCAATTACATCTATAATTGTCCGCAAATAGGGTGATCAATCTTATGAACATAAATTAAGTTCATTAACCTTAGTAATCCAACTTATTCAGCATTAATAGCAATAAACATCAAGAGCTAGAAATGTGATTAAGCAACTAACATGGCTAGGGCTTCAAGCAGCCCTAATCCTAACAAGACTACTCACACATAATTATAAAGCAAAGCATAATTGAATTCATAAACAAAATAATAATAAAAGAACAATGGAAGTACAAAACGAAGGGAACTTTGAATGGCCACGCAAAGATGAACTCGCAGGTCTCCACACTCTGCTCTCCTCCAACTAAAAACTAAAAGTGTTTTAAACTGAAAATTACAAGTATTGCGGTTAGGGTGTCTAGAGGTCCAACCCGTGAGCCTTTAGGTCCTTTAAATAGGCCTCTAAACCTCTACAATGTAGGAGATATTATAGGAAAAATTCCTAATAAAAAACTGACTCAAAATTGCTATCCCATTTAAGAATGAAAAAGGACTTCAAAAAGGTAATCCTTGTTGGATTTGGAGTAGGAATTGCGGCAACTTTGTAAGATAAGTCTTTGGAGCTTCCTTGCACACCAAGGAAACTTCTGGAGTCTTTTGGATGTTGATTGGACATCAACGACTGGGCCTGGACAACCCAAAGTGTTTGCAACATGGTTGGGCCAGATTCTGGTCTCAAAACCATCAAAATTGGACTTTGAAGAACTTAACATGTCATTAGCCAATCCCATCGAGACAAACCACTCCAAGAATTCCCAAATGATTTATCTAGCATGGTTCTAGGCTTTGTCCTGCTTAATAGCTTGAAGAAAAGTCGATGGCCCAATTCGGCTCAAATTAGGCTCCCGGGAAGTCTTTTAGGGCAAAACAGGACATGAACTTGTCATTAGCATTTCCAAGCTAGACACATGATTCCATTGGCTTAGATAGGTC
This sequence comes from Oemleria cerasiformis, assembly GCA_037349345.1. Classification (NCBI taxonomy): domain Eukaryota; kingdom Viridiplantae; phylum Streptophyta; class Magnoliopsida; order Rosales; family Rosaceae; genus Oemleria; species Oemleria cerasiformis. The sequence goes on along the minus strand of JAZGTL010000090.1, from coordinate 556,179 downwards.
ATTTGAAATCCAACTATGAGTGGTGTCTCACTTTGTTCAATCGAAATCTTGGTCAGGGCCCCTTTTGAACTTCCTGGGATTGAAATATGGTGCAGATGAACTCCTTGGGCTGAGGAACCAGGGAAACAGTTTCAGCATGAGCTGAGACTCCGCTTTTGAGGCGCACCAACCACATGTTACAGGCGTGACCTGGCATGGCTTAAGTGCATAAAGTTCTGGATTGGCGCAGGGCAGGAACTTGGCTCCACCGCTGGCGTATATTTGAGGGACCAGGGACGTGTCACTGGACACGTCCTGGCATGGCATGAATTGGTGCAGGGCAGCGATAGGGATATGTCTCAAGGACATGATTAGGGCGCATAGTAGGACTCAGCTGGGACATGAATCTTGGCATCGATAGGATCTACTTTGGGCACGTCTAGGACATGTCAAGGGCAGGTCCTTGACCTCGAAAGGAGTCTGATCAGGGACTCGATAGGGACTCGGTATGATGTCTCCGGGACATGTCACGGGACATGTTCAGGGCTTGTCTTGGCATGTGCCAGGACCCGATTTTGGACTTGGTTTGAGTCCCGATATTCAACTTGGGACAACTCCCTCATTATAACTATGATTTGAGTCCTTTTTTTTTTGTGTTCTTCTCAGAATTTACCTATCTTTCCAAATCTGCATAAGTCTCACAAAATTGATCATTTTCTGCTATTGATGGCATGAATTCATTCAAAAGACATGTAAGAGGAGTATTCAGTGACATCAAAATAATGCATAAATAATGACTGAACAATAGCCTACATCACTTATTATGGTACATCGAACTGAGGATCAAGAACCTCTACATAAGATCTTTAAAATTCAATACAAAGTTATAATAACGAGATCAATCAATATAGAAAGAATTGAATCGTGTGTAATAGTATAACAAAGTAAATCTCTCAAAAAGAAAGCCATTATGCTCAAAATCTCTCATGGGGTAGTCTCCACTAATTTTCTATGGTTCACTTAAACAAAGTCATCCTTTAGCTCAATTTCTTGAAGTTAGGCATTAAGTGTAAAGATAAGGCACAAACTTAAGCATTGCATGGCACTAGTAAGACATTGATGACTAATTGAACAATGTAACTTATTAACAAGTAAAGTACTAAGTTCCTAGCTGTGTACCCCTAAACCTAAATGTTGCAAAATTTTGATATCCACACCCCCAAACCTGAACTAAATATTGTCCTCAATGTTGAACAAGTTCAAAATCAAGATCAAAATAAGTAAAGATGTTAAGGAGGCATGCAAAACAGAAAACATAAAGAGAAGGGAATGATACACAAACTAGGGGTAGGATGCCTCATAGGAGCGCTGGATTTAACATCTAGGCAAGACATGGCTTGCAAGTCAAGCAAAGGAAGACACGTCAAGATTGTACACTTGCTCAGGTTCCGCTTTATATGCTTCAAAGTAGGGCTTTAAGCGGTGGCCATTGGCATTAGCTTCCTGGCCTGATTTGGCATGCTTGATTTCCACGGCTCCGTGGGGTAAGACCTGAAGAACAATGTAGGGCCCTGACTAACGAGACTTGAGCTTTCCAGGGAAGAGCCTCAGCATGGAATTGAATAGAAGGACCTTTTGTCCTACGTGGCAGGTATTCCTAACCAAGTGTTTATCAAGATAGGCCTTGGATTTATCCTTGTATATCCGTGAGCTTTCATAAGCTTAATTCCGAAACTTCTCAAGTTCTTGGAATTGAAGATTCCTATGGTCTCCTGCCTCATCCATATCCATGTGGACATGCTTGATTGCCCAGAAGGCCTTGTGTTCTAACTCCACAATTAAATGGCAGCCTTTTCCGAAACCAAGCCGAAAAGGTGACATACCAATTGGTGTATTGTATGATGTCCTATATGCTCAAAGGGCATCATTGAGCCTGCCAGACCAATCCTTCTTGAAGGTCCCGCTGTCTTCTCTAGGATGGCCTCGACTTCTCCATTGGAGGTCTCAGCTTGTCCACTAGTTTGGGGATGATATGGAGTTGAGATCCTATGGGTGACTCCGTACATCCTCATGAGGGCCTCAAAGGACCTATTGCAGAAGTGTGAGCCACCATCACTAATGATGGCCCGTGGTGTTCCAAACCTTGACAAGATATGGGATTGGATAAACTAAACACTACTTTGGAATCATTAATTTCAGTTGGAATTGCTTCCACCCATTTAGAAACATAATCAACAACAAGTAGAATGTAAAGAAAATCAAAGGAGTTTGGGAAGGGTCCCATAAAGTCAATGCCCCAAACATCAAAGATTTCAACAACTAGAATAGGGTTTAGGGGCATTTGATCTTTAGGACCCATATTACCTTGTCTTTGGAATTTGTCACAAGTAAGGACGTGCTCATGAGCATCTTTGAAAATGGTGGGCCAACAGAAGCCGCATTGAAGGACCTTAAGAGCTGTCTTCTTGGCGCCAAAGTGTCCTCCACATGTCTGGTTGTGGCAGAAGTCCAAGATAGACTTGACTTCATTTTAAGGGATACACCTTCTAATAAGCTGATCAGGGTCGTGCTTCCATAGATAGGGTTCATCCCAGATGTAGTATTTGGCTTGGTTGACAAGCTTGTCCCTTTGAAACCTAGACAGATGAGAAGGAATCAAGTTAGTAGCCAAATAATTGATAATCTTAGCATACCAGGGTCGAAGAGCTGCTCATTAGGGAAGCTCTCTTGGAGAGGTAGTTGGTACACTTGCTCATTGGATCTGTGGATGAGTTTGCTCAACTGGTCAGCCACCACATTTTCACTTCCTTTCTTGTCCTTGGTCAGAAGATCAAATTCTTGGAGTAATAGCTTCCACCTAATGAGTCTTGGCTTTTCATCCTTCTTATTAAGCAAATACTTAAGAGCTGCATGGTCAGTATAGATAATAACCTTTGTTTGAAGTAAATATGACCTAAACTTCTCTAAAGAAAATATAACAGCCAAGAGTTCTTTCTCAGTAATAGAATAGTTAAGTTGAGCATCATTTAAAGTCCTACTTGCATAGTAAATAAGATGTGGCAACTTATCTATTCTTTGTCCCCATATTGCCCCAATATATGGCATAGTCTGAGTCATCACACATGAGCTGAAAGGGCATGTCCCATTTAGGTGGCATGATGATTGGTGCAGCCGTGAGCTTGTCCTTCAGGGCCTCAAAGGACTCATAGCATTCCTTGGTGAAATAAAATGGTGCATCCTTGGCAAGCAAATAACACATGGGCCTTGTGATTTTGGAAAAGTGCTTGACAAACCCCTATAGAATCCAGCATGTCTCAAGAAGGATCTGTCCTCCTTCACTGAAGTGGGATAGGGCAGGCCACTTATGACATCAATCTTGGCCTTGTCAACTTCTATGCCACGGCTGGATATGACAAGGCCAAGCACAATACCTTGCTGGACCATGAAGTGACACTTTTTCCCAATTTAGAAGTAAATTAGACTCCCTGCATCTTTCTAGGACTCTTGACAAGCATTTTAGACATAAATAAAAAGAATTACTAAAAACTGAAAAGTTATCCATGAATACCTCAATGATGTCCTCCACCATGTCTGAAAATATGCTCATCATGCATCTTTGAATGGTGGCAGGGGCATTGCAAAGGCCATAGGGCATCCTCCTATAAGCAAACGTGCCACAAGGACATGTGAAAGGAAATGGAAAGTGATCTTTTCAGAGATGTTAGATTAGAAGGAATAATTGATCAATCGTTATTTATGCATCATTTTGATGTCTTTATATGCCTCTCTTACATGTATTTTGAATGATTTCGTGCCATCAATAGTAGAAAATGATCAATCTTGTGAGACTTGTGCAGAGTTAGAAAGATAGGTAAAATCTGGAAAGAACGCAAAAAGAATGACTCAAATCGGAGTCCAGATGAAGGAGATATCCTCATTTCAATATCAGGTCCTGAACGGAGTCCTGAGTGAACCAGAGCGCCAGTGCGCCTATTTTGGGCCACTAGCCAAGTACCTCATATCAGGCCCTCCGGGTCTCAAACCTGTGTTTCATGACATCAAGGTCAAGTCCTAGAAGTGCCAAGGTCGCGCCAAGGTAGGTCGAGGACATGTCCCAAGAACTCCCATCCGAGCCAAGATGTGCGCCTAAGCCGGGGGTCCCTGTTCCGCCAGCGGTGGATCAGAGGTTCTCCCTCTACGCTAAGCCTGACAAAATTTGTGACAAGCCTGAACGAAGATGTGCTTCTACTATACTCATGATATACTTCAAAAGCGCAGTCCCAAATCCTAATTACGAAGACAGTCCAAAATCAAAGTTTGGCCAGCTTGCGTTCCCACTTGCCAGCTTGCATTCACACTCCCAACTATGTTCTGATTGGTTCTAATAGATTTGAAGGACTTTGTAATTAATTAAAAGTACAATAACTTTCCCTATCCTTATAGGACATGGTTTTACCAATCCTTATAGAATAAGGTTTTACCCATCCTTATAGGACATGGTTTTACCAATCCTTATAGAACAAGGTTTTCCCTTTGTCTATAAAAGGGAGCCTTTGTTCAGTGTTTTAAGAGGAGGAGATAATTAGCTAGAGGCGTTTTTGGGAGATACAGAGACACCTTAGCCGTAAATAGTATTTTGGTTTTTTAGAGTTTTACGTTAAAGCTTGGTTCTTCCCGAAGTAGAGTGTGTTGGACGTGGAGCTTGGAGAAGAAGACTTTGTCGTGTCTTCTGCTGCAACTGTTCTTCACAATATCTTCTGCACCTTTATTTTCATTATTGCAATTTACTTATGAATTCAATTATATTTGTTTCAATTTCAGTTATGTGTGAGTAGTCATTAGGATTAGGGCTACTTGAAGCCCTAGCCATGTTAGCTTGTTGATTGGATTTCTGGCTCTTGATTATGATTGCTATGCATGCTGAATAAGTTGGATTACTATGCTTAATGACCTTAATTTATGCCTATAAGATTAGCTACCTTGTTTGCATATAATTATAGATGTAATTGCTTGAGTGACCGTCATATCATCTTGTGTTTTGGAGCATCGAAAGTATTCTTACTTGTAATCTTAACTCATAACGAACTAGGATTGCATGTCACTTTGCTAGGCTAATGTGGTGTCATTAAATTCTCTTTAAACTTCATGCATCATCTTAAAAGGTAGGTGATAGACGTTCTAGGCATATGCCCTGTTTAGAACATGCTAAGTAAGAGGGAATAAGATGTGTCTAGTGAACCAATGCCAGGTCCTAGGCACGGGCACCTAATTCAGAAAATGCATAGTAATTAGGTCAAGGAAATCTGGTTAAGAGCTATAATTGGTTAGAGTGGATAGTAAGCCTTAATTCGCCTTAGTTATTAATCTATCAACCGTTAATTCTTGCATTGTTATTTCTGCATTTTATTTTACTTGTCTTTAAATTTCAATTCTCACATTATAAACCCCCCTGTGTGTGTGTGTGTGTGTGTTTTCACTAAGTTAATAAATCTGAACTAAAGTGGTCATAACGTTGATACAAGTCCTCGAGGGATCGACTTTTGCTGTGCTACTATACTATTCTTATCGATTTGTGCACTTGCAATGATTTTATAACTGTTAGAATTGAATTGCATATTTCTTCCTCTTTAATTTTACCAACAAGTTTTTGGCACCGTTGTCGCGGACTTGTCCCTCAACGGTGCCCATTCAAGTTTAGATTTGTAACTCAGTTCTTCTTTTTGTTAGGTACTCGTGGATATCATTCCAAGGTTCAGTGCACGGGTCATCAAGTGGACCATCATCGCAAGCATCTTCAGTCCACGGCTCCCCGCCACCAAGCCCAAGGAGGATGGCGGACCACAGAGAAGAGCAGGGCCTGGAACGTGGCCTAGTACCGCAAGCCCCACGGCGCCTTAAGGATTTTGCCATGCCCCATGTCTCGGAGGATCAATTTCCAATTGTTTTTACCGAGTTAACAGTGGCAAACTTCGAATTGAAGTCGGGGACAATTCACATGCTGCCCACATTCCACGGCCTTGCTGGCGAGGACCCGCACTTTCATATCAAGGAATTTGTTGAGGTTTGTTCAACACTGCGCATCAATGGTATGACAAAATCTGAAATCCGCCTGCGGCTCTTTCACTTCAGTCTCAAGGATCGCTCCAAGACATGGTTTCATTCACTGGCGCCGGCTTCCATTCACTCTTGGAGGGACTTGACGTCCAAATTCTTAACACAGTACTTTCCCGTGGAAAAGACAAATGAGTTAAAGTCCAAGATCATGAACCCACAGCAAGACATGGAGGAGTCTTTCTACGAGTTTTGGGAGCGGTTCAATCAGATGCTACAGGCATGCCCCCACCACCATATTGATGCCCATCATCTTATGCTATACTTCTATGGAGGCTTGAAGACTAGCGATCGGACAATGGTGGACTCTCAATCCGAAGGGTTTCTAGAAGGCACATTCGAGGAAGCAAGGACCGCCTTTGAGAACATTGCTCGAAGGGTAAAACAGTTCATCTACATGGGTCCCTCCTCTAGAGCTACGGGTGATGCATCCGCCAAATACAAAGATGACGCCATTGCTCAGCTCACGGCAATGGTGAAACAGTTGTGTAGGAAGAAAGCCAAAGAAGTTCACATCTGCGAGGTATGTTCAATTCAGGGCCACAAATCCCAGGACTGCCCGGTTGTGGAAGATGCCAACTTTGCTGGAGGATTCTCCACCCTGGAATGACCCATATCCAACACTTACAATCTGGGGTGGAAAAATCATCTAAATTTCCGTTGGAGCAACAATCAAGCAGCCGCAAATCCCTTACCACCTCCTGGATTTGAGCAGCAAGCCGCAGGCCCTCAAGGGAACTATCACGGTCCTTCCTCAAATCAGAATGGCGGAAGCAAGTCTCTTGAGGACTCCCTCCATATCCTGACTCAACATCATGCTCAATTCATAAAATTCATGCACGATAGCCAGAGTCAGACGGGAGACCTGAAAAATGCAATTGCAAACTTGGAGCGTCAAATGGGACAGGTGGCGAACCAACTAAATCAGCGAGAGCAGGGCAAGCTACCGAGTCAAGTCCTGGTAAATCCGAAAGGATTTCACAATCCTACGGCTAATGCCATCACGCTGGAGAGGGAAACACCACTTCAAGACCCCACATATGCCACCCTCGCAGGACCTAAAATCGAGCCTCAACCTACTCTGCCAAGGATCACCGACTAAGGTGCGCCGCAAAACATGCCACGGCCAACACCTCTGGCGCAGAACCAGTCCAACGAGTCACCAAGTGCCCTACCGCAAGGAGGACCTGACACTGCGCCTACTTCGACCACGGCTGGCATGCAACCTGCTCCTAAGCCCAAGTCGCAGCACTCGAATACTTCTAACTCTAAACCTCAGAATTCCAATTCTAAAAAAGTCACTTTTGAGTTAGCTAATAATGTTGATTATCCATTTCCTCGCAGGTTCCAAAACAGGAATAAGCAAAGGGAGGACTTTGAGGAAGAGATCATCAGCATGTTGCAGAAGCTTCAGATCACACTGCCTTTCCATAAAATTGTCAAGCACATGCCTATCTTTGCGAAGCTGATCAAGGACTTAGTTGCAGGAAAGCGTGGTTTTAGCTCCACGGAACCATTAACATCCCTAAGGCTTGCTTGGCTGCCCTTTTGCGCATACCCCTTAGGGCCAATGATCCTGGGCCGCCATCCCTTCCATGTGTCATTCAGTCAAAAAGATTCCAACATTACCTTTACGACACGGGAGCATCAGTGAACATCATGCCATTCCACATTTACAGGTCACTCAACCTAGGCGCACTCAAACCCACGCACCTATGTGTCAGATTTGCTAACGCTTCTGTAACCAACCTAATGGGGGTTCTTGAGGACGTACTGGTACAAATCGGAGATACATGCATCCCTGCAAACTTCTACGTACTAAGAATGGACAGAATTGACAAAATTGAGGAACCTCCCCTCATCTTCGGAAGGCCCTTACTAGCCACAGCCGAGTGCCTCATCGATGTCAGAAAGGGCCAGGTCTCCATCAAGGTCCTGGACCAGCTTCGGACATTCTCCATCCATGACAGCATCCAGTACCTTGCCGAGCCTATTGTAGATTTTCCGTTAAACACAATGGACTTACTGCTACGGGAGACAATTGCTCAGTCTTGCATGACGGATGACCTTGAGAAGGTTGTTACTAGTAACCCACACACTGTGGATTCACTTACAGATAGCGTGATCGAAGAGGTACGAGCCCTTGACATCATGCCAGCCCTCCCATTCCACAAGCCTCCCTTCGAAGCGTTACCACTCACAAGTCGGAAAATCCTGCCGTCCATCATAAAGGCTCCTGAACTCGAGCTGAAGCCCTTGCCCGAGCACTTAAAGTATGCATATTTGGGCGACAATCAAACCCTTCCAGTCATCATTGCGTCTACCCTAAGTACGAAAGAGGAAAAGGCATTGGTTCACGTCCTTAAGGTCAATCAAACGGCAATTGGATGGACAATAGCCGACATCAAAGGCATAAGTCCCACAAAATGCATGCATCGGATATTGCTGGAGGAAGACTCCAAACCATCATGGAAGGCGCAGAGGCGATTGCATCCACCTATGAAGGAGGTTGTGAAGAAAGAAGTCCTAAAGATTCTGGACGTTGGAATCATCTATCCAATTAGTGACTCCAAGTGGGTGAGCCCAGTCCAGGTCGTGCCAAAGAAAAGTGGGATCACAGTGGTTAAAAACTAGCAGGATGAGCTTGTACCTCAACGGATTCAAACAGGATGGAGAGTGTGCATTGACTATCGAAAGCTAAATATAACCACACGCAAGGACCACTTTCCTTTGCCCTTCATTGATCAAATGGTCGAGCGTCTGGCTAGACACTCCCACTATTGCTTCTTGGACGGCTACTCAGGATACAATCAGATTGCTATTGCCCCCGAAGATCAAGAAAAAACAACATTCACATGCCCATATGGCACTTGTGCTTACAGAAGAATGCCGTTTGGATTGTGCAATACCCCAGCTACCTTTTAGCGTTGCATGATGAGCATCTTCTCCGATATGGTGGAAGATATAATTGAAGTATTCATGGACGACTTCTCGGTGTTTGGACATTCATTCGAACTGTGCTTAGTTAACCTAACCCGAGTACTGGAACGGTGCAGAGAAAGCAACTTAGTGCGGAACTGGGAAAAGTGCCATTTCATGGTACAACAGGGAATTGTCTTAGGTCATGTGATCTCTAGCCGAGGCATAGAAGTGGACAAAGCAAAGTTAGACATAGTAGAGAGGTTGCCGTACCCCACTACAGTCAAAGAGGTTCGATCGTTCTTAGGGCATGCTGGCTTTTATCGCAGATTCATCAAAGATTTCTCGAAAATCACAAGACCTTTGTGTGATCTTCTAGCCAAGGATGCCACATTTGAGTTCACTAAGGGATGCCGTGAGGCATTCAACACACTCAAGGCGAAGCTCACGGCATCACCCATCATCATGCCACCGAATTGGGACTTACCATTCGAACTATTGTGTCATGCCTTTGACTTCGCCATAGGAGCGGTTTTGGGACAGCGTGTTGACAAGCTCCCTCATGTCATTTACTACGCAAGTCGAACCCTGAATGATGCCCAGCTGAACTACTCCACCACTGAGAAGGAGCTTCTAGCTGTTATCTTTTCCCTTGAGAAGTTCCGCTCATATCTACTTCAAACCAAGGTCATAGTATACACGGATCATGCTGCCTTGAAGTATTTGCTCACTAAAAAGGACGCCAAGCCAAGGTTGCTACGTTGGATGCTACTGCTCCAGGAATTCGACCTTGAATCAGTGTTTGGAGGTTCACCAGGTTCACCGCTAATAACGGATCCTCATCCAGGCCTCCCTCAAATCAGTGTTTATCTTGGAGGTTCACCGGGTTCACCGCTAACAACGGATCCTCGTCCCGGGTCCTGACCTCCCTCACATATGACCAAATCCGATAAACTCATACAGTAGGGTCAAAACCCAAATCATTGACTCAATAATTTCCACGTCAAAACGTTATCAAAACCGAGTCCAAAAACCATGATATTTCTCAAATCACACTTTAACCGAAATAGTGGAAAACATGTGTCTAGTAATCATTTCTAAAATCCAGAAATTCAATGCCACAATACATAACAGTATTTACACAAAGATATTTTGATGCATGCATTTCAGTTTATAAAACCAAAGTCCACTCACAAACCTGTTCAAGCTAGCTCAATCCCGTCTTGCTCATTCCTCTGAGGTTCCCGGAACAATATCGCCTGTCCAAAAACAACAGTCGGGATTACCGGCTAGTAATAAGACTCTTATATAAGAACTTCCTAACCTCGGGAAGTCTACCCTTGCTGTTTCTAGAAAACACAGCAACTTCAGACACTCAAATCGACCTCTAAACGATGTCTGATCAACCTGAAACCTGTACCAGCAGATTCAGAACGTCGAAAACTAGTTACCTCGCATCACCGTGACATCAGACTCGGCCCCACGCGCAGCCACGCGTCGCCAGAAGGTCGGCACACGCTCCCACGCGCCCTCACGCGCCGGCCACGTGCCTGCTACAGTGTTCACGTCCAACCTGGTCCGGCTCAACCTGACCCGGTCCAACTCGACCCGACCGGTTCACTAAACTCGACCGGTTCACTCAACCCGACCGGTTCAACTCGACCCGACCGGTCAACGGTGACTCGACAGAGAAGACGACCGGACTTTCGTCGCCGTCGCCGGAGGCTGGCAGGAGAAGATGACCGGACCACCACCTCCACCGCCGTCTGGTTCGTCGGAATCCCCCATTTCCGACCGAAACTCCAAGCTTTACAACTTCCTCAAAACTCAACCATTTTACACAAATTATTCGTCTAAATCTATCTACTCAAACCCAGGAATCCAAATATAACCTCAAAACATCAAACACGTATCTGTATAAGCTGGAAAATCGATCGAAAGATCCAAAACTTCCTTTACTCGGTTCGGCTTCCACCGTGGTCCTCCCCTTCGATGGTTGGTACGGTTGTGATCGTGGGAAGAAGTAGAATATGATTAGTTGATCAAAACTGGAAGCTAGAGCCTTGAATCCAACGTTGACTTTATGGTTTTTCTCTTGGTGTTTTCGCACGGGTTCGGTTCGATGTGTGTTTTGTGTTTGAGTTTGTCACAGAGAGAGAAGGAGTGATAAAGATGAAATGAAGATGAAAATGAAATGAAGATAAAAATGATTTGGTTAAAATATCTTCTCCCAAAACTAAATTACCAAAATGCCCTTGCACATCTAGACCCATAACTTCCGTCCACGAACTCCGTTTTCCGCGTGCCGCCTGTCTACGAACTCGTGAGTTCGAGACCTACGCAACGGTACCCGAAACACCGCCAAATAAGTTCCGAAACAAAACTTGATTTCCAAGCCCTTTACCGACCAACGGTAAAATCGTCATTTTACAAAAATAATTACGTAAACCCAATAATTAAAATTCCGGGTTGTTACAGTTTCGTTCAAGATGGACTGGACCATTTATTATTACTAACATTTTTCCTCATGGTACAGTTGAAATCCAGCACCCGGAACGGCAGGATCCGTTCAAGATAAATGGCCACCGCCTCAAACACTACTTCAAGGACCTCTCTAATCCAAGCGCAGTTAACCCTGCAACTCCGCATGCGCCCAGCTCCTAGAATGACAACCCCGTCTTGCCTAGACGTTAAATAAAGCGCTCCTAGGAGGCAGCCTAGCCCTGGTTTGTATTTCTCACTTCCTTTTCTGTTTCTGCCCGTTATATCTCTCAAACCCTTCTACTATTGTCATGCTTACTGCTTATCACATTAAGGACAATGTTCAGTTTAGGTTTGGGGGTGTGGATTTAAAATTTTGCATATAGAAACAAGTAGGTTTGGGGGTGATACACGGCCAGTACATTTAAATTTCTGCTTGTGATTAGTATGATAACTTGTTAATAGGAATTTATATGCTAAGTTAACTATCTTTGCTTTACTAAGAGTCATGCCATGGTCAAGTAGTTCATAATTTGCACTTCACAATGTTTTAAGTGATTAAGTGAACGAAATAATTGAATTTGAGTGAACCTTAGAAAATTAGTGGAGACTACCCTGCGAGATCTTTGAGCCTAATTGCCATTCTTTCTGAGGGATATACTCGTTTCTACTCTTAAACACTCATCACTTTTGTTCTTAATTGTTGATCTCATTACATCATATTTGCATTGAATTTTAAAGAACTAACATCATTTAGATACTCTTGATTTAATGTGTGGTTTGCCATATGAAGTGATGTAGGCTATGTATGCTTTAACCTCTAAAGGATTGATCCTACCCTATTGCATGCTCCCTAAGCCAATTTTGAAGCCAAACACTCAACCTTTTCTTTCATCACCCAATGTATAACCTAACCGAAATACTTAGCCATTCATCACAGCCATGCCCTATAACCTCAGTTTGTCCTAAGGTTGCTGTAAATGAGATTCATGGTGAGAATGAGAGGTGAAAGAAGATGCTGCCCAATTCAAAGGACATTGGCGTCAATTCAAAGTTCAAAAGTAAAGAAAAGCTTTACAAGTTGCATGCTGCACGAAAATTTGAGGAAATCATTGCATGATCTTGGTGCAATTCAATTCAATTGAAAGAACAGAAAAAAATAAAGAAATAAAGAAAGAAAGAAACGTTGAGAAGAAAAGAAAAAAAAAAGATAAAAATTGAAAAACAAAGTGAATTGAGCCAAGTGAGGCAAGAGCCTCAAAATAAGCCACAAGAGCCTCAAAATAAGTCATCAAGAAAGCACAATGCTGTGGGACTTAAGAAAGGATTCAGTTCAGAAATTCCAAGTTCAAGTCATGACTTCTCATGCCTTGGCACAGCTCAGGTTCTTTGAATCCCATCCTTCCTTGCTAAACCCCAAAGCTTAGCCCATTACAACCTAAAAAGGAAGACCTAACTGATTTATGGACAATCATGCTGAGGATTAAGGTACGTATCTATGTTCTTAAAGTTCAATTCCTTTCATGAGATCTTTATTTCCATAAAGTGCTATTCTTCATTGTTACTCATATGTGATTAAATTTGAATTTCATAACATAAACTCATCACATATGCTTGAAAAGAGTGTAAGCCTAGGATCTTGTGCGAATTGAGAGTTGCCTAGTGAGGATTAGAGTCGAGGCGAAATCTTTCTAAGGCACATAGATGAAGTTGTTTTCAAACTTGATCACCTGAAAATATTGGCATTTATACACGTACACCTTCACATGACACTCACGGCTATGGCATTCCTTTTAGTTCTGCAAAGCATGTCTACTTACTTTGATTCTTATTAGCTTGTTAAGAGTACTATATCTAGCATCTTTTTGTTTAAGTAAAACGTTTATGGGTATCGTGCTGTTATAACCCTCAGGAGACAAAACTCCTCCTACTAGGTGAACCTTGGGGTTTAAATGTTCTATCTTAACTAAAATCGAGTCTTTTCATTTTGTTAGCGTTTGTTTTTCTCAGGGACTAGCAAAAGATAGGTTTGGGGGTATTTGATCAGTCGTTATTTATGCATCATTTTGATGTCTTTATATGCCTCTCTTGCATGTCTTTTGAATGATTTCGTGCCATCAATAGTAGAAAATGATCATATTGTGAGACTTGTGCAGAGTTAGAAAGATAGGTAAAATCTAGAAAGAACGCAAAAAGAATGACTCAAATCGGAGTCCAAATGAAGGAGATATCCTCATTTCAATATCAGGTCCTGAACGAAGTCCTGAGTGCGCCAGTGCGCCTATTTTGGGCCACTGGCCAAGTACCTCATATCAGGCCTTCCGGGTCTCAAACTTGTGTTTCATGACATCAAGGTCAAGTCCTAGAAGTGCCAAGCCAGGTCGAGGACATGTCCCAAGAACTCCTATCCGAGCCAAGATGTGCGCCTAAGCCGGGGGGTCCCTGTTCCGCCAGCGGTGGATCAGAGGTTCTCCCTCTGCGCTAAGCCTGACAACATTTACGACAAGCCTGAACGAAGATGCACTTCTACTATACACATTATATACTTCAAAAGCGCAGTCCCAAATCATGATTACGAAGACAGTCCAAAATCAAAGTTTGGCCAGCTTGCGTTCCCACTTGCCAGCTTGCATTCACACTCCCAACTATGTTCTAATTGGTTCTAATAGATTTTAAGGACTTTGTAATTAATTAAACGTACAATAACTTTCCCTATCCTTATAGGCCATGGTTTTACCAATCCTTATAGAATAAGGTTTTACCCATCCTTATAGAATAAGATTTTGGGAGATACAGAGACACCTTAGCCGAAAATAGTGTTTTGGTTTTTTAGAGTTTTACGTTAAAGCTTGGTTCTTCCCGAAGTAGAGTGTGTTGGACGTGGAGCTTGGAGAATAAGGCTCTGCCGTGTCTTCTTCTGCACCTGTTCTTCACAATATCTTCTGTACCCTTATTTTCATTATTGCAATTTACTTATGAATTCAATTATATTTGTTTCAATTTCAGTTATGTGTGAGTAGTCATTAGGATTAGGGCTGCTTGAAGCCCTAGCCATGTTAGCTTGTTGATTGGATTTCTGGCTCTTGATTATGATTGCTATGCATGCTGAATAAGTTGGATTACTATGCTTAATGACCTTAATTTATGCCTATAAGATTAGCTACCTTGTTTGCATATAATTATAGATGTAATTGCTTGAGTGACCGTCATATCATCTTGTGATTTGGAGCATCGAAAGTATTCTTACTTGTAATCTTAACTCATAATGACCTAGGATTGCATGTCACTTTGCTAGGCTAATGTGGTGTCATTAAATTCTCTTTAAACTTCATGCATCATCTTAAAAGGTAGGTGATAGACGTTCTAGGCATATGCCCTGTTTAGAACATGCTAAGTAAGAGGGAATCAGATGTGTCTAGTGAACCAACGCCAGGTCCTAGGCACGGGCACCTAATTCAGAAAATGCATAGTAATTAGGTCAAGGAAATCTGGTTAAGAGCTATAATTGGTTAGAGTGGATAGTAAGCCTTAATTCGCCTTAGTTAATAATCAATCAACCTTTAATTCTTGCATTGTTATTTTCTGCATTTTATTTTACTTGTCTTTAAATTTCAGTTCTCACATCATAAACCCCCCTGCGTGTGTGTGTGTGTGTGTGTGTTTTCACTAAGTTAATAAATATGAACTAAAGTGGTCATAACGTTGATACAATTACTCGAGGGATCGACTTTTGCTGTGCTACTATACTATTCGTATCGATTTGTGCACTTGTAAGGATTTTATAACTGTTAGAATTGAATTGCATATTTCTTGCTCTTTAATTTTACCAACAATAATGACAAGTAAAGTTTGATTCTGACCTAGGAATGCATACTTCAAGTGATTAGGCAAAGGCTTGAGTTCAAGCTTTGGAGCTTGAATGATGGAAGGAAGAGTCTTTTCTTCCTTCACAGATCAAGCTTCAAACAAAGGTGATTTTGAGTAAGTGTGTGGAGGCACGGCCTTAAGCATGTGTAATTCCTCAATGACGTGGCAATCTGAGACATTGTCACCATGAGAAGGCAAAGTGAGGGCCTTCTCAAGAGGATCATCTATACAGTATCTAGTATGGAAAAAGGTCATAGTCTTATCTAACACTTTGATAGATATTTGGCCTTGGTTCTAGTTGATTTCACAGTTTATGGTGGCCAAGAGAGGTCCAAAGATCAAGGGAGGATCCTCACTTTCAATTGTCTTTTCCATTTTCAAGATGTAAAAATCAGCTAATATGCATGTGTCCCCTATTTGAACTATCACATCTTCAATCATGCCCATAATTTGTGTCACCAAAGAATTAGCAAGTCTAACACACAATTGAGTAGGTTTTAAGTCTTCTAATGCAAGGGAATTATAGACATGAAAAGGCATGATAATTATAAAGGCTCCTGTGTCACAAAGACAATGCTCAAACCTTTTAGATTGGATAACACACTGCAGGGCAGGAGGGCCTGGATCACTGGCCTTGCGTGGCAGGCCTTGGAAGTCATTCAAAGTGGCTGCACTAATGTCTAGGACATTGTTGGGGTCAAAGCCACGTTTTCCAGCTACTAGGTCCTTGAGAAGCTTGGCAAAGATGGGCATGGTCCTCACAAGTTTAGAGAATGGCAATGTGATTTGAAGCTTGTGAAGCATGATTGTGAGCTCTTTCTCAAATTGAGCATTCTTATCCATCTTTTGGAACCTAAGAGGAAAAGGTAAGTCAACATCATTAGTAACTAGTGGATTACTAAAACTCACTTTAGAGTTAGAATTTAAAGGTAAAATAGGGTTAGAAGGCTTATTATGAGGTGCTTCTGTGTCCTGGTCAAGTATGTCTTGAGGTATCTCGGGTTGGCCAGGTTTTGGTCCTAAGGAGGAACTAAGCCCTCAATCAGATCCTCAGCTGGAACTGCGCCCTAATTCTAGAGCATGGGCAGGTTTTGCGGCAGGAGCCTGGACTTGGTTTTAAGGGTCTTCTGCGGTACTTTGGGTCTCAGGTGAGCTTTGAATTTCTTTTCCACTCCTAAGCGGATTGGCATTAGCAGTGGCCTTGTGGATGGTGTTTTTGGGATTAATTACCTTGAGGGCCGTTTTCTTAGCTCCAAAATGGCCCCCACACGCCAAGCTATTGCAAAATGTCATGATGGAATCCATTTTAGCTTCGGGAATGCATCATCAAATGATTTGATCTGGACAATGCTTCCATAGATACGGCTCATCCCAGATGAAGTACAAACAGCTGTTCGTTGACAAAGGTCTTGAGTAGTGGCAATTGATAGGCCTCTTCGTTGAAACGCTTAATCAATTGGCTCATATGATCAGCAACAAACGTAGCAACCTTGGCTTGACGTCCTTCTTAGTGAGCAAATACTTCAATGCAGTGTGATCATTGTACACTATGACCATGGTTTGAATCATATATGATCGGAACATTTCGAGAGTGAAGATGACGGCAAGGAGCTCTTTTTCCATGGTGGAATAGTTCAATAATGCTCAACTTCACTATTCTACTACTGAGAAAGAACTCTTGGCTGTTATATTTGCTTTAGAGAAGTTTAGGTCATTTTTGCTTCAAACAAAGGTTATTATCTACATTGACCATGCATCGCTTAAGTATTTTTTTAACAAGAAGGATGCCAAGCTAAGACTCATTAAGTGGATGCTATTACTCCAAGAATTTGATCTTGTGATCAACGACAAGAAAGGAAATGAAAATGTGGTGGCTAACAACTTAAGCAGACTCATCCATGGGCCAAATGAGGAAGTGCACCAACTACCCCTCCAAGAGAGCTTCCATAATGAGCAGCTCTTCCATCTGAAGGCTTTTGACCCATGGTATGCTGACATTATCAATTATTAGGCTACTAACTTGATTCCTTCTCATCTGTCTAGGGTTCAAAGGGACAAGTTTGTCCAGCAAGTCAAATAGTACATCTGGGATGAACCCTATCAATGGAAGCATTGCCCTGATCAGCTTATCAGAAGATGCATCCCTGAAAATGAAGTCAAGTCCATCTTGGACTTCTGCCACAACCAGGCTTTTGGAGGACACTTTGGCGCCAAGAAGAAAACTCTTAATGTCCTTCAATTCAGCTTCTATTGGCCCACCAGTTTCAAAGATGCACATGAGCACGTCCTTACCTATAACAAATGCGAAAGACAAGGTAATATTGTCCCTAAAGATCCAATGCCCCTAAACCCTATTTTAGTTGTTGAAATCTTTGATGTTTGGGGCATTGACTTTATGGGGCCCTTCCCAAACTCCTTTGGTTTTCTTTACATTCAACTTGTTGTTGATTATGTTTCTAAATGGGTGGAAGCAATTTCAACCAAGACTAATGACTATAAAGTAATGTGTAGTTTCATCCAATCCCATATCTTGTCCTTTGAGGCCCTCATGAGGAAATACAGAGTCACCCATAGGATCACAACTCCATATCATCCCAAAACTAGTAGACAAGCTGAGATATCAAATAGAGAAGTCAAGGCCATCCTTGAGAAGACAGTGGGTCCATCAAGGAAGGATTGGTCCAACAGGCTCAATGATGCCCTTTGCGCATATAGGACATCATACAAGACACCAATTGGCATGTCTCCTTTTCGGCTGAGATCTCCAATAGAGAAGTCAAGGCCATCCTTGAGAAGACAGTGGGACCATCAAGGAAGGATTGGTCCAACAAGCTCAATGATGCCCTTTGCGCATATAGGACATCATACAAGACACCAATTGGCATGTCTCCTTTTCGGCTTGTTTTTGGCAAAGGCTGGTATTTACCTATGGAGTTAGAACACAAGGCCTAGTGGGCAATCAAGCTTGTCCAAATGGACATGGATGAGGCATGTCACCATAGAAAGCTTCAATTGCAAGATTTTGAGGAGCTTCAGAATGAAGCTTATGAAAGCTCACTGATATACAAGGAAAAATTCAAGGCCTATCATGACAAACACTTGGTCAGGAAGACCTTCCACGTAGGACAAATGGTCCTCCTATTTAATTCCAGGTTGAGGCACTTCCTTGGAAATCTTAGGTCTCGTTGGTTAGGGCCCTACATTGTTCTTCAGGTCTTACCCCACGGAGCCAAGGAAATCAAGCATGCCAAATCAGGGCAGGAAGTGAAGGTCAATGGCCACCGCTTAAATCCCTACTTTGAAGCATATCAAGCGGAATTTGAGCAAGTGTACCAACTTGACGTGCCTTCCTTTGCTTAACTTGCAAGCCACGTCTTTCCTAGACGTTAAATCCAACGATCCTAGGAGGCGGCCTAGCCCTGGTTTGTGTATCATTCCCTTCTCTTTATGCTTTCTTTTTTGCATGCCTCTTAACATCTTTACTTGTTTTGATCTTGATGTTTTAACTTGTTCAACATTGAGGACAATGTTTAGTTTAGGTTTGGGGGTGTGGATGTAACGACTCGGACCAGAAATTAAATTCTTTTGAGAATTGGACCATTTTACCCTCAGTTTTGGACGGGTTCGGGAGTCACTTTTTGACTGGGAGTACTTTTGGGAATTTTTCTTAGGTTGTTACGTAGGTCTCGAACTCACGAGTTCGTAGATAGGCGGCATGCGGAAAACGGAGACCCGATGAGTTCTTTACGGGTCTAGAAGCTTCAGGGGCAGTTTGGTAATTTTGGAAAAGTTGGAATTATATAGAAGATATTTTTCTCTCTCCTCGAGAGATTGGTCCGTTCAATCTCGCTCCACCCAAAGACCTCCCCGTGTGAACACCGAAGACCCATTTTCATCGGATGGGTTTCGATCCGATTCGAACAAAACCAAGGTCGGGAGGATCTTCCCCGCGACCCCACGAGTCTTTTGGTGTAATCATCGGAGTGGGAGCACCGCCGTAGGCGACGGACGGAGGAGGGAGATGAACCGAGTCTTCTCGGCCGTTTTCCGGCCAAACCAGGTAGCATCTCGGAACTTTGACCTCATATTTGGATTCCTGGTGAAAAGTAGATGAATTTCCGTGTGTAGATCGTGAAAAACGTTAAGAAATGAAGAAATTAGAAAACCTTGAAGTTCGGCCGGAAATGGGGGATTCCGGCGAACCAGACGGCGGCGGAGGTGGCGGTCCGGTCATCTTCTCTGGCCAGCCTCCGGCGTCGGCGAGGGCCGTCCGGTCGTCTTCTCCGGTGAGTCACCGGTGACCGGTCGGGTCGAGTTGGACCGGTTGGGTCGAGTTGAACCGGTCGGGTTGAGTAAACCAGTCGAGTTGGACCGGTCGGGTCGAGTTGAACCGGTCGGGTTGAGTAAACCAGTCGAGTTGAGTGAACCGGTCGGGTCAGGTCGAGTTGGACCGAGTTGGACCGGTCCAGGCGCGTGAACACTGTAGCAGGCGCGTGACCGGCGCGTGACCGGTGCGTGAGTGGGCGTGGGCGCGTGTGCCGACCTTCCGGCGGCGCGTGGGGCCGAGTCTGAGGTCCCGACGATGCGTGGTAACTAGTTTCGACGTTCCGAATCTGTTGGGACAGGTTTCAGGTTGATCAGACGTCGTTTAGAGTTCATTGTGGGCAATCCCAGCGGTAATGGTTGACCTTATTAGCAGGTTATGAGCTCGGAAAAATCAAGGTAGTAGGGTCATTATGGTGCATGTGTTCCTTGGGCTAGAGTGTCCATGAATTATAGGTTGGATGATGTTTGTGAGTAGACTTTTGATTTATAAATTGTAATGCATGTATAAATATCTTTGATTTAAATACTGTTGTGTATGGTTGTATTTATAAATTGTAATGCATGTATTAATATCCTCGATTTAAATACTGTTGTGTATGATCGCAATGATTACCTAGAATTTATAAATGATTGCTGGATATTTGTTTTTCCAATATTTCAGTGGAAGGGTGTTGTGAGAAATGATGTGGTTGTTGGATTCGGTTTTGATATTGTTTTGACGTGGTAATTATTTGGGTCCATGATTTGGAGTTGAAACCGTATTTGTGATAAATGATAAACAAAATATATATATATACTTGATTTTGGATACAATATCGATTTGATGGGGCCTAGGAGCCGGGCCTTGGTTCCGTGTTGGCGGACTCCCGGTGAACCCCCAATATAAACAAAAACCGATTTGATGGGGCCTAGGATCCGGGCCTTGGTTCCGTGTTGGCGGACTCCCGGTGAACCCCCAATATAAAAGGTGATTTTGTAGAGATATGCCGACTGATATGATATGATACAGGACTAGCACACCCTAAGGGATACCCAGGTGGCTAGGGATATGATAGTCGAGAGATATGCCGACTGATGTGATATGATAGCCGAATGTTATACTGGCTGATAATACGATCTGATAGCCGAGGATATTTTCAGCTCTAATATGAACCAGACGACAATTGTCATGTGCTTAATCAAACTATCAAAATACTTCTTCAGCCGGGTCAGTGGGTTGGTGTGGGCGGTGACCCAGAGGGACGAATCATTGTTGGTTCACCAGTATCTGACTAGTTTGTTGTCTTGTGGTTTTCTAGTAGTGATGTCAGCAATGTCTGACCTACTGACATTTGGTGTCAGAGAGTATTTCTATGTGAACGATCACTATTCCGAGGTCTTGGCTTTGACCTGTATATTGTCCTGCGTCTGACAGTAGGAGTGGTCAGTAAGTACAGAGGTTTTGTTGGGAACCCTGTAAGGTTTAATAAAAATTATTTAAGAACAAAGGGTATTTCTGGTATTTAAATTTTGAGGTAAAAGAGCTGTCAGATGAGATAAGGGTTCTTTCCGGGTTTCGAGGGAAAATTCGGGAAGGGTCTTTACAGTGGATATGAACATTTTGTAACATTTTGGTTTGGGGGTACACGGCTAGGAACTTAGTACTTTACTTGTTAATAAGTTACATTGTTGAATTAGTTGTTAGTGTCTTACTAGAGCCATGCCATGCTTAAGCTTGTGCCTTATCTTTACACTTAATGCCTAACTTCAAGAAATTGTAATAAAAGATGACTTTGTTTAGGTGAACCATAGAAAATTAGTGGAGACTACCCCATGTTAGATTTTGAGCCAAATGCCTTTCTTTTTGAGAGATTTACTTTGTTCTACTTTTAAACACTATTCAATTCTTTCTATATTGATTGGTCTCATTATTATCACTTTGTATTGAATTTTAAAGAAGTAACATCTTATGTAGAGGCTCTTGATTCTCAGTTGGATGTACCATAAGAAGTGATGTAGGCTATGCGTGTTTGAACCCGCTAAAAGCCATATCTATCCCTTTTGCATGCTCCCTTAACCCATTTTGAAGCCAAACACTTAACCCTTTCTTTCATCACCCCCATAAAACTCACCCCTAGATAGGAAGCCCTCAATCTTGGCCCCCTATAGCTTAGTCTTAGACATGGCCGCACCAAATGAAGTTCATGACATGGAAAGGAAGACAAGCCTCGAAGTGTGAAAAAATCATAAACAAGCTGTGGAGCTCATCAAGGCCCACATGAGAAGCTGATATCAGGGGAATCTCTTAGACATCCCAAGGGACCAAAAGTGCTATCCTGGACAGAAAGCAAAACAAGGTAACCCATTGCATGATCTTGGCTTAGTTTGAGAAAAATAAAAGACTGATATGAAAAAGAAAAGAAAACAATGAGCTAAGCCAAGTGAGCCAATGAGAATAGAAGTCACAACTCATTATTCAAGGAAATCATGCCTCAACTTGAGGAATTCAGTAAAAGCAAAATGCCAAGTCTGGCTGGGGGCCAAGGAAAGGTTCAAGAAGAATATCAAGGTCAAGAAGACGATCAAGTTCCAGGTCATGCTACTTCATGCCTTGTCAGAGCCTAGGCCTTTGAATTCCAATCCCATTCTTCTAAACCTGTGAGCCTAGCCCCATTACAACCCTTGAATGAAGACCTAACTGATCTTATGGGAAGTCTTTCTTGGAGTTAAGGTATGTCTGTACGTTCTTAAAGTTCAATTCCTTCATGAGATCTATTTTCAGAAATTTCCTTTTTTTCATGCTATTTCATATGTGATTATATTTGATTCCATGACATAAACTCATCACATGTGCATGGAAGAGTGAAAACCTTAGGATTCAAGAGAGAAACTGAGAGTTGCCTAGTGAGGATGGAATTGAGACGAAATCATTCTAAGGCATTTGATCTTTGTTGTTTTTAAACTTGAAATCTTGAAGCAAGGGCATTCACACTTCACACATGGTACTTACTTGAGACTGGCATATCTTTAGTTTGGCATGATATGATTGATTTGTTGTGTTCCTTATTAACTTGTTAAGTATTTTGTTTAGTGTTTTAGTTGTTAAGTAAAAGGAGACATAACTCCTCCAACTAGGTGAACCTAGGGGTTTAAATGATCTATCCTTAATTAGATTGAGTCTTTAGTTTTTACTTCATTTGTATTCTTTGCTTTGCTCGATGACCAGCAAAAGCTAGGTTTGGGGGTATTTGTTAGGTCATATTTTCTACATGTATTTCATGTCATTTTTGGTTCCCTTAACTGTCTTTTTTAGAAATATAGCCATCCATAGTAGAAAGTGATCCTTTTGTGAGACTTGAGTAGGCTTTAGAGAGGTAATGAAATTCTATGAATATAGGAAAAAGAATGACTCAAATCGGAGTTCAAATGAGCGAGATGTCCTCATTTCAATATCGGGTCTTAAACAAGGCACTGATTGCGCCAGTGCGCCCTATTTTGGGTCCTTGACCAAGTACCTCAGATAAGCCCATCCGGGTCCCAATGTCATCTCTCATGACCAGGAGAACAGGCCCTTGAAGTGCCAAGTCAGTGCCAAGACATGTCGAGGACATGTCTCAAGAATTTTCCAATTGAGTCCTTGATCGTGTCCCGGACACGCCCAAGACACTAAGTACATGTTCCGGAGGAGCCAAGTCCCAGTTAAGGTTCCAGCCAAGGTGTGCCTTTGCCACAAAGACCAACCTTGTGTTCCTGACATGATTTCAAGACAAGGCACAACTGAGCCGAAGTCGAGTTCTAGTGCGCCCTAATTCAGGTCCTGAGGTCCTCGGTAGTTCCAGTTCTAGGTCAGGTCCCTGACTTGGCCCGATAAGTTCAAAGAAGGACATTTGCATGCTTGCGGCCATTCGATCAAGACATGAAGTGTTTTTAGACTCTTTGACATATAATGAAGCCATTCTAGTGTTAAGGCGCGGTGTGGCGCCACAAAGAGATCCAAGGGCCAAGTTTCAATTTTCAGCATCTGCCCAAGGACCTACCCAGATTCTAGCCTGGCTGCCCTACGGCCAGCTTGTGTTCTCACCTGCCCGCTTTCATTTGCACTTCCAGTCATGTTCTGATTGGTTCTCATAGATTTTAAGGTTTTTGTAATTACTCAGGAATGCCATAATCATTCTAGAACCCTCTATACTAGGTTTCTATTTCTAATCCTTATAGGACAAGATTTTCCCTTGTCTATATAAGAGGGCCTCGGTTCAGAGTTTTAAAAACAAGCCAACTTAGATACCCTATTTTATTTGTTTTGAGCCATTAGTGTGATGCTTGTTCACGAAGACTTGATTGTGTTCTTAGAGGAGTGCTTGAAGCTGTGTTTGTTG
Source organism: Oemleria cerasiformis (assembly GCA_037349345.1). Taxonomy (NCBI): domain Eukaryota; kingdom Viridiplantae; phylum Streptophyta; class Magnoliopsida; order Rosales; family Rosaceae; genus Oemleria; species Oemleria cerasiformis. Next base: position 532,141 of record JAZGTL010000090.1, on the reverse strand, counting down.
TCTGCCTTTATGAGTATAATTGGGTTTAATCTTTCACTTTCATATTCAATACAATTTATGTTTTTTTTCATAATGTGTAGCGAGTAGTTTACTTCAAGTTAGGGCTGATTTTGAAGCCCTAGCCAAGACAACTTCTTAACTTGGTTTGATTATTGTGTTCATCTTGATGTGTTGAATTACTACTTAAACTGTTATTTTATTGTGTTGTTAGAATTAGCTATTTTAATAACATGATTCAAAGATGACTTTGCAACAATAGGTTACATTAAACAATGATCTTGTAATCCGACTAATGACATTCCTAGGGTTACTGTGTAATCCCTATGGTTAGTGTAGCGTCATTAAATCCCTTTAGAACTTAATGCTTCTCTTTGTGTTTAAATTAGAAACCGTGGGACTCAGTTGAGAATAATTTGATAGATGTCTTAGGTGCCCGTGAGGCCTAAGACATACTAAGTAAGAAGAGATAAAATGTGTAAGGGTGAGCTTAAGAGAACCCTTGCATGGCCACTAGGCCAATTAATGAACATGATAATTGAACCTTGCAAACCAAGTTAGAAAACTTTGTGGTTAGGTGTGGATAGGGACTGCCTTAACTTGCCTTTAATTTGATTTCAATCCTTTGTTATTTACTTGTTTCTTGCATTCCAAGTTACTTGTTTCTTGCATTCCAAGTGAAGTACCTACTTGTGAACTAAACATTCTATTGCTTTGAGTACATTATTGACTCAAGTCCTCTTGGGATTCGACCCTTCCTTTTACCACTATATTGTCTATTGATTAGTGCACTTGCTAGGATATTATTGTTAAGGATTGTGTGCATTTACTTGTCATACTTTTCTTCCAACAATTGGTCCTTTAGAGTATTATTTGGGTTTAATCTTTCAACTTTTTATTCAATATATTTCATGTTCATGTTTTCCATTATGCGTAGTGAGTAGTTTCATTTATGTTAGGGATGATCTTGAAGCCCTAACCATGACAACTTCTTAATTTGGTTTTGGCGCTTGGTTTGATCATTATGTTTGCCTTGGTAGATTGATTCACTATTTTTATTGAGACTATTTTGTGTTCTTAAAATTTGCCATTTTACTTGCACCACTTAAGGATGTTTTTTCATCAAGGATTATAACAAATATAATATGTTAAGAGATCCATGACATTCCTAGAATGCACAACACTTTCTAGGGTTAGTGTAGTGACTCAGATTTCCTTTTGTTCTTAATGCTTCCTTTCGAGCCCAATTGGATAGAAGTTGGTGTACACATACATGCATTTAACATACGAATTAAGAAGGCAATAACATGTATGATTGAGCCTTAGTTGGGCTGTTGCACGAGGGGCACTAGACCAAGAAGTAGACATAATAATTGAACCTTGCAAACCAAGTTGGAAAACGTTGTGGTTAGGTATCAAGTATATCCACTTAATATCCTTGTTTTTTGTTTTGAGTACCTAACATGTAAGCTAAGCAATCTATTACCTTGGTTACGTTGTTGAGTCAAGTCCTTGTGGGATTCGACCCTTGCTTGTACCACTATATAATGGTACAAGCAAGGGTCGATCCCACGAAGACTTGACTCAACAATGTATTCAAAGCAATAGATTGTTTAGTTCATAAGTAGGTACTCAAAACATAGACAAAACACTAATTAGATATGCTTGACACTAAACAAAAGACACTAAATAGGTTGTAGGCATGCAAATGTCCTTCTTTGAACATATCGGGTCAGGGACACTCGGTTAGACGCCTTGGTGTGGCTCTGGGGGTCGATTCTGACTCAAAATGGGACGTGTCTAGGGACTCGAATGGAAGTTCTTGAGACATGTCCTAGACATGTCTTATTTCTGACCTTGGCACTTTTAGGACATGAACTTGGTGTCATGAGACACAGCTTTGGGACCCGGATGGGCTGATCTAAGGTACTTGGTCAAGGACCCCAAAATGTGGTACCTGGACATGTCCTGGGACCTAGTTCAGGACCCGATATTGATTTGAGGACATCTGCTTCATTTAAACTCCGATTTTGAGTCATTGTTTTTCCTGCTTTCTCATAATTGCATTATCTTTCTAATTCCTACACATGTCTCACAAAAGTATCACTTTCTAATATGGATGGCCAGATTTCTAACAAAAGACAGTTAAAGGGACTACAAATCGCATGGAATACATGTAGGAGTTATAGCTTAACACCCGTCCCTTAAGGCCAATTGCCTATGGCAAGGCAACCCCAAGGCCAAATTATCCAATGATTTTCAGTTATCAAATTTTAATCAAATTAAAACTCATACCAAATTATCTTTCTCGTCTAATCCCGAGTCCGAACAAAGTCACATAACAAATAATCTTATACAAGTTAATCAAAGAGAATTAGATTTAGCCATTTAGGGTTTATGAATTTAGCAGTTAGAAATAAATTTACTTTGATTTACTGGAAGAAACGGTCAACCTCCACATTATTATATCCTCAGTTACAAAAATTCTTTTTACTAGTGATATGAAATAAAACAAGCACAATAATTATGTAACTTATTCTATCCAGTTATAATCTTTGCAATTATACAAAATCGATTAAGATATTGTAATGGCAAGCAAAGGTCCATCCCTCAAGGATTTGTTCAACAGTTTATTCCGCTCAGAATTCAGATTCAATTAACTCAAGTACAAGACTCAAAAATAAGAAAAGGCAAACAAAAACCGGCTAGACAAGGGCACACAATATGGCAGGGCAAGAATGTAAAAACACGCAAAAGGACTCAATTCAGACTCTAAACAACACACTAACAAAGACACACAGCATGGACTCAAAACAAGGAAAATGGCAAAGGGGGGAGGGGGGTGGGGCTGGTGGTGTGATTTATGATGGTTGTAAAATTGAAAACTAAACAATTACTTAGAATGCAAGAAAGTAAAATTGCAGCAAAGATGATGACTTGATTAAGGTTTTTAACTAAGGCGGATTAAGGCAAACTATCCACCACTAACCAATTAAGTGATAAAACATGATTTCCAGGACTTAATTACTATGAAACTTCTGAATATGATGCCCATGCAAAGGTTCGACTAAGGCCTACTCCACATATATTATTCTCTCTTAGCATGGTCTAGGCCAGATGAGTACCTTTGAACCTCTATCAAATTATACTAAGATGATGCAGGAAGTACGAAGAGAATTTAATGACACCACACGATCCCTAGAAGTGATGTGCAGTCCTAGGTTGTCATGAGTTGAATTATGAGTAAGAAGTAAGCCACTACTCTTGATGCCAAACAATTACAAGAAGATGACTAGTCTAACAAGCAATTATTCTTCAATAGTTCATGCAAACAAGTTAGTCAGACTCATAAACATAAACATAAATTAAGCACAGTTATCCAAACTACATTAAGCATTCATGCCAATATAAATCGAGGGACAAAATAATGTCAAACGATCCTCATAGTTAGGGCTTCAAGCAGCCCTAATTCTATAAAGAACTACTCACACATAATTGAAAAGCAAAACATAATTGAATTCATAATTAAATTACAACAAGGGAAATGTATGCGGCTAGGGTATCTAGAGGTCCTCACTCGTGAGCATTAGGGTTCTTTAAATAGGTCACTTAAACCTCTACAAGTTAGGAGAAATTCTAGGGCATAAACCTAATAAAAAACTGACTTAAACTCCTATTCTAGTTAGGTAAGAAGGACTTGTGCGGAAACCCCATCTAACTTTTCTCTTGAGCTTTCTTTTTCATTAAGGTAGCTTCTAAGGTCCTATGGAGGCTTCTTGAATGTCAAGGACTTGGCTAGGCAAACCCTAGACACATTTGACACGACAGGACCTAAATTTGGCACCTTTGGGACTCCTTTTGGACTTGTCGAAAACTAAGCATGTCATTGACCAATCCAGCTAGGACATACCACTTATTTCACTTCCTTATGATGTATCGAGCATGGTTCTAGCTTTGTCCTGCTCAAAAGGTCGTAGAAAACTCAATGGCCCAATTTGGCTCAAATCAGGGCCCCTAAGAAGTCTTTTTGGGAAAAACACGTCATGGACATGTCATTGGCAGTTCTGGGCGCGCCTTAAGGTTCCATTAGTTTGGTAGCATTATTTGAAGTCCAATTATGGTTGGTGTCTCACTTGGTTCCATCAAGCTCTAGGTCGGGGCTTATTTTGGCCTTCCCAGACATATCAAAAGACATGTCTCGGATCAGCATCTGGTATCTTGGCTCTGTGGCTGGGAGTGTCTCTGAGAGACCAGGGACACATCCTGGAATGTCATTGGGACTAGAACTTGGGACGAGTCTTCAGCGCAGGACAGGAACTTAAGCTCGGTAAGACATCTCAGGGACTTAGACTAGGGCTTGGTTTTGGTGTCTCAAGGCCATGTTAGGGACATGATTTAGGGCGCGCCTGGGCTTTGTTTTGGCACGTCCTGGCAGGGTCCAGGACTCGATTTTGGACTCGATTTGAGACTCGATATTCGACTTGAGACATCTCCTTCGTTATACCTCCGAATTGAGCCATTCTTTTTGTGTTGTTCTCAGAATTTATCTATCTTTCCAAATCTACCCAAGTCTTACAAGATTGATCATTTTCTACTATGGTTGACACAAAATCATTCAAAAGACATATAAAAGGGCATTGAGTGACATCAAAATGATGCATAAATAATGACTGAACAACTAGCCTTACATATAACTATATCCTTGGTAATCCTCCATTATATCCTCAATTTCATACTGTGAAACAATGACAGCATCTCATATTAAGAAGTACGGTCATCCTCAGTCAATAGCACTATATCCTCGGTCATCCTTAGTGAACGTCACTATATCTTCGGTCATCCTCCACTATATCTTCGTGTTCACATATTCTTTTGGCTTATTATTTAAAATGCAACAAGAACATGTCACATTGTTTCACTTTGAACCAATAACATGTCAACATCTCTCAAACTGACACTCCATCAAACACATTACACCATTACCGTTAATGTTCGTTGAGACGATCCAATTGCCATTAAATTTGCTTATGTAATAATTAGATGGCAAAATTAATATGGCCATTTAAGACATTTTGTAGTAAATATTATAAAAACTTAACCTAAATTTGAATAACAGAACAAAGAAAATTGCCAATCCAAATTAAATCTAAATGGAGAAAAAATATATATGCTTAAAACCTAACTCATAACCAACAATTGTCTTCACCGTACTCCTCTCGGAGCTGCTATTCTTCCTCCGGCTTCCAATCGCTCTCAACCCCAAACAACTTCCTCACATAGTCAACCGTAGGCTGAACTTTCCAGAGAAAATCAAAATCAAAACTAGAAAAAAAAAAGAATTTTTAAAAAAAAAAATAAAATCCTTAAATTTGCTGGGAAGAGGAAGATAGGAAGTACATGTGATGAGAGATATATAGCTATCATTTTTGGGTTGGTGAGATTGCAAAGTTTTTTTAACCAATGAAAAGTAAATATTTGACATTAAACAACAATAATCAAACAAGCAAATACATTCAAGGAAGTGTTATGGCTCAAAAAATCAGGCTAAGCCGAAGAATAAATTAGGCGAAATGTTATTAACAATCGAATAATCACGCGGTACGAGGGATCACGCTTAAGCTATACAAGCCCATCTCGCACAAACCCAAAATGTATATATTCAAAGGTCCAATTACTCTAGAATCCAAAACAAATCAAGATCAAGCAACTAACCAAATTTAGTTTATGAATGGATCATAATCATCCCAATGTAAAACATGCTAATGTTTGTCAAAGCCCGAGTCGATTGTGAAGAAGGTATATAAATCAAATAAGTGCCAAGAAAATTCTCCCCGTGCCAAACTATCCAACACACTCAAGTGGTCCCAAGCCACATAAAACACCTGGGCTTACTGAGTAGGTTCCGGTATGGACGCTAACGGGAATTCACGACGAGACTCAATTAATAATTTCAAGAATTTGTCTATTTTTTCGGGCTTCAACCCTAACGTCCTTTGTCTATTTTAACTGTGTGTAGGGATCAAGTCTCTCGCAAGGAGAGTACGTGTCTGCTAGGGTTTGGGAACTGGCAGCGTTGCAAACCAAAAAAACCTTCTTTGTCGGCGTTCGTTTTCTTTCTTGACGGCGAGCAGGTGTGTTGCGTGGTCTCTAAGTTATTGAGAGCTACGACCATGGATGATATGGGCCAGCGGTTTGGGAATGGCCTTCGGTTTTCTGAGAAAGTATTGAGGGGAACTCGCGTGGAGGTTGAGGAGGCGGACCGCGACCCTTTAGGGTTTCAGCATTGTATCGTGGCGGAGATCTTAACGCCCAAATCCGTCCACTTGGATGCCTATGTATCTTTGTTCAAAGGTCTTTGGAAGGGAATGGAGGGAGGAGGGGGGGGGGCGGGTTGCTGTCAATGCGATTGGAGAGAAGCGATTCTTGGCAAGTTTCGTGACCCTAAGAGACAAGAGACGGGTCATGGACATGTAGCCCTGGGTTTTCGACGATGCTCTGGTTCTGGTGGATGACGCAACGCGAGCATGTAATCCTAACAATTTGAGGTTACAATGGTGTAGTTTTTGGGTTCAGATGCATGATATTCCCGTCTTGAGCACGATTGTAAGGGCGATGGAGAAGATAGGGAATCTAATTGGGACTGTGATTGAGGTGGATAGGTCCAGAGGTCGTGACTGTATTGGTCGCTTTGCGAGGGCAAGGATCAGACTGAATGGTCGGGAGCCCCTGTTGAGGGGCGCCATGGTAGAATTCCCAGGAGTGGGTGAGATTTGGGTTGTATTCAAATATGAGTATTTGCCGCTATATTGTTTGAATTGTGGTCTAATTGGGCACTCTACTCGTATTTTCTTGGGTGGAAGGGGTCCTGAGGTGGTGGAGACGAGGGCTGAGACACAGGACTCCCTCCTGGGTTTCAAAAACCTGGAAGCAAAGACTGATCTTCGTGGGAATTTGTTGCGGATGTTGTAGAGATGAGGACGGCATGAGAATATGCGCCAAAGGGCCATGCTAGGGGACGATGTGGCTTCGGACCTTGTTACAAAAAGTCAGGCTGATCGGGAGGAGGATGAATGACATCGACAGCGTCTTGCAAGAGGTTTTGATGCTGGCCTTATTGCGAGGGGAGGAGAGGTGTGGAGGAGCCATCTGTGTTGGGAGGATCAGGCGAAGGAACTAGCAATGTCCTGGAGGAGGAAGTAGATAGGGCAGCAAGTGCGGTACCATATGTCCAAGTATTGGAGATGGGAGCTGTGTAGGAGGTGAACCTGAGGGTGGATGTCCCCAATTCTTACCCTTTTCAACTTGCACCGGTCAATGATAGGTTGTCCAAGGCCAAAGCTAAACGGAAGAAAGAGGGTGTGTACAACCCTGGGGTGGATTTGAACTCACGGATGGGAACTAGTGCAGGGGATAGTGAGTTAAAGCCTTCTAATAGTGATGACACAATTGGATGCAGAGTGGTGAAGTGTAGACATGTGGTGTCGAGTGGTATTTCTGGAATGCTGGTTTGGATGTCCCATAATTGGTCTCTTGAGCGAAGAGGTGAAAGGTCCACCTCTCCCCAACGGATATAGTCGACATGGGGATCATTTGATGGAATTGTCAGGGCATCGGCGGTGACCTGACGATCACAATTTGGAGGAGTAGAATAGGCTCCTTCGACCAGATATTATTGTGATTCTTGAGACGAAAAATAGAAGTAGTAGGTACCAGTTTTTGAAGAAGAAACTAGAAATGGATTTCTTACAGGCAGTGAAGCCAAGGGGTTTGAGTGGCAGCCTATGTGTGTTTTGGAGCTCAGCAGAGAGGGTTGACTTAATAAAATTTGCTGACTTTATGATTGAGGTCCTTGTAACAGATGAGGACAGTTGGAAACGCTGGCGTTTGTTTTCAATTTATGCGAGTACTGATGCTGGAACGAGAGCTAGGCAATGTGATATGCTGAGACATCGTCTGAGTAGGGAGACTGATTCTTGTCTCTTGATAGGAGACTTCAATGATATCCTCAATGCTAAGGACATTGAGGGGGCAACATGAGAGCTGCTTCGAGTATGAGAACGTTTAGGTCCTTTGTGGCGGACACAAAAATAATTGACTTAGAGGGTTTTCTGGGCACCCTTATACATGGAGAAACAAGCGAGATAATACGTTTGTGCAGGAACGCCTTGATAGAGGCTTGGCAACGGAGGAGTGGGTTCAGCTATATCCAGATGCTACAATTGATCATGTATTACTTACTATTTCAGACCATTCCATGCAAGTGTTGGACACTGAACCTAAGGTGAGGAAAATAAGGTACCGTTTTATTTATGATCCTAGATGGAATAAAGAGGGCCAAAGTGTGGAGGTAGTCAGTAAGAAAGGGAGTAGGGAGGTGACTGGCTCCCTGTGGTATAGGGTCACGGAAAAATTGAGGGGTATTAGAAAGGGTTTTCTGGTTTGACGGAGGAAGGCGGGAGGTAATGCACAACATACCATTGATAAGTTAAAAGCTGACCTTAGCTCCTATTATCAAGCTACGACATACGATGGGAACCAAGTAAGAGCAAAGGAAACAGACCAGAAGAAGGCAGTTTTAGATAATGAAATTTACTGGAAGCTACAGTCCCGGGTACAATGGTTTAATGAGAACGACAGAGGCATAACAAGATCACAGTGGGTTTGGCGTGAGAAGGAGGAGGAAATAAGTGACATTGCGATGAGATTTTTCTAGAATCTGTTTGAATCATCGCATCCTTCAAAAATTGAGCACGTCACGGACTTCTATCAGAAACATTGGGGTTTGATTCAGAAAGAGGTGATTCGTGCTGTATCTTCCTTTTTGCAATCTGGTCATATGTGTAAGATGGTAAACTATACTTATTTGGTGTTAATCCCGAAGGTTGCTAGTCCCCAATCTATGACTTAGCTGAGGCCGATTCTTTGTGCAATGTATTGTATAAAATTCTATCTAAAGTGCTTACTAATAGGTTGAAGAGGCTGATGGTGAAAGTGATCAATCGGGCTCAATCAGCTTTTGTCCAGAGAAGGCAGATAACTGACAATTTTCTTGTGATTCATGAAGTGCTTCACTCTATTCGAAAGAACCGTGGAAAGGAGTGGGTGGACATGATGTTGAAACTTGACATGTCAAAGGCTTATGATCGTGTAGAATGGGACTTTCTGGTGGCTGCAATGAGGAAGCTGGGGTTCAATATGATTTTTTGTCAGTGGATCATGGAGTGTATATCTACGACCTCTTTTAGCATTTTGGTGAATGGTGAGCCTACGAGAAGTTTCCACCCAACTAGAGGATTAAGGTAGGGGAATCCTCTATCCTTTTTTTTGTTTGTCCTCTGTACAGAGGGGCACTCGGCCATTTTGAGGAAGAAGGAGGAAGTGGGTGCATTACATGGTATTCCGGTAGCTCCTAGTGCCTTTAGTTTAACTCACCTGTTTTTTGCAGATCATTCGGTGCTTTTTTCGAAGGCGACTGTGGAGGATGGTGTATGTATTGAGGAGGCTCTTCTACTTTAGGAATCCAGTTAAGGCCAGATGATTAATTTTGATAAAAGCTCGGTTCTGTTTAGTGCCGATTGCCCTATGCAAACTCAAGACCTGATTGTGAATGTGTTGGGGGTTATTAGGAAAGAGGAGTTTGGAAATTATTTGGGACTTAGAGCAGATTTTAAGGCTTCCAAAAAGGAAAGGTCCAAGGGTGGTCGGAACAATTTTTTTCAATGGGAGGGAAGGAAGTTTTGGTGAAAGCCATTGCTATTGCCTTGCCTAATTATGCCATGTCATGTTTCTAGATTCCAGTCGGTGTATGTAGGGATGTTGAGCGCATTTTGGCTAGGTACTGGTGGGGGAAGCAGCATTTGCAGCATGGCATTCATTGGGCCTCTTGGGATAAAGTCACCATGTCAAAGTGTAAGGGAGGGCTGGGTTTTCAAGACTTAAGGTGCTTTAATTTGGCCATGATTGCGAAGATCGGGTGGGGTATGATCTCTGATCCTTCATCTCTCCTTGCAAGGCTGCTAAAAGCGAAGTATCATCCTTCTTATAGGCTCTTGAGTGCAAAGGACATGGCCGGGTCCTCTCCGTGATGGAAAGGTATTCTATAAGGGCAGCGTTTATTGAAGGCAGGTGTCTAGTAGCATGTTGGGAATGGTGAGAATATAAATGTGCTATGAGACCCATGGTTGCCTACAGTGAGGCCATTTAAAGTAAGGTCCTCTAGCCCTTTAACTCCAATTCTGGTTGCTGATTTATTATCGCCGTCTCGTTGTGAGTGGAGGAAGGAGCTTGTGGAGAAAATTGTTAGTCCTGAGGATGCTAGTGCAATTTTATCTATGCCTCTGAGTAAATATTTGCACCCCTGACAGGTTAGTATGGCATTTTTCTAAGAATGCCTGGTATAATGTTCATTCAGGATACTTACTAGCAATGGAAATGGGGAGTTGTCACGACGAGGTGGTGGAGAATCTAGTAATATGGGAGACTATGATTAATCCTGGAAACAGATATGGAAGATGAAGGTACCTAACAGGAAATGTCAATTTTTCTGGTCGTGCTATTGGGGTTTCCTTGTTGTCAGACATAATTTGGTGCGTAGGCGGGTCCAAGTTGAAAATGTGTGCCCCTTGTGTGTTGAGGATGATGAAACTGAAGCTCAGTTACTATTTACATGTATATTTAGAAAGGACTTTTGGTTTGGGAGCCCTCTCCAGATGGACACTACTAAGTTCATTAGGATTTCTTTCCGGGATTGTTGGGGTGTGTTGACACAGATGTTTGAGAATGTGGATGATGTACAGGGAGTGTTTCAGCTTCTTTCATTTGGATGCTGGAGGATTTGGAAGGCCAGGAATCAGATGTGTTTTTAGGAGATAGTGCAAACACCGGGGGAAGCTATTGTGATGTTGAACCAGCAACTCTCCGAGTACATTGCAGCTAGGGCTGATGCTGTGGAGCCGGTCTCCTAGGGACCTCGTGTTCAGGCACTACCACCGGCATGTCTCTCTACAGCTGGCAGAGGCCAGCTATGGGGATAGTTAAGCTCAACTTCGATGGGGCCTGATCTGTGCAGCGACGGGTGGGAGCTTTTGGTTGGGTCTTGCGGTCTTGGTCAGCCACTTTTGAGGGTGTCGGTGGCTTACGGTGTCAATCTGCTCTTCAAGCTGAGGGTTGGGCAATTAGGGCTGGTATGGACGCATGCCTTGCTATGGGGCAGCAATTGGTAATTGTGGAGACAGATTCTCAACTTCTTGTGTCGTTTCTCAGCAATGAAGGGAGCAAGGAGTCCATCGATAATGTGCTGCATGATATTAAGGTACTAAAGAGTTCTTTTATTTCAGTTGTTTTTGCGTTTGCCCCACACGGTTGTAACATGGCAGCCCATGCGGTTGCTGACTATGTTAATCGGTTGGGAGGACGCCACACCTGGTTAGAGTTTGAACCGGAGTGGTTGTTTAATGTCCTTGCCAACGCTATTGGTATTTCTATTCGGATTTAATTAATAAATGAGGTATTTCTAGTTAAAAATCCAAGAATTTGAGATTTTGGGTCACTTGGGGACTTCAAAATCCAAGCCCATTTCTTGAATTTTTAATTGCGTATGAGAGAAAAAAAACTCAAAGCTCATTAACCTAAGAAACCATAAGCTTAGGAACACCTTCCAGCATCTTGACCCATTAAAACCATGCCCATTACCTTGTTATTACTACGCCCAATTTACCTTTATAACCCTAATATGAGATGAAGAGTTGCCTGCACCTCAACCGTGCGTTCGCGTGAAAAACTAGAACCAACTCAATGTGCCGTTGGGATTAAGCCAAAAGGTGCAGAAAATCTCTGCTTAGGAGTATATAATCTTCTCTTTTTTGATTAAGCCAAAGGCTCAGCCATGAAAGGGAGAGCAAATTACAGCATAAATAGGAGAATCACATGGCAATGTTGCAGGTGTTGGATGATTTAGATGAAAAATGAATGCAATACAAATCCTAACAATTAAAACCTAGCATGTGCACTAATCAAAACATAGTATAGTGATACAAGTAAGGTTCGATCCCACGAAGAGTTGATTTCAACGGTTAATGTTCAATTGATTAAGGTTATGAATGCTCAAGTAAATCACAGATTTAAAGGTACTTAGACTCCTAAAAACAAAAAGTAAAGACACACACTAATTATATATGCTTGACACAAACTTACCAAAAAACAGCAAAACGACTTAAAATAAAACAAAAGACTCTAATATGCAACCTACGACTCACGGCAAAGACTCAAAACAAAGACCTAGAGGCATGGAGACACAACTTAAAGGACTCTAGGACGTGACAAGGGGCTTTTTGATTTGGAAAGATGCTTTGAATTAGACAAGAGGGTTTTTGATTTGGAAAGAAGCTTTGAATTAAGAAAACTTGAAATGCAAGAAAACAATAAAAACAAGTAAAGGTTTTGAAAATTTAAAAGGCAAGTTAAGGCATTCACTATCCACACCTTCCGACTTGGTTTGCAAGGTTCAATTACTATGTTTGCAACTCGGTCTAGTGCCCTTGCAAGAGGTCTCTTAAGCCCACTTTCACACATTTTATTTCCTCCTTAGTTAGTATATCATAAGCCTCACGGGCACCTATGATATCTATCAAATTATGTTTAACCTAGCGTCACGGGTACCAAATTAATCACAAAGAGAAGCATTAAGTACTAAAGGAAATCTGAGTCACTACACTAACTCTAGAAAGTGATATGCAATTCTAGGTGAGTCATGGAATTTCTCACATATTATGTTTATTCTAATCCTTGATGCAATTTCATCTTTGAGTTATGCAATTAAACTGATCAGTTTTAAAAACATAAAGAAGTCTCAATTAAAACAGTAACTAAATCTACCAAGACAAACATATTAATCAAACCAAGCACCAAAACTAAGTTAAGAAGTTGCCATGGTTAGGGCTTCAAGATCAGCCGTAACTTAAAAGTACTACTCCCTAAACATAAGGCTAACCATAAACTTTATTGAATGTAAGTAAAACTGAAGAGAATAAAAACAGAAAAGTTGCCCATGGCAGGTCCCTCAACACGGCTGAAGTGGCCCTCCCAAACAGCAAGTCTTGGACTTGAACTCCTTACAAAAACAGCTCTAAACAAGCACTATAGGCTCTCTCTTTCTCTCTGAATTTTTGGTGGTATTTGTGTGTGTTTTACAATGGACAAGTCCCTATTTTTATAGAGAAGGCCAGCCCTCGTTCTACAAGGAATTTAATTACTAATCCAAGTGAAACTGGAAACTTGGAATAATCACCCAAATTTCTACAACCAAGGTCCAAGGAATGATCCTTATTCAAACACATACAACCCTGGTTGGAGAAATCACCCAAATTTCTCATGGAGGAATAATCATAACCAAGCCAATGCAGCCCCTTATCCTAGGCCACAACCACCACCTCAAGCTCAATCTCAATCACATCAATCCTTGGACGAGGTAGTGAAACGTTTGGCAGATGTTATTCAATGGCATCATGAGTCCCTGGCTGATGTTTCCCATCCTTTGGCACCTATCACACTGATAGTAAAAATAAAGGACAAGAATAAGTACTCTATCTTTAACGGTTATATCTTTGCAAGTATACAAAATTGATTATGATAATATATTGGCAAGCAAAGGTCGATCCCTCGAGAACTTGTTCAATGATTTAATTCCACTTAGGTTTAGATTTATTGACTTAACAAAAAGACTCAAAAATAACCAAAATATAAGCAAGACAGGGCAAGGACTCCTAATTAGACCCAAACTTGACTTGAACGCAAGAACACAAGGGGACTCAAACAAGGACACTAATTAAGGCACAATGCAAGGGGGTGGTTGGTGGTGGTGTTTGGGGGTTTGTGTTTGGTGGTGGATATGCTTTTGGATTTGGAATTTAAAGACAAGTAAATTAAAGTGCAGAAAATAACAATGCAAGAAGATTGATTGATTTAACTTATTAACTAAAGCGAATTAAGGCTCACTATCCACCCAAACCAATTATAGCTCTTAACCAGAATTTCTTGACCTAATTACTATGCAACTTCTGAATTAGGTGCCCATCCAACCGTCCAACTAAGGTACACGAAACATATTTAATTCTCTCTTACTTAGCATGTTCTAGGCCAGATGAGTACCTTAGAATGTCTATCACCTACCAATTAAGATGATGCATGAAGTACTAAGAGAATTTAATGACACCATACTAGCCTAGAAAAGTGATGTGCATTCCTAGGTTGTCATGAATTCCGATTACAAAATTGTTTCTTACCTTCAACCTTTTGATGCTAATGAATTACAAGATGATATAGTGGTCCGTCAAACAATTCCATCAATAATTTATGCAAACAAGGTAGCTATTCTCATAGGCATAAAAGAATAGTAATTCAAGTAGTAATCAAAATTATTCAACATGCATAGCAATCAAAATCAAGAGCCAAAATCTAATTAACAAACTAACATGGCTAGGGCTTCAAGTAGCCCTAATCCTAAAGTGACTACTCACTCATGATTGAAATTGAAACAAACATAATTGAATTCATAACTGTTAAATAGCAATAAAAGTAAAGATACAAAGGAGATTATTGAAGATGAGGCACAGCAGAAGACCATGCCAACGCTGCTCCTTCAGGGCTCGACACTGAATTGTCTCTCAAAACAGAAAATTAAAGTGTTTTAAAACGGAATATGAAGAGTGTATGCGGCTAGGGTGTCTAAGGGTCCTCACCCGCGAGCACTATGGTCCTTTAAATAGGACCCAAGTCCCCTACAAGTTAGGAGATATTCTAGGACAGAAACCTAGTCAAAAACTGACTTAAAACTGCTATCCTAGTTAAGTAACAAAAACGTCACAAAAAGGTAATCCTTGAAGAACAAGGACTAGGACTCACGGCAATACTTCTGATAAAAACTTCTGAGCTTTCTTGTGCACCAAGGTATCTTCTGGAATCTTCTGGGGGTTGCTTGGATGTCAAGAACTGGGCTGGGACAACCGTAGATATTCAGAACACGGCTGGACTTCATTCTGGGCTCCAAAGACCTCAAAATTGGGCTTTAAGAACTCAGCATGTCATTGACCAATGCAGCTAGGACAAACCACTTATTTCCTTTCCATATGATTTATCTAGCATGGTTATGGGCTTTGTCCTGCTCAAAAGCTCATAGAAAACTCAATGGCCCAATTTGGCTTCAATCAAGGCTCCCGGGACGTCTTTTAGGGCGCAACATGTCATGGACATGTCATTGGAATTTCTGAGTGCGCCACTTGATTTCATTAGCTTAGATAGGTGTTTTGAAGTCCAATTCTGGGAACTGTCTCACATGGTACCATCGAGCTCCAAGTCAGAGCCTCTTTTGGCCTTCCCGGACATGTCCAAAGACATGTCATGGCTTGTCTTCAGGATGACCAGGCTCTATCGTTGGCTTGCCTTGTTGTACTGATGGTGTGACCAAGGCACGCCCTGGCGTCGGTTAGGAACTTCATCGCAGGGCTCGACTGAGTGCTCAGAATAGGGCACAGTGTAGGAAGTTAGGAAGGCACGTCCAACGACTCCATTTAGGTAGCATGTCCTGCGATAGGGACTTGTCAAGGGCTCGGATTAGGGCGCGACTTTCGTATGTGAGAGACCTGTTTTCGCCGTGACTTAGGTCTCGACTGAGATGTCCAAGACATGTCAGGGATGTGAACTTGGCTCGACACTCAGATTAGGGCTCGGTACTAGGCATGTCCTGGCATGAGCCAGGACCCTGTTTTGGGCTCCTTTCGAGACCCGATATTCACGATGGGACTTTTTCTTCATTATAACTCCGATTTGAGCCCTTCTTTTTGCGTTATTCTCATAATTCACTTATCTTTCCAAATCCGTACAAGTCTCACAAGATTGATCATTTTCTACTATGGATGGCACAAAATCATTCAAAAGACACATAAAAGGGTATTAAGTGACATCTAAATGATGCATAAATAATGACTGAACAAATACCCCCAAACCTATCTTTTGTTAGTCCCTGAGCGAAACAAAGGAAAACAGACTTAAATAAAAAGACTTGAAGTTAGTTAAGGTAGGACATTTAAACCCCTTGGTCTTCTTAGTAGGAGGAGTTTTGTCTCCTGAGGGTTGTAGCATCACGATACCCACAAACGTTTTACTTAGACACTTATAATGCTAGCGACAGTACTTTTAATGAGTTATTAAGAATCAAAGTGAGTAAACATACTTTGCAGAACTAAAAGGGATGCCACATCCGTAAGTATCATGTGTCATGTGTAAGTGCCAAACTTTCAAGTGACCATGCTTAAAAACAACTTCATCCAAGTGCTCCAGAAAGATTTCCCCTCGACTCTAATCCTCACTAGGAAACTCTGAATTCACATAGGAATCCTAGGCTTTTCACTCTTATCAAGAATACGTGATGGAGTTCATGTCATGGCATTCAAGTTTAATCACATATGATTTGCAATGAAAGAACAACACTTTATGGGAATAAAGATCTCATGAAAGGAATTGAACTTTAAGAACAAAGATACGTACCTTAATCCTCAGCATGATTGTCCATAAGATCAACCTTAATCCTCATCATGATTGTCCATAAGATCAGTTAGGTCTTCCATTTTGGGTTGCAATTAGGCTAAGCTTAGGGGTTTAGAAAGGAAGGATAGGATTCAAAGAACCCGAGTTGTGCCAAAGCATGAGATGTTACAGCTTGACTTGTACTTTCTAATTTGAATCCTTTCTTGATGGCTCATTTTGAGGTGTTTTGCTCACTTGACTCAATTCACTTTGTTTATCATTTTCTTTTTTTCTTTATTTTTTGAACGTTTTTCTTTTTTCTTTTTTTTTTGTTTTGTTTTTTCTTTTGACTTGAATTGAACCAAGATCATCCAATGATTTCCTCAACCTTTCGTGCAGCTTGTTATTTGAAGAGCTTTACACTCCTCAAAAATTTTGAACTTTGAACTTTCACCTTTTGATAAAGACGCCAATGTATTGGGACTGGGCAGCACTAACTTTCACTCCTCATTCTCACCATGAATCTCAATTAGGGCAACCTTAGCAAAAACTGAGGTTATAGGGCATGGCTTTGATGAATGGCTTAGTATTTTGGTTAGGTTATACTTTGGGTGATGAAAGAAAAGGCTGAGTGTTTGTTTGGCTTCAAAGTTGGCTTAGGCCGCATGCAATAGGGTAGGATAAGGCCTTTAGAGGTTAAGGACACATAACCTATATCATTTCGTATGGAAAACCACACATTAAATCAACAGCATCTATATAATGTTAGTTCTTTAAAATTCAATGCAAATATGATGTAATGAGATCGACCTTTATGAACAAAATTGAATAGTGTTTAAGAGTAGAAACAAGTACGTCCCTCGAAAAGAATGGCAATTAGGTTCATATATCTCACAGTTGTTTTGTTCACTTAATCACTCAAACATGGAATTGTGAAGTGTAGTTTATGAACTACTTGACTATCGTATGATGGTATGACTCTTAGTAAAAAAAAGATAGTTAACTTAGCATGTACACTCCTATTAACAAGTTAAACACTTATCACTAGCAACAACTTAACCAAAATTATTTTTTTTTTAATTTTCTAGTAGTGTACCACCCCTAAACCTTGATGTTTTTATATGCAAAATTTTAATCCACACCCCCAAACCAAAACTAAACATTGTCCTTAATGTGATGAGCATGACAAATAGAATAAAGGTTCAGAGAGTACAATAAGGCAGAAACAGTAAAGTGAGGGAGAAACACAAACTAGGGCTAGGTTGCCTCCTAGGAGTGCTTTATTTAACGTCTGGGCAAGACGAGGCTAGCAGGCTAGACAGTTTGTGCCTGTGGAAGGTCAATTGTGCATGTGACTGTACTGGAGAAGGCCTCGAAGTAGTGCTTGAGACGATGGCCATTCACCTTGAACGGTTCTTCCTTAACTGGGTGCTGAATTTCAACTACACCATGAGGAAATATGTTAGTAACCACATATGGTGCAGAACATCGAGAACGTAACTTACCTGGGAATAGTTTTAGGCGTGAGTGAAAGAGTAGGACTTTCTGTCTGGTCTGAAAGTGCTTTGGCTGAATTTGCTTGTGTCGAAAAGTTTTGGCATTTTCTTTGTAAACCCGTGCACTTTCATATGTCTCATTCCTGAGCTCTTCCAATTCACTGAGGTGAAGCTTTCTATGAATTCTGGCTTCATCCAAATCCATGTTCATCCTTTTAATGTCCCAGAATGCTTTATCTTCCAACTCCACCAGTAAGTGCCATCCTTTCCCGAAGACAAGTCTGAAAGGAGACATGCTAATGGGGGTCTTGTATGCCGTCCAATAGGCCCACAAAGCATCATTCAATATGTTGGACCAATCTTTGAGGATTGGGCTGACAACTTTCTCTAATATGGCCTTCACTTCGCGATTGGAAATTTCAACTTGGCCACTCGTTTGTGGGTGATAAGGCGTGGAGATCCTAGGGGTGACCCCATACTTCTTCATTAAAGCTTCGAAGGAATGATAGCAGAAGTGCGTGCCCCCTTCGCTGATGATTGCTCTCGGTGCTCTGAACAGGGCTAAAATGTGACCTTGCAAAAGGCTTACAACTACCATGACATCAATAGTTTTAGTGGGAATTGCTTCCACCCATTTCGAGACATAATCTATGGAAAGTAAGATATAAAGATAGCCAAAAGAGTTCCGGAAGGGGCCAATGAAATCAATGCCCCATACGTCAAAGATCTCACCACGAGGATAGGGTGCAATTGCATTTCATTTAGAGGGCCCAAGTTACCTTGCCGTGGGCATCCATCACAAGTTAGTACGAACTCATATGCATCCTTGAAAAGTGTGGGTCAGTAGAAACCACTTTGAAGTACTATGAGGGCCGTCTTCTTAGCCCCAAAATGTCCCACACAAGCCATAATATGATAGAAGGTCAAGACAGATTCCATCTCAACTTCCGGAATGCATGGCCGAATGATTTGATCTGAACCATGCTTCCATAGGTATGGCTCGTCTAAGATGTAGTACATAGTGTGCTTAACAAGGTGTCATTTTGGTACTTGTTCAAAGACGAAGGAAGTCACTTAGTAGCAAGACAATTAATGAGATCTGCATACTAGGGATCGATGGCATTGAGAGTGAAGATTTGCTCGTCTCGGAAGGTTTCTAAGAGCGGCAGGTGGTCAGCTTCTTCATTAGACCTGTGAATCAATCTGCTCATCTGATCAGCAACTACGTTTTCCCTCCCCTTTTTGTCTCTAATTTCGAGATCGAACTATTGCAGGAGCACCAGCCTTAGCAACCTTGGTTTGGCGTCTTTCTTCGTAAGGAGGTACTTCAAAGCCGCATGGTCCGTATAGACAATGACCTTTATTAGAATCAGATATTATCTGAACTTTTCAAGGGCAAAGATGATTTCAAGAAGCTCTTTTTCCGTGGTTGAATAGTTCAGCTAGGCGTCATTAAGAGTTCTAATTGCATAGTAGATGACGTGAGGAAGTTTGTTCACTCGCTGTGCCAAATCAGCACCAATTGCAAAGTTCGAAGCATCACACATCAGTTCGAATGGTAGATCCTAATTGGGTGGCATGATGATGGGGGTGGTCGTGAGTTTGGCCTTGAGGATGTAGAATGCCTCATGGCATTCCTTAGTAAATTCAAAGGCAGCATCCTTTGCCAGAAGATTACACAGAGGTCTGGTGATCTTCGAGAAGTCTTTGATGAAATGTCTGTAGAAACCGGTGTTCCCAAAGAATGAACAGACTTCCTTGACTGTTGTAGGCTACGATAGTCTCTCCGCTGTGTCCTACTTGGCCTTGTCATCTTTGATTCCACGGCTGGAGATTACATGGCCCAAAATGATTCCTTGTTATACCATGAAGTGGCATTTCTCCCAATTCAACACGAAGTTGCTTTCTTTACAGTGTTCCAACACTTGGGATAGGTTTGCTAAACATAGCTCGAAACGAATAACCAAACACAAAGAAATCATCCATGAAAACCTCAATTATGTCTGATAGAAGAAATACTGAACACAATATTTATGAACTTTATTTCTACTAAGTATAACTTTGCAAGTGCAAAAAATCGACGGAGATAGTATAATGACAAGCAAAGGTCGATCCCTAGAGGACTTGTTCAACAATTTACTCAATTAAGTTCAGATTTGTTAACTAAAATAAAAACACACACACGCGCGCGCGCCAATGGGGGTTTATGATTGAGAGTTGAAAATTAAAGACAAGTAAATCAAAGTGCAGAAAATAACAATGCAAGAATAAAAGGTTGATTTTTTGTTAAACTAAGGCATATTAAGGCTTATTATCCACTCTAACCAATTATGGCTTTTAACCAGATTATCCTGACCTAATTACTATGCAATTCTAAATTAGGTGCCCATGCCTAGGTCCTGGCGTTGGTACACTAAACATATATCATTCTCTCTTACTTAGCATGTTTTCGACAGGGCATATGCCTAGAACGTCTATCACCTACCAGTTAAGATGACGCATGAAGTACTAAGAGAATTTAATGACACCACACAAGCCTAGAAGAGTGGGATGCATTCCTAGGTTGTCAGGAATTCCGATTACAAGATTGTTTCTTAACCCCGACCTCTTGAAGCTAATGACTCACAGGATGATATGGCGGTCACTCAAGCAATTCCATCAATAATCTATGAAAACAAGATAGCTAATCTTATAAACACAAAAGAATGGTAGTTAAAGCAGCAATCAGAGTTATTCAGCATGCATAGCAATTAAGAACAAGAATAAAATCTACTTAACGACCTAACATGGCTAGGGCTTCAAACAGCCATCATTCTGATAGGAACTACTCACTCATAACTGAAATTGAAACAAAGCTAATTGAATTCATAGGTAAATTGCAATAATAAAAGTAAGGGTACATAAGAGATATTTGAAGAACAGGCACGACAGAGCATTCTTCTCCAAGCTCCACGCCTAATAATCTGTGTGTAAAATATTATCTCTAAAATTATGGTCTCTTAAAACACTGAACAAAGGTTCCATTTTATAGACAAAGGCAAAACCTTGTCCTATAAGGATTGGTAAAACCCTAGCCCATAATGTTCTAGAATAGTTATTGTACTTCTAATTAATTACAAAGTCCCTAAAATCTATTAGAACCAATCAGAACATAGTTGGGAGTGTGAATGCAAGCTGGCAACTGGGAACACAAAGCTGGCCGCGGCAGCCCGCGGTCTTCCCGTGGTCTTCGAAATGTCTTTGTCATAGGGCACTGGGACTGCACTTTCAAGGCACACCATGAGTATAGTAAAAGTGCATCTTCACTCAAGCTAGGCGCACAGGTTGTCAGGCTTAGCGCAGAGGAGGAACTTTGATCCACCTCTGGCGAAACAGGAACCCGGGTTTAGGCGGGGAGGCTGGGCTCGGATGGGAAGTTCTTGGGACATGTACTCGACATATCCTGGCACGACATTGGCATTTCTAGGACATGAACTTGATGTCATGAGACACAGGTTTGGGACCCGGATAGCATGATCTGAGCTACTTTCCTAGGACTCAAAGTAGGCGCATTGGCGCACTTAGGACCTAGTTCAGGACCTGATATTGAAATGAGGACATCTCCTTCATCTGAACTCCGATTTGAGTCATTCTTTTTGCGTTCTTCTCAGAATTTACCTAGCTTTCTAAATCTGCACAAGTCTCACAATATTAATCATTTTATACTATTGATGGCACAAAATCATTCAAAAGACATGTAAGAAAGCCATATAAAGACCTCAAAATGATGCATAAATAATCACTGATCAAATAACCCCAAACCTATCTTTTTCTAGTGCCTGAGCATAACAAACTTTAAGAAAATGAAAAGACTCGATCTTAGTTAAGATAGAACATTTAAACCCCTAGGTTCACCTAGTAGGAGGAGTTTTTATTTCCCGAGGGTTATAGCAGCACGATACCCACAAACGTTTTACTT
Source organism: Oemleria cerasiformis (assembly GCA_037349345.1). NCBI lineage: Eukaryota > Viridiplantae > Streptophyta > Magnoliopsida > Rosales > Rosaceae > Oemleria > Oemleria cerasiformis. The sequence continues at coordinate 510,172 of JAZGTL010000090.1, read as the reverse complement.
AAACAAATAAGATGCTAGAGATAGTACTTCTGACAAGCTAATAAGAATCAACATAAGTAGACATGCTTTGCAACGTAAGTAGACTATAAGTGCGAAAATTTTCAAGTGATCAAGTATGAAAACAACTTCATCTAAGTGCCCTAGAAATATTTCGCCCCGACTCTAATCCTCACTAGGCAACTCTCAATTAGCACAAGAATCCTAGGCTTTCACTCTTTTCAAGCATATGTGATGAGTTTATGTTATGAAATTCAAATTTAATCACATATGAGTAACAATGAAGAATAGCACTTTATGGAAATAATGATCTCATGAAAGGAATTGAACTTTAAGAACATAGATACGTACCTTAATCCTCAGCATGATGGTCTATAAGATCTGTTAGGTCTTCCTTTTTAGGTTGTAATGGGGCTAAGCTTAGGGGTTTAGCAAGGAAGGATGGGATTCAAGGAACCTGAGCTGTGCCAAGGCATGAGAAGTCATGGCTTGAGCTTGGAATTTCTGAACTGAATCCTTTCTTAAGGCCCACGGCAATGTGCTTTTTTCTTGATGGCTTATTTTGAGGCTCTTGGCTCACTTGGCTTAATTTACTTTGATTTTCACTTTTTTTTCTTTCTTTTTCTTCTCAACGTTTCTTTCTTTCTTTTGATTTGAACGTTTTTTTTCTGTTCTTCTTTGAATTGAATTGAACCAAGATCATGCAATGATTTTCTCAAATTTTCGTGCAGCTTGCAACTTGTAAAGCTTTTCTTTACTTTTGAACTTTGAATTGACGCCAATGTCCTTTGAATTGGGCAGCATCTTCTTTCACCTCTCATTCTTACCATGAATCTCATTTACGGCAACCTTAGCACAAACTGAGGTTATAGGGTATGGATGTGATGAATGGCTAAGTATTTTGGGTTAGGTTATACTTTGGGTGATGAAAGAAAAGGCTGAGTGTTTGGCTTCAAAATTGGCTTAGGGAGCATGCAATAGGGTAGGAAAAAGCCTTTAGAGGTTAAAGCATACCTAGCCTACGTCACTTCTTATGGCAAACCACACATTAAATCAAGAGCATCTAAATGGTGTTAGTTATTTAAAATTCAATGCAAAATTATGTAATGAGATCAACAATTAAGAACAAAAGCGATGAGTGCTTAAGAGTAGAAACAAGTATATCCCTCAGAAAGAATGGCAATTAGTCTCAAATATCTCACAGGGTAGTCTCCACTAATTTTCTAAGGTTCACTCAAATTCAGTTATTTCGTTCACTTAATCACTTAAAACATGGCAATGTGAAGTGCAAATTATGAACTACTTGACCATGGCATGACTCTTAGTAAGGCTAAGACAGTTAACTTAGCATATACATCCCTATTAACAAGTTATCATACTATTCAAAAGCAAAAAATTATGTAACTAACTAAACACAAAAAAAGTAAGGCTGAAAATTCAAAACTCCTGGCCGTGTATCACCCCCAAACATACTTGTTTCTATATGCAAAATTTTAAATCCACACCCCCAAACAGAAACTGAACATTGTCCTTAATGTGAAAAGTGGTAAGCATGACAACAGTAGAAAGGTTTGAGAGATATAACGGGCATAAACAGCAAAGGAAGATAGAAATACAAACCAGGGCTAGGCTGCCTCCTAGGAGCGCTTTATTTAACGTCTAGGCAAGACGGGGCTGGCATGCTAGGTACTTGGCGCATGCAAGGTTGCAGGGTCGGCTGGGCCTGGATTGGAAACGGCCTCGAAGTAGTGTTTGAGGCGATGCCCATTTATCTTGAACGTAGTCCTCCTATCGAGGTGTTGGATGTCAACTGCACCATGAGGAAAAAACGTTAGTAACAATGAATGGTCCAATCCATCTCGAACACAACTTACCTTTAAATAATTTAAACCAAGAATCAAAGTGGAGGACTTTCTGTCCGATTTGAAAGTCCTTGGGCTTAATGTGTTTGTCATGAAAAGCTTTGGCCTTTTCCTTGTAAATCCGAGCACTTTCGTAGGCTTCATTTCGAAGCTCCTCTAATTCACTTAGCTGCAGCTTTCTGTGTACTCCAGCATCATCGATAGTCATGTTCATCTTCTTAATTGCCCAGAATGCTCTATGCTCCAATTCCACTGGTAGGTGACATCCTTTTTCGAAAACAAGCCTGAAAGGAGACATGCCAATCAAGGTCTTGTATGCTGTCCTATAGGCCCACAATGCATCGTTCAATCTGCGAGACCAATCCTTGCGGCCAGGGCTCACCGTTTTCTCCAATATAGCCTTTACTTCTCGATTGGAAACTTTAGCTTGACCATTCGTTTATGGGTGATAAAGTGTTGAGACCTTGTGGGTTACACCATACTTCTTTGTTAAAGCTTCAAACGAACGATTGCAGAAGTGCGCTCCCCCCTCACTAATGATTGCCCTAAGCGCTCCGAATCTGGCTAAGATGTGACTCTGCAAAAAGCTCACAACTACTTTGGCATCATTAGTTTTTGTGGGAATTGCTTCCACCCATTTAGACACATAATCGACAGCTAATAAAATATAGAGATTTCCAAAAGAGTTCGGAAAAGGTCCCATGAAATCAATGCCCCATATGTCAAAGATCTCGACCACGAGGGCAGGGTTTAATGGCATTTGATTTCGAGGGCCTATGTTAGCTTGCCGTTGGCATCTGTCACAAGTGAGTACAAACTCGTATGCATTCTTAAATAATGTAGGACAATTGAATCCGCTTTGAAGGACCTTGAGTGCCATTTTCTTAGCTCTGAATTGGCCTCCACACGCCAAGCTATAGCAAAATGTGAGGATAGATTCCATCTCAGCTTCGGGAATGCATCGTCGAATGATTTGATCACGACAATGCTTCCATAAGTAGGGCTCGTCCTAGATTTAGTACTTAGCCTGTTTAGCTAGCTTGTCCTTTTGATACCTACTTAAAGAGGAAGGAAATTGTTTAGTGACAAGGTAATTAATGATATCAGCGTACCATGGATCGATTGCTTGGAGTGCGAAGAGTTGTTCATCTGGGAATCTCTCCAAGAGCGGCAATTGGTCAGCCTCTTCGTTGGATCCATGTATCAAGCGGCTCATATGCTCAGCCACTAAGTTTTCTCTTCCCTATTTATCTCGAATTTCGAGGTCAAACTCTTGGAGAAGTAGCATCCATCGCAGCAACCATGGCTTGGCGTCCTTCTTAGTGAGTAGGAACTTCAAGGCCGCCTGATCGGTGTAGATGATGACCTTGGTCTGAATCAAGTATGATCTGAACTTCTCAAGAGCGAAGATAATAGCAAGGAGCTCTTTCTCAGTGGTGGAGCAGTTCAGGAGGGCATCATTCAGGGTTCGCCTGGCATAGTAGATGACGTGAGGATGCTTGTTGACACACTGTCCTAGAACAGCTCCTACAGCGAAGTCTGAAGCATCAAACATAAGTTCGAAAGGTAAGTCCCAATTCGGTGGCATAATGACGGGGGATGCTGTGAGCTTTGCTTTTAGTGTATTGCATGCCTCACGGCAGTCCTTGTTGAAGTCAAATGCGGCTTCTTTAGCTAGGAGACTGCATAACGGCCTTGTGATTTTTGAGAAGACTTGAATGAAGCGTCGATAAAAACCGGCGTGCCCTAAGAAAGATCGAACCTCCTTGACTGTGGTAGGGTATGGAAGTCTTTCCACTATGTCCAACTTAGCCTTGTCCACCTCAATTCCATGGCTAGAGATCACATGGCCCAAGACAATTCCTTGCTGGACCATGAAGTGGCATTTTTCCCAATTAAGCACCAAGTTACTTTCTTGGAAGCGTTCTAGTACTCGGGATAAGTTTGCTAAGCATAGTTTGAATGATTGGCCAAAAACAGAGAAGTCGTCCATAAATACCTCAATTATATCCTCCACCATGTCAGAGAAGATGCTCATCATGCAGCGTTGAAAGGTGGTTGGGGCGTTACAAAGACCAAAAGGCATCCTTCTGTAGGAAAATGTGCCATAGGGGCACGTTAATGTAGTCTTTTCCTGGTCTTCCAGGGCGATGGCAATCTGATTATACCCTGAGTGTGGATTATCTTGAAGCGTAGCTACAGCACTACGCATCACAGATGCGTGCTGGGAAGGTTCTGGTGCATCCGCTAAGGACTTGCCCTACAGTGAATCAGTTGGCGCAGATTGGCTCGTTGAAGTCGTTCCCTGGACATATCTAGGTTCTGTGGCGCTGGGCTGTGGCTACGGCAGGGCATTTGGCAAGTCCTGGGACTCAGTAGGATCCTAGGTTTTTGGCAGGGCAGTATGCAGAACGTGGTCATGGCTGTGGGACACGGCTTGGGGCAGTGCGTTGCTGCTGGGCAGCACATAGGGCAGGGGCATGGGTTTGACCTGGATGTCCTTGTCACCATCATCCGTCCTTTTCTCTTCCTCCCAGTTTTCTTCCATTTCGCTTTCCAATCTGTTAGTGCAAGGCAAAGAGGTATAGTTAGACATGAAATCAGAATCAGAAACATTATAAAAGGAAGAGTATACTGGAGGGTATGAATTGGGTGCGTCCCACTGCTAAATCTGAGCATAATCGGGAGACACTGTCACGGCATGGCCTTGGCCGAAATTCCTGGCATCCATGGCAAGCACTTGTCGAAGTGTTAGCATGGTGGTGTCCTCATTATGCTCTTCATCCATGGCAAGCACTTGTCGAAGTATTGGCTTGATGATAGCTTCACCACGATCATCATTCCCAGCCTCACTTGCTGGGGAATATGGCCTTTTCTTCAGTTTGGCGTACGTCAAACTCAAACACCCTCTTGCCCTTTTCCAGTAACTCCTCCCAACACTGGCTTAGCACTCGGAGTTCTTCATTAAAAGCTACCATGTATTGAATACAAGCCGCATTGCATTGCACCAAGGCCCTCAGCGTAGGTAGGAGGTCTGGAGTGGGTTCGTGGTGAGGAACTATTTGAGGGGAGTTCCATGTGAAGTTAGGCTGCTGGTACCATCCTGGGTTGTATGGTTCTGGGATTTCGTGATTGCTCCACCCCTGATTGAATGAAGTTGGGTATGGATTGTTCCAAGCTCCCGTCTCCATTTATGGATAATTCCTTGGTCCCATATCCATGTATGAGTTGTTCATATGTACATGAGAAGGATGACAAACAAAGTTAGTCAACAATCTAAATGAAATATAAATAGGTAATATACAAAATTGAGTTAACTAAATCTGAATTAATGGGCACCGTTGAGGGACAAGTCCCCGGCACCGGCGCCAAAAACTTGAAAGAAGAAATACTGAACACAATATTTATGAACTTTATTTCTACTAAGTATAACTTTGCAAGTGCACAAAATCGATGGAGATAGTATAATGACATGCAAAGGTCGATCCCTCGAGGACTTGTTCAACGATTAACCCAATTAAGTTCAGATTTGTTAACTTAAATAAAAACACACACACACACACGCTAATGGGGGGTTTATGATTGAGAGTTGAAAATTAAAGACAAGTAAATCAAAGTGCAGAAAATAACTATGCAAGAATGGAAGGTTGATTGTTTGTTAAACTAAGGTGAATTAAGGCTTATTATCCACTCTAACCAATTATAGCTCTTAACTAGATTATCTTGACCTAATTACTATGCAATTCTGAATTAGGTGCCCATGCCTAGGTCCTGGCGTTGGTACACTAAACATATATCATTCTCTCTTACTTAGCATGTTTTAGACAGGGCATATGCCTAGGACGTCTATCACCTACCAGTTAAGAAGAGTGGGATGCATTCCTAGGTTTTGTCAGAAATTCCGATTACAAGATTTTTCCTTAACCTCGACCTCTTGAAGCTAATGATTCACAGGATGATATGGCGATCACTCAAACAATTCCATCAATAATTTATGGAAACAAGGTAGCTAATCTTATAAACACAAAACAATGGTAGTTAAAGCAGTAATCAGAGTTATTCAGCATGCATAGCAATTAAGAACAAGAATAAAATCTACTTAACAAGCTAACATGGCTAGGGCTTCAAACAACCCTAATTCTGATAGGAACTACTCACTCATAACTGAAATTGAAACAAAGCTAATTGAATTCATAGGTAAATTGCAATAATAAAGTAAGGGTACATAAGAGATATTTGAAGAACACGCACGACAGAGCCTTCTTCTCCAAGCTCCACGCCTAATAATCTGTGTGTAAAATATTATCTCTAAAATTATGGTCTCTTAAAACACTGAATAAAGGCTCCCTTTTATAGACAAAGGGAAAACCTTCTCCTATAAGGATTGGTAAAACCCTAGCCCAGAATATTCTAGAATAGTTATTGTACTTCTAATTAATTACAAAGTCCCTAAAATCTATTAGAACCAATCAGAACATAGTTGGGAGTGTGAATGCAAGCTGGCAAGTGGGAACACAAGCTGGCCGTGGGCAGCCCGCGGTCTTCCCGTGGTCTTCGGAATGTCTTCATCATAGGGGTCTGGGACTGCGCTTTCAGGGCACACCGTGAGTATAGTAAAAGTGCATCTTCGCTCAGGCTAGACGCACAGGTTGTCAGGCTTAGCGCAGAGGAGGAACTTTGATCCACCGATGGTGGAACTGGAACCCGGGTATAGGCGCAGAGGTTGGGCTCGGATGGGAAGTTCTTGGGACATGTACTCGACATGTCCTGACACGACCTTGGCACTTCTAGGATATGAAATTGATGTCATGAGACAAAAGTTTGGGACCAGGATGGCGTGATCTGAGGTACTTGGCCTAGGACTCAAAATAGGCGCATTGGCGCACTGGCGCACTCAGGACCTAGTTCAGGACCTGATATTGAAATGAGGACATCTCCTTCATCTGAACTCCGATTTGAGTCATTCTTTTTGCGTTCTTCTCAGAATTTACCTATCTTTCGAAATCTACACAAGTCCCACAAGATTGATCATTTTCTAGTATTGTTGGCATGAAATCATTCAAAAGACATGTAAGAGAGGCATATAAAGACATCAAAATGATGCATAAATAATGACTGATCAATGTCCTCCACCAGATCGAAGAAGATACTCATCATGTACCATTGGAAAGTCACTGGGGGGTTGCACAGCCCAAAGGGCATCCTTCTGTAGGCAAATGTGCCATAAGGACATGTGAATGTCGTCTTTTCTTAATCTTCCAGGGCGATAGCATTCTGATTATATCCTAAGTCGCTATCCAAGAAGCAGTAGTGCGAGTATCCTGCTAATCGCTCAAGCATTTGATCGATGAAGGGCAAGGGGAAGTAATCCTTCCGTGTGGTGGTGTTTAGCTTTCTATAATCGATGCAGACCCTCCATCCTGTCTGAACTCGCTGAGGGACGAGCTGTTCATGCTCATTCTACACGATAGCATTCCTACTTTTCTTCGGAACTACTTGGATGGGGCTCACACATTTAGAATCACTTATTGTATAGATAATACCCACATCAAGTAGTTTGAGAACTTCTTTCTTCGCGACTTCCTTCATTGGTGGGTTCAATCTCCACTGCGCCTCCCTTGATGGTTTAGCATTGTCTTTGAGAAGTATCTGATGCATACACTTGGCGAGACTGATCCACTTTATGTCTATGATTCGCCAACCTATCGTAGATCGATTAGCCTTCAAGACTTGTACCAATTCCTTCTCCTCAACAGGACATAGGTTAGAGGCAATGTTGACTAGAAGGGTCTGATTGCTACCTAAGTTTACGTACTTTAAATGTTCTGGCAGTGGCTTTAGTTCATATTCTGGGGGTTACATGGTGGACGCCTAAGTCTTGTGATCCGTCAGGGGTAGGGTCTCAAAAATTGGATGTTTGGTCCATGGATGAGTAGGCACGGCATCAAGGATTCTGACTTCCTCTATCACATTATCGTCAAGTGGCTCATTAGTTGGTGAAGAACTCGTGATGGCAGTATCAAGAGCATCCATCATGCATGCGTTGGCAATGGTCTTCCGAAGCAGCATGTCCATTGTCTTCAAAGGAAAGTCCACGATAGGTTCAGCAGGGTACTGAATTGCATCATGAAAGGAAAAAGTCCACAGTGTGTCCAAGACTTTGATGGAGACTTTGATGCTAGCAGAGGCCTTCCAAAAATCTGTGCTGGTTCTTCAGTCTTGTCGATCCTATCAATTTTGAGAATGTAGAAGTCTGCGGCAATGCACGTATATCCGATTTGCACAAGTACGTCCTCAAGTACGCCAATGAGATTAGAAACAGAGGTGTTGGCTAATCTCACCCATATGCGAGTTGGTTTGAGCTCTCCTAAGTTGTACGATTGGTAGATGTGACACGGCATGAACTTCACTGATGCTCCCGTGTCGCAAAGACATTGCTCGAATAGCTTTAGATTGTATGACACATGGAAGTGATTGCAGCCCAAGGTTATTTGCTTTGAGTGGCATGAGCAGAACTGCAGTAGAGCATGCCTTCGGAATGTCAATGATGTCGTTGGAATTGAAACAACACTTTTCGGCTACCAAGTTCTTGATGAGTTTGGTGAAGATTGGCATGTGTTTGACTATCTTATCAAATGGCAGTGTGATTTGAAGCTTTTGCAGCATGCTGATGATTTCCTCATGCTGATGACTATCTTATTCTTGTTTGGAAACCAACGAGGAAATGGCAATGTAATGTCATTATCAATCTCAAAATGTACTTTCTTAGTTGATTTATTAATTGAAAGTCCAGATTTAGAGTTAGAATGATGTAAATGCTGGGTTTGCACATTGGAGCCCAAAACCGATGCCTTTTCTTTGGAAACCGAATTGGATGCGGTGTAGGCTCATGTCGATCCCACCGTGGACATAACCTGGATATTAGGTGCAATTGGGTGCATAGTCGTGTCCTCGAATTGTGTCACAATTGCGTTGGAGTCAGATCCTGGCATGGCTCTCGGCATGGCTTGCGGCTAGTCTTGAATGGAGATCTGCAGCCCATCTCTTGGCAAGGCTTCCGGTAGAGCCTGGGACAAGGCTCTCGGTAGGACAGATTGAGGAGTAGGCTGCGGCATGGCCCTTGGTATGGTGTGGTCCTATGGCATGGCCAGCGGTATGGGTTGTTTGTGCCCTTGGAGTGTCATGGTTTGTTCACTCTCATCGTCATCTTCCAACTCACCAAAAGCAACGTAGGTTGGGCCTTGAAGTTGTGTTCCACTTCGCAATGTGATAGCATTGCCAGTGGGATTGTGAAATCTCTTAGGATTAACCCTCAGTTGACCCGGTAACTTCCCTTTCTCCCTTATTGAGTTGATTCAAAATTTGCCCCATTTGGCTATCTAACTTGGCGATTACATTATCGGTCTTTTGCTGATATGCCACTTGGCTTTGAAGAAGCATTTGCATCATGGTTTGATTTTCGTACATCAGCTCCTCCAAGGATTTGCCTCCCGCATTCGAATTCGATGAAGGGCCTTGGCAATTTATTGGAGGTGTCGTGGATTGATTTTGGAATCCAAGTGGCGACAAGGGGTTATGAGTATTTTTATTATTGCTCCATCGGAATTTTGGATAATTCTTCCATCCGGAATTATATGTGTTAGAGTATGGATCATTTTGGGGCCGTGCACCATTGTTGAATCCTCCCACGAAGTTAGCTTCCTCCACCATCGGACAATCCTACGAAGTATGTCCTTGAATTGAGCATACGTCGCAAATTTGAACTCCCATCACCTTCTCATTGCAAAGCTTCTTCACCATTGTCGTAAGTTGAGCAATGGCATCATCTTTGTCATTGGTGTATGCATCAACAATAGCCCTAGAGGAACGACCTCTGTTGCTAAATTGTTTCTCCCTTTGAGTGATGTTCTCAAAGGCGGTCCTTGCCTCCGTAGCCGTGCCATCAAGAATCCCTTGGGATTGAAAGTTCACCATGGTTCGGTCGCTGGTCTTCAATCATCTATAGAAGTACAACATCAAATGATGCTCATCAATGTTGTAATGCGCGCACGCCCGAAGCATTTGATTGTAGCACTCCCAAAACTCGTAGAAGGGTTCATCCAGTCCTTGCCGTGGGTCCATAATCTTGGCCTTCAACTCGTTAGTCTTCGCCATGGGATAGTACTGCGTGAGGAATTTGGACGACAAGTCCCTCCTTGAGTTGATTGACGCCAACACCAATGAGTGAAACCATGCCTTAGCGCGATCTTTGAGGCTGAAGTGAAAATCCTTAACCTTATTTCAGCTTCCGTCATGCCGTTGATTCGCAAAGTTGAGTAGACTTCAATAAATTATTTGATGTGTAGACGCGGATCCTTCCCCGAAAGTCCGTGGAAAAATGATGGGAAATTGGTCCTCTGAAACGTGAGTGGTGGCAAACTCCTTCAAGAGATGTGGGGCTGGGTTGGTCACCAGGGCATGATCTCTTCCACGCTTCTCCCATGTATCCGCCATCCTTGGACTTGGAGGTGAACTTGGTCGTGGTGTGCCTTGTATTGAAGATCCTCTTGAAGATGGTCCACTTGTTGAGCCGTGCAATGAGCCTTGGACGTTACCTCTTGATGACATAAAAGGTTACCTAAAAGAGTAAAAAAAAACTAAGTTAATAAATGTAAACTAAATGGACACCGTTGAGGGACAAGTCCCCAGCAACGGTGCCAAAAAATTGATAGTAAAAATAAAGGACAAGAATAAGTACTCTATCATTAACGGTTATATCTTTGCAAGTATATAAAATCGATTATGATAATATATTGGCAAGAAAAGGTCGATCCCTTGAGGACTTATTCAACGATTTACTTCCACTTATGTTTAGATTTATGGACTTAACAAAAAGACTAAAAAATCACCAAAATACAAGATAAACATGGCAAGGACTCCTAGTTAGCCACAAACTTGACTTGAACGCAACAACACAAGAGAACTTAAACAAGGACACTAATAAAAGCATACGGCAAGAGGGGGTGGGGGAGGAGAGGGGGGTATGGGGTTTAAAGACAAGTAAATTAAAGTGCAGAAAATAACAATGCAAGATGATTGATTGATTTAACTTATTAACTAAAGTGAATTAAGGAGGCTTTAAACAAAAGACACCGACAAAAAGAGGGGGCTTTAAGTTCAAAAGATGCTATGAAAGTAAATGACTTGTAGCGCAAGAAATAATGTAAATAACAAGGTTGTAATCAATTTAAAGGGCAAGTTAAGGCAGTCCCTATCCACACCTAACCACAACGTTTTCTAGCTTAGTTTGCAAGGTTCAATTATCATGTTTCCTTCTTGGTTTAGTGCCCATACAAGGGGTCTCTTAAGTTCACCCTCACACATGTTATGTCTTCTTACTTTTTATGTTTAGTTCTCTTAAGCTACAAAACTTCTAATCAATTATGTAATAGTTCTCTTAAGCTACCAAGGCACAAAATAAAGCATTAAGTACGAAAGGGATTTGATGATACTACAGTATTCCTAGGAAGTGATGTGTAATCCTAGGAATGTCATGGATCTTTTCACAGATTATTGTTACCATAATCCTTGACGCAAAGTCATTTATTAAGTCATGCAATTAAAATGGCCAGTTTTAAGAACACAACAGAAACTCAGTTAAAACAGTAAATCAATCTACCAAGGCAAACATAATAACCAAACCAAGCACCAAAACCAAATTAAAAAGTTTTCAAGGTGAGGGCTTCAAGATCATCCATAACTTAAAAGAAACTACTCACTACACATAATGAATAACATAAGCATGAATTATATTGAATAAAGATTCGAAAGATTGAACCCAAACTATACTCTCAAGGGCAAACTCTGTTTAGTCATTATTTATACATCATTTTCATGAGATCTTCCTTCCAGAAATTGCTATTTTTCATTGAATACTCATGTGATTATTCTTGATTTCGTTATATAAATTCCATCACATATGCTAGATATGATTGTAAGCCTAGGGCTCTAGAGTGAATTGAAAGACACCCAATGAGGAGTAGAATCGAGGCGAAATCTTTCTGGAGCACTTGACTGAGGTTGTTTCGAGCTTGGCTATTTAAGATATTGGCATTCACTCATAACACATGACTTTTACTATTGTGGCATACCTTTTAGTTTTGCAAAGTTTGGGTACTTCCTTTGATTCTTATTAGCTTGTTAAAGCACTACGGCTCTAGCAAATTTAGATGTCTAAGTAAAACATTTGTGGGTATCGTGACTGGTAAACCCTCAAGAGACAACCCTCCTCCTACTAGGGACACCTAGGGGTTCAAATGCTTTATCCTTAACTAATATCGAGTCATTTCATTTTAGTTTGTTTGTTTTCCTTTGCTTTGCTCAGGGACTAGGAAAATATTGGTTTGGGGGTATTAGTTCCGTCATTATTTATACATCATTTTGTGACCTTTTTCATGTCATTTGCATAATTTTGTGCCAACCATACTAGAAAGTGATGCAATTGTGAGACATGTTAAGGCTTTAGAAAGATAGCTTAATTCTGAGAATACATGAAAAAGAATGGCTCAAATCGGAGTTCAAATGAAGGAGATGTCCTCAACTCAATATTGGGTCCTGAAAAAGGCCGTAGCGCGCCCTTGCGACAAATTTACGGCGCAGGACCAAGAACCTTGAATCAAGCCATGAGGAGCCTAAATCCATATCTGAGGACCAGCAGATCTAGCCCCTGATGAGCCAAGTTGCATGCCAAGACGTGTCCCTGGCATGTCTCAAGGAGACTACATCTGAACCCTAATCCAAGACAAGCACAGACGAGCCAAGGCGCATCTTCAGAGCTCTCAGCGGAGTCTCAGGCGTGTCAACTTATGTGTGCCAATTCTGAAAATGGAGACTCTCTCGAGTCCCTCAAGCACCTTAGATTGAGTCCCTGAGCAGGCCCAGTACCAAGTCCCAGATGAGCACCTATCGAGGCTAAGGACAGGTCTTTGGTATGACAAGCCCTGTCTCAAGAAGTCCCAGCCGAGAACCCCTATTCGTGGGCCATGCCACGCCACGCTAGTGACAAGTCCCGGGTACGCCTCAAAATCATAGACCCAATTTATGTCCTGGATGCGTCCCTGGTCCCTCCACGATGAAGTTCCTCTGCGCCTACTTCATGTCACCCGGAAGGCCAAATTGGGCCATGACCTGGAATTCAATGAAACAAAGCAAGACACCACTCATAGTTAGATTTCAAATCACCTATCTGAGCTAATGGAAGGCTATGTCTCACCTAGTAATGCCAATGACACGTCTGTGTCCTATTTTTCCCTAAAGGACCTTCCGAGAGACCTGATTTGAGCTAAATTGGGCCACTGAGTTTTCCACGAGCTTTTGAGCAGGAAACAGCCCATAACCATGCTAGATACATCATATAGGAGAGCTGATTCTAAGTTTAATGAAGATCCTTTTGATATTTGTAATGCTAGCTTTAATTCCTAATCTTTAGGGGAAACCATAGGAGTATTTAAGCTAAGTTTTAACACAAGCTTAGGGTTCCCACCTTTAGTCGCATACACGTTTTAATTTTAACGCAGTTTTCAGTTTTGAGACTTTTTGTTTGTGCTTTGGAAGAGTGGAACGCAGAGACTTTTTGAAGATTTCTGGGACGTGTGCCTCGGATCATCACCTTCTCAGTGTTTTCTCTTCTACTCTTTTGTCAATTGTGTAATCATAAATTCTAAGTGTTATTTCAATAAGATGCGTGAGTAGTTTGTTTTAGAATTAGGGCTGCTTGAAGCCCTAGCCATGTAGTTTTTCAATACAATTTTGCCCCCCCCCCCCCCCCCCCCCCCCCCCCTCCATCCTTCCTTGCCATAATTGTTAATTGAGTCTTTTATCTTGTGTCTTAAATTAGTGTGTAGAGGCGTGTTGAGTCTTTCTTGCGTTTAGAGTGGTTTGTGTCAATCTCGATTGTTTCTTTCTGAGTTTTGCATATCTACTTAGTGTCACATGTCATTTGTGTTATACCTTGTTTTTGAGTCATACTTAAGTTAGTCAATCTAATCTCGTGGTTTAACGTTGAACAAGTTCTCGATGGATCGACTCTTGCATTGCTACTATACTATCTTTATCGATTTGTGCAGTTGCAAGGATTATAACTGTTAGAAATAGAGTTCATATATTCTGTGTTCTTTATTTTTACCAGCAAGTTTTTGGTGCCGTTGCCGGGGACTTGTCCCTCAATGGTGTCCATTTAGTTAAGATTGTTCAACTTAGTTTTCTATTCTTTTGTTCTGGTACTAGTCGTTTATGTCATCTGGAGGCTCTGTACACGGGTCCTCCCTAATTTCATCAACATCATCTTCAGTGTACGGCACTCCACAATCAACACCACCACAATCTCCTCCTAGGATGGCAGGCCGTGACATCATCCCTCCACCACCACCACCAGCCCCACGGCTTCTGAAGGACTAAGCTACTCCTCATGTGCTGGAGGATCAGTTTCCAATCGTTTTCCTAGCCTCAACTGTGGAAAAATTCGAGCTTAAGTTAGGCACCATACACATGCTACCTAAGTTTCACGGGCTCTCAGGAGAGGATCCCCATTTGCACATAAAAGAGTTTGTTGAAGTGCGCTCTACCTTGAGGATTAATGGCATGACTAAGGTAGAGATTCGATTTAGGCTCTTTCACTTCAGCCACAAAGCCACGGCTTGGTTTCATTCCTTGGCACCGGCATCTATCGAGTCTTGGAGGGACTTAGCTTCAAAGTTCCTTACTCAGTACTATCCTGCTGAGAAGACAAATAAACTGAGGTGTGAGATCATGACTCCCACGCAGGCCGAGGATGAGCCCTTCTATGAATATTGGGAGAGATTCAACCAAATGATCCAAGAATGTCCCCATCACAATATTCCTAACAGTCCCTTAATGTTAGGGTTCTATGGTGGCCTAAGAACTAGTGATCGAGTATGGTTGATTCTCAATCTAAGGGGGTCATGGATAGCGCGGCTGAGGAAGCAAGAATAGCCTTTGAAAGCATAGCTCAGAGAAAGAAGCAGTTCAGTTATAGAGGACATCCATCTGGAGCTATGAGTGGGGTGAACAGAGACAAGGATGATGCCTTTGCCCAACTCACGGCAATGGTGAAAAAGTTGTGCAATGAGAAGACCCGTGGAGTCCAAGTGTGTGATGTTTTCTCAATACAAGGACATAGTTCTTAGGAGTGTCCAATGGTGGAGGAAGCCAATATGGTTGGTGGCTTCAACAATGGCCCACGGCCTAGGAATGATCCCTACTTCAACACCTATAATCTGGGGTGGAGGAATCATCCCAACTTCAGGTGGAACAACAACACAAACACTCAAAATCCTGTACCACCACCTGGAATTCACACTCAACCCGTGGCACCTCAGATGAATCAATCTGGGCCCCCACCAATTCAAAGCTCTGGCACCAAATCTTTGGAGGATATAGTGACTGCCATGGCTTATCACACCAACTCTTTCAAGGAAAACACGAATGCTTTCATTCAGGAGAGTAGGAGTCAAATGGTTAAAACTGATAGATCCATCACCAATTTAGAGCATCAGATGGGCCAACTAGCAAATCAGTTAAGTCATAGGGAGCAAGGCAAACTGCCTAGCCAAGTGATGGTGAACCCCAAAAGCTTTCAAAATCTAAGTGCAAATGCCATCACCTTGAGAAGTGGCACTGAGCTCCAAGTACCTCAAGCTATCATGTATGACATTGAGAGTGAAGTTTCAGATCATGAAGATGAAAGTCAGAATGCAATTCCATCGATTCCAATGATGAAGCCAAATGTGGAGCCTTTTCCATAAGGTCCCTTAAAAGCTGCACCGCAGATCATAGCCCAACTCAATCACTGAACCTGCCCAGTACCGAGACACATGCATCACAGTAGGATCTGCACAGAACAGTGCCGCACATGGAGCCACAACACTCTGGACTTGCCGAAAGATGCTCCCATCAGCAACTCAAAACTACAAAACTACCTCTGCCACAGGAACATTCCTTGGGAGTACCACAAAACCGCATTGTGCCTCACCGCAGCCCACGCCAATTGACAAGACACGGCCAGCACCACATGACAAGCTGAGACACAATGCAGGTCACTCAACAGGTCCTGGTTTGCATAATTCAGACACGGCACAGCAGCTGCTTATTCTAAACATGTCACAGCCCATGTTTGAGGACAAGAGCACAGTTTCGACTCAGACTAAGCTTTCTCATCCTACATCTCATATTTCAGGGCATATTCTGACTAAGAAAGTTCAATCTAATTTAGCTGATAATGTTGTTGTGCCTTTCCCTTGTAGCTTTCAGGATAAAACTAAAGAGAAAGAGGAGTTTGGAAAGGAAATGGAGCGCATGCTGCAAAAGCTGCAGATTACACTGCCATTCCACAAACTAGTCAAGCATATGCCATTCTTTGCAAAGCTTTTGAAGGACCTTGTTTCCGGAAAACGTGAAGTTGAGCCTAAAATCACGTTGGACATCAATTCAGCTACTCTAAATGCTCTGCAAGGCGTGCCACCCAAGGCTGAAGACCCCGGGCCTCCATCCCTCCCTTGTATCATCAAAGAAAAAAGGTTTAATCATTGTCTTTGTGATACAAGGGCAGCTGTAAGTATCATACCTTACCATGTTTTCAATCCCTAAACTTAGGAGAATTAAAACCCACCGAGTTATGCATTAGATTAGCTGATTCTTCTGTGACTGGTCTCATGGGTGTAATTGAGGATGTTAGTGTGCATATAAGGGATACTTGCATTGCTGTAGATTTCTATGTTTTGAGGATGGATAACTCAGGCCAAAGTGAAAACCCACCACTGATCATTGACATACCAATTTTGGCCATACTGGATTGTGACATCAATGTCAAACGTGGACAACTGGCTATCAATGTGTTGGACAAGCTGAGAACTTTTACTAGCCATGATGTTTTATTGTACCTTACTGAACCTATGGTAGATTTTCCATTACATCTAATGAATCATTTGTTTCAGGATGCAATAGAAGGTTTAGGCATGGAGGACTCAATGGACAATGACATCATGTGGTCCCAGGAAGTGCATTGTAGCCACGGGAAGACAGAGTTCAGAATGCCCTGGTAGTCCATCGTGGACACTCATCCACTCCCACTACTCCATTAGTCACCAAGCCATGACACGGCCCAGGACCATGTCACACCACCTAGCACATGACATGCCAGCCGCGTCTTGCTCAGACGTTAAATAAAGCGCTTCTAGGAGGCAACCTAGCCTTGGTTTGAATTCTCTCGCCCCTTTCTTGTTTCTGTGCATATCACCTTCTAGAACTTACATTCTGATCTTTTCTTGTCTTTTCTTTAACATTGAGGACAATGTTTAGTTTAGGTTTGCGGGTGTGATGAAAAACTTTGCATATAGAAACAAGTAGGTTTGGGGGGATCTCATTGCCAGAAGTTGTTTTTTTCTTAGTTTTGTGTGTTAATTTGTTTGTTTAGTTGTCAATTAAACTTAACTCTTGCTAGACCGCGGGCTTTGGCTTGTTAATAGGAGTCACATGTAAGAAACTAGCGTTGTTTGGCTAGCTAGGAGTTATGCCATTCTAAGTTTGTAGCATCCTATTGCACTTCACATGCCATGTGTTAAGCAATCAAGTGAATAGCATGACTAAAGATGAGTGAACTTCAGAAAATTAGTGGAGACTACCATGCGAGAATTTGAGCCATATTGCCATTCTTTCTGAGTGATTCACATTGTTTCTACTCTTTAAACACTCTTCACTTTTGTTCACAAATGTTGATCTCATTACATCATATTTGCATTGAATTTTAAAGAACTAACATTTTACAGATGCTCTTGATTTGATGTGTGACCTACCACAAGAAGTGATGTAGTCTATGTGTGCTTAACCTTCTAAAGGCCCTACCCTACCTTGTTATGTGCTCCCTAAGACACTTTGAAGCCATACACTTTTCCTTTCTTTCATCACCCTCAGCATATCCTATTCAATTAAACAACCAATCAAATTGGCCATGCCCTATAGCTCAGGGTGGTGACAAGGTAGTGCCAAAATGAAGCTCATGACTTGAATAAGGAAGGAGAACCTGCATTCCTTAGAACTTATGTCACTAGTCGTTGAAATGCGCCAACTGCGCCAATATACGCCTAACTGCGCTAGGACTAGGGGTGTCAATAGATCACATCATTGCATGATCTTGGGATAGTTCACAAGAACGGAAAAAAAAAGAGAAAGAAAGAAAAAAAAACAAAAAGAAAGCAAATTGTAAGAAACGTGCTAAACTAACTCAAGTGAGCCAATGGGATTCAAAGATTAGCATTGAGTCATGAATTCAAGTCAGTGTGAGGCTATTTAATGCCAATTGGCCGTGGGGTTCTAAAAGGTCAAAGAACTACACATTCCAAGTCATGCTACTTCATGCCTTGTCTCAATCTGAGTTTTTGAATTCCAAACCCATCTTTCTTAAACCCAATCAGCCTAGCCCCACTACAACCTAAAGAGAAGACCTAACTGATCTTGTGGGAAATCATGCTGAAGATTGAGGTAAGTGTCTATGTTCTTAAAGCTCAATTCCATTCATGAGATCTTACTTCCAGAAATTGCGGTTTTTCATTGAATACTCAAATGTGATTCTTCTTGATTTCATTTTATAAATTTCATCACATATACTAGATATGAGTGTAAGCCTAGGGCTCTAGAGTGAATTGAGATATACCTAGTGAGGATTAGAGTTGAGGTGAAATCTTACTGGGGCACTTGACTGAGGTTGTTTTCGAGCTTGGCTATTTAAGATATTGGCATTCACTCATAACACATGACTCTTACTATTGTGGGAAACCTTTTAGTTTTGCAAAGTTTGTGTACTTTCATTGATTCTTATTAGCTTGATAAAGAACTATGGCTCTAGCAAATTTAGATGTCTACGTAAAACGTTTGTGGGTATCGTGACTGGTAAACCCTCAGGAGACAACACTCCTCCAACTAGTGACACCTAGGGTTTCAAATAATTTATCCTTAACTAAGATCGAGTTGTTTCATATTTGTTTAGTTTGTTTTCCTTTGTTTTCCTAGGGACTACAAAAAGATAGGTTTGGGGGTATTTGTTCAGTCATTATTTATACATCATTTTGATGTCATTTAGTGCCCTTTTTCATGTCTTTTGCTTAATTTTGTGCCAACCACAATAGAAAGTGATGCTCTTGTAGGACATGTGCATGCTTTAGAAAGATAGCTTAATTCTTAGAATACACGAAAAATAATGGCTAAAATCAGAGTTCAAATGAAGGAGATGTCCTCAATTCAATATCGGGTCCTGAGAAATGCCCTAGCATGCCCTTGCGCCGTATTTAGGGCGCAGGACCAAGAACCTTGAATCAAGCCATGAGGGTCCTAAATCCTTGTCTGAGGACCAGCAGATCAAGCACCTAATGAGCCAAGGTGCATGCCAAGACGTGTCCCAGACATGTCTCAAGGAGACTCCATTTACACCCTAATCCATGACAACCACAAATGAGCAATGGCACGTCTTCAGAGCTCTCAGCGGAGTCCCAGGCGTGTCCCCTGATGCGTGCCAATTCCAAAAGGGGAGCCTCTATCAAGTCCCTCAAGCACCTCATATTGTGTCCCTGAGTAGGCCCAATACCGAGTCCCATATGAGCTCCTATCAAGGCCAAGGACAGGTCCTTGGAATGACAAGCCCTGTCTCAGGAAGTCCCAGCCGAGAACCCCTATTCGTGCACCATGCCACGCCACGCCAGTGACAAGTCCCTGTTGCACCTCAAAATGGAGACCCAATTCAGGTCCTGGACGCGCCCCTGGTCCTTCAGCAGTGAAGTTCCTCTGTGCCTAATTCATGTCACTGGGAAGGCCAAACTGGGCCATGACTTGGATGTCAAGATTATACCAGCCGTATCAAGAAGATCCCAGAAAGGGTCCAGTTGTGCTTTGCTGTCCAATATTGTCTCAGAAGGTTCTAGAACAAGTCTTGGCACGTCATAGTTCTTTGGGTTGCCTAAGAGATTACTTGCCGTTAAAGAAAAGTCCTAAAATGTAGGAAAGAGTCCTTGCCGAGATAAGAGAGCTAATTCAGAGTTTAATGAAGGGCCTTTTGGTCTTCGTAACGTAAGCTTTAATTCCTAATCTTTAGGGGAAACCATAGGAGTATTTAAGCTAAGTTTTAACACAAGCTTAGGGTTCCCCCCTTTAGCCGCATACACTTTTTAGTTTTAACGCAGTTTTTAGTTTTGAGACTTTTTCTTCGTGTTTAGGAAGAGTGGAACGCAGAGACTTTTTGAAGATTGCTGGGACGTGTGCCTTGGATCATCACCATTCTCAGTGTTTTCTCTTCTACTCTTTAATCAATTGTGTAATCATGAATTCTTTTAAGTGTTATTTCAATAAGATGCGTGAGTAGTTTGTTTCAAAATTAGGGCTGCCTGAAGCCATAGCCATGTAGTTTTTCAATACAATTTTGGCCCTTGAGTTCCTTTATTATGAATCTTGAATATAGTTTGGATTTGTGTGTGTCATGAGCTTAGTTTGAGTTTATGAGTTTGGCTAACTTATCTGCCTGATCTATAGATGAATAATTGCTCGTTAGACTAGCCATTTTCTTGTGATTGTTTAGCATCAACGATGTAGGGCTTTAACTATGCTTGTAATCTGATTTCATGACAACCTAAGACTACACATCACTTTTCTAGGAGTAGTGTGGTGTCATTTAATTCTCTTCGTATTCCATGTATCAACTTAGATTATTAACCCTTCACTAGGATTGATAGACGTTATAAGCAGAGGAAACGGCTAGGACATGCTAAGTAAAAGAGAATGACTTGTGTGGAGTGAACCTTAATCGGACCTTTGCATGGGCAGCATATTCAGATAATTCATAATAAGGGGATCTTGGAAATTGTTTTAGAAATTTAATTGGTTAGTGGCGGATAGTTGGCCTCGATTCGCTTTATTTCATCAATCAATTTCATTATCTTTAATTCCTTGTATTCAGTATTTATTGCAATTTAATTCATGTAATTTCATTCTATTCTCAAAGCATTAAAAACACATCCCCAAGCCGCTCCCCCCCCCCCCCCCCCCCCCCCCCCCCCCCCCCCCCCCCCCCCTTGCCGTAATTGTTAATTGAATCTTTCTTGCGTTTAGTGTCTTTTGTGTCAATCTTGATTGTTTCTTTGTGAGTTTTGCATATCTACTTAGTGTCAAGTGTCTTTGTTGATATACCTTTTTTTGAGTCATACTTAAGTTATTAAATCTAACCTCGTGGTTTAACGTTGAACAAGTCCTCGAGGGATCAACTCTTGCATTGCTACTATACTATCTTTATCCATTTGTGCACTTGAAAGGTTTATAATTGTTAGAAATAGAGTTCATATATTCTGTGGTCTTTATTTTTGCCAACAAACTCAGAGCACGGCTATGAGCAATTCTTCAAGACCACAGCTGGATCTTCGTGAACAAACCTCACGAGCAAAGCTTAAGAATAGTAAAGTGAAAGTGTCTACAATGTGTATAAGGTGGCGTCCCTAAAACACTGAACAATGGCTCCCTTTTATAGACAAGGGACAAACCTTGTTCTACACGGATTAGAAATAGAAACCTACACTAGAGTGTTCTAGAATGTCTATTAAACTTCTAAGCAACTAAGAAATCCTTAAAATTCTGGAAAAATAATCAGAACATGGCTGGAAATAAGAAATGGCAGTTGGCACGTTGGGATGACAGCTGTCTCGGTCAGGATCTAGGGTAGGCTCTGAATGTCGGTGACTTGGCCAAGGTTATGACTTCATTGCCCTGGAAGTACTTCGTGTCTCGATCAAATGGCTGAAGGATTGAAAATTGCCTCATTTGGCCCTACCGGGCCATGGCAAGAACCTATCGATATATCAACAATATTAGGCACAGTCATGGCCCTCCATTAGGGCCCAACAGGAACTCGGCGGGACAAGATCTTGGTTTGAGTCTGGCACAACCTTGGACATGTCATGGACAAGTCTTTGGCGTGAACTTGGCAAGGCACTGGGCTCTGGTTTGAGTGTCTTTGGGGACATGTCAGGAACATGCCAGGGACATGTCCTGATTTGATTCTTAGCATGACAAAGGCATGTCAAGGGCTTCATTTGCTGGTCCTCAGACATAGTTTTAGGACCCGGATGGCTCGATTTGTGGCACTTGACCTAAGCCCTAAACAGGGCGCACTGACACGTCCTGAGACAAGGCAGGACCCCGATATGGATTTCAGGGCATCTCCCTCATTTGAACTCCGATTTGAGCCATTCATTTTCCAATATTCTTAGAATTAGGTTATCTATCTAAATCCTACACATGTCTCACAAAAGCATCACTTTCTACTCTGGTTGACATGAATTAAATCAAAAGACAAGTAAATGGGCCAAATATTACATGAAATATGTGTAAAATTTATGGCTTAACAAACATGTATGATTGAAATATGTGTAACATTTATGACTTAACATTTATGACATGAAATATGAATTAAATCACGCATTATTGAAATTGAAACAAACATAATTGAATTCATAATTGTTAAATAGCAAAAAAGTAAAGATACAAAGGATATTATTGAAAAAGAGGCACAGCAGAAGACCACGCCAAGGCTATTCCTTCAGGGCTACACGCTCAACTCTATCTCAATACAGAAAATTAAAGTGTTTTTAAACTGAAGATAAAGAGTGTATGCAGCTAGGGTGTCTAAGGGTCCTCACCTGCGAGCACTATGGTCCTTTAAATAGGACCCAAGTCCCCTACAAGTTAGGAAATATTCTAGGATAGAAACCTAGTAAAAAATTGACTTAAAACTGCTATCATAGCTAGCTAAGAAAAAGGACACAAAAAGGTAATCCTTAAAGAACAAGCACTAGGATTTGCGGCAATACATCTAATAAAAACTTCTTAGCTCTCTTGTGCACCAAGGAAACTTCTGAAATCTTTTGGAAGTTTCTTGGACGTCAAGAACTAGGCTGGGCCAACCCTAGATATTCAGAACACGGGTGGACCTCATTATGTGCTCCAAAGACCTCAAAATTTGGCTTTTAAGAACTCAGCATGTCATTAACCAATGCAGCTAGGAAAAACCACTTATTTCCCTTCCATATGATGTATCAAGCATGGTTCAGGGCTTTTTCCTTCTCAAAAGCTCGTAGAAAACTCAATGGCCCAGTTTGCCTTAAATCAGAGCTCCTGTGACGTCTTTTAGGGCGCAACATGTCTTGGCCATGTCATTGGCATTTTTGAGTGCGCCACTTTATTTCATTAGCTTAGATAGGTGTTTTGAAGTCCAATTCTGGGTGTTGTCTCACTTGGTTCCATCGTTTTCCAAGTCAGGACCTCTTTTGGCCTTCCCAGACATGTCCACAGACATGTCACGTCTTGTCTTCTTAAGGACCAGGCTCTATCGCTAGCTTGCCTTGTTGTACTACTGGCGTGACCAAGGTGCGCCCTGGAATAGGTTAGGAACTTCACCACAGGGATCAATTGAGAGCTCATAATAGGGCGCAGTGCCGGAAGTTTAGAAGGCACGTCCAAGGACTCCATTTAGGGTGCAGGTCCTGCGATAGGGACTTGTCAAGCGCTCGGATTAGGGGGGGGGACTTTGGCATCTGAGGGACCTATTTTAGGGCGTGACTTAGGTCTTGGTTGAGATGTCCAAGACATGTCAGGGACATGAACTTGGCTCAGTAGGACCTCTCTAGGACTCAGATTAGGGCTCGGTACTAGGCATGTCCTGACATGAGCCAGGAACTAGTTTTGGGCTCCTTTCAAGACATGATATTCACCTTGGGACATATTATGGATGGCACAAAATCATTCAAAAGACACGTAAAAGGGTATTATGTGATATCAAAATGATGCATAAATAATGAATGAACACACACTTAGCACAGAAGTTAAAAGCGTCTTTAAACAAAGTAGGGAAAAAAAAAACCAGATTGCAAAACCTTAAGAGCTGTCTTTTTGGCTCCAAAATGTCCTCCATATGCTAAGGTATGGCTGTGCAGTAGAATGCTCTCTTGTTCTTCCTCTGGAACACATGTTCTAAGGATCAAGTCTGGGCAATGCTTATACAACTAAGGATCATTCCAAAGGTAATGTTTTGCCATGGATAGAAATGTTTTTCTTTTCCTGCAAGGTTAACTTTTTACGAATATAACCAAAAATAATGTAATTGACAAAATTAGCATATCAAGGTTCTTTGGAATGAATAGAGAATAGCTGCTCATCGGGGAAGAAATCATTGATGGGGTGCATGGCATTGGAAGGCTCTTGGTGAACTACTCAAGTGGTCAGCCACCACATTCTCACTTCCCTTCTTGTCTCTAATTTCTAAATCAAATTCACTTCTTGTCTCTAATTTCTAAATCAAACTCTTGTAGCAAAAAAATCTAGCGGATCAACCTTGGCTTCACAACTTTCTTGGTGAGAAAGTAACAGAGGGTTGTATGATCAGAGTAGACTATGACCTTGGATCCAACTACCTATGATCTGAACTTCTCCAAAGCAAAGACGACCACCAACAGTTCCTTCTCAATAGTAGAATAGTTTATTTGAGCATCATTCAACGTTCTACTTGCGTAATAGATCGCATGGGGCAGCTAATCAACTCTCTGGCTTAGAACAGCTCCAACGGCATATTCTAAAGCATCACACATCACCTCAAATAGTAGAGACAAATTTGACGCCATGATGATTGGGGCTGCAGTCAATTCATGTTTCAATAGCACAAAAGCTTCCAAACAAGCATCATCAAATTCAAAGATGGAATTTTTAACCAGAGGATTGCAAAGAAGCCTAGTAATCTTGGAAAACTCTTTAATGAAGCGTCTATAAAATCGAGCATGTCCAAGAAAACTCTTAACAGATTGGACTCTTATAGGGGGCGAAAGATTAGAGATTAAATCTACCTTAGCCTTATCAACTTTAATACCCTAACTAGATATCACCTTTACCTAAAACAATCCCTTTCCTAACCATTAAATGACACTTCTCCCTATTTAAGGTCAGATTAGTTTCTTGACACCTCTGAAGAACTAATGATGGATGACATAGGCATTCATCAAAAGAACCAAAAACTGAAAAGTCATCCATAAATACCGCTACAAACCTTTCCACCATATCTGAGAAGATTGATGTCATGCATCTTTGAAAGGTTCCTGGCGCATTGCACAATCTGAATGGCATCCTCCTATATGAAAATGTACCGAAAGGGCAAGTAAAAGTTATCTTCTCTTGATCTTCCGGAACAATGAGAATTTGATTATAACTTGAATAGCCATCAAGAAAACAAAAGAATCATGACCAGATAACTGGTCAAGTATTTGATCAATAAAAGGTAAAGGGAAGTGATCCCTTGTGGTGGATGTGTTCAATTTCCTATAATCAATGCCAACTCTCCATCTTGTGATAGTCCTTGCAGGCACCAATTCGTTATGTTCATTCTCCATCACAGTGATTCCAGACTTCTTTGGAACAACTTGAACTGGACTAACCCATTTTGAATCTTAGCTGGGGTAAATGATTCCCACATCAGGTAACTTCAACACCTCAGCTCTTACCACCTCTTCTAAGTTAGGATTGAGCCTTCGTTGAGCTGCACGAGTTGGTTTGCTCTCCTCCACCATTAGAATTTGATGCATGCATGTGGAGGGGATGATTCCTTTAATGTCTACTTTGGTTCACCCCATGGTTGTCTTATGCACTCGTATAACCTCAATCAAACTTTCCTCTTCATCTTTTGTTAGATCTGTAGCGACAATAACTGGAAGTGAATCATTATCACCCAAATAAACATATTTAAGTTGAGTAGGGAGACGTTAAAGTTTAGGAGGGATAACAGTAAAAGGCTCCAATTTTGTTGAGGAAGGACCAAGAGGCTCTACGGGTGGTCTGAACTTATGAGTGTATATATGATTTGGATATCTTTAGGGTAGCAGCAACATCTTTCAATTCCTCATTGTCTGATTCTCCTTCTCCTTGAGTAAGAACAGTTCTTAGAGCGTCATTGAGCTTCTCATGCACCATCTTAGTAGAAACAATGGGATCCAACATATCAATAGAACAAGTCTCTAAGGAACTAGAAAAATTAGCTCAAACATCAAAAACTTTGAATAGGACAGTTTCACCTAGAACGGTCATGGAAAGAGTGCCATCTTTCACTCGGATGACTGTATCAACCGTGGCCATGAAGGGTCTACCAAGTAGAATGAGATCCTCACGATTTCCTTTTAAATGGTCGTCCATGTCTAAGTCAATAACATCTGCAGGAACGATTAAATTACCAACTTGAACCAGAATATCCTTAACAATACCATTGGGTTACTTGACAGAGTGGCCAGCAAGGTCGATTCTAATGGTTGTCCTCTTCATGTCTTCTAAGCCAAGCTTCTTGTAAACAGAGAATGGCATGAGAATAATGCTTGAGCCTAGGTCCAACATAGCTCTGCTTACTTCTTTCCTTCCAATGGCGATGGGGACATTGAAACTGACCGGGTCCTCTAGCTTAGGTGGAAGCTTTCTTTGCAAGATAGCACTTACATTCTTGGGCAATCTCACATCTTCATTTGGGGCAAAGTCGAGCTTAAGTGAGCTCAGGTCCTTGATGAATTTCCCATACGCCGGAATCTGTTCTATAACATCAAGTAAAGGTAAGTTAATAGAAACTTTACTCAAAATGTCATAAATCTATTGGAAGGCCTTATCTTGCTTTGCTTTCTTCAAGCGTCCAGGGAATGGTGGGAGGCACATACGGGGCTGGAGGGATTTCTCTATCCTTTTTCTGGTGCGGTGGTACAAACTTGTCATCATTCCTTTTATCGAGCTGAAAACGGTTATTATCACCAATAAAGGAAGAAGGAGATCGATTGGGTGAATTGGACAAATTATGGAACTGTGCCTTCTACCGTTGTTGAGCCTTTGGATTTGGTTGCTGCTCCTCCTCATCTTCTTCAACATTCATAACATCATGGTTAGAAGGAGAATCAACTTGATTATTATAAACCTTCCCGGACCTTAATGTTTTTATTGCCTTAGCTTGATCTTAGCCTTTAGAATTCAACATGGTTTGGCTTGGAAAATTTCCTTGCTCTCTCTACCCAATAGTGTCAGTCAACTACCCAATCCGAGTCTCAAGCTTGGTGATAGAAGCTTGTGTGTTAAGTTCAAGTCTCATAGTCGAAGCTGCCAAAATTTTCACCAACTCCTCTAAGGATTGATGTG
The DNA here is from genome assembly GCA_037349345.1 of Oemleria cerasiformis. Taxonomy (NCBI): domain Eukaryota; kingdom Viridiplantae; phylum Streptophyta; class Magnoliopsida; order Rosales; family Rosaceae; genus Oemleria; species Oemleria cerasiformis. The sequence goes on along the minus strand of JAZGTL010000090.1, from coordinate 483,080 downwards.
ATTGAGATTGAGCTTGGGGTGGTGGTTGTGGCCTAGGATAAGGGGCTGCATTGACTTGGTTCTGATTATTCCTCCATCAGGAATTTGGTGATTTCTCCAACCAGGGTTGTATGTGTTTGAATAAGGATCATTCATTGGACCTTGGTTGTAGGAATTAACCAAATTAACTTGCTCTTGCATGAATTCTGGATATGCCTTACCAAATGGACATGTTTGAATACCATGATCATTAGCCTCACAAAAATAACACACCTCCCTTGTAGGGCCTCTTGAGTTTAGTGCAAGGAGAGCATCCAATTTCTTCTCTAACCTAGAAATCTGCACACTTTAATGAAACCCATTAGAACTACGAACAACATAAACACAATATTTACCCTTAGTATCCATGTGTTGTGTCTCTCTTGCTATGGATTCAAAAAGATCTTGAAGCTCTTGTATACTAGCTCCTTGAATACAACCACCTATAAAGTTAGTCACAATGTTCTGACCTGCATTGGGTTAGTCCTTTATGAAAGAATTTCATAGCTAAAATAGAAGGTAATCCATGATGATGGCATTAAATTAGCAAGCCATTAAACCTTTCCCATGTCTCACAAAATGATTCTTCAGGAAGTTGTGTGAAGGCAAGGATCATGTCTCTCAATACATTCCTCTTATGAGTTGAGAAGTACTTCTCCAAAAACTTCTGCTGCACCTTTTCCCAGAATCCAACGAACCCGACTTCAAAGTGTTGAACCAATACTTTGCCTTGTCCTTAAGAGTGTAAGGGAACACTCTCATCCTCAATTGCGCTTCCATTATATAGGCCAAAGGAAGAGAACCAACCACGTTAATCAATTCCTTTAAATGAGTTAGTGGATCTTCATTTGGCAAACCGTAAAAAGAAGGGAGCATATTGAGATGGGATAATTTCAGCTCATAATTTCGAGCTGCTATTGGCAAGACACTGTATGACAAGGTGGATGGGATAGTTGGGACATCAAGATCCCTCATAACACTGTTAGGTGCCAAATCCATGTCTACGTCTTCTTCTAGTTCTGATGCTAAATCTGAAACAGAACTTGAAAGCGATATCGACTAAATGGGCACTGCCCTAGAGCTTAAAGTCTCGAGGGCAGGCTCCTTTGCTCGCTCATACCCTCCTTCAAGCAGATCGGATATTTATGAGAAGCCCCGAAGTGGATTAAGTTGAGTTGAGAATCCTTTCTGGCTTATACTCTTGATTTGCTCCTTCAGTGGCTCACTTTACATAAACTCACTAGAAAGAAAGAAATAAAACAGATTAAAGCAAGAAAACTAAAATAAACATGAAAAGGTTAACTAAGGGCATGTCCTAGGGCAAGAACTTTCATGAGGTCCCCGGCAATAGCGCCAAAAATTGTTATTCTTGCAATAGAACAAGGCCACACAATAGTACAGTAAAGTAACACACCAAGATAAACAAAATTATCAAACCAACGCAAAACCAAACTAAGAAGTTGCCATGGTTAGAGCTTCAAGATCAGCCCTAACTTAAAAGAAACTATTCACTACACATAGTGAAGAACATAAACATGAATTCAATTGAATACATATTAGAAAGATTAAACCCAAACTATGCTCTCAAAGGCAAACTCCATGCACAGTCGTGAGCAAGTTTTCAAGAACACAGTTTGATCTTCATGACCAAACCTCACGAGCAAAGCTTAAAAACAATAAGTAAAAAGTGTCTAAATGTGTCTCTAGTGGCGTGTCTCCAACACCGAATAATGGCTCCCTTTTATAAACAAGGGAAAACCTTGTCCTATAAGGATTAGAAATAGAAACCTATACTTGAGTGTTGTAGAATGTTAAATACAATCCTAAGCAACTAAGAAATCCTTAAACTGCTGGAAAACTAAGCAAAACATGGCTGGATTTGAGAAATGCCAGTTGGCACTTTGGGAAGACAATTGGCTCGGTCAGGACCTAAGGCAGGTCATGAATGTCGGTGGCATGGCCATGGCCATGTCTTCATTGCCCTCGGAGCGCCTTAGCATTTGGATGGCTTCATTATGGTCCAGAGAGTCTGAAAACACTTCGTGTCTCGATCGACTAGCATCATGATGGAAAATGGCCACATTAGGCCTTATCGAATCATGTTTAGGAACCTGTCCGTGACAAGGAACGATCGTGGCCCTCCTGGCCTGAATTAGGGGGCACCCGCTGAACTGGAATTAGGGCGCAATTGCGCCTGGTCTCGATGGCTAGACTTTGTCTCGAAAGCGTGTTAGGGACACGGTCTTAGGCTCCTCCAGACATGTCGAGGACATGATCAGGGGCTCGGTTCGAGTGTCTTTGAGGCATGAGAGAGACATGCCCTGACTCGGTTCTTGGCATGACAAAGGCATGTCATGGCCTTCATTTGCTGGTCCTCAGACATAGTTTTGGGGCTCGGATGGATCGATGTGGGATATTTGGCATGCGCCCTAATTATGGCTCACAGACATGTCCTAAGACAAGTCAACAGCCGATATAGATTTGAGGACATCTTCTCATTTGAACTCCGATTTGAGTCATTCTTTTTCCAGTATTCTTAAAATCAGGTAATCTTTCTAAATCCTGCATATGTCTCAAAACAGCATCACTTTCTACTATGAATGACATGATTTCAAACCAAACACAAATAAAGGGGCATAATATGACATGAAATATATGTAACAATTATGGCTTAACAAATACCCCCAACCTAGCTGTTGCTAGTCCTCGAGCAAAACAAAAAATAAAGACTGGAATAAAAAGTCTAAGACTCAACCTAATTACGGATAGATCATTTAAATCCCTAGGTTCACCTAGTAGGAGGAGTTTTGTCTCCTTTTACTTAACAACTAAAACACTAAACAACATACTAAACTGGTTAATAAGGAACAAAGTAAATAGATCATGTCATTCCAAACTATAAATGCGCTAATTTCAAGTGAGTGCCATGTAAAAGTATGAATGCCTTTTATTTCAAGATTTCAAGCTTAAAACAACAAAGTTGAAATGCCTTATAAAGATTTCGCCTTGACTCTAACCTAACTGGGCAACTCTCAATTTCTCTAATGAATCCTAAGGTTACACTCATTGCAAGCATATGTGATAAGTTTATGTAAAGGAAACAAATATAATCACATATGAAATAGTATGAAAGAACGAAAATTTCTAAAAAATAGATCTCCTGAACGAATTGAACTTTAAGAATGTGCAGACATACCTTAACTCCAAGCAAGACTTCCCTTATGATCAATTAGGCTTCATTCAAAGGTTGTAACGGGGCTAGGCTCGAAGGGTGTAAGAAGAAATGGATTGGAATGCAAAAGCCTAGGCTAAGACATGGTATGAAATAGCATGACTTCGAACTTAATCTTCTTCTTGAACTTCTGCTTGTCCCACGGCCAAACTTGGCATTGACCAAACTTGGCATTTTCAAAGGCTTCATGAATTTTGAACTTTGAATGATGATGGCTTGTGACTCTTGTTCTCATTGGCTCACTTGGCTTAGCTCCTTGTTTTCTTTTGTCTTTTCTTTTTCTTCTTTTCAAACAAATCCAATATTATGCAATGACTTACATTGTATTGATTTCAGTCCAAGTTAGGACGTTGGTCACTTGGGATGTCTAAGACATTACCCTGATATCAACTTTGTAATTTGGCCCCTTTGGCAGTGACATATCCTTGGTGTGGCCATGCGAGCCCAGTGCGCCCTAAACTGCTTATTCCCAAATTTGAACTTTTGATGCATCTTTTTTCCTTCCTTGTCATGAACTTCATTTGGCACAGCCTTATCACAACCTAGACTATAGGGTATGGCCAAGAATTCAGGGCTTCCTATCTAGGGAAAGATTTTGATTTAGGTGACGAAAGAAAGGGCTTAAGTGTTTGGCTTCAAAGTGGGTTAAGGGAACATGCAAAGGGACATATATGGCTTTTAGAGGGCTCAAACATACATAGCCTACATCACTTCCCATGGTCTATCCAACTTAGAATCAAGAGCCATTTACATAAAATGTTAGTTCCTTAAAATTCATTGCAAAGTGATAATAATGAGATCAATCAATATAGAATGAATTTAATAGTGTTTAAGAGTAGAATAAAGTAACTCACTCAAAAAGAAAGGTATTAGGCTCAAAATCTCACATAGGGTAGTCTCCACTAATTTTCTAGGGTTCACTTAAACAAAGTCATCTTTTAGCTCAATTTCTTGAAGTTAGGCATTAAGTGTGAAGATATGGCAGAAACTTAAGCATGACATGGCTCTAGTAAGACACTAATGATTAATTTAACAATGTAGCTTACTAACCAGTAGAGTACTAAGTTCCTAGCCGTGTACCCCCAAACCGAAATGTTGTAAAATTTTAATCCACACCCCCAAACCTAAACTGAACATTGTCCTCAATGTTAACAAGTTAAAACATTAAGAGCAACTAAGTAAAGAATGAATGGAGGCATGCACAATATCAAACATAAAGAAGGGGGAAAGAAACACAAACCAGGGCTCGGTTTCCTCCTAGGAGCGCTTGATTTAACGTCAAGGCAAGACGTGCCTTGCAAGTCAAGCAAGGGGTGGCTCGGCCAAGGTGAAAACCTAAGCTGGCAATTCTTGGTAGGTGTCAAAATAAGGCTTCAAACGATGGCCATTCACTTTTAATTCAACTAGTGATTTCTCATGCTTGATTTCCACGGCACCATAACGTAGGACCTTAAGCACTAGATAGGGCTCTTTCCAACAAGATATGAGCTTTCCAGGGAAGAGCCTCAACCTTGAATTGAAGAGAAGGACCTTTTGTCCTACTTAGAAGGTCCTACGGATTAATTGCTTGTCATGATAGGCCTTGGATTTCTCTTTATAGATTCTATACCTTTCATAGGCCTCATTCCTTAGCTCCTCAAGTTCTTGCAGTTGCAATTTCCTATGGTGTCCTGCCTCATCCATGTCCATGTTTACACGCTTGATGGCCCAAAAGGCCTTGTGTTCCAACTCCACAGGCAACTGGCATCCCTTGCCAAAGACAAGCCTAAATGGGGACATGCCTATTGGTGTCATGAAGGCAGTTCTATTTGCACAAAGGGCATCATCAAGTCTATTGGACCAATCCTTCCTTGATGGCCCCGCAGTTTTCTCAAGGATGGCCTTGACTTCTCTATTTGATATCTCAGCTTGTCCACTAGTTTGGGCATGGTATGGAGTTGAGATCCTATGTGTGACTCCATACTTCCTCATGAGTTCCTCAAAGGACCTATTGCAAAAGTGTGAGCCACCATCAGTAATGATGGCCTGTGGTGTGCCAAACCTTGACAAGATATGAGATTGAATGAAACTACAAACCACTTTTGAATCATTAGTCTTCATTGGAATTGCTTCCACCCATTTAGAAACATAATCAACAACAAGTAGAATGTATAGAAAACCAAATGAGCTAGGGAAAGGTCCCATGAAATCAATGCCCTAAAAATCAAAGAGTTCAACAACTAGAATAGGGTTTAGGGGCATTTGATCTCTAGGGTCAATATTACCTTGTCTTTGGCACTTGTCTCACGTGATGACATGCTCATGGGCATCTTTAAAAAGAGTGGGTCGATAGAAGCCGCATTGAAGAGCCTTGAGAGCTGTCTTTTTGGCACCAAAGTGGCCTCCACATGCCTTGTTGTGGCAGAAGTCCAAGATGGACGTAACCTCACTTTCTGGAATGCACCTCCTTAATTATGAGTTTATCAGGGCAATGTTTCCATAGATAGGGCTAATCCCAAATGTAATATTTAGCTTGCTTGACAAGCTTGTCCCTTTGAAACCTAGACAAGTGAGAAGGAATTAAGTCAGTGGCAAGATATTTAATAATGTCAGCATCCCAAGGGTCAAAGATTTTGAGGTGGAAGAGCTGCTCATCAGGGAAGCTCTCTTGGAGCAAAAGTTGGTCCACTTCTTCATTGGACCTGTGGATTATTCAGCTCAAGTAGTCAACTACCACATTCTCACTTCCCTTCTACTCTTTTATCACAAGATCAAACTCTTGAAGCAATAGCGTCCATCTAATGAACCGTAGCTTGGCATCCGTCTTGTTAAGCAAGTACTTAAGACTTGCATGGTCAGTATAGATAATACCTTTGTTTGAAGCAAATAAGACCTAAACTTCTCTAAAGAAAATATCACAGCTAAAAGTTCCTTCCCAGTAGTAGAATAGTTAAGTTGAGCATCATTTAAAGTTCTACTTGCATAATAAATAACAAGAGGCAACTTATCTATTCTTTGACCCAAGATTGCCCCAATGGGATAATCTGAGGCATCACACATGAGCTCAAAGGGCAGGTCCCATCTTGGTGGCATAATGATAGGTGCAGCCGTGAGCATGTCCTTAAGGGCCTCAAAGGACTCACAACATTTCTTGGTGAAGTCAAACGGTGCATCCTTGGCAAGCAGATTGCACAAGGGCCTGGTGATCTTGGAGAAACCCTGCATGAATCTCCTATAGAATCCAGCATGTCCCAAGAAGGATTTGACCTCCTTGATTGAAGTGGGGTAGGGCAAACCACTAACGACATCAATTTTGGCCTTGTCCACTTCAATGCCACGACTAGAGATGACATGGCCTAGTACAATGAATTGTTGTACCATAAAGCGACACTTTTCCCAATTGAGAATCAAATTGGACTCCCTGCATCCAGTACTCTAGACAAGTTTGTTAGCCATAAATCAAATGAATTTCCAAAGACATAAAAATCATCCATAAAGACCTCAAGGATGTCCTCTACCATGTCTGAAAATATGCTCATCATGCATCTTTAAAAGGTGACAGCGGCATTGCAAAGGCCAAAAGGCATCCTCCTATAGGAAAACATGTCATATGGACATGTGAAAGTTGTCTTCTCTTGATCCTCAGGTGCTATGGCATTTTTATTGTAACCTGAATAACCATCTAAGAAATAAATGTGAGAGTGACCCCCAAGTCTTTCAAGCATTTGATCAATAAAAGGTAATGGAAAGTGATCTTTACAAGTAGTAGAATTTATCCTCCTATAATCTATGCATACTCTCCATCCAGTTTGAACCCTTTGAGGAACAAGCTCATCTTGTTCATTCTTTATGACTGTGATGCCACTCTTTTTGGGGACAACTTGGACTGGACTCACCTATTTTGAATCTAAGATTGATTAAATGATTCCCACGTCCAAGAGCTTAAGAACCTCTTTCTTGACTACCTCCTTCATGGGAGGAATTAGATGTGTTTGTGCCTCCCTAGTTGGTTTTGCATCGCCCTCAAGTACGATCCTATGCATCCACTTGGAAGGGCTTATCCCCTTGATGTCAGCAATGCTCCACCCAATGGCTTGCATGTTGTCCTTTCGAACCTGCACAAATTGTCTCCCTTGCGCATGGGTTAGGTTAGAAGCAATAATGATAGGTAATGTATTATTCTAACCTAGATATGCATATTTCAAGTGCTCATGCAAGTGCTTTAATTCTAGCTTAAGGGCCTCAAGGGTAGTGGCAGAGTCCTACCTTCTTTCATTGTCAAGGATTCAAAAGGGGGTTGTTTAGTGAAGCCATGACTTAGCACGTACTTAAGGAGATTAAGGGCTTCAATGACACGGCCCTCAGGCACATTGTCACTTAGAGAAAGCAGAGCGAGGCCTTCTCAAAAGGGTCTTTTATACATGCATTCATGATGGTTTGACGCAATAAAGATTCCATAGTATTAAAGGGAATATCAATTATAGGTTCGTGGGGGTATTGCATGGTATCATGAATAGAGAAGGTCCTAGTCTTATCTAACACCCTAATAGAAATTTGGGCTAGGTTTAGATTGATTTGACTATTTATGGTAGCCAAGAGAGGTCTCCCAAAGATCAAGGGAGGGTCCTCACTTTCAATTGTCTTTTCCATTTTTAAGATGTAAAAATCACCTAATATGCATGTGTCTCCTATTTGAACTATTACATCTTCCATCATGCCCATAAGTTGTGTCACAGAAGAATTAGCAAGTTTAACACACAATTGAGTAGGCTTTAAGTCTCCTAAAGAAAGTGAATTGTAAACATGAAAGGGCATGATACTTACAAAGGCTCTTGTGTCACAAAGACAATGCTCAAACCTTTTGGATTGAATGACACACGACAAGGCAGGAGGGCCTGGGTCACTTGCCTTGCGTGGCAAGCCTTGGAACTCATTCAAAATGGTTGCACTAATGTCTAGGGCATTTTTGGGGTCAAAGCCACGTTTTCTAGCTACTAGGTCCTTGAGAAGCTTGGCAAAGATGAGCATGGTCCTCACAAGCTTAGAGAATGGCAAAGTGATTTGAAGCTTGTGAAGCATGTTTGTGAGCTCCTGCTCAAATTGAGGATTCTTGTCCTTCTTTGGGAACCTACGAGGAAAAGGTAAGTCAACATCATTAGTAACTAGTGGATTACTAAAACTAACTTTAGACTTAGAATTTAAAGGAAAAATAGGGTTAGAAGGCTCATTATGAGGTGCTACCGTGTCCTGGTCAGGTGTGTCCTACGTTGTCTCGGGTTGGCCAGGTTCTGGCCCAGAGTCGAAACTGCGCCCTAAACTGCGCCCTAAATCTGGACCTGCACCTAAAATGGGGCCTGCGGCTCGTTGATTCTATTCTTTTCCACTTCTGAGCTGAATGGCATTGGCAGTGGCCTTATTGTAAGTGTTCTTGGGGCTGATTTCGACTTGGCTAGGAAATTGGGGTCCAGGGTCCAATCTATTTAGTTGGCTAGCCATTTGGCCCATTTGGGACTCAATGGCAATAATGGGACGATCATTTTGAACCAAATGGTTCCTAGTCTCTTGTTGAAATGCAATTGTGCTCTGGACTAAAGATTGCACCATATTGTGAGTAGACAACAGTACTTCCTCAATTGACTTGCCTCCCAAGGTAGGGTTTGCTTGTGGAGTATGTTGAGTGACCTGGTTTTGAACTTGAAGGGCCACGGGATGTCTTTGGAATCCAGGGGCTGCACTAGGGTTTTGCACATTCTGATTATTACTCCACTTGAAGTGTGGATGTGTGGATGGTTCCTCCATCCTGGATTGTAGGTATTTGAGTAAGGGTCATTTCGTGGCCTTGTCCCATCATTGTACTTGCCTATGCAGTTGACATCTTCTACCATAGGACAAGTCTGTGAATTATGACCTTGAACTGAGCACACATCACAAGTCATCGGGGGCTTAGCTTTGGAATCACAGAGTTGGTTGACCATAGCCGTGAGTTGTGCAATGCTATCAGTGTTCTAGACTGTTGGCCCCTATAACTAAATTTCTTTTCCCTTTGAGCAATGTTCGCAAATGCTTCCCTAGCTTCCTCTACCGTGCTATCCAAGACACCCTTGGATTGGGAGTTAACCGTCACCCTATCACTAGTCTTCAAACCACCAAAGAAGTATAGCATTAAGTGACACTCATCAATGTTGTGATGAGGGAATTCTTGGATCATTTGATTGAACCTTTCCCAAAAATCATAGAAAGATTCATCCGTAGCTTGCTGGGGTGCCATCATTTGTGCCTTGAGTTTATCGGTCTTGGCCATGGGGTAGTATTAAGTGAGGAACTTAGAGGAGAAGTCCCTCAATGATGTAATAGATGCGGGTGCTAGTGAATGGAACCATGGTTTAGCCTTGTCCTAAAGACTAAAATGGAACAACCTCAATCTAATCTCAGCCTCAGTCATGCCATTGATCCTAAGAGTGGAAAAGACTTCAACAAACTCCTTGATGTGCAAATGGGGGTCCTCACCCGAGAAGCCATGGTACTTGGGGAGCATGTGAATTGTCCCTGACTTGAGCTCAAAGTTCTCCACCGTGGAAGGTAGAAAGACAATGGGGAATTGATCCTCACTAACATGTGGAGTGGCATAGTCCTTGAGCAGTCGTGGTGATGGATTGGCTAAAACACCTTACTCAGCCATTCTTCTAGGACTTGGTAGGGGACTTCGATGAGGGGAACCGTGGACAGATGATGAAGCATATGATGGAATTGAAGAGCCGTAAATAGATCCCCTAGCAGAACCTTGTGTTGACTTAAAACTAAGTACTTGAGACAAACAAAAGAACTAAGAAATGGATACCGTTGACAGACAAGTCTCTGGCAATGGCGCCAAAAACTTGTTGGAAGAAAAATATGACAAGTAAATGCAACACAATTCTTAACAATGAAAGCCTAGCAAGTGCACTAATCAATAGATAGAATAGAAAGACAAGCAATGATCGAATTCCACAAGGACTTAACTCAAACGGTGAGGTTCAATTGATTAGATTACTTAGTTCACAAGTTACTTACTTAGATAGTCAAAACAGAAAACAAAAGACACACTAACTAGACATGCTTTGACACTTAACTAAACAAGACACTAGGTAAAGGACACAGACAAAATGAGGGTTTTAAGTTCAAAAGATTCTATGAACGTGAATAACTTGTAATGCAAGAAATAAAGTAAATAACAAGGCGTGTAATCAAATTAAGAGGCAACTTAAGGCGGTCCCTAACCACAACGTTTTCTAACTTGGTTTCCAAGGTTCAATTATCATGTTTACTTCTTGGTCTAGCGCCCATGCAAGAGGTCTCTTACGCCGACTCTCACACATTCATCTCTCCGTATTTGTATGTTTAGTTCTCTTATTCCACCAAACTTCTAGTCAATTATGTAATAGTTCTCTTAAGCCACTAAAAAACAAAAGAAAGCATTAAGTACCAAAGGGATTTAATGACACTACACTAACCCTAGAAAGTGGTATGCAATCCTAAGAATGTCATGAGTCAAATTATAAGGTTATTGCTTATCGTAACCTTTTGATGCAAGTCATCTATACTTTATGTAGCTAAAATGCTCAATCTTAACAACACAAAGAAACATCAGTTTAAGCAGTAAAGTAACAAACCACGATAAACACAACTATCAAACCAACGCAAAACCAAACTAAGAAGTTGCCATGGTTTGGGCTACAAGATCAGCCCTAACTTAAAAGAAACTACTCACTACACATAATGAAGAACATAAACATGAATTAAATTGAATAAAGATTAGAAATATTAAACCCAAACTATACTCTCAAAGGAAAACTCCAAGCACAGCTGTGAGCAAGTCTTCAAGAACATAGTATGATCTTCATGAACAAACCTCACGAGCAAACCTTAAAAACAATAAGTAAAAAGTGTCTAAATGTGTCTCTGGTGGCGTGTCTCCAACACTAAACAATGGCTCCCTTTTATAAACAAGGGAAAACCTTGTCCTACAAGGATTAGAAATAGAAACCTATACTAGAGTGTTTTAGAATGTTAAATACAATCCTAAGCAACTAAGAAATCCTTAAACTACTGGAAAACTAAGCAGAACACAGCTGGAAATGAGAAATGCCAGTTGGCACTTTGCACAGACAGTTGGCTTGGTCAGGACCTAGGGCAAGTCCTTAATGTTCGTGGCTTGACCCTAGGCATGTCTTCATCGCGCCTTGGCGTACCTTGGCGTTTGGATGGCTTCATTATGGTCCAGAGAGTCTGAAAACACTTCGTGTCTCAATCGATTGCCATCAACATAGAAAATAGCCACATTTGGACTTATCAGGTCATGTCTAGGAACCTGCCTTGGACTTGGAACTATCGTGGCCCTCAGGGCCTGAATTAGGGCGCACCCGCTGTACATGAATTAGGGCATAGTCGCGCTTGGTCTCAGCGGCTAGACTTTGTCCCGAAAACGTGTCAGGGACACAGTCTCGGTTCGAGTGTCTTTGAGGCATGTCAGGGACATGCCCTAACTCGGTTCTTGGCATGACAAAGACATGTCATGGCCTTCATTTTCTGGTCCTCAAACATAGTTTTGGGGCTCGGATGGATCGATGTGGGATATTTGGCCTGCGCCTTAATTATGGCGCACATGCATGTCCTAAGACAAGTCAGCACCCGATATAGATTTGAGGACATCTTTCTCATTTGAACTCCGATTTGAGTCATTCTTTTTCCAGTATTCTTCGAATCAGGTAATCTTTCTAAATCCTGCATATGTCTCACAAAAGCATCACTTTCTACTATGAATGACATGATTTCTAACCAAACACAAATAAAGGGGCATAATATGACATGAAATATATGTAACAATTATGGCTTAACAAATACCCCCAAACCTAGCTGTTGCTAGTCCTCGAGCAAAACAAAGAATAAAGACTAGAATAAAAAGTCTAAGACTCAACCTAATTAAGGATAGATCATTTAAATCCCTAGGTTCACCTAGTAGGAGGAGTTTTGTCTCCGTTTACTTAACAACTAAAACACTAAACAACATACTAAACTGGTTAATAAGGAACAAAGTAAATAGATCATGTCATTCCAAACTATAGATATACTAATTTCAAGTGAGTACCTTGTATATGTATGAATTCCCTTTATTTCAAGATTTCAAGCTTAAAACAACAAAGTTAAATGCCTTAGAAAGATTTCACCTTGACTCAAACCTCAATGGGAAACTCTCAATTTCTCTCTTGAATCCTAAGGTTACACTCATTGCAAGCATATGTGATGAGTTTATGTAAAGGAACAAATATAATCACATATGAAATAGTATGAAAGAAAGGCAATTTCTAAAAAATAACTCTCGTGAAGGAATAGAACTTTAAGAACGTAGGGACCTACCTTAACTCCAAGCAAGACTTCCCATAAGATCAGTTAGGTCTCATTCAAAGGTTTTAATGGTGCTAGGCTAGGCTATGACAAAATCCTATTATATGACAAGGCAAGAAATAGCATGACTTGGAACTTAATCTTCTTCTCGAACTTCTCCTTGGCCCACGGTCAAACTTGGCATTTTCAATTGATTCATGAATTTTGAACTTTGAATGATGATGGCTTGTGACCCTTGTTCTCATTGGCTCACTTGGCTTAGCTCCTTGTTTTCTTTTCTCTTTTCTTTTTTCTTCTTTTCAAACTAAGCCAAGATCATGCAATGACTTACATTGTATTGATTTCAGTCCAAGTTAGGACGTTGGTCACTTGGGATGTCTAAGACATTCCCCTGATATCAACTTTGAAATTTGGCCTCTTTGGTTGTGACATGTCCTTGGTGTGCCCAAGTGGGCCCAGTGCGCCCTAAACTGCTTAGACATGTCAGTGCGCCCGATATAGTTTTGATAACATCTTCCTCATTTGAACTCTGATTTGAGCCATTTTTTTCCTGTATTCTTATAATTAGGTTATCTTTCTAAATCATGCACATGTCTCACAAAAGCATCACTTTCTACTATGGATGACTTGATTTCAAACCAAAGACAAGTAAAGGGGCATAATATGACATGAAATATATGTAACAATTATGGCTTAACACTAGGAAGACCTAGGCGTTTGAATGTCCTTTCTTAACTAAGATCGAATCTTTTCATTTTGTTTAAGTTCGTTTTCCTTTGTTTTGCTCAGGGACTAGCAAAAGATAGGTTTGGGGGTATTTGTTCAGTCATTATTTATGCATCACTTTAATGTCACTTAGCACCCTGTTACACGTCTTTTGAATGAATTTGTGCCATCCATAGTAGAAAATGATCAATCTTGTGAAACTTGTGCAGATTTGGAAATATAGGTCAATTCTGAGAACAACGCTAAAAGAATGGCTCTAGTCCTGGTTCCTGTCAGTATGCGTCCTAAATCGTGCCCCAGAGACATGTCTTGTGCCCAAATATGCACCATAATTTGAGCTGTAATTCGAGCCCTGCAACGAGTCCCTGACATGTCTTTGAGGAGCCCCTACTGTAACCTAAATTGAGTCCTTGAAGAGCCCCTCAGAAGTCCTCAACTGAGCCCTAATATGCGCCCTAAGTGTGCGCATTAATTCATGTCCGGCATGGCCAAAAAATTTCATCACCTAGCTCTCAATGGAACCAAGTGAGCCAATGACCAGAGTTGAACTTTAAACAATGTTTTCAAGCTAATAAATCCTTAAGGCACGCCTAAAACTGCCAAAGACATGTCCTTGACATGATGTGCCCTAAAACACCTCGGTTGCGCCCTAATTAGAGCCAAATTAGGCTCTCTACTATTCTGCTAGTTTGCAATCAGGCCAAATCTAGAATTAAGCTAGTTACATCATATGGATCTGAGAAAGGTGGCTTGGCCCAGCTTAATATGTCCAGGACCTATCCACGACACATTGTTCCCTATTTTGAGGTCCAAAGGTGTCAAGGTGATGTCATGCCATGTCATTGGTGTCTAGGGTTGGCCCAGCCCATTCTTTGACGTTCAAGAAACCCTAAGAGATTCTCAAAACTGATCTTGCCGCACAAGAAATCCCAAAGCCAATTGGAGAAGGATTGCCCGTGAGAAACTAACGGGACAGGCCGCGGCGCAGCCCGTGTCCCTGCCATACTAGGAAACAGTTTAGGATTTTATTTCTTTACCTTTTCTAAGTCAAATTTTCGTCCTAACAATTTTCTTAAGTTTTAGGGGATTAGGTACTCCTATTTAGGGGAGAAACCATTATTTTTTGGAGAGTTCTAACCATAGCCGCACTTTAGTTAGTTTTTAACGGAGAAATCTAGTTTTAGTTCGTTTTTAGCTGGGAAGAGAGGGAGAACACAGACAGGACTTGGGGAGCTGCTCTTGGCGTGTTCAACTCAGCACCACACTCTCAGAGTTTTTCCTTCCTTTCCTCTTTATTATTTCTGTAATCATGAATTCATTTATGTTTTTATTCAATACAATGTATGATAGTTCTTTATAGGATTAGGGCTGCTTGAAGCCCTTGCCATGTTAGTTCGTTATTTACATTTCTGTCTCTTGATTTATACTGCTATGAATGCTGAATATGTTGGATTACTGCGCTTAATGAACTTAATTTATATTTATGAGATTGATTATCTTGTCTGCATATAATTATTGATGTAATTACTTGATGGATCACTATATCATCTTGTATTTTGTTGCATCAAGGGTAGGTGGAGAGACACCTATCTGTAATCTAAACTCATGACAATCTAGGACTGCACATCACTATTCTAGGGATAATGTGGTGTAATTAAATTCTCTTTGTACTTCATAAAGGTCCTCCTCTCCTTCACTTGTCGATGCAATCCACACGGACCCATCTAGTATTTGGGTCCTTAACGAATTTATACAGATAGCATATGTGGTCGAAGGTGGGCTACCCTTTTCCACACAACTTGAAAGACATGTACACTCCAACAAGCATTACTAGCGATTAGGTTTAGCTGCCCCAAGGCCGCACCTACTTCGGCTGCCATCTGCTGTCATCCACTGCATCCAAGGATGCAAGGGTAGCCTAACACCGTGCCCAAAATTGTCCGGATGGAAGAACGCCCAACCGGCTGGCGGATCACTCGCCCGCTCATCCAGCCAAATCAACCTCATGTTAATATATTCAGGTATGCTGAAGACTTCCCGCAAGTCTGCGAGATCCTCTAGCATCAAAGCATTGACCCTTTGGTCCAGTGGTGGATCTATTGAGGGGCAAGGGGGATCAATTGACCCCCTCAGCCTCTCAATTCCTCCTTTAAGATATGTATCTTGACCCCTAAAGCCTTGAATTCTTGCTCTCCATTCATCTGAAATGGGGGTTTTTTTTTCTGGGATTGAAGCTTCTGGTTTGCAACCAGGGTGTTCTCCTTTTTCTGCAGTTTTTTTTTATAAATCATACCCAAAATAGCGTCGTTTTGAGTCAATCCATTTTTAAAAAAAAAAGACAGCTGTTGCAGTAAAATAAAGCCAAATTCAAGTCCCAACACAACAACACTGCCTTTACCAACTTCAAAGCGAACCCACGGGCCACGGGTTCAAAGTTTCTCTTCAAGAGCCAATAGGAAGAGGAGGCTTAGGGTTTCATTCCCATCTCTCGATCACAGATTCACATAGAGCCAAATTAAATTCCAATTCCAAATTTAATTGCCCTATTATTTAGCAATCCCACCATCACCTAACAAGCCAAGTAGCCAACAACAAAATCTAAATTCCTCCATCTATCTTTTGACAATTCCAAGTAAGTTTCAATTCAAATTCTTTTTAAATTCTTAATTCTTTTTATTAATTTTTTAGAAATTTGTTGAAGTTGTGTTATGAATAATTCTTATAGGCTTTTTTTTTTTTAATTTACTCATATCAATTTATTTTTATATACAAGGATATGTATTTTTGTTTGAATAATTTATATGAATTTTGTTAATGAAAAATCAATATTGATTTTTGTTTCAATTGATATGAACCATATTTAGGTTATTTGATATGGCGTACTAATTTATGATTAGTATATTTTGTTGATTGATATAAGTTTTAAATTGGTCAATATGTCTATGACTATGGGAGGTTTTAATTTGTTAGTACTAGCCTCACCACAGGCGGCTTCGCATCTGCGAGGGGCTTTTCAGCGCGTTCCGCACCTCATCCTACACTATCCGAGATTTCATTATTTATTATTTACAATTATCGAATATAAAAATAATCAAATCATATAATAAAACTAAATAATATACAAATTAAAATTTACATCATAAAGATGTTTTAGGAGATTTAAACTCTAGAAATGACATGACACATCTATACATGCCTTGGAACTCACTAATTAGACATTGCCATTACCATCATGATTCATGTTGTTCTAGGGAAGACAAACCCCATCATTATTATTAAAATTATTATTGATCTTGTTTCTGCTAAATCAAGATTTCAAACATGGTTATGTCATGTCATGTCATGTTGTTGTTTATTAATTTATTTATGTTATCATGCTTTGAGAAAAAGAAGAAAAAGAAGAAGAATATAAGGGAAGACATTGTTGGATAAAATAGACAACACAAATATGAAATTTATTCTATTCAGTTTAAAATTTCAAGTGCACAAATCATGAAGATAATATAGCAAATAAGTAACGGTCGAATCCCACAAGGACTTGTCTTAACGTATGGTGCCCATGCAAAGGTCCGACTAAGGCCAATTCCACATCTATTATCTCCTTCTTATGTATGTGGCAGGTCTCCTAAACTCGCTACTACGTCTATTCAATAATGCAATAGTTATCTTAAGATAATGTCACATTTCTTAAGCGATTATAACACAAAAGAAAGCATTAGGTACAAAAGGGATTTAATGACAGCACACTACCCTTAGAAAAGTGATGTGCAATCCTAGGTTGTCATGAATTTAGATTACAGGTAAGATGTAAAGCCACTACCCATGATGCTAAACAATCACAAGAAGATGACCAGTCAAATAAGCAATCATTATTCATCGATAGATCATGTGAAATAAGCAAGTCAAACTCATAAGCACAAATTAAACTCATGACGCACAATAATCTAAATTATATTCAGCATTCAAAGTAATGTAAATCAATGGCAAAAATCATATTAAAGAAGAACCATGTCTAGGGCTTCAAGAAGTCCTAACCTAAATAAAAACTACAAAATAAACGACAGTGTTTTTGCTCTGTGTTTTTCTATATTTCTGATCCCCTTTTACAAAATCATAGGACCTCTAATTGTAGGAGAATTATTAATCATTAAATAAATAGAAGTTTACAATTAATTTTACAAGGAAAATGTTTCCTAAATATTTAATAAATCTAATTAAAAACCTTTCCTATGTAAAAGGGCCAAAAATAATAGTTCTAATAAAATAGGTAAGAAACATTGAGAATAGGTGAGAACACTTGGAAATATCCTAAAATATGCCTCAAATCTCGGAATACAGCTGTAAATTGCATCAGATTGGAATTCAGTGATCAACTCCCGAAACAGGGGTTCAACTCTCCCAGTCAATGGCTGGTCAACAGGCGCCAAGGCTGGTAAAGGAACTTCGGAAGACGTGCACCAAATATGAGTAAGGATCTCGGCGGACACGCACTGAATGAGTTAGTCTGCCTGGGTAAGTCCTACCCGAATGGGCCCTCCTCTGCTGAGTCATCACGTTTTGGTTGTTTCTGGGCTGGGCTATTGGATTCGGTGGATGCTCACCAAATTCATTTACTCTTTTTAGTGGCCTCTCTTGTTTCTTTAATAACTTCTTCATTATAATTCCGATTGAGGTGATTATTTCGCCCAAAATCTCATAATTTCAAGCTCTATCTAATTCTGCACACTTCTCACAAATATATTATTTTCTCCAGTTTCGTAGAACCAAATATTAACAAAATATAAGTAAAAGGGTATTAATTTATATATAAAATGCGTATAAATTATGACCTAACAGACATATATAGATGTGTCATGTTGTTGTCATTTCTAGATTATGGTGTTGTTTACTAATTTATTTATGTTCTAGGGAAGACAAACCCCATCATTATTATTGAGATTATTATTGGTCTTGCTTTTGCTAAATCAAGATTTCAAGCATGGTTATGTCATGTCTTGTTTTTTCTAAAACCCACCCAACTTGATTTTCCTTCCACTCGACTTCTCTTTACTCCGACATGGTTGCTAAACGAAGGGATGTAATAGTCTAATTTGGCTAAGAGGGCTTTAAATTCGAATTTATAACTTGAATATGATGAAATGTCATAATAGAATTAGATTATATACAAACAAATATTTACAGGGCTGGGACACGCGGAGCCTCATTAAAACCTTTCTTGGAGAAAACCCAATGGGAAAGAACTCCAAATTAAGCAAAAAGAGTACCCCCGATGGTGAAGACATTACATTAACAAACAAAGCACAATTCAGATCTAATATCCGAGTATCCACATCCAATGCTTTACCTCCAACCTGAAATTGTAAACACAAAACATAAATAAAAATTCAGTTATTTATGTAAATCTTAATAATCAAGAAGATTTCCATATTTGAAAACATAAGAGCGTACCAAAACATTAGTTGGATGGAAGCATAATGTCTTTACAAACAACATTTTTGGTGAAGATATCAGAGTGGCAAGTTTGTGTTAAATGGTGTAAGCTTGGGTGATGGTCCCAAGGCTACCGCATGCGGGATGAATTACTTTCTCGTTGCTTCACTCTAATAGATGCTGGCTTGGCCAAACAAAAGGAGGTTCTTGCCGTGTTGTATCGCGGTGCCATTCATTAGGTATTATACACGATAAAACCACCACTTGACTTCTTGTTGTACTGCACTATTAATTACTCACTTACTTGACATTACTAAATTAGTTGTTAGATAAAATAAGAATAATTGAACATACTGCTCATCTTTCTTTTTTTTCCACTCATTCAAAATCAATTGACCAAGATCAATGGTGTTCATTGAAATGGAATAGCTTGAACATGTCGAGACAATCGCAACATGACGCATACGCTTTGCGTCATTGTCTTTTTTTTTTCTTCTCCATTTGGATGCTTTCCTACAAAACCATATATATAAAGCATAGAATGTTACAATTGGATGATAGCATTGAAATTGAAATAAATTATGAAAGAGCAACGGACATAACATAGAGAAGTTTTCAAATAAATTCGTGATAATGTAACGTGCTCACATGCACCACAATTCAATACAAACGTCAAAGTCTTAATAAACCCAACTACCAGTTTTATTGGTCTATACCTAAATAACATAATTTCAAATTCAATTTTGATAGATTTCAGCAAAATCTCTTTCTAACCCAATTCAATTATATCAACTACAAAGCTAGAAAAAAAAAAAAACTTGAAATGAGAGAATCAATTATTACATACTTGAATATGTTTAAATACTAAATACTCATGCGAATCTATATTATTAGTATCTACAGGTTATCTCATAAATTAAAGTGAATATGAAATTAGTCCACCATGATTTTGAGACCATTTTGAATTGATAATCATCATAACCAAGCACGGGTAGAGTGTAACAACCCGGAATTTCAATTATTGGATTTACGTAAATTATTTATGTAAATGACGATTTTACCCTTGCTTGTTAAGTGGTGTGAAAGTCAAATTTTGTTTCGAAATATTTTTGGTGGTGTTTTGGATACCATTGCGTAGGTCTCGAACTCACGAGTTCGTAGACAGGCAGCATGCGAAAAACGGAGTTCGTGTACGAAAGTTACGGGTCTAGATTGTTAGGGGTATTTTGGTAATTTTTGACTTGGGGTAGATATTTTTAACCCCAAATCATTGTTTCATCTTCATATCATCATCTCACTCTCTCTCTCTGTGAAACACTCTCCCAAAACCATCGAACCCGTGTGCAACTTTCACACCTAAAACCCATAAATTCCAAGTTTGATTCAAGGCCAAGACTTCCATTTCTATTCCACTAATCATATTCTACTCCTTCCCACGATCCCAACCGTACCAACCATCGAAGGAGAGGACCACGGGGGAAGCCGAACCGAGAGTAGGAAGTTTCAGATCTTCCGATCGATTTTTCGGCTAGTACAGGTACGTGTTTGATGTTTTAAGGTCATATTTGGATTCTTGGGTTCGAGTAGATAGATTTAGACATAAAATTTGTGGAAAATGGTTGAGTTTTGAGGAAGTTGTAAAGCTTGAAGTTTCGGCCGGAAATGGAGGATTCCGGCGGGAAACCAGCCGGCGGCGCCGACAGCCGGTCGTCTTCTCCGGCGAGTCACTGATGACCGGTCGGGTCGAGGTGACCGATCGGGTCGAGTGACCGGTCGGGTCGAATTGAACCGGTCAGGTTAAGTGAATCGGTCGGGTACAGTTAGACCGGGTCAGGCCGAGTTGGGCCGGGTTGGACCGACCCAAGCGCGTGGGTACTGTAGCAGGCGCGTGACCGGCGCGTGGCGGCTCGTGGGCGCGTGTTCTGACCTTCCGTCGGCGCGTGGGGTCGAGTCTGAGGTCACGGTGGCGCGTGACAGCTAGTTTTTGACGTTTCGGACCTGTTGGCGCAGGTTTTGAGTCGATCAGACGTCGTTTAGGGGTTGTTTTGGGCATTTTAAAGTTGCTGCGTTTTCTAGACCAGCATAGGTAGATCTCCCGGGGTTTAGGGGGGTTTATATTTAATGTTCTTATTATTAGCTGGTAATCCCGATTATTAATTTGGACAGGCGATACTGCTCCAGGAACTTCAGGGGAGCGTACAGTTCGGGATTGAGCTTGCTTGGACATGTTTGTGAGTGGAGTTTTGGTTTATAAACTATAATGCATGCACAAATGTATCTTTGATTTTAAATACTGTTATGTATGGGTGCAATGAATTTCTGGATTTTAGAAAAGATGCTGGACACATGTTTTTCAATATTTCAGTGAAAGTATGTTTTGAGAAATGGCTTGGTTTTTGTACTTGATTTTGATATCGTTTTGAAGTGGTAACTATTTGAGCATGTGATTTGGGTTGAGACCCGTAATTATGATATTATTGGTTTTGGCCACAAAATGATATTTGAAAGAATTTGGCTTCGGCCGAGAAACAAAGATTTCGAAGTATGGATTTGGTTCACTGGTTTCTGTCCCGATGGTTATAGTTGCTCTGACTGGTGTTGAGGGGTCTTGCTCCGCTGGTTGTTGAGGGTTCGGACCTTGGTGTTGAGGGGCCTTGCTCCGCCAGGTCGCGAAGCTGTCTATGCATAGTACAGATAGTACAGAGAATTGTTGTACAGATTTTAACACATGTCAAGGGATACCCTGGTGTGTTGTTGTGGATATGTCGGGAACAGTGAATTTGAGATATTATGTGTACAGATTGAATTAAATGATTTTAAACTCCTTTGAAAAGAGTTTTCAAACCAAATTGTGGATCACGAGGTATTTTCATTATACAGATTTTATGTGAGTCCAACTAAGTAGTTTTAAAGAGAAATGGGAATTTTTGGTGATTTACATATAATGTTTTAGTATCATAAATTGTTTTATGTTATGCATGCATGATTTTATAAATGGAGGGGACGAAAGGTATTTCCTCGAAAAAGAATTTATAAATGATTATTTTTGTCCACTCACAACTTTTGTGTTTAAACCCCCTTCAGGCTGTTGAGTAGAGTTGACGCGAACACTGATCTCGAGGCAGAGGCATTAGTACTTCGACTGCGCTGTGTAGTTATATTTGAGTAGGATATCTAAATTTTACTCTTGATCCTACTTAGACGCTCTGATATTATATTGTATTTGATTGGTCATTAATTACGGGAATTATTGAGTACTTGAATCCCTTGTCTGACAAGTGGAAGTATTTATTATTATTATATTTTGTAAGGATTGAAAGGTATTTTGGGAACCTTTTCTTAGGTTGTCAGACGGGATCAGGGTTCTTCCCGGGTTTCGAGGGGAAATTCGGGACGGGTCCTGACAATTGGTATTAGAGCACTAGGTTAAATTCCTGTAGACTGTACACTACGTGTACAATTATTTTGGTATTGATGAGTTATAGTTCTTTTCAGCATAATTCCTCCGAGACGCGAGTTTCGTCAACAGTCTGAAAACATTGGTGACACGCATGAACCTACAGTGGAGCCTGATATGAGGCAAACACTGGAACAATTGGGTCACACTTTGACTTCTGTACTTCAGAGTAGGGTTGCTACTGAAGATTCGGACATTGAGAAAGCCCAGAGATTAGGGGATACAATATTTATGGGCGACTCTAGCCCAGACGATGCAGCATAGTGGATTACTCGTTTAGAGCGAGTGTTCTCGGTTATGAGATGTCCTCATGGGGACAGGGTGCTGTTAGCCACTTTTCTGCTAGGTGGTTCCGCTTATCATTGGCGGAACGCATTAGAGCTATCAGGCTGGGAAGTCAGTACAATTACCTGGGCGACCTTTCGGGAGAAGTTCCTTGAGCAATTTTATCCTTGCTCGTACCGAGATGCCATGGAGGCTGAGTTCTCGCACCTATAGCAGGGAGATATGACAGTGGCTCAGTATGAGCAGAAATTCATAGAGTTGGCTCGTTTTGCAGCGGCTCTAGTGGCAACCGAGAGGGACAAACGACGCAGATTTGAAAATGGGCTGAGGGGCGAACTTCGGTCAGCGGTAACGGCTGCAGCCCATATTTCCTTGAGAGACGTGTCCGACGCTGCAGCTCGTGTAGAGTTGAGCATTGGTGTGCCAGTCCAGTAGCAGTTTAGGGGTTCCAGCCGACATCGGGATCGCTGGGATATTGGAGCCTCTAATTAGGGACCGTCTTAGATAGGCAGTTTCAGTTCTGGATCTACTGGGAGTGCGGGATCCGGATCAGGCAGTGGTGGAGCCAGACAGGCACCGCAGTCATCCGCTCGTTCTAGTGGTGCTTCAGTGCAGTCAACTGGAAGACTGAGTGGCAGCTCCGGTGGCACTGGATGTTACTTCTGTGGGGAGATTGGTCACATAAGGAAATTTTGCCCACATCTTCATCCGGGCAGTAGTTCCTGGGGGCAGGGTGCTATTGAACAGAGGCAGAGGACATTTCAGACGCCCGGTATTACAGCTGGAAGCTAGAGTCAATTTAGTGGGGCCAACCGGACCAATTGGACGAACTGGGCCCGTGGGTCCAACAGGGCCAGAGGCAGACCGTGGGGTCGTGGTCGATCTTTGGATACACAAGCCTGAGTGTTTGCTATGTCACAACAGGAGGCCCGAGCAGCACCAAATGTGATCACGGGTACGTTATCTATTTTTAACCGTGATGCTTATGTTTTGATAGATCCTGGGGCGACTCATTCTTTCATTTCTCGGGGTTTTACATTGTTTGCTGATAGAGAATTATCTCCGATTGGTTGGGACATGGGTATTAGTACTCCTACTGGGAATATGTTAGTGGCGAATCTCGTGATTCGTAGTTGTCCAGTGTTAGTGGAAGGTCATGCATTAGAGGCAGATTTAAGCCCCTTAGATATTTTTGATTTTGATGTGATTCTGGGGATGGATTGGTTGACTATGCACCATGCCTCTATTGATTGTTATGACAAGAGAGTAGATTTCCGGAGTCCAGGTTTACCGGAACTTACATTCAGGGAAGATCGTAGGGTACTACCCTGTGGAGTGATATCAGCTTTGACCGCTGAGAGATTATTGAGGAAAGGTTGTGAGGGTTACTTGGCTCATGTGTTTGATTCTCGGGATACTCCGATGAGAGTGGAGGATATTCCAGTGGTGAGTGAGTTCTCTTATGTGTTTCCAGATGATCTTCCGGGACTGCCACCTCACCGGGAGATTGAGTTCACCATCGAGCTTTTGCCAGGTACTCAACCAATCTCACAGGCACCGTATAGAATGGCACCGGCAGAATTGCGAGCGTTGAAGACTCAGTTGCAGGATTTGGTGAATATGGGATTTATTCGCCCAAGTGTTTCACCTTGGGGTGCACCAGTGTTATTTGTGAGGAAAAAGGATGGTGGTCTGAGGTTGTGTATCGACTACCAGAAGCTAAACAGGGCTACGGTGTGGAATAAGTATCCTCTGCCAAGGATAGATGATTTGTTTGATCAACTTAAAGGGGCAAGATATTTTTCGAAAATTGACCTTCGATCCGGGTACCATCAGTTGAGGATCAGAGAAGGGGATGTTGAGAAAATAGCTTTCAGGACTCGTTATGGTCATTATGAGTTCCTGGTGATGCCTTTCGGGTTTAAAGTACTTGTTCACCCAAAAGGACCTGAATCTGAGGCAGAGAAGATGGCTTGAGCTAATAAAGGATTATGATTGTACTATAGAGTACCATCCAGGGAAAGCCAATGTTGTGGCGGATGCCTTAAGCAGGAAATCCATGGGTTCTTTAGCCCATTTGCATACAGTCTACCTACCGTTACTATTAGAGCTCCGTAGAGTAGGGATAGTACTGGACATGGATAGCCAGGGGACTTTGTTGGCTAGTTTCCATGTGAGGCATGTTCTGATTGATCGGATTATTGAGGCTCAACTCCAGGATCCTACATTGTGCATTATCAGGATGGAGTTGGAGGCTGGAAATAGCCAGGACTATGCGCTTAGGGATGATGGAGCCTTGGTTAGGGATGGCCGGTTGTGCGTACCGAATGAGCTGGAACTAAAAAGGGAAATTCTTAATGAGGCTCATAGTTCGGCTTACGCTATGCATCCAGGAGGTACCAAGATGTATCATACCCTAAGGAAATACTATTGGTGGACTGGGATGAAAAAGGGAAATTGCTGAGTTTGTGAGTAGATGCCTGACATGTCAGCAAGTGAAAGCAGAGAGGCAGAAACCATATGGAGTACTTCAACCATTACCTATTCCGGAATGGAAGTGGGATCACATTACGATGGATTTTGTGTATAAACTTCCAAGGACACAGATGGGACATGATGGGATATGGGTAATTGTTGATAGACTCACGAAGTCTGCACATTTCTTGCTAGTGCGGGAAGATTTTCGGATGAGTCGATATGCCAAATTGTTCATTGATGAGATCATACGGCTACATGGGACTCTAGAGTCCATTGTTTCAGACAGGGATCCTAGATTTACCTCCAGGTTTTGGCGGAGTTTGCAGAAGGCTTTTGGCACTACCTTGCATTTTAGTACAGCTTTTCATACTCAGACGGATGGTCACTCTGAGAGGACAATCCAGGTTTTGGAGGATATGATGAGAGCTTGTGTACTGCAGTTTAAAGGGAACTGGGATTCACACCTGGCTCTGATGGAATTTGCTTATAATAATAGTTATCAGTCGAGTATTGGGATGTCTCCTTTCAAGGCACTGTATGGGAGGCAGTGCAGGACACCGTTATGCTGGAACGAAGTGGGTGAAAGGAAACTGTTAACACCAGAGTTGGTGGATATGACTGAGGAAAAGATAAGAATCATCAGAGAAAGGTTTAAGACAGCTCAGGATCGCCAGAAGAGCTATGCAGATCATCGAACCAGAGACCTTGAGTTTGAGGTAGGTGATTGGGTGTTCTTGAAACTATCTCCTTGGAAGGGAGTGGTACGTTTTGGTAGACGAGAGAAACTGAGTCCTAGCTACATTGGTCCGTATGAGATTTTGGAGAGGATAGGACCAGTGGCATATCGTCTTGCTTTACCATCGGAATTATCCATAGTTCATAATGTTTTCCATGTATCTTTGCTCCGGAAATATCTGTTTGATGAGTCTCACGTATTGGGAGAGCAGCCACTTGAGCTGAAGGATGATTTGACCTTTGAGGAGCAACCAGTGCAAATTTTGGATTGGAAGGAGAAGGTATTGCGCAGAAAGAGTATTCCTCTAGTTAAAGTGTTATGGAGGAATCATAACGTGGAGGAGGCCACGTGGGAAACCGAGGAACTAATGCGAGCGCAGTATCCTTATTTGTTCCAAGGGTAGAGTTGAATTTCGAGGATGAAATTTCTGAAGGGGGGTAGATTGTAACAACCCGGAATTTCAATTATTGGATTTACGTAAATTATTTATGTAAATGACGATTTTACCCTTGCTTGTTAAGGGGCGTGAAAGTCAAATTATGTTTCGAAATATTTTTGGTGGTGTTTTGGATACCGTTGCGTAGGTCTCGAACTCACGAGTTCGTAGACAGGCAGCACACGAAAAACGGAGTTCGTGTACGAAAGTTACGGGTCTAGATTTTTAGGGGTATTTTGGTAATTTTTTACTTGGGGTACATATTTTTAACCCCAAATCATTGTTTCATCTTCATATCATCATCTCACTCTCTCTCTCTAGGTGAAACACTCTCCCAAAACCATCGAACCCGTGTGCAACTTTCACACCTAAAACCCATAAATTCCAAGTTTGATTCAAGGCCCAGACTTCCATTTCTATTCCACTAATCGTATTCTACTCCTTCCCACGATCACAACCGTACCAACCATCGAAGGAGAGGACCACGGGGGAAGCCGAACCGAGAGTAGGAAGTTTCGGATCTTCCGATCGATTTTTCGGCTAGTACAGGTACGTGTTTGATGTTTTAAGGTCATATTTGGATTCCTGGGTTCGAATAGATAGATTTAGACGTAAAATTTGTGAAAAATTGTTGAGTTTTGAGGAAGTTGTAAAGCTTGAAGTTTCGGCCGGAAATGGAGGATTCCGGCGGAAAACCAGACAGCGGCGCCGGCAGCCGGTCGGTCATCTTCTCCGGCGAGTCACCAGTGACCGGTCGAGTCGAGGTGGCCGGTCGGGTCGAGTGACCGGTCGGGTCGAGTTGAACCGTTCGGGTTAAGTGAAGCGGTCGGGTCGAGTTAGACCGGGTCAGGTCGAGTTGGGCCGAGTTGGACCGATCCAGGCCCGTGGGTATTGTAACAGGCGCGTGATTGGCGCGTGAGAGCGCATGACGGCGCGAGGGCGCGTGTTCCGACCTTCCGTCGGCGCGTGGGCGCATTTTCCGACCTTCCGTCGGTGCGTGGCGGCGCGTGGGGCCGAGTCTGAGGTCACGGTGGCGCGTGACAGCTAGTTTTTGACGTTTCGGACCTGTTGGCGCATGTATTGAGTCGATCGGACGTCGTTTAGTGGTTGTTTTGGGCGTTTTAAAGTTGTTGCATTTTCTAGGCCAGCATAGGTAGATCTCCCGGGGTTTAGGGGGTTTATATTTAATGTTCTTATTATTAGCTGGTAATCCCGATTATTAATTTGGACAGGCGATACTGCTCCAGGAACTTCAGAAGAGCGTACAGTTCGGGATTGAGCTTGCTTGGACAGGTTTGTGAGTGGACTTTTGGTTTATAAACTATAATGCATGCATAAATGTATCTTTGATTTTAAATATTGTTATGTATGGGTGCAATGAATTTCTGGATTTTAGAAATGATGTTGGACACATGTTTTTCAATATTTCAGTGCAAGTGTGTTTTGAGAAATGACCTGGTTTTTGTACTTGATTTTGATATCGTTTTGAAGTGGTAACTATTTGAGCATGTGATTTGAGTTGAGACCCGTAATTATGATATTATTGGTTTTGGCCACAAAATGATATTTGAAAGAATTTGGCATCGGCCGAGAAACAAAGATTTCGAAGTATGGATTTGGTTCACTGGTTTCTGTCCCGATGGTTATAGTTGCTCTGACTGGTGTTGAGGGGTCTTGCTCCGCTGGTTGTTGAGGGTTCGGACCTTGGTGTTGAGGGGCCTTGCTCCGCCAGGTCGCGAAGCTGTCTATGCATAGTACAGATAGTACAGAGAATTGTTGTATAGATTTTAACACATCTCAAGGGATACCCTGGTGTGTTGTTGTGGATATGTCGGGAACAGTGAATTTGAGATATTATGTGTCCAGATTGAAATAAATGATTTTAAACTCCTTTGAAAAGAGTTTTCAAACCAAATTGTGGATCACGAGGTATTTTCATTATACAGATTTTATGTGAGTCCAACTAAGTGGTTTTAAAGAGAAATGGGAATTTTTGGTGATTTACATATAATGTTTTAGTATCATAAATTGTTTTATGTTATGCATGCATGATTTTATAAATGGAGGGGAAGAAAGGTATTACCTCGAAAAAGAATTTATAAATGATTATTTTTGTCCACTAACAACTTTTGTGTTTAAACCCCCTTCAGGCTGTTGAGTAGAGTTGACGCGAACACTGATCTCGAGGCAGAGGCATTAGTACTTCGACTGCGCTGTATAGTTATATTTGAGTATGATATCTAAATTTTACTCTTGATCCTACTTATACGCTATGATATTATATTGTATTTGATTGGTCATTAATTACGGGAATTATTGAGTGCTTGAATCCCTTGTCTGACAAGTGGAAGTATTTATTATTATTATATTTTGTAAGGATTGAAAGGTATTTTGGGAACCTTTTCTTAGGTTGTCAGACGGGATCAGGGTTCTTCCCGGGTTTCGAGGGGAAATTCGGGACGGGTCCTGACATAGAGGGTGAGGAACTGCATACACGCATAAACATATGTGCACAGATGGAAATGAAATTTTTTAGAAAAAAAATTAGAAAATCTGAAACAAAGGACTCTTTTTTAGGGTGAGGTTAATGCGAGGAGGTATCCCAGCTACAAGGGAAGTAATATGTTTCTAGTCAAAATGGCATCAGACTTGAAAATGAACAGGTAAGTAAGTCATACACTGAAATTCATCCTAGCTAGAGTTTGTAAGAAATTAGGGCGCTAGTGATGTCCAACTTGTAAGACTCCAGAATATTTATATTAAATAAGGAAAGGAGAGAAGTAACCTTCAAGAAACGGCCCTATCAAAGTAGAAGACCTGTGAGAGAAACTATTTTGATTTTATAATCATCATAACTAAGCACGGGTAGACACCTGTTATACCCATAAATCTATATGATATATACCTTTAAGAAATCAACAGGTTATCTATATTAATAAACCCAGAAATTGACGAAAATATGAAATGCATTGTTTCATCAATTTAAACATGTCTCAAATTCCCATTATCTTCAACCTTCGTTATTCACACTTACTGATATTAGTTCTTGATTAAATTCATTCAATTGCATAATAAGAAGCTAAAAACCAAAATCAAACTAACCCAGTTCCTCGCTGGTGACGGCAGAGACGGTGGAGTCGCAACCGTCACAATCCTAGTCTTCTTTGCTCGACTCGGTGCCTAGGATTCAGAAGAAATGACCAATCGATTTTAGAACTGAGATTGAGGATAATACAAAATTTCCTCAGCCATTACTAAAATTTGGAAACAACAAAAATAGAAAGTCTCACCCTCTGTGATAATAGAGATGAAGCAATTTCAGTTATGATACGATCAACCAATTCCCTTTTTAAATGCTATTCGTGGGTAGTTTCAATTCATCCCCCACATTGTTGTTCGATGCTACACGATGGAGATGGAGATGGAGCGGTTTGGTGTTCGTGGGGTTACAATGGAGCAGTTATTGTTCGTCGTTTGGTCGACGTTTTCATATGAGTTAGAGTTTCAATCCTTGTGGATTCTTTTTATTTTAATGTTTTAATTTTAATCTTTTTTTAATGTTTTAATTAAATACTGTAAAATTACTATTGAACGCTCATTATATTTAATTTTTGTTACTTTATGTTTTGTGTTAAGAAAGGGTATTTTGGGCCGAAATTTTGGTGAAGCTTTTTGAGTGTCCTGACTTTATAATAATAGAGATAATACCCACATATTTAATTAAATAATACACACGCCTTTTAATTATAAATCATGGGTGTACTTTGTTGCAATAAAAGTGGAAGCATTCACACACCTTTAATTAAACTATACTCTTGGCACCCGCTAACGAGCATGCTAATTTATTTTTTTCATTTTTTGTTAGAAAAAATTAAAATAAAACAAATAATATTAATATTTAATTTTTTACCAAAAATAAGAGGAGTAACTACCTGAATCCACAACTTTTTTTTTTTTTACCACCCACTCCTTCCATTAACCATTATTTTTCTTAATTAATAAATTTAATATTTAATTTAACTATTATATCCTTAACTATTAAATAATTTAAAGGGTATTTTTGTCAGAATTTTTTGGTGAAGCCTTTTGACCCTCTTGGCTTTATAATATTAGAGATGACTATGATTTTTTTAATGATCAATTATTCCTAACAGAATTAGAATATTTTGGTTCATCTTACAGCTATGGAATGATATTTTAAGAGGAAGTGTTTAGATCCTACTTCAAATAATTTCGGTAGTTCAAGTTCAAAACAAAGCAAATTGGAATCGATTTTGGCTAATCTTCTTGGAGACCCTGGAATTCGACCTCGAATGTTGGATTATGATCCTAGTATAGGAGATGAAGTTCGAAGAGTATATCTACAAAAGGGTCCTCGTCAACCTAGAGATCACATTTCCCAAAAACCAATTTTTCCCTTAATAAAGATTGGTATGATGAGTTTAGTTGGTTGGAGTATAGTATAGGAAAAGATGTTGCATTTTGCCTTCCATGCTATCTTTTCAAACCCAATTTTGATCAAGTGAGTAATGAGGCCTTCACTGATAAAGGCTTCAAAAATTGGAAGAAAGCAAAAGAAAGAATGAGGGGGCATGTTGGCGTTGTTGGTAGTTATCACAACCAATCTAAACAAGCTTGTCTAGATTTAATGAACCGGAAGCAGCACATCCAACGTATTTTTATCAAGCAGTTAGACCAAGCTCGCATTGATTATCGTACTCTCTTGAATGCGGCAATTGATTGTACAAGGTTTTTGTTGACACAAGGGCTTTCTTTTCGAGGTCATGATGAAACAGAAACATCAAGCAATGCTGGAAATTATGTGGAGCTCATGAAATTTCTTGCGGATCATGATGAGAAGTTAGACCGGTTGTGTTTGAAAATGCTCGTGCGAACCTCAAATTAGTAGCTCATGCAATTCAAAAGGATAATGTCAATTCTTGTGCCATTGAAACCATTGAAGCTATCATTATTGATATGAAGGGTGGATTCTTTTCTTTATTGGTTGATGAATCAACAGATGTTTCCATAAAAGAGCAAATGGCAGTGGTATTTTGTTATGTGAACAAAATGGGGAAAGTACTTGAAAGGTTTGTGGGGGTCCAATATGTTTCCAATACAACTTCAAGCTAACTAAAAACCGCCATTGATAAATTGTTTTCCACAAACAAATTGAGTATTTCTATACTACAAGGACAAGGGTATGATGGGCCTAGTGATATTAAAAATATAGAACACAATAAATACTAACTCTATTCTTAACAGTTATATTTTTGCAAGTGCACAAAATCGATTGAGATAGTATAATGACGAGTAAATGTCGATTCCTCGAGGACTTATTCAACGATTTATCCAATTAAGTTCATATTTTATTAACTCAATTAAAAGACACAAAATAATGAGACAAATAAAGGCACACGGCAATAAAGACTCCTAGTTGACCCTAAACCTAACTTAACATGCAAGAAAGAAAACAAGATTCAAAACAATGAAAAACGGTAGGGGTGGGGTTTATGCTTTTGGAATTGAAAGTTAAAGACAAGTAAATTAAAGTACAGAAAATAACAATGCAAGGATGATGATTGATTTATTCAATTACTAAGGCGAATTAAAGGCTCACTATCCACCCTAACCAATTCAAGTTCTTAACCAGATTTTCTTGACCTAATTACTATGCATTCTATGAATTAGGTGCCCATGCAAAGGTCTGACTAAGGCCCACTCCACATATATTATTCTCTCATACTTAGCATGTTCTAAGCCGGATGAGTACCTAGAACGTCTATCACCTAACAGTTAAGATGATGCATGAAGTACAAAGAGAATTTAATGACACCACACTACCCCTAGAAAAGTGATGTGCAGTCCTAGGTTGTCATGAGTTTAGATTACGAATAGGTTTCCCCCCACCTACCCGTGATGCAACAAATCACAAGTTGATATAGTGATTTGTTAAGCAATTACATCAATAATTATATGTAAACAAGGTGGCCAATCTCATAAACATAAATTAAGGTCATTAAGCTCAGTAATCAAACTCATTCAGCATTCATAGCAATATAAATCAAGAGGCCAAAATATAATTAACGAACTAGCATGGCTAGGGCTTCAAGCAGCCCTAATCCTAAAAGAGACTACTCACATATGACTGAAACTAAAACAAACATAATGGCATTCATAATGTAAAAAGCAATAAAAGTAAAGATACAAAGGAGATTATTGAAGATGATGCATAGCAGAAGACCACGTCAAGGCTTGCTCCTCCAATGCTTCACGCACAACTCTCTCACAAGCATAAAACTAAAGTGTTTAAAACTGAAAATTGAATTACAATGATGAACTACGTCTAGGGTGCCTAGAGATCCCAACCCGCGAGCACTTTGGTCCTTTAAATAGGGCCTTTAAACCTCTACAAAGTAGGAGACATTCTAGGACAAAAATCCTAATAAAAAACTTACTTAAAACTCCTATCCTAGTTAGGTATGAAAAAGGACTCCAAAAAGGTAATCCTTGAAAGGCAAGGATTAGGACTTGCGGCAAGACTTTGTGATAAACACTTATGAGCTTTCTTGTACACCAAGGCATCTTCTGGAATCTTCTGGAGGTTGCCTGGACGTCAAGACCTGGGCTTGGCCATCCCTAAGTATTCAGAACACAGCTGAGCCAGATTATGGGCTCCAAGGACCTCAAATTCGGGCTTTTAAGAACTCAACATGTCATTGACCAATCTAACCGAAAGAAACCACTTAGTTAACTTCCTTCTGATATATCTAGCATGGTTCTGGGCTTTTTCCTACTCAAAAGGTCGTAGAAAACTCAATGGCCCAATTTGGCTCAAATTAGGGCTCCCGGGACGTCTTTTAGGGTAAAACACGCCAAGGGCATGTCATTGGAATTTATGAGCCTACCTCTTGATTCCATTAGCTTAGACAGGTGTTTTGAAGTCCAATCCTGGGTGGTGTCTCACTTGGTTTTATCGTGTTCCAATTCTTGACACACTTTGGCCTCACCGGACCTGAATTAGGGCGCAACAGGATTAGGGCTCGCTGAGGCTCTTCAAGGACTTAGTTTGGGGCGCACATTTAGGGCGCATGACATGTTTTTGGGGCTCAATTTACAACGTACATTTAGGGCGCATGACATGTTTTTGGGGCTCAATTTACAACGCACATTTAGGGCGCATGACATGTTTTTGGGGCTCAATTTACGACGCACATTTAGGGCGCGGATTTAGGGCGCGTCCTGGCTGGTCTCGTCATACCCCTGGCTTGTTTCAGGACTCAGTTTTGGACCTTTTTACGGCCTGAACTTCAACTTGAGACATCTCCTTCGTTATAACTCCGAATTGAGCCATTCTTTTTGCGTTGTTTCCAGAATTTACCTATCTTTTTAAATCTGAAAATTCTCACAATATTGATAATTTTCTACTATGGATGGCACGAAATCATTCAAAAGACATGTAAAAGGGTACTAAGTGACATCAAAATGATGCATGAAATATTGACTGAACAACTAGTAATATGAAAGGTGAGCACAATGGTCTTAAAGCTAATATTTTGAGAGAAAATCCATATGCCTTTTACATTCATTGTTTTGCACATCAACTTCAACTAGCTCTTGTGGCCGTGGAGAAAAGAAATGTTGACATTACCACTTTTTTCACATTGGCTAATGGTTTGGTGAGTGAAATTGGAGTTTCATGCAAGCGTTGGCATGCACTTAGAGATCTACTACAAAAAAGACTTATGCAAGCTCTTGAAAATGATTGTCTCCAAACAGGGCAAGGCTTAAATCAAGAGACTATTCGCAAACGTGCCGGTGACACGCGTTAGAACTCACATTATGGTACCTTACTTAGTATTAGTTCCATGTACGACTCCGTGGTGAAGGCGCTTGAATTAATTGTTGATGAAGGCGCTTGAATTAATTGTTGATGATGGTTCTGCCGACAATATTGGTGAGGCAAATAGGTCATTGAAGGAAATACAAACTTATGAGTTTCTGGTTTACCGATTTTTTATGAGGTCTATATTGGGAGTCACAAATGATTTATCACAAGATTTACAAAAGATAGATCAAGATATTGTGAATGCAATGGCACTAGTTCAAGCAAGTAAGCAACAACTATAATATATGAGGGAAAATGGATTTGATCTTTTACTCGATCATGTATCTTGTTTTTGTGACAAACATGATATTGATATTCCCAAGATGGATGATTTGTTCGTTAATTGTGGGAGATCAAGACGTATAGCTCCAAGAATCACAAACTTCCATCATTATCGTGTGGACATCTTTTTAAGTGTCCTCAATAAATAACTTGTGGAGTTGAATAATTGCTTTGATGAGGTAAGTATGGAGTTGCTTCTTTGTATGACATGTTTGAGTCTGGATGATTCTTTCTTAGCTTTTCACAAACAAAAACTACTTCGGTTTGCTCAATTTTATCCTCAAGAATTTAATTCTCAAGAACTCCTCACACTTGAAGATCAACTTGGTGTTTATATTCATGATATGCGTTCGAGTAGTGAATTTTCCGAATTGAAAGGAATTAAGAAGCTTGCAACAAAATTGGTGAAGACGGGAAGGAATAGAACATATAATAATAATGTGTATTTGCTTCTTACTTTGGTTTTGGTTTTACCAGTTGCAACTGCTTCGGTGGAGAAAGCATTTTCTGCTATGAATATTGTCAAAACTCCGCTCCGCAACAAGATGGGAAATCAATGGTTGAGCGATAGTATAGTTGTTTATATTGAGAAAGATGTTTTTGCTTGTATTGATAACGAAACTATAATGCAACGTTTTCAAGGTATGAAAACTCGTCGTGGACAATTATAGGTTGTAATATTATCTCTTCCATGAATGTGTGGCACTCTTTTTATTTTGTTGTTGAAGCGTGGTACTCTTTTTCCTTAGTCGGGTTGAAATCCCTTGCAAGGTTTTAAAGATGCCACTTTATGCATTTTTTGTAATGTCTCTTCTTACATAAATGAGAATTACGCACTTCTTTCAAAAAAAAAATTAGAGGTATTATTTTTGTTTAACAAATTTAGAAACTTTTACATGTTGACCCTCTCGGAATAATTTCCTGGATCCGCCATTGCTTTGGTCAACCTCATATAGGGTTCGAATGAGTGGTAGGGTCGTCGAAATCTCTGCCAAGTCCACGATGACCAGCTCAGAGGAAGAGTTTACTTCTTGATCGGCCAGGGACTTCTTCTTACCTGACGGCTCCATTATGTTCTTTTCCCTCGTGACTCGGTCTTGTATATCTTTAAACTTACGATCCAAGGAATCCTCATCGTCGGCCTCCGCGTGTTGATTTTAGGGCGAACTCCCCTATAAGTTAACTTGAAGATCCTCAGCGAACCGCCCTTGACTGCTATTTAGTCTCGAGCTCAGTTCCTCTATAATCATTTCATCATCAGTCTCTAACCCAACCTCTTCTAACAAAGGAGGCAAATGAGTGGCCTATTCAAAAGCACTTGATGATGAGTGCGCACTAGAAGACCCAGCAGGGAACTCATCAGCAAATGCACAAGGGGACCGACCCCCAGAGCCCCAGACTCTTCAGACTGACATCTACATATACAAGGAAAGGAAATACAAACTTAGAAGCAAAAACTAGAAACTACGCAAGACTCAACAACCACAAAGATCGAGCAAGCATCATGTTCTAGCCTAGTTCATGCAGGAAATCATGGATTCAATCGAAAATATAGGGAATAAAGGGACTTTACCTTGTTATGAGGAATTACGCCGCACAAACCACCGTATTCTTCTCGCTGAAACCGCCTTGCACCACTTTCAACTATCGCGGAAATTGCCTCTTGCTTATCACAAATCTCTCAAAAATTGCGAAGTGTGCACAAATGAATCCACACCTCAGCACGTATAGAATGGAGGTGATAGTTGGGCTTTACCTCAGACATGCGAATCAACAAGATACAAGGAATAAGAGACTGCTTGCACGCCATGTGTCACCCACTGACATACTTTTTCATGTGTCATACATTGACACACCATTTCAGGCAATTCAATCTAGTGGCACTCGATCGGCCACGGACACCACCCTGGCTGATCGGCCACTAAATGGTGAAAGGTCTCCCCTCACACTAATCAGCCGAGTGGCACTCGATCAGCCATGGACACCACCCTAACCAATCGGCCACTAAATCGTGTGAGGTATCCCCTCGCACTAATTGGTTGAGTGGCACTAGATTAGTCATGGGCACCAGCCTGGAAGATTAGCCATTGAATTGTGCGAGGTCTCATCTCGCACGCATCGGTGGAATGACACTCGATCGGCCACATGTCCCACCTTGGCCGATCGGCCACGAAACCATGCGAGGTTACCCCTCACATCTCTTGGCCGAGAAACACTCCATAGGCCAATCAATGAAGAAAATTTGCAACTCTCTCTCCCTCGGCCTCCAGCCTCGGCCAAGGACGTGGGGGACTGGGGTGCTCAAATTCGAGCAACGAGGGAATGTAGGTAAGCTAAGCATAAGGAAAAGTCCTCGATCGAGGCAGTCTAGCTCAGTCAAAGACTTGGGGGACTTCTGTTTGTACCTAAATTGACCGGCATGTACCAGCCGAATAAAATAAGGTCGACATACAAACAACAGGAATACGTGACTCGGTCGAACATCTTCTAGGCCAATCCCACACCCACCTTGGCCGATCACTTGCTTGGCTAGCCTGCATTGGGCCACAACGTCACCCAGGTGGCCTCACAGGCCCACATGGACACATGTCAACACCATAGCATAGTGCATTTATCCCACAACGAAATGTTTCATCTACAACATTCATTGCTACTATAAATACAAGGGCATTCCCCTCTAAAAGGTAACTTGACATTCTTGCCCTTACGTTGCCAAAATTACCATTCAATCCTCTTCATCTACTAACTCATGCATCGGAGACTGTTAGGCCGGTATCTCACCGGTGCTCCTTTACTCCCCTTTCTTTCTTGCAGATCACTAATCACCCAAGGAGAGTGAGTGGAGCGAGGAAAATCTAAGTTGTTCAATGTTTGGCGTCAACAATATGTATAGATGGTCCACAATTATGCAATGATCTGATCAATGAACTGGAGGACAAACCTATTACTTTAGACTGATGCTTACATTACATGCAAGTAAGATGACTCCGGTTATGGTGATCTGGTTTACTTACCATTCTGAAAACCGATTTTGGCAGCTGAACTGATGTTAAAAATTGTAAA
Source organism: Oemleria cerasiformis (assembly GCA_037349345.1). NCBI lineage: Eukaryota > Viridiplantae > Streptophyta > Magnoliopsida > Rosales > Rosaceae > Oemleria > Oemleria cerasiformis. The sequence goes on along the minus strand of JAZGTL010000090.1, from coordinate 445,689 downwards.
ACCAGTTACAACAATACATCTGCCTTTACATGTCCCTAATTATATGATTCTGGTCTCTAATTTAATTAAGTTGATTGATTATGTATGTCGTCCGCAAACAACCATGTTCTCCATTCTCCAAGTAAATTAGTGATTATGTTCAAATGAATCTTGTAAATTAAACACGGAGCCCCGTGGAAAAGCCCTTTAATGGAACTTTTGCTTTAGCTAGTCGTGACCAAGAAAACACCGGGTTGGTGGGCCGGGAATGCCCGATAACTCAATTTTTCCGGTGTAAGCTTATTATGTTCAAAATTTGATATGTGTTGACATACCATATGCCCATATACACTAGTATACCACATGTACATTATAAACAAGATTATTTGGTAATTAATGCTTGAAAAACCAGTAGTAATCAACCAACTAGTTTGCCTAATATCCCATTCTCATTCTGTTACAATTGGGAGTTTCATGTTGCTCATCATTTTTTCTATCTAAATAGTAAATAGGCTGAAAATCATTTTGTCAATGATTTTGTACACATGTTAACTACGTACCATACCAACAGTTAAGGACTTCAAAAAAAAATCTGTTATTTTGAAGAAATCATGATGGTAGGTTGAATTTCAAATGGAACAAACCAAGTAAAACTAGACAAACCTTAGGGTCAAAGAAATGTTCTGATTTACTGCATAAAGTAACCCTAAGTTTAAGACTAACGGAGGGGAGGTGAATATTTAGAGATCGACAACTTATAAGCTGGTTTTTCAAAAGCATTTTGTCCTTCCTACTTAACCTAGTATCTATTATTTTCATGAAATGACAGAAAACCCTAATTTATTACTTTACCAGTCAAATTCGGCCGACTAATAGGGGGGCAGTCTGTACCATAAGGTAAATTGACTTGTTTTTCATCTTGAAATGATTTTATTTTTATTTCAATGACATAGTAAAAGGAAGGTCGGTTAGCTAGCTGTACTTAAAAGCAAAGATTCTGGTGGGTAATGCACAAAGGAAGATGAGTTTTGTTGTGCTCTTTAAAAAATTGATTGATTGGCATAATCAGGGCAAAATTAAGCCATGGATGATGATTCTACGGTGCAATCATTGGTTGCGTTCTTCAATCTTCCCATAAAATAATTTATCATTATGCCAAAACCTTGTTTAATCACATAGTAGGGTAAAGTTCTAGGTTTCCAATAAAGATATCATAATCTTACTTTTGTGTCGCTTACATTTTGAGATTAACTTATATGTAATGAGTTTATTATCAATTTTTCTCTGTATTTCTTGTCACATATAGTAAGTACCGTCATGATCAAGAACACGTAATATGCAATAGAAATTTATGATGACACACCAGACACCACTCCACTACACCACTAACATTGGTCAGAAAATTATTGATCTTCACCCATATTCACCATCATCTTCATTCTTCACCCCTTCACCCTTGAACCTTGAACATTCATATCATAAGCATCTCTTTAATTTAATTTTGTTTTTCTGGTAGCTTTTTGAATGCCCTCCCACTTTTTGGTGCCTCAATTCTTTGATTGTGTCTCTCACAGGAGAGGCAATTTCCCTGGTGCATCATAATGCCTTGTTTTGGTGTGTCTTTAAATTTTGTTTTTGGATAATAATATAACAACACATGCAAGTGCCACCATGATTTTTGGTGAGAAGGAGGATTAGGTTCATGATTATCAATGCTTTTAGACTCATAAATTAAACCCTAAGTTCATATTTAGTGAGCTGGATTAAATTTAATTAGATAATTCGTTAAATTCAATGTATCTTAAATGTATAAATAGATATATTTTGAATGTAAGGAAATTAGATATCATTAGACATATAAGAAAACTTACATGTTCTAATCCTACTATTTTCAGTGAATTGGATTCGATAAGTTTTCTTATATGTTTATCCCTTCTAATTCTTTTATAATAAAAATATATCAAATTTTTCATTCAAAATACAATAAATTTGATAAATTATTCAACCAAATGAGTCCTAAAACTATGTTCACAAGCCATATAGGCCCATTGAGACTTTCTTTTATCCCACTGTCAGGTTGTTAAAACCATGTTCACAAGCCATATATGCCCATTGAGACTTTCTTTTATCCCACTGTCAGGTTGTCAGCACTATTTTATGTTTTAAAAATTAAACTTCCTTTCATTTATTTGGACCAAATAATTATTGTTAGATTTCCTATTGGAAGCTGTCTCCAGTGGCCAGCGGCTACTTCCACCCAATTTTAGCCTATCAAACTTTGGATGGGTTAAAATAGGATAATTTAACTTCATTTTCTATACAATTTAAGGTTAAAGCCACGTCATTTTAGAATTAAGACGATCTTGTGCTTTGTTGGTGCTTATTATCCAAAAAACCAAAATTTATAAAGTACAAAAGAACGGTTTTCTTCTCTTTTAAGACAAAGAAAAAGAAAAAGAAAGAAACTTATGTCTAAAGCAACCTCTCTTGATAATTATGTTGCAAATTGCGATTATAGTAGCAGAAATATCTTCTTCTTTTTTTTCTTTTTATTTTCTGAAAAATTCCAAAAAATTCATGAACAGTGACAGTTTCTAAATCCAAATTTCGGATGGATTAAATTTACATACTAAAATCGAAAAAAATTCAACGATACGAGTGAATTTTATTAATGAATATAAAAAGATGTACTTAGTTAGTGGACGTAATGAGCCTTAACCTTTAAATGCATATCTATACATAAATAATAGCTTGATAGAAAGAAAAAAAAATTACAATAATAACCATGAATCAACAAATAATGTAAATACAAATATTACTATCTAAGACCCAATTATATTAGTTTTATTTAGGTTGGTAGGTTTGGATGGGTTAAATTTCTGAAATATGTTAGATTAACTTCTACAAAAAGTGAGTTAATAAATAAATGAATACAAAATTTTTAAATAAAATAAAAGATATTATAAAAGTTTTTTTTTAGTTATACAAATAAAAGTCTTGAAAGGGCTACCCTTAGCATAGCCCTGTTCTTGTTCATGAAATACGAGATTGTAATATGTTTTATATTGGTCTGTATCATCCTATTTTACTTTTAAAATGTGAATAAGTTGTCATTATTTTTATTAGTCTATTGGTATTTTTTTTATAATATCAGATCTTAGATTTCAGATTTGACATTATTAAAAGGAAGATTGACATTTAATATAATATGTGAATAAGTTAAATAACGAGAGTGAGATAAGTTATGCTAATATATAATTGATTATATTACAGATTTTTTTCGGATGAATAAAGAGGAGACAATATATAAATCGATTACCATGAGTCATGACAGATTATTTTGGATGAGTCGAGAGGGGACCGGTCCGTTGGAGGAGGTGGTGGAGGAAATGTGGAGGTGGCGCATAAGTGTCGGCACCTCAGAGAAGAGGAAAATGCCAAAAGGCCAACAAATAGAAAGCAAAGGCTGGGATAGAAAAGTGGCAGAGAAACCAACCCACATTGCACATGCAAATTTCTTTTGCGGATTATCAACCCCCCAATAATCATTGCACGGAATGAGAACAAATAGTAAAGGGGACCCACCCCTTTGGGGTCAATTAGTGGAAGCCAACACCACATATATATCCATCCAATTAATAAGAATATATGCAACAGTTATTTGTCCTAAATTCCGGACAAATATTTATAACATATAATATGTCAGTGCTGAAAATACTGTATGTATTTAAATATGATTAGATAATAGGGTTTTTTTGGTAGGATGCAATAAGTTCAAAATTTTATATATTATATTATGAATTAAAGAGAATACCGCTACATAACATTACACGTACATGAAAATATCTCTCCTAATTCCGTAATCACTAAGCTTTCTCTTCAATTGCTCAATTATGCTTTATTACCAGTCTTTTCTTTTCATTGGCAGGTGTTACGTCCACTGATGAAAAATATCGGTATTCACCAAATATGTCGATACTCTAATTTACAATGACATAATTGGATATTTTAATATCCATAATCCATATTCCATAATTAAATAGTTGAATGTCCATAAAAATGTCTTTTAAAATTTATAAATTGATAAAAATATCATTTAAAATTTATAATTTTGAGTGGATAGTAAAAAATGACCGGAAACTCAATAAAGAACTAATAACATATATGAATTATCACTTATATTTGATGTTATAGGTTCAATCCCTATGAATGTCGTAAATATTATTGTATGATAACAAAACTTAATATAATCAGTGATTAGTATTACATATAAAAGCACAAAACTATCAATAAGAGAGTAACATATATAGCCTAGTTCCAAAAATTACTGAGGACTGATGGGGGTATCTCAAAACCCTTTATTACACAGCTCCAGATACAATAAAATTTAGACATATGCATAAAAATGAACCTTGGATTTATGGCTACTTGATATTGGCGACCCTAAATAAATTTAGAAATTATTTTCTTTGGTGGTGCAGTCCTTAAAATATAAATTTAAAAAAAAAGGAATGGAAAGACAAACATGAGAGGAAGAACTTGAAAGAAGAAGAGAAGAAATATTTTCTTTTTTGATGGAAAATAAGGAAAGAAAAGCAAAAAAAAAGTTTACCAGTCAATGACCTAAGTAACAGCTATAAGACTCACTTCCGTGGAGTGGCGAAAAATCCCATAAATTCTCTCTTAGAGTTTTTAAGGCACACTCTCAAAATGATCGTCTAATAAAATTGTTGGTAAACGATAGTTGTATACGTTGATTGGCAAATGAGTCGACAATAAAGATAATGAAAATTTACTTTACTAAACTCCTAATAAGTTTCCTTGCCAATCAAGCCGACTTTTGGACCGAAACCTGAGAAACAGTTGTTTCAATGAGCTTTAAGGTTGGAAGCTTTTAGGATTAGTTGCTCCATTTTCAGCTGTTCAGTTGTAGGTCTACCAAGTTGGAAAGATTTCAGCATTTTCAAACTTTTTCACACTCTCGTCTCCTGCCACGTGGAACATGTACTTGTCATTTGCAACGAAGCTCCACCAGATCCTTTGCGAAGCATTACCGCACTGTTACCCACTAACTCTGCAACTATAGTTAGGCCTTTCAAAATGAACAAGCGATATCGCTGATGCTTAATCCTTTTTCTAACAAATTGACCTTGTCACATGGTTCCTTTTTCAGGAAATTGATACTCATACGAACACTATACTTCGTTTGGACTGATAGTGGTCTTCTCATTCATAAACCATAGAAATAACTCTTCTAGGTTTACAAACAATCCAATTCCCTAGTGGTACGCATTAACACCATAAACTTCCTCCGAAAACCCTAAGTCTTTGGGAATCCAACATTAAAGTAATCATTGAAGTACTTATAATTCTATAGTGAAGCTAGTTATGGTTCCATTTATCGGAATAGTTTCCGAAATCTTGTGTTTCAAGACATACACTTCGACTAAACAGCACGCTTACTTAACTAAGTTGTCACGTTTACCGTTGAAAAACTCGTTCACGCCACCCAGACTAGTCCTAGGTCTTGTTCACGCCGCCCGAAAGCAAAATTCGATAGGAAGCTGCTAAGGTTACCTAAAAGGAGGGTTAAGGTTACTCATGAACTTCACCTCTGCCCAACAACTAGTTGGGCTCCCATCACTAGTAATTCAAACAGTCACTAACTAATGTCACTGAGTGTTCGAGGAGGCACTCTAACACGTAAAAATCGGCATTTATGATCATCAAGTGCACTGAACGAAACGACTAATCCTAAAACTATGCACTGATACTAAATTGACACACCCAACCCCGGAAGAAATCGAAGAATGTTGGCCGAGACCTAGACGTTGGGTCCTGGTGACAGAAGCCAACAGTCAAACAGTGCATTTTAGGAAGTCGTGTGAAAAGTAATTAGTAAAAACTAATTGACAAAATCACTGCGACAACAGAAACGCAGAGTATAGTTAGCTACAGATGATGATCATAAACTAAGCAGCTGATTGCTAATACCTATAACAAGTGTTTCTAAACAGATGTCGATGTAATGTCAGAGCAGCCATAGCGAAAATCCCTCTTGGGACACGAATTGCCCTTTTAAAACCTAAGGGACGCAAAACAGAAGGGTGAGTAGAACTTATAAGTATTTCACTGTAAAACAGTTAATCAAATTTACTATGTCCTCAGTTTTGTAAAATCACGAAAAACATACTATATATACTTGTATATCATCTAAAACGAGATAAATAAACTATTATAATAAACATGACAATCTCACCAGGACTATCATCCATCAATCAAGCATAATCATAGCAAGAAACTGTTTACTACACTCCATAGTTCACAAATCAGGGTCACAACCCTCTCAGTATAATTCGATCTCTATAAAAATTGGTACCCTCACTAGTACCTCAAATAATCGAATAGAAATAAAACATATATCTCACTGTTACTATAGTCGAACGAGTCATGCGTATGTGACATGACTGGGTATCTAAGGTTCGGGCTTGTTACACGACCATGTGAAGGACTTGGTGCTAAGCACCATCACCACATGTCCCTTAGGAGCTATGGGACAAGATTGGCGCTATTTAACTATTATTAGAGCGAGCGCAAGTGAACGATCACGTGATTTACTAGCATGAGGCCTATAAACATGTATTGATACTAGTACCTACCAAGTGGGCATAGAACTCAAATATCACGCTAAGTCCATAAATTCTCTGGCTTAGCAATTTTGATAACTCATCTAGAGTACCCATCTTACTCAACTTACTTCCTACGCAAGCAACTATCAAACTCCTTAATCAAGTAAAGATTATCACCCTAAAATCCATGAAAACATACGAATGCTAACCCCTAACACTAGTTGGTAGCAACGTCTCTAATTCATAGTATCATAGTCATAAAAGCATATTATTCAGCTATGCATATTCAAACCCTTGCTTAATCAAGCATAGTACTAATCCTTAAACATAACAAAGCATCATAATGTATATATCTTGTAATATGAAAACATTAGTTTTAGGAAGGAGGTCCACCCACAACGGGTCAAGGAACAAATCACCCGACAATGCTATGCCACTGAAAACTCTCCAAACAGCTCGTTCCCCTGAGCCAAAGCAATTACAAAGTTTATAATCAAATTTGAAATAGAAAACTAAGAAAACACCCTTTTGGTTTGCTATAAACGGACTTAAAACGGACTCCGGACAAAAAACGTATAAAAATAGTTCGAAATGTCCAAAAAATAGGCCCACGCGGCTTTAGAGGCTGAATAACGACCCCACGCGCTGACTGGAGGTCGGAAGACAGCCTCACGTGCCGCCACTAGCCGGTCGGAGTCAACACGCGCCGCCACTTACCAGCTGATGATTGGCGTCGCCGTGAGCGCTGCCGTGGTTGGTGGTCGGGTTGGCCAAAAAATTTGGTCAGAATTGCCACGGTCTCTACCTTGGATGGCGTCACCACAACCTAACGTAGGTAACGTCAATGTCTTCGTCCACCATTGACTTTACAGAATATGCTAACGGCTTTAGCATATTCCATCAAGTTAACCACCGGCCGAAACTTAATGGATGGTAACGACGACGCCGCGAACTTAATGGAATATGCTAACGACGTTATCATATTCCATCATCTCCGGCGGTCGTCAACCGGATTCTAGAAAAATCGCTGACAAATCTCTGTTTTCCGGCGAGCTTCGTTCTCCTTTGTTTTTTCTCCGATTTTTACGATCTTCCCACCTTATATGCTCAAGCACAGGAATCCAAATCTTAGCTCATTGGGTCGAGATCATACCCTGGTTGGTCGAAAAATGACCAGGAAGCTTCGAAGTCGCCGTCTGCCTTTTCCTTCGATTCTCGCATTATAGATGTCTTCGACCATGGAGAATGTTAGGGTTTAGCTCGCCTCGACAAGGTTGTGAGTTTAGTGGTGCTCTCAACGGCTGGCTTGGCTAGGAACTCCGGCGATGGTGGGGGTGGATTTCCATCTTTCTCGAAGAGGAAGGAGAGAGGGAGAGTCAGGGAGAGAGAGGGAGAGTCGGAGAGAGAGAGAGATATATATAGAGAGAGAGAGAGAGAAAGAGAGAATTTGTTTTGGGCTTGCCCAAAATGAAATTAATAGAATAGGTTGGGCTTGGCTTGGCCCTCAACTCAAAATCCACCCAAGCAAAAAAGAACTTACCCACAACGAGGTCAAACCATTATACACACACTAAAGTCCGAACACACACTAGTAGGGGTATTTAGGTAATTAAATAAATTTGATTTAAAATTTTTGGAACAAGTTGTAACATGCTTCATAAAGTTTTAAAAATAGCAAACAATTTTTTATATTTGAAAATTTAAATGACAATTTTTTATATTTTGAAAATTTAACAATTTAGGTCTTACCAATTAGTGTTATGGATTAATGGTATTACTCTCCACATGTTATATGGAAGGTCTCGGATTTGATTTTCATAAAGGACGAGGTCGATACCAATGTGTATATTATAATCTTCCTCTCCCAATCCCCAATATCTTTGTATAAAATTTTTTTTTAAGTCTTCAACCCTTTATATATATATATTTAATTAATTTAATGAAAATAAACACAGTAATGTATCTATACGGATATTCATGTCCACACATTCTCCATCAAAGTCAATTGGTTGGATTATCCCAGAGCAACTCCATCAATTGGCCAATGCTATGACCCTTTTAAATTCAAATCAGTAATAGCAACTTTTATACAAGTGCTACATGCCTGTCTCACTTTTCTACTGCCAAACCTTGGATTTTGGCCAGTTTTTTTTTTGTCTTTCTTTTTTGCAAATTTAAAAAAATTATTCGGATAGTTAAATTTTATTTATTGTAAATTTTTGTATCACTCCCATAACCTATATATGAAGAAGACCCACACATCTATAACATAAGCATTAAGACCCATAACTTATTAAATTTGTGAATTCTATTTTGTTTTATAAATATATTTAATGTATTTTAATTTTATCATATAAAATTTATTTTGTGTTTGTATTTATATTATTATTATTTTTAAGCTGAGCCTAAGTTCTAGTACCGAAATGCTCTAATAAAAGTGTGCATGAGGTTGCTGCATATATTAATAAGCCACACGGGTTCTTCCATAATTGAGATGGTCTTGCACTAGGTTGTATATATGTTTGAAACTTTTTTAATTGAAGTAAACATTTACATTTGAATTTAATAAATTTTATGGTTTCAGAATGGAAAACAAATCTATCTGCACTTTCATCTTATGCGTAGGAGTCAATTTATGTCATGAAATTCAAGATGTGCCATGATTTTAATGTAGCTAATGATGAACTTTCTCTTGACGAATTAGGTATTAGTTATTAGTAGTATTTTCACTTTGAATATTGAAGAGATAAAATGTGATGCACTCTTTTTGAGAAATTTATCAAGAATAGCCACAAATTGACACCTAATTTCATATATGTCACTTTTTATAAAAAAATTTCAAATATAGTAAAAAACTCACTTAAATAAACTCAAATACCCTTCAATTGTAAAACCACACAAACTCCTCACCAAACCAAAATTCAAAGAAACGTGTAAAATTAAGATCACCCAAAAAAAAACACAAGAAGCGACCATTGACATCGTCATCGACATTTGAATGCTTACCATCATCTAAGACAGGTATCAGAAATGGCGCGCTCCTCAATAAGAACACCCACAAGCATATATGAATTGCAACATTAGAGCCCATGGATCATCTATAAATAAGGAGAACATATGAATATGAATGGTATGAAGATCACATTTCATTCTAGGAAATTCTTCAAATGCTTATCATCTCTCACCAGGAAATCAAATTCCATTCTAGGAAATCTTAAATGATATTCAAAGGTTAGGGTTTATGATTATAAATTTGGGCATTTTTGGGGATTAAGGTTCTTGAGCGCTTCCATGCTCTTTGCTGGAGAATAGATGTAGCAGCAACAATTAAGTGTAAAGATGCTACTTTGGTATGAATATCAATAGCCTATTCTACCAAAACTTGTTTGTTACAAAGAAGATAACCCACTCACCGTTAATTTGATAAGTTCGATGACAAGTCTTCAATATTCCTACCGTAAGCAGAAGAAAAAAGCACAAAAATCAACCGGCAGCGCGCAGAAACCAAAACCAATTTTTATCTAATAGGGTTAGGGTTTTGGTTTTTAATTAGGTTTATTTCGATTTTAAATTCTAAGGGTATTTGAATCTATTTAAGTTAATTTTTTATTATATTTGAAAGTTTTTATAAAAATTGACATTTATGAAATTGGGGGTCAAGCTTTGGCTAATTCTGATAAATTCTCACTCTTTTACCATCAACGAAAAATTTTATTATATAACGGAAAATAATATAATTATTTTATTTGTTTAAAAAAAAAAGCATAATTATATTCTTAACATCAAACTCAAAAAGCAACAAAATCAATCACCCTAATAAGGCAATATAGATGCTGCCAAATTCACATAAACAACAGAACAACCCACATTACTAAAATTAAGAAGAATTCCAAATTAAGCCCACAAAAACTAAAACGTTCAAAATCCTAGAATTACCCATAAACCTAATGTTGGATAAAATGGACAACACAAATAAATATGAAATATATTCTATTCAGTTTAACCTTGTAAGTGCACAAATCGAATAGATAGTATAGCAAATAAGCAAGGGTCGAATCCCACAAAGACTTGTCTTAACGTTTAAATTCACCTTGTTACTTAAATTAATTAATTAATTCAGAAACTTGATAAAATAAAAATAGAAAATAAAAACAAACACAAACATGTTGGTGGGGGGTTTTACATAACTAAAAATAAACAAATAAAATAACTAAAATAAAACAATTAATAAAAATAATAGGTTAAAGCACTCAATCCACCACTAACCACAATTACTTCCTAGCATGATTTTCAGGATTCAATTACTATGAAACTTTTGAATAAGGTGCCCATGCAAAGGTCCCGATGGTTGGCCCACTCCACATATATTATTTCTTCTTAGTTTGTATGTTCTAGGCATGATGTGTACCTTAGAACGTCTATTCAATTATGCAATAGTTCTCTTAAGATAATGTCACATCTCTTAAGCGATTATAACACAAAAGAAAATATTAAGTTCTAAAGAAATTTAATGACACCACACTAGCCTAGAAAAGTGATGTGCAGTCATAGGTTGTTATGAATTCCGACTACAAGATTGTTTCTTAACCTCAACCTCTTGATGCTAATGAATTACAAGATGATATAGTGGTCCGTCAAGCAATTCCATCAATAATTTATGCAAACAAGTTAGCTAGTCTTATAAACATAAAAGAATAGTAATTTAAACAGTAATCAGAATTATTTAGCATGCATAATAATATAAATCTAGAGCCAAAATCATATTAAAGAAAAACCATGACTAGGGCTTCAAGAAGCCCTAACCTAAATAAAGAAATACAAAATAAAATACAAGTGTTTTTCGCTCAAAGTATTATTTGTTCCTCTTCGAATCTCTCTCCCTCTCTCCTCCATTTTTACATAAACCCTAGTACCTTTATTTATAGAAAATTATCAATCCTCATACAAATAGAAATTTACAATAAATTCTGTAAGAAAAAAGTTTCTTAAACATTTAAGAAATCTAATTAAAAACCATTCTTAAACATAAAAAGTGCGAAAATAATATTACAAAAGGAAATAGGGTTGAAAACCCTTTTAAACTTGGAGAATAGTGTGAACACATTGAAAATCCCTCAAACTATGCCTTAAAACTCGCCAAAATGCTGGGCAAGCTTTCAGGTTCAATTTCGGTGGTCATCCACCGAAAACAGTAGTCAAAATGCTAGGTAAAAGCCTAGTCAACGGCGCTTGCTGGGAGATGTATTTTGTTGTAAGTGTACCGATCTGCTAAACAGTACTTCGGTACTTATGCTCCACGATGCTTGTAAGAGTTCGGCCGGATCTTGCCGAATCTGAGATCAGATCAGCAGGTCAACGCAGTTAACACGCCTCTGACTCCGTTTGTGCGTGATTCGGTAGATCCTTACCGAAATTAATGGCCAATCTTCTTTCCTTCATAACTTCTTCGTTACAACTCCAATTGAAGTGATTCTTTCGCCCAAATTCTCATAATTCCAAGCTCTATCTAATTCTGCACATTCCTCACAAATATATTATTTTCTCCAATTTCATAGAACTAAATATTAATAAAACATAAATAAAAAAATAATATAATTCATGGATAAAAAATGTATAAATTATGACCTAACACCTAAGGGCTGCTATCATTAACTGATGCATAGTCACCTCAAATCCATCACATATGGCCCAGAAGAAACTACAAAGCAAGGGGTGGATCTGGTGAAAACTTGGTCTCCGACGACCCAACTATGCATAAAAGTGAATAAGATGTCATATACTGACAAAGGTAACCAAAGATCCAAATATGACTACAGTGATTAAGCACAATGAGGATATTGCAGCAAAATTCTCCAAGAACACGGTAGAACCAAATTTAGAGAGAATGAGAGAAAATTTGTTGAAGAGATTGGATTGAACAAATAACAAAACCAGAATAATATGGGTACTCATATTTAAGAATGGCTCAAACTAAGTCACTACAAGGGACTCATATTACTAACCCAATTGAAGAAATGAAGAAGAAAAAGGTAGGGGAGAAGTGAAAAAGAGTTCTTCTTCCTCCTCCCTCTCAATCAGTCTTTTTCTTTAGGACTTGATGAAAGAAAATATTAGGAGCTAGGCTCTTCTCCTTCACCATTGAAATAAAAAGAAAAAAAGAATTTATGGAGCATTAATATTTACCCTAAGGATTATTATACATTACCTAAAAGAAATTTTAAGAATCAATAATTATTAGGGTGTTGAATCGTATACTCTCTTAATAGGGTTCTCTTGATCTCCTTCGGCTGGTGTTGGCTCTTGGGGCTAACCTCCACCTCCTTCTTCCTTCTTGCACTCCTTCTCCCCATTGGCCTCTAGATCTCTTTATTTTCCTTAACCTTCATGGGTCTGCTGGTGTTGTGACCTCTACCTAGAAGGCCAAGGGCGTTGGCATGGTGGTGGCATCACCTCCACCTAGTTGTGCATTGACCGCTCTATCTAAAGCTCTCATTAGTGCCGCGACGTGTGTGACCTAATGCAAAGGGATCTAGTAGGATGTGGTCTAGTTCTTCAATGATTAGTGGTCTAGATCTGGTCACTGTGTTGGGGTTTGGAGGAGAGTGGATGATGGTGGCTACCACGGAAACTTGGTTGTCGGGAATTTTTTGGGAATTCTTTTCCTCTCGAATCTTCCTTATGTTTTTCTTCACTTCTTAGGTCAAGTTGTTCCAGTATTGTTGTCGGGCAGTGGTACTAGACTTTTCCTCTGACATGACCCCTCCCGAATTTCCCCTTGTAATCCATTAGATACTCTATTCTCGTTTGACTAAGCCCGAAAGTCTGAAACCTTTCCAATACTACCCTCACGTTACTAATAAAACTTTAACAATAGTAGCCGATAATTCACCCCAGTAAAAAGATCAAACCAAAATTTCACCTGTTAGAAGCAGCAACAGTAAGCAGTAAGCTTTTAAAACTCCGAAATTCTACTCAGCAGTAAGCAGCAGAAGGTGATGCCTACACCTAAGGTCGTATCCTCATCACTACTTACATCTTGGAGGGGCGCAAAACACTAAAAGTTGTGAATGGACAAAAATAACAATTTTAAAACACAATTTCCGAGAAAAACATAATATCCCTTCCTTAATGAGAACCATGCATGCACAATTAAAATCCATTTAAATAGATAAGTATATATATAAAAACTTACCAGAAAAGCTTTTTTATTAAAAATCCGTTGGGACCCACGTAATCCTCAAAAGAACAGTGCCCCGTGGTCCACAACAATGCTTTGAAAACCCTCCTCGAATATGCTTAAAACGCAAGAAAACCCATACTCACACATCTCATAATAAAGTACCCCACTATCCCCCAATATACTGGGAAAGGCAGTCCAACACGGGGGCATGCCCTCCTAACCACTACTACAAAAACCTCAAAGCAATGGCTAGGGAACCAAGAGGTCCAACACGGGGTCCTACTCCCCAGTCACGCATATCTAAAAATACCTCAAAGATATGCGGCTGAAATCCTATACTACGCGTAAACAGACTCGACGAGCATATGATGGAAAATACCTTAACATCATACGTCGAAGAAATAATCCAACCTGCAATGAGCACATGACAGAAAGTACCTCAACATCATGTGTTGGAGAAATAATCCAACACTCGACAAGCACATGACAGAAAATATCTCAACACCATGTGTCGGAGAAATAAGCAAATCCTCGGCGAGCACATGACGGAAAATACCTAAACATCATGTGTCGGAGAAATAATCCATGATAGGACCGCTCTCAAATTTCCCCTTGAAATCTGTGAGAATCCCTACTCCCATCTGACAAAACCTGAAACTTCAAAATAATCCCTTAAATACCCTCACTACACTAGTAAGGACAATACGAGAATTCTATCGAAAATTCGGCGTAATCTCCCCTGTAAAAGAGTGAAACCTTCTTCCACCTGTCAGACAAAGGATGCAATAGCAAACACAATCCAAACAGTCCAAATATGATCCACATTCAACTACCTCTCAGTCCACAACATCCCAACCACATAAATAAATCATAAACAATACCAAACAGTTGATAAGAGCTAACTAGCTTTAGAAATTAAGTTTAAAAAACTAATAAACCCTACGCAGTGGTAGAAGTGGTAGTAGCGCAGTTGAAAGGTGATGCCTCAGCTTAGGGATGTGTCCTCGTCGAACTCAACGGCCTGGAGGTGGCGCAAAACAAGAAAAGGTGTGAGTGGACGAAAAATAATAATTTAGAAATGTGAAATCCGGGGAAAAACATAAATTCCCCTCCATAATTAAAGTCATGCACGCATAATTTAAAATCCTTTTAAATAGCTAACAAAATAATAATAATACAAAGAACTTACCGGAAAAGCCTTTTTAATTAAATACCCAGCGGGACCCACAAAATCCAACCAATGTAAAACACCCTGTGGTCCACAACCATGATTTGAAAACCCTCTACGAAGGAGCTTAAGACCATAACAAACCAGGACACATTATACCATAACAATATCACACCATCCCCTAACGAAATCCCAAACTTTGCCCCGTCGTTCACGGCTATCGTCACAGCTCAATAAGGGTATGACTAAGTTCACAGCGAGGAGAGGAAGCACTACCGGAAAAGAAGGTTTGCCCGAAGAAATAGATTCGTCGAGCAAAGGTCAAAATTCGTCGGACAACATTAAACCCGGTGAACCTTGGCCGGGAAACGTTTGTCAGGCCACCGCCGTCGGGCCTGATGTTAGTTGACGAAAACAGTGAATTCGTCGAGCAATTCGAAGCTTGCCCGACAGATCCATTCATCACCTATGATTTTTCGAGCAATGCTAAAAGTCAATAACTTTTGCCCGACGAACTCCTTTCGCCGGGCAAAGTTACAAAAATTCGGCAGGTGTGCACCGAATTGTCTTACTTTGCCTGACGAAAGTGCTTGTTTGTCGGGCAAATTCTTAATATTTAAAAAATAATTTTAATAGTTTATTTAATTAAATATATATAATTAAAATAAATATATATTTTAAAAAATGCAATTAAAATAATAAAACGAATCAAACGAAAATAAAAAAAATATTTATAAAATTAATGTTATGTTTTTACATAATTAAAACTAAAGTAATGTTTTACATATGAAGTTCTAACTACTCGGCGACGGGTCGGGGTGGTCGGGGTCTTGGGCGGGCTGTTGGGCCAGTGGCATAGGCTATGACTGAACCTCATCCAGCCTACGCTTACCCAAGAGGTCAAACACCTTGGCGAGGGTGGCCTTGATTTGATAATTTTGGGCCTGGATATGCTTGTTTTGGGCCTTGATCTCCGCATTTTCGGCCTGGAGGGTTTTAAAGTTTCTCTTGAGCTCCGACATCTCCTCGGGATTGGCTCCCTGCGAAGAACTCGAAGTGATACTAGAGACATCCCGAACTATCCCGTCGCCCGCCCCAGACGATCTTCCCTGGACGCCTACCAAATGGTCGCTCTAAGATGGCGATCAACCTCTCGGGATCCGGTAGTTGCTGCTCCAACGACATATCGGGATGTTGTTGCGTTAGCTCAGCTTGTGTTTGCTGGACGTCTTGCTCCATCGACGCCTAAAAATTCGAATATATAATAATTAGAAATATAATTATCAAATAAAAAATTATTGTTTAATCTGTAAAAACTAAACTTACGTGAATATTGTCAGCCTCCAAGTTGCCCCAACAAGCGTACACTTGCCCCCAGGCATCCACCTCCGGGAACATCAACCCGGCGATACGCCGATCCTCCTGCCGGGCCGATAAGGATCGCGACCCCACATGGTGGTTGAATCTTCGCTCCCCAGTTTGATGTGTTAGCAACCGATTTTCGCTGTTCATTAGTAAAAACAATAATTATATTTTCAAATGCAAAATAACATAAAAAATAATTAAATGATTTAAATAGGTGGACAGTACCACATAGCTGTGGGATAGGAAATGGTCGCACAACCACAACCACCCTACTAGTTGCGGCCTGTCCAACTCCTCTGAAGGATTTTCCCCAGCTTCCTCCAGGGAAGGCTAGCTCTTGTAGTACTTGTGGAGCTCGTACTTCCCGCCAGCGTACTGTAACTGCCAGTGGTTTCTCAGGTATTTACTGACGTCGGTGTCTTCCAGGTTGAACTCAAAATTGATCTACAATAAATTATTAGAGTTCGTAAAATAATTAAAAATAATGAAAATAATGTAAAAAAGGGAGAAACACGTATCGATAACTCTCCCCAATAGAGCATGATCTCCTCTAGGGGTTGGTTCCTGAAAGTATCCCCCATCATCAGGGACTTGGTGCGAAGAATCACGCCCATGTCAGGCACCACCAGGCTGTGGATTTTTACGGCAGCTGTCCAGAGGCGAGGCACGTACACCACCAGGATCTTTGCATTCGTTGTCCTTCAAATCCGATAGGATGTCAAACCCCGGTTGATTCCGCACACGTTCACTGACTTCCCTGCAAATTCGATGAACATTAGTACAAAATATGAGTAACAAATAAAAACGGTTGTTTAAATAAACAAAATAATCAACTTATCCTTAGGGAGTGCTCCGGCAACCGTCTCCGGTTCGTCTGCTGTGGCGTCGTCCTGTGGGTGCTGTCGACGAGCCGATTGCGCACCGGGTCCCTGATGATCTAAGATCGGTGCCTGAACGGACGCTGCCATAGAGGCTACTGAGGGAGGGGTTGTCACCTCCGCCGCATGATCGTCAAGAGGATCAGGGCAGGGGCGGGTCTTAGATGTGATCAAGGTGCGATGCGACAACTACAATAAGAAATTTATAATAATTAATATAAAATTAACTAACGTATTTTAATTTAATAATAAAAAAAAAACCAAACATTTTTAATATTAGATTCACAAAATAAAAAAAAAAACCACATATAAAATTAACCAACATTTTTTAATTCGAATAATAAATAAATAAAAAAATAATTTTTTTTTATTAAAAATTAGTAAATTGGCAAATAAAAAATAAAACCACCAAATTCTAATTTTTTAAAATAAAACCAACACATACCAAAATTAAACCTAAAATACTAATTAATCCAAATAAACTTAAACCTAAATTACTAAACTCAAAATTCACAACATTATGTTAGCAATATTAAGTCATTGTATTAAGTCATTGTATTAGTGTTAGTATATAAAGTGAATGTGAGAGTCATTCAATGCATTGAGATATTTTTACATAATGAAGATTACCAAACTTACTCTCATAACTTTCTTTCTTTTCCTTCTCTTGTTTGATCTGTGAATCTTATTCTTCATCACTAACATTCATACCTAAATTCCATTGTTACACTAACCTACTCTCAATTGAATAAGGTTCCATGATTTCTTTCATGGTATCAAAGCTACAAAGCTAATACCTCGTGGTCCTGATATTTTTTGCTTCTGTTGCTATGTAGATTTTTAGTTTTTGTTTTCCATTTCCGTTTACCAAAAATTATGCCTTGGTTTCCATTCCAATGGCTGTGACTCTTCTGTGCAACCTTCACGACTCAATCTCTGCTGCTCACTAAAGACTTATTTGATTGCAATTGGTACGGGTTTTGACCTAGATATTCTGGTTCTTGACATCGATCGTGATTCTTCATTAGACCTGCTCCACTGCGATTGCCTCTGCTTCAATCTTGCTTTCTTGCAGCGGCTTCGATTTCTCAGTTCGGTTTTTCAGCTTCTACGATATGCGATGGCTTTGAATCTTGACTTCTAGACTGCTCATCTTCTTCGATTCTTGCTTTGTGCTTACAGTCTCCGATTCAGCACTGAAGGATTTGTGCGATTGAAATTGTTTCTCGGCTCAATCTCAGTTTTCTCTGCTCATCAGGGATTGCTTGCTACGATTTCTTCATCAGACATGTTCATCAGCAATTGCTTACTACGAAGAGCTTCAGCTACGATTCCGTCGTCTTCTTTGTTCAATTGGTACGAGTTTGCCCTAATTTTCAGCTCCTTTGACTTCTTGATTTCTCGATTTCAAGTTTTTGAAGTTGCTTCCATGGAGTTGCCCCTCTGTGTCCTCAATTTCTCTTCAAGTCTGCTTCTATCGTTCGAGCTCTTTGATTTCAGCTTTGGATTTCCAGATACTCCTCTTCGGTTTCGTGCTACGTTTTCTTTTCGATTGCTCCATTCTTCTTCTAGAATGCGATTCAGAAGCTAAGGTGTTATCTGCTCGTCTACATCAATCTTCGTTCTTGCTACTTCGAATCTCTCAGACTCAGCCTCTTCATTCTGCTTCAGATTTCTTAGCTCGAATCTTGAATTTCAGAGTTCTCAGCTTATGTCTTGATTTGGTTCTTAGCTCAAAATCAGATGTCTTCCGATCTTGATTCATCTCTCCTTCGATCTGTCTGGTGTCAATGGCAATCTTTATGAAGGTTCAATCCCTAATCTCAGGTTCTTTCTTTCGATCTTTAATCTCTTGATTAAACACAGACATAATTGTGTGTTTCTTCTAATGCGAATTTCCTGAATTCTTTCTACCTTCTCAAATTCTTTCGATCCGCTTTTCAATCTTTTTTTCTTCTTTCGATTCCTTTTTTATTTCTTGCTTCATCATAGAAACAATTGTGAGCTTATTCTTCTTCTTCAATCTTCATCTTGATTATTTCTCTATTTTTTCTCACAATTGAATTTGATCTTCGATCTATGATTCTTCTCCTGTCTCAAATTCCTCTTCGATCTTACTCTTGATTCTTGTTGCAATGCTCTCTCGCAATTGAATTGTTCTTCTCTCTCACCTTCTCTTTTTGATTCTCTGTCCTAGCTGAGTTGTATTGTTTGTGATACTGGTGTGACTGTTTGTCTGTGATTCACTTTCCTTTAATCCTGTAATTCGGTGGCACATTTTGAGTTGAGCTGAATTTTACTATTTGAGTTTAGCTGCTGTGAATTGTGTTGTTCAGCTGAGTTATCATGAATGTGTTGTGCTGCTATGATTGTGTTTGATCTGTGGTGCTTCATTCTGAGATGAGTTAGTGTTTGTGTCTGGGTTATATTGTCTGTGATGGTTTGCATTGCTGGTGAATTGAGCTGCATTGTAACGTCTATATGACTGGAATGGACCTCTTCAATATGTTGTAGTGTTTGTGCTACTGAATTGGGTCCGCTCTCCTCTTCCTATTGCTTGTCTGAGCTGTGGATTTGTTTACTGAGTTGGGCTGATGTGTATTTTTGCTCTGTCCTGAGTTGTGGAATGGATGATACTGAGTATGATGCTACTGTAGTGTTTGTGTATGCTGTTGGGTTTGCTACTTCTGTTTGCTGCTGTGTTTCTATCTAAGTTGAGCTGCTCTACATTTGGTTTGGCAAAGTGTCAAGCCCATTATGCTTTGGACTCTGCTATTTGCTGCAAATGTTGTTTACTGAGCTGAGCTACTGTGTTGTGGTATTGCCTACAATGGATCTCCTTCTGAGTTATCATGAATGAGTTGTGTGTTTGTATATTTTGGGCTAGTAGTCAGATTGTTTTGGGCTGAGTTGAGTTGTTTGCTGGTGACTACTGCTTTTTGTGCTCGTTAGTGTGGGGTCTGCATGCTGTGTTGCTGTGGTTTTTTGGCCTATTACTAAGTGGGGCTGCTATGAATTGTGGTTTTGTGTTTGGTTCATTGTTGCTGCTGAGATATACTGGTTGAGTTGAGTTCGTTGATTTTTTGGTATGTACTGCTGCACTCTGGTATGAGCTGCATTTTCATGTTTGCACTACTGTGGCCTCTACTGATTTGCTGCAGAGATTGATGGTGGTACAGTTTCATACCCTAACTATGCATGCTGTTACTTTTGCTGATATTGCCCTGATCAGATTGTTCTTTCCATTGCTGTGTTGCATTGCTGGTGCATTTGGGTTGTTGTTACTGCTGTTGTTGCTCATATTGTCTTGTGTTGTCCCACTCTCATGATGGAGCTTCTCCACATGAGATTAAGGGGGGATGTTAGCAATATTAACTCATTGTATTAAGTCATTATATTAGTGTTAGTATATAAAGTGAATGTGAGTCATTCAATGCATTGAGATATTTTTACATAATGAAGATTACGAAACTTACTCTCATAACTTTCTCTCTTTTCCTTCTCTTGTTTGATCTGTGAATCTTATTCCTCATCACTAACATTCATAACTAAATTCCATTGTTATACTAACCTACTCTCTATTGAATAAGGTTCCATGATTTCTTTCACATTATACCTAAATTTCTAAGTCCAAATTTCGGGAATAAAACCAAACTTACAAATTAATCCTAAAATACAATAATAATATCCAAAATTATAAAATTCAAATATCCAAAATTTATAAAACTCACATATCCAAAATTCACATATCCTACATCATATCAAAAATTCACATAATTTTTTTTTGAATTCAAATATAAAAAATTCTTAAATTCACATATCCAAAATTCACATAAAATTCATATAAAAAATCATAACAAAAATCATATGCAAAATTCATAACATTATACCAATTTCAACATTATACCAAACATCACAATTTCAACAAATCATCAACATTAACACTAAATTACTAAATCCAAACAAACTTAGTAAACCAAATATTTATATTCCAATCCAGTCCAAATTCACAATATTCAAGTAAAACCCCTAAATTCACAATCTGCAATTTTGAGAAAAATTCACAATCTGCCAAAATCCAATCCAAATTTCAATTCTAATTTCATAATATCTAAACCAAATTTCAATTGAAATTTCAATCCAACTAAAATTAAAGTATAAACAATCAAAATTGACAATAACCATTCCACATTAACAATAGAGAGAGAGGAAGAACGAGTTTGACCTTGAGATGACTGTCGGCGAGAGAGAGGTGCGGCGGCGAGAGAGATTCGGCGAGAGAGAGTTGCGGCGACGAGAGAGATTCAGCGAAAGAGAGGCGACGAGAGAGAGAGAGAGAGAGCAGCGGCGGCGAGCTTGAGAGAGGAGTCCGAGTGAGAGAGAGGAAGAGTGGGAGATAGTGGTTTTCTTCGCCGGAGACCTTGAGAGAGGAGGAGTTTGGTGTGTTTGCAGAGAGGTGAGGGAGCGGATATAACAAGGAAAATGAAGAAGAAGGAAGAAGAAGAAAAGTCAGTCGCGACTTATCAGTGTCTGAACAACCTTGCCCGACAAAGGCTTTATCGGGCAAATTTTAATGAGTTCGTCGGGTAAAAAAAAGCGGTGTATATTCGTCGGATAAGGAGTTTCAATTTTGTCTGGAAAATATACGCCGCAAGTTTAAGTTTTCGCAAAAAAAAATTCCCAGTGTTTTTTAACTTTGCCTGACAAATATATTATATTTGCCTGACGAGTTTTGACAAATTGCCCGGCGAATGATTAAATTCTTCGAGCAAGATGCTTATGTTGTTGAGTTTTTGACTGATCTAAAAACAAGGTCCGACGATAGAATTTTCAAGATCGGGAACTTTCACTTTTTGGTTTTACGTGCCTAAAGCCCCATCGACCGTTATCGTCATGTTTTACGGAGCTTATGCACCTCGATCGTTAAGTTTGTGAATTTCAATGGATTTTTTGTAGTTTCGATTCAATTGATATTCTGTCGATAGAATTTAAAAAAATTGATTGTTCAATGGTTACTTTTAAGTGTGTGGACCTCACCCGTCGAAAATCTTGATGTTTTAAGGATTTAAAGCCGTCTGATCGTCAAAAAACGTTTTCTTACCGTTGAATCGTCGTGCACTGTTACCTAATCCCAAAAATTCCAAATTGGCTAATTTTTCACCTAGGCGATCTATGAGTATGTGCAATAAATGTGGATGGTTAGATCGGTCCATTTCATTTTTTAAATGATTGAAAATCGTAAAATAAGCATATTCATCAAGGAGTTTAAAAACTTCGAGTAAACTTCATTACGATTTTCGAAGTTTTGGTTCCATTGATGTTCAAACGATTGCATTTGACCGATCCAATCGTTCATTTTGTGATTTTACGTGCCTAGATCTCTCCCAGTGAAAATCGTGAGGTTTTGAAGATTTGAAACCGTCGGATCATTAAAAAATGTTGTGTGACTCTTGAAACGTTGCGCACCGTTACCTAATCCCAGAATTTCCAAATTGGGTAATTTTTCGTGTAGGTGATCTATGAGTACGTGCAATAAAGGTGGACGGTTAGATTGTTTAATTTCATTTTCTAAATTATTGAAAGTCGCATAATAAGCATATTCATCAGGGAGTTTAAACACTTTAAGGAAACTTCATTCCATTTTTCGAAGTTTTGGTTCCATTAATATTCAAATGATTGAATTTGACCGATCCAACCGCTCATTTTGTGGTTTTACGTGCCTAGATCTCTCTCGTCGAAAATCGTGAGGTTTCGAGGATTTAAAACTGTCAGATTGTTAAAAAACGTTGTGTAACCTTTGAAACACCACGCACCGTTACCTAATCCCGGGATTTCCAAATTTGGTAATTTTTCGCATAGGCGATTTATGAGTACGTGCAATAAAGGTGGACGGTTAGATCGTTCCATTTCATTTCTCAAGTATTTTAAAAACGTTGGTTAATAATTAAATGTAAATTTAATCTGTTATATATTATCCGACGAAACATTTATATGGTGAGAGACTACTCTTCTGCTGCCATGTGTATAACATGCATTAGTCACTTGTAATCTAGCTCTTCATTACTAACTTTTCACTTCGCGATGTTGTTATTTGCTATGATGTCACAACTCCTTCAATTCTATTATGTTCTATAATAAAGGAAGAAAAACTGGTAGACTTGATAATTTCAATGCCAAAGTTACCATCCGGAATGGAGATGGAAATAGCAACAAGTGCATGAAATGGAGGGTCATCGGGTCTATTAAACGGAATGGAAAATTTGAAGAATTGGAGAATATCAAAGATACCAGCTTGGTGCCAAATATATCTTTTTTGATCTTACACTCTTTGAAACAAAGGGCTTTGAAACAAAGAGAGCAAGTTAGGGTCAATAGTAGGCCAAAACTGACTATGCTTATGGAACCATTCATAAAAATTGACATTTTGATTCCAAATATCCTATAGCCATGGCATTTTCTGTCAATTAACCTTTTTTACTTGATAAAATAGTGTATTAAATTTAGGGGAAAATGGGTTAGAACCTTTGCCCGACGAATAAGCAAAGAAATTCGTCAGTTAAATTTAAAATAATTTGCCTGATGAATTTTCTTTGCTTGATCGTCAGGCAAAGATTCTGACCCATTTTCCCCTAAATTCTATACACTATTTTATCAAGTAAAAAAGGTCAAAACCAACTATGCTTGTTGAAGCATTCATAAAAATTGACATTTTGATTGTTAATAATTTGACCGACAAATTTCTTTGCTTATTCAGATTCGCTTTCCCCCTCCAAATTACATTTGTCATCCGAGATATGTACTGTACTTGACTCCTCAGAATCACTTTCAATTTGTTCTAATTCCCGGAGATCAATAAAAATGCCATCAATCGCAATTGGTGGGATGATGTCGTTGGTCCGTACTCCATCCACGTTTAGGGTGGATGTCGAGGAATCCACCTGGTAAATGATTTGGTCATCGTCTGTTTACCCATCATCTTCATGGTATCGGTCATCAAAGTCCTAAATATTTCTATGATTCACCATCTCAGCTACTCTCCAACCAGCACCAGCTTTTGGATCATCCACATAGAATACTTGTTTCGCCGTACTAGCGAGGATGTAGGGATCATGTAACAACCCATCCCGATCCCACCGGCACGAATTGTTATGGCTATCGGGTCCCACCCAGCGTAGCCCCTGGTGACAGCCATGCGCACGTACACCAGCCCAAAGGTATTGTTAGCGAGGCCCCTTGAGTGGAAGGTGATAGGTGAAAGGTGTCCACCTTGAGTGGAATAAAAAGGCTTGGCCTGGGTTCGATCCTCAAAGGCTGCAGCTAGAGGATTTGGACCAGGGGCCTCGCTAACAATACCTTTGGGCTGGCGTACATGCGCAAGGCTGTCACCAGGGGCTGCGCTGGGTGGGACCCGGTGACCATAACAATTCTTGCGGGTGGGACCGGGACGGGTTGTTACAGATCACTCTCAACCCACCGGGGTGTTTGTGTTGACAGAGGTACATAACTGATCTTTAATGACACTACCCGAGATACTTGGGTTCGTATCAAACCAATGACACTCAAACAAGACAACTTCCTTGCGATATACGTATAACACCTTAACCACACTTAACAATCTACCGTAGAACCCCGTATCAGCATTTTCCCTATCCCCTGGCACAAAGACCCCGCTATTTTCGTAGACAATTTATCGTCTTGTTCTGTGCACACGAACTTAACTCCGTTAACGTGACAACCAACGTACGTTTCTCCTCGAAAGGGCAAATGGCCAGCTGCATTAATTCTTTATTTTCATTTGGAGAGTTGTCATCGTTCAGCTGTGCCATCTGGTAAGATACACACAAGAAACGAAATTGGTAAACTTAAAAAAAATTTAAGAAATTGAGTCATTAAAATTTGTGACTTACATGTTCAGAAAACCAACGTGGAAACAATTGTGTTGTCCATTTGTTCCTAATTCGAAGGATATTGGGCCTTCATCAACACCTCGTGCTGCTCGTGGAAGGGCCAGACTTCGTCATAGTTGTTCAGCATGAACCAATGAGCCACCTCCATGTCGCATTGGTGAATGGCTCCGACATTGGATCAGTGCCGAATGGTCGTGTGGGTTGGGTAAATACATATAGGGTCTCTAGACGTTGACCACCGTCGTCGTTGCGTGAGGCCCTATTGAAGCAAGTTTCAACATTCCGAAGGTACATTGCACAAAATGTCAGTGCCTCCATTGCAATGTACGCCTCCGCTATAGAGCCTTCGGGACGTGTCTTGTTGCGGACGTACCGCTTGTACGTACCTAACATTCGGTAAGGAAATATACATTATGATTCACATATATACAAGATAGTAAGGAAATATTTTCAAACAACAAAAATAAGTTCTACCTCTCGATTGGGTACATCCAAAGATAATACACCGAGCCAGCTAGCTTTGCCTCATCCTGCAGATGTATTAGTAGGTGCACCATTACATCAAAGAATCCTGGTGGATATATTTCCTCTAGCCGGCACATGATGTAGCCAATATCCTCGTTAATTGCTTCGAGGTCCGCCATTACCAACGATCTGGCACATAGTATTTGGAAGAATTGAGACAAATAAACTATTGTCTCAACAACACCAGACTCCAAGAAGGGCCGAATACCAATCGAGATGAGTCGTTGTAGCAAAACATGATAGTCATGGATCTTCATACCAGACATGGTGCCACCGTCGGTGCTAACGTTTCGGGATATGTTCTCGATGTACCAGTCGGAAAATTTCACACCCTGCAACCACTTCAGGAATTTTTTCTTATTCTTCGGTGTAAATGTATAACTTGGATGAGACATGATGTATTTTCTATTGACGACTTTTGGCCCCAAATTAGGCCGAATCCCCATTTCTTGCATTCCCAGACGAGTCTTTTTGTGTCCTTTGACATGCCTTCAATAGGTAAAGTTGTTCCCACAACATTCTCGGTAACATTCTTCTTTATGTGCATAGAATCCACGAAGTATCTGATTTTCAAGTTCGACCAATACACCAACTGGAAGAATAAGCACTTTTTCGTCCTATTTTCCTGTTCAGTTGGTTTCGGTCCACGTATGATGAAGTCATGTATACTATTCAGTTTGGACAATATCTCATCACCGGATCTCTCCCTTGGTTGAGCTCGTAACTCTGATTTGCCATCAAATAAGTCCGATTGCATTCGCCATCGGTGATCCCAAGGCAGAAACCTTCTCGCACCCAAGTAGCATACGTTCTATACGTGCCAAAAGGACGTTGTGTCTGGTCCAAATGTCGGGCAAGCAAGATACTCCTTGGCGCTCCACCTCGACAACATACCATAAGTAGGAAAATAATTAATTATCCACATTACGGCCGTTCGTAGACTGAACATTTCTCCACTACACTTGTCGTATGTTCGACACCATTTTCCCACAGATCCACGAGCTCATCAATCAATGGCCGCAAATAAATATCGATGTAATTACTCAGCGATTTGGACCCCGGTATCAAAATACTGAGGATTGTGAATTCTTTCTTCATGCATCTACAAAGAGCCAAGTTATTTGCAACCATAACCACTGGCTAAGTGCTATAGGGTTTTGTAAAACATCCAAACGGATTAAAATTGTAAATAGCGAGCCCTAATCTGACATTTATTGGCTCCGCGGTAAACACGGGATACATCTTATCAAATTCCTTCGAAGCCTCTCCATCAGCCGGATTCCTTAATACATCATCATCAATGCGTTCATCCTTGTGCCACCTCATATCACGAGCTGTGTGGTACGACATGTAGAATCGTTTTAACCTTGGCTTCAGTGGAAAATAAAGCAAGACCTTGTTCGAAATCTTATTATTTTGAAACCTAGGCTCATTGCACACGGGACATTTGCCAAGCTGGTCGAATTCACCGTAACACAATGCACAGTTGTTCTTGCATGCATGGATCTTGACATACCTTAAACCAAGGCCCTTCAACAGCTTCTTCGAGCTATAATGATCTTTAGGCAGACGGTTGTCTTCAGGGAGCATTCGGATGATGATGTCCATCATATGATTAAAATGCTTGTTCGTTTGATTATACTCAATTTTCATGTGCATCAACTCCACAACTGCCCCTAGAACCGAAAAGGATTTACAACCGGGGTACAATTCGCGCTGAGCTTTTTTCAACAATCTCTCGTAATGGAGCTCGGAGTCTTCGGGTTGAAACCTGAGCGCCTCATCGTCCATATCATCCGATGCAGGACAAAAAACATCGGTTAATAACTCAACTACTTGATCATTATCACATCACCCATCCAAAGCACTTTCTTCCCGACAGGTCCCGGGAATCTAAGATGTCGATGCGATAAACATTTCTTCACCATGATAGATCCAATTAGTGTAGTTATGTACGATCCCATTCCATTCTAGATGATTTTGGACCTCCTTCAACGACATTCAACTGCAGTTGTTACATTTACGGCACGAATACCTGATACGTCTTTCATCACTGCAATGACTACGTGCAAAGGCAATGAAGCTGCCGATCCAATCCAACTACTGATAAGATGACCTATCTAACATTTGCATCCATCCTCTGTCCATTGTGCCTGCTTTCACAAAATAGAGTCAACGTAAGTAATTGAGTTAATATTATCCCATAATTAGAACAAGTTAATATCAAAAGCAGCTCGTCTCCTTATGCCTCCGGTGATTTGGCCATATCCCATTCTAAAGTGCACGTTCCATGCTGTGTAGTTTGCGGCCTACGAGGCTAAGTTTCGATCGAGGGAAATTTCGACAGCATCTCCCTACAGTTCCCCAAATGCACGACGTAGATATTATAAACAAATATCTAGTATGCATTCGGAGAACATTGAGGGGATACAAACCGAATTTCCCACAATAGAAACCTAACCTCGTAGACCGCAAACTACACAACACATAGTTGCGCACTCCCAAACTGTCTGAATAAATGGACAATTCAAGAGTCAGTCAATCAACCAGATTCACTGACTCTCAAACGGGTCTAAGGTTTTTCATACAATTTCAATATACGAAGTTAATCAACCTAATTGACTTCGCCTAAACGGTTATGAAATATAAACATATTTCACTTCATCGGAACTACATAAAGCGCTTTACAAAAAAATATCACAACAAATTCACAAATACAAACCTATATTAATTATGTATATCACAGAGTTTACAATTTTTTAATTTCCGTACATATTTTCTATTTTTCTATTTTCCTAACATATTTTCTAATTTCCTAACATATTTTCTAATTTC
The DNA here is from genome assembly GCA_037349345.1 of Oemleria cerasiformis. Taxonomy (NCBI): domain Eukaryota; kingdom Viridiplantae; phylum Streptophyta; class Magnoliopsida; order Rosales; family Rosaceae; genus Oemleria; species Oemleria cerasiformis. Next base: position 417,223 of record JAZGTL010000090.1, on the reverse strand, counting down.
AATAATTTCATTACGTATCTTTTAATTTCCTATTTTCGTAACATATTTTCTAATTTCCTAATTTCCTAACATATTTTCTATTTCCCTAATTTCATAACACATATTCTATTTTCATATTTTCCTAACAAATTTTATAATTTCCTACACAATTTCTACAAAAATTTCCACAAATTCTAAACAATTTCTACACATTTTCCACAATAAATACACAATTTCCTAACATAATTATATCCAAAATTCTTAACAAAATTAAATTGAGAGGCAAACACACATACCTTTTTATAAGTATTCCTTCAAATCAACTACAAATTCCCTAAAACACAAAACATAATTAGTTTCCAAACAAAAATCAAAATTTCAAAACTTAAAAAATTAAATTTCTCAAACCTTCAAAATTGGTATTGGTGATTGAGAGAGAAAGGGAATTGATTGGTAGTGAAAATGGTGATCTGATGATGATTGTTGATGTTATATAGCTAGAGAGAGTGTGAGTGAGTGAGTGAGTGAGTGAGTAAGAGAGAGATATGTGAGCTGAGAGAGACTGAGAGCAAACGGGCAGAGAGAAAGAATAAGAAAAGGGCGTATGGGTTATTTATTGTGTTTAGACTTTGACTGACAAAGCATATTCGCAGGGCAAAGTCTTCGTCGGGCAAAGTATAATGATTCGTCGGGCAAACTTTAGTCAACGCCAAGTTTTTCCCGAAGAACTATATTCATCGTTAGGGATCATCTTGCCCGACGAATAGAACAGATCGTCAGGTCAACTCTTCCTATTTTATGCGCCAATAACTTGTTCTTCCAGCCAACACCTTACTCGGCGAGCCTTTGTTTTCATTGGGAAAAATGTACTTAGGCGGCAAAAAATACTTCGTCGAGCAAAATTTTGTCGGGCAACCTCGGATTTCTTGTAGTGAAGGTGATAATGTCCTTGGTTTGAGTCGAAAGGGTCGAAACCGTGAGGACTAAGGATGGTTTAGTTTTTTTCTTCGTTTTTCCCTTTTTTCCTTCTTTTTCCTTCTTTTTTTTCTCTGATGGCTGCGAGAACTCGAGAGAGCAGAGAGAGGACTGAGATATTTGTGGCAGGAGAGAGAAGGTGAGGCTGTGAAAATATCTCATTTTCCAAAATTACCAAAATACCCTTGCACTTCCGAGACCCGTAACTCACTCAAACGAGATCTGATTTTTACGTACCACCTATTTATGAACTCGTTAGTTCGTGACCTACGCAACGGTCTAAGAAAAACTTCCAAAAGTTTTCCTAAACTAAAAGTGACTTCCGAATCCCTCCTAAATCCGAGGGTAAAAACATCTTTTACTATACTGATTTACGAAAATTCACTAATTAAATATACGGGTCATTACCATCCAACCATCGACGAGCATATAACGAAAAATACCTCAACATCATGTGTTTGAGAAAATATCCCTCCGGCTCACGTGAGTGAATCCTCAAACCCAAAGTGGCCATAAATAACAATAGTAACTGGGGATGGGATATCAAGTGGAAAGTAGTAGTCTGAACCTAGAATCTCAAAACCAAAAACCATTTACCTGGCCTAAGATAAAATCATCAAAACTCGGGTCTAAGCCCAAAACTGTATACCCAACCAAAGCCAAAAACCCATAAACCCGGTCGTAGCCCAAAACCATGCAATAAGGCCGAAGCCCAAAAACTATGTTTCAAATTTCAAAAATTGTAACAATTACATTATCATTCAAAACACATAACTATGCATGCATTATAAGTCAGAAAATAAAAGTTCACTCACCGGAAGCTCAACCAAGCTAAACTCTGAACTGTGCAGCCTCAACAGTCCCCGAAGCTGTAACACCTGTCAAAAGTGACAACCGAAATCAATAAACGATAATTTTGAACCTTAAAATTGGGACCCTAACCCCTATAGCCTCCCCCCCCCCCCCCCCCCCCCCCCCCCATACGTTCTTAAATGTTCCCAAACATGCAAAAATCAGCTGTAGACGCCTCGAAACATGCGTCACAAGCCTCTGTGGGATAGAAATCGGCCCGATGTGGCGGCAAAAGGCAGGCGACCTGACCCACGCATCGTCAAATGCACCATTACCGAATATTCCATCATCAACGCCCATATCTATTAGCCAACAGCTGGTCAACCAAAAAACAAACGGCGACCGGACCACCATTTTTGACCGAAACTTCAAGCTTTTCTAACTTCTTCATTTCTCAACCATTTTTCACGATCTACTAGTCTAAACTCTTCTACTCCAACCCATATATCCAAAAATGTGGCCAAAAGTTGGAAATCTTACCTTGGTTGGTCGAAAAATGGACGAGAAGCTTCGTTCTAACTTTCGATCATCGATCTGCCGTCTATGGTGGTGCTTGGGGTTTGTGAAGGGTACCAATGGAGTCGTGAGGTCAAGAGGAAGAGTTTGGTGGTGTTTATTTAGCTCAAAACGGATGAAAATCAATTGGTGTTTTCTTGATCTTGGGTATGAGTCGACGGGGGGGAGAGAGAGAGAGAGAGAGAGAGAGAGAGAGAGAGAGAGAGAGAGAGAGAGAGAGAGAGAGAGAGAGAGATAGATAGATAGATAGATAGAGAAAGAGAGAGATGAGAAAGAGAAGAGTGAGAAGATTGCTATCCAATAAAGGGAGGAGAGAGAGTGTGAAAGTTTAAAAATATCTCCTTTTTTCAAATTACCAAAATGCCCCTAGTCTTCCTTTGCCCGTAACTTTCTCGTACGAAGAACGATTTATGCGTGCCGCATGTCTACGAACTCGTGAGTTTGAGACCTACGCAACTGTCCAAGAAAAGATTCCAAAGGTATTTTCAAACAGATGGTAAACCCCAGACCTCCTAAGTCTCGAGGGAAAAATAGTCCTTTTTCCAAATAAGTAACATAATTACTTCAAATTCAAGTACGGGTAGTTACATGCACTATTGGATTTGGGGCTTTGTGTACTTTAGTTGTTGGTTTAGTCCTGACTTAGTTTAGGGCTTGATGCTTTCTTGACTATCTTCCCAGCTAGAGTTAAGGTTGGTTGTTCTTTTGGGTTGCTATTTGTGGGTTTATCTTGGTGAGATCTTCCTTTCTCACTTGAGTATGCTTATGTAATTTCCTTTTGAACTTTTGTTTGTGGTGTGCCTATGGTGAGTTTTTTTTGTTTTTTTTTAATAAAATGATATTGGGGGAGGGGGATTACATTATACACATTAGGCAATGACCTCATCTTTTGCGAGAGTCGAACTCGAGACCTCCCACATAACGTGTGGAGAGAAATACCACTAGAGCATAACACTAAGTAAACTTGTAGACTTACTTTCCTCCCTAGAGTATGCCCTTTGTAAACTTGTAGTTCCCCTTTAATCCAAGGTTACTATTTATTTACTAAAAAATCAATGATTATTGTTACTGCGTCCATTAAAACTTATACAAATTGAAACATATATATTTTTTAGAGAAGAATTATATTCATTATTAGTATCAACCTGATTTTTTATGAGAGTCGAATCCGTATAAAATGAGGAGAAATACCGCTAGATCATAGTACTAATAAAACAATGTGATGTAAAGTTTTCAAAGTTTAAAAAGAATAATGCAGATAATTTATTTGACAACTTCATCACATTGGAAAAATGATAGAATATTACCAAATTAGTTAATTTTTTTTTTACAATACCTTCTTGCATGTTGTATTTTCTTTTTACAATACCTTGCGCCTACTATATCTCATCTATTTTTCGCTGACGATTCTCTTTTGTTTCTGGATGTTACTTGTGAATCCACTACCTTGTTGCATGATGTATTGCAGATTTATGAAGATGCTTCAGGACAAAAACTCAACTGGGGCAAGTCAGCAGTATCTTTCAGTCCAGGAGAACTCAGAGAAAGGGAATTCAAATAGTGCTGCAAATGCCTATTGTTACTTGCCATGCGAAGTATTTGGGGCTACCCACCATGGTGGGTCGAGGAAATAAGTCTTTAATCAAGTCAATTATTGAAAAATTGAAGAATCAAGCCAGTGGGTGGCAGGAGAAGTTTTTATCTAATGTAGGCAAAGAAATCATGATCAAAGCAGTGGCCCAAGCTGTTCCTACCTATTCTTTGAGCTACTTTCAATTACCAAAAACTTTGGTTTGGGAAATTCATGGCATCTATGCAAAGTTCTGGTGGGGTAAGTCGAAAGGGAGCTAAGGTATTCAGTGGACTAAATGGGAGGATCTGTGTTTATCTAAGAAGCATGGGGGTTTGGGTTTTCGCCATATAGAAAATTTTAATTAATCATTGCTGGCCAAACAAATTTGGAGATATGTTGTAATCCAAGCTCTTTAGTAGCTTTGGTTTTAAACGCTAGATACTACCCTCATTGTTCGGTTCTTGATGTTGTTGGAGGTACAAGAATGTTGTTTACCTGGAAGTCAATGTCATGGGGGAAGGAATTGTATCTTCAAGGGTTGAGATGGAGGGTTGGGGATGGCACTTTGATCAGAACCTAAAGGGACAAATGGATTCCTATTCCTCACACTTTCCAAATTCAATCCCCTCCACAGCTGCCGTTGTGCTTCTATGTTAGTGATCTGATTGATGAAACAGGTTTTTTAGAGTCAGGAGGCTGACGCTATTTTGGGATCCTTTACGATCTCATGGGTCTTCTTCAGATTGTCTTGTTTGGCATTTTGAAAAGAATGGGTGTTTTAATGTCCGGAGTGGATATTGGTTTGCTAGTTCTATCCGTGATGGTGAAAAAGGGCATACTGGGGTTTCAACGTTAGGTGGTACGAATATTTGGCTAAAGATCTGGTAATTGAATGTAGCTCCTAAAGTCAAGATGTTTCTATGGAGGTGTAAGAAGGGTATTATACCGTGTGGCTCTAAGTTATTCAAAACAAAGATTAGTCACTCTCCTATTTGCTCTCGATGCAATCAAGATGTGGATTCTGTCCTTCATGTGGTGTGGAGTTGTCGGGCTGATGCAATCAAGATGTGGAATCTGTCCATGTGGTGTGGAGTTGTTGGGCTGCGAAACAGGTCCGGAAAGCTTATGCATTCAGGAATATATGGGTTAATTGGACCATAGGAACCTTTGCGGATCTGCGGTGTTATGTTTTTGCTATTATGAATACTGAGGAACTTTTCTTTTTTGCATATATATGGTGGGCACTCTGGAATCAGAAGAACGATTGTTTATTTCGAAATGTCTCGGTAAGGACAGCAATTTATTATCTTTACGGCTGAATTTCGCGAAGGAGTTTGTTGGATGACCATACTTCAATGGAATCGCAGGGGATGATGGTCGATTGCGATCGGTTTGCAGAAGAGGATGATGATATCTTCACTTATTGAGGTCGACTTCAGCTTTGAGCAAGAACAACAGCATACAAGGCATGATCTCTAAGCCTTAATCTCTAGCTGAAATCTTGAATTGAGACTAGCTCGTGATGCATTCAATTTCTCTTTTAGATTCTGTGAAATTGGATTGAATATTGTTGATAGATTTTAGGTGATGATCAATGTGATGATCATACGCACCCTAGGTGTTTGTTAATATGCTTGAGAGAGTTTTTTGGATTGAGGGAGATCAGCTATGACTGATTTCTCTCGTGTGTATATATTTCTTATTGATTTCTTTCTTTTTGTTCAATACATAACATCATTACACACTCTCACACACTTCTAAATGGTTAGGGATGATAACACTATGATGTCATCACCCTCACACACATTTGCACACTCCTTAATCTGTTCTCACACGCTCTGCAGATTTCTAACTGCCTCACACACTCACAGCTCACACACATGCTTCAATTTCGTGCCTTCGTTTATGACACCTCCCAGCTTGAGTCAGCAGCTAGTATGCTGGCAAGTCAGCTGCCTGTGATGCAGCTTAGTCACCAACAACCCCTCCTAAGCTAGTCACTGAAACCACTCCCAGTTGACCTCTTAGATAGCAGAACCTATCTCTAGGTAGAGCTTTGGTGAATATGTCTGCAAGTTGTTCTTCTGACTTGCAGTAGTGTAGGGTAATCTCTTCATTTTGGATTGCATCTCTTATGTAATGAAACCGTCTGTTTATGTGTTTGGTCTTCTGATGGAAGACTGGATTTTTAGCCATGGCAATGGTTGACATTCTGTCACACATTAGAGGGGTAGCCTCTATCTGTTGTTCTCCCAAGTCTCCCAAAACAAACCTTAGCTAGCCAGCTTGAGTAGTTGCCTCAGAGGCACTTACATACTCAGCTTCTGCTGTTGAAAGAGCAACACTGCTTTCTTGACAGATGCCCAAGAAAACACTCCATTACCAAATGAAAAAGCATAACCAGATGTGCTTTTCATGTCATCTTCTGAGCCTCCCCCCAATCACTATCACAGAAACCCACCAAGGTTGCTGCTTTTCCCTTCTTATATTCAATTCCATAGGTCAGTGTACCATGGACATACCTTAGGACCCTCTTAGCAGTGCCTAAGTGCTTCTTGGTAGGATTGTGCATGAATCTAGACAGTAGACTTGAGGCATACATTATGTCTGGCCTAGTAGCAGTAAGGTAGAGCAGACTTCCCACAATCTGCCTATAGAGTTGCTCATCTGCAGCCTCCCTGCCATCATTCCTTTGCAGCTTCTCTGCTGTCACTAGAGGAGTACTCACTGGTTTGCAGTCTTTGAGTCCAAAATTTTCTAGCAATGTGGTAGCATACTTCCTTTGATGAATGAAGATGCCATTGCTAGACTGTAGAACACCCATCCCTAGGAAATGATGTAGTAGTCCCAAGTCTGTCATTTCATACTTGTTCATTATGTCTTTCTTGAACTCAACCATCATAGCAGCACTGTCACCTCTGTACATAATGCCATCTACATAAATCGACACAATTAGAGTTCCTTCACCTTCCTTACACTTTAGATACAAAGTTGCTTCACTTGAACTTCAATCAAAACCACAACTTAGTAAGTAGGAATCAATCTCCCCATACCAGGCCCTTGGTTCCTGCTTCAGTCCATAGAGTGCCTTGTTTAGCTTGTAGACACTGGCTTCATGTCCTTGAACATCAGAACCTTCAGGCTGATCCACATACACCTCTTCCTCTAGAACAACATTTAGAAATGCTGATTTCACATCAAGTTGAAACAGCTTCCACTCTTTCTATGTTGCTAAGGCAATTAGGATTCTGATAGTGTTAAGCCTTGCAACTGGTGCAAAGGTCTCAATGAAATCAACTCCTGGTTTCTGAGTATATACCTTAGCTACCAATCTGGCCTTATGTTTCTGAACAGATCCATACAGGTTAAGCTTGGTTTTGTACACCCACTTGACACCAATCACTGGTTTGTCAGTAGGTCTCACTGTCAGTTCCCATGTGTCATTCTTTTCAATCATATGAATCTCATCTTCCATAGCTTTCTTCCAAGCTGAATCCCTAATTGCTTCACTGAAACTTTCAGGTTCTATTATGCACATGTGACACCTAGCATAAAGCTCACTTATACTTCTTAGCCTTACTGGTGTATCTCCAGAACTTGAGCAGGGTGAATCACAAGGACTAGGACTAGGATTTGTACTAGGACCAAATTCAGAACTTGAGTTTAAACTTAAACTGATGATTGTAGTTTGTGGACTTTGAGTTGCTGGTGTAGCACCATCAGTTCCAGTGTCAAAACTTAATGGTATGAACCCCTGCACTTCTTCATGTTTCTTCCAATCCCAGCTTCCTTCTTCATTGAATATCACACTCCTTGACACCACAAACTTTCCAGTTTCCAGATTATATATTCTGTAGCCCTTCTCACATCTACCATAGCCAACTAGGACACCTTTGACACTTGAATCATCTAGTTTCTGTCTCTTCTGAGATGGAATGTGCATGTAGCATATAGAGCCAAATACTCTTAGATGTGACACTCCTGGTCTTCTACCAGAGAACTTCTCAAATCGTGTCTTGCTCTGCACAGCCTTGGTAGGACATCTATTTAGGATGTATACTGCAGTGTTAACTGCTTCACCCCAGAACTCATAGGGTAGATGCTTACCATGTAACATAGACTTAGCCATCTCTACTATAGTCCTGTTTTTCCTCTCAACAACCCCATTTTGCTGAGGAGAGTAAGCTACTGTCAGCTGTCTCTCTATTCCATGCTCTTCACAGAGTCTTTGGAATTCATTTGAGGTGTACTTTCCACCTCTATCACTTCTTAACTTCTTCACCTTGCACCGACTTTGTAGTTCAACCATAGCTTTGAACTTCTTGAACACATTCAACACACCTGACTTGTGTCTTAGGAAATATAGCCTGCACATTCTAGAGTGATCATCAATGAAAGTAAGGAAATACAGGTTACCTCCCATTGTTTCTGTTTGCATAGGACCACATACGTCTGAGTGTATTAACTCAAGAGGTACAGTTGCCCTCCTAACCTCTTCTGTGTCAAAAGGACTCACATGGTGTTTCCCTGATATACACCCTTCACAGAGTTCTTTTTCACCTTCTAGGCTAGGTAGACCAACCACCATGTCCTTCTGTCTTAGCAGTTTTAGGCTTGCATAGTTCAGATGTCCAAACCTCATGTGCCATAGCTATGTGCTCTCCTTTGCTTCTGCCCTTCTAGCTACTGGACTCACATAGGCCAGAGAACACTTGAAATGTGGCCACACTTAGAACACTTAGAACAGTCCTTCAGAACAGTCCTTGGCAATGTGGCCACACTTAGAACACTTGAAACACTTCACCTTCCCTTTGAACCAGCATTCACCCCAGTGAAGTTTGTTGCAATTCTTGCAAGCATCCTCAGAACCACTGGTTTCACCTTTCTGATTCCCATAGAACTTGTTATCATACTTAGCATTTCCTTTGAATTTTCTATTAGTCCATCCTTTGCTTCCACCTTTGAACTGCTGCTTCTTGAACTTTCCCTGATTTGACTGTACTTGAGACTTGTTGCTCACACTCATGCTTGAGAAAGCTTTCTCAACATCACCCTCAGTATGCATTTCCAAACGTTGATCAAATGCCCTGATTGATGCAGAGATACTCTCAACACTAATCTGTTCTAAGTCTCTAGTTTCTTCAATTATGGACACAATTGAATCATAGGGTTTAGTCAAACTTATCAGGATTTTTTGTGCTAATCTCTTTTCAGTTACATCCTCACCATATGTTTTCATTTGATTAACCACAGCTAATACGTGCGTACTCAAAATCTCTTCTAAGACCTTGTAATTTAACTGCTCTCACCTTAGGATCTCCTCTGTACTCCTTCTGCAGAATCTCCTAGGCCCTTTTGGCTATCTCTTCATTTGAGATTCTTGGGAAAATCTCCTCAGAAACTGCATTTTGAATTAGATTCAAAGCCTTGGCGTTCTTGATCTGATCAGCATGGCTTGCTGCTGTCTCAAGCTCTTCATTGTCATTTTCAAATTCAGGATCAGGTAAGCCTTGAGTGATAATTGTCCATAGATCGCATGCTTTCAGTGCTATTTTCATCTTTATATTCCAAAAGTCATAGTTTACTCCTGTGAATATAGGGATCTTCGGTTCGCCTCCTGCAGTACCAACCATGACTTGGCAGTGAAGGTAACTCCTGCTCGACTCCTGCTCGGCTTCACCACAGACAAACGCCCCAGAGATATGATCTCATAGCTCTGATACCATGTTGGATGACCAGACTTCAGTGGAATCGCAGGGGATGATGGTCGATTGCGATCGGTTTGCATAAGAGGATGATGATCTCTTCACGGATTGAGGTCGACTTCAGCTTTGAGCAAGAATAGCCACATACAAGTTATGATCTCTAAGCCTTAATCTCTAGCTGAAATCTTGAATCGAGACTAGTTTGTGATGCATTCAATTTCTCTATTAGATTCTGTGAGATCGGATTGAATATTGTTGATAGATTTTAGGTGATGATCATACGCACCATAGGTGTTTGTGAATATGCTTGTGTGAGTTTTCTGGATAGAGGGAGATGAGCTATGACTGATTTCTCCCGTGTGTATATATTTCTTATTGATTTCTTTCTTTTTGTTCAATACATAACAGCATTACACACTCTCACACACTTCTAAACGGTTAGGGATGATAACATCATCACTCTCACACACATTTGCACACTCCTTAATCTGCTCTCACACACTGCAGATTTCTAACTGCCTCACACACTCACAGCTCACACACATGCTTCAATTTCGTGCCTTAGTTTATGACACCTCTCAGCTTGAATCAGCAGCTAGTATGCTGGCAAGTCAGCTGCCAGTGATGCAGCTTAGTCACCAACAGAGTTTGCGCAAACCTGTAGCAAACCAGGTGTCAACCGTCCTGTATTCTTTGCTATGCAGCAATGGGAGAAACCTGATGGTCTCTGCTGCAAGGTGAATGTCGATGGGGAACTGATGCCTTTGAGTATGAAGCGTGGTGTGGGGCTGGTTGTTCACAATAATGAAGGAACCATGCTTGAGCGGGCCTCTGTCCCTCTACAGGGCACTTTTGGTCCGTCGACGGTGGAGCTTTTGGCCTTGGAACACGGGTTGCAGATTGCTTTAGACATTGGGTGCGTTGTTGTGCTGGTGGAATCTGATTCGATGGCTGCTGTTCATGCAGTAAACGATGATAGTAATGCTTTTGATGGTTTGGGTGTTGATCGGGTGATTGTTGCGGAGATTCGTCAGCCGGCAGGGCGATTTGGGCGAGCTTCCTGCCAGTTCCGGCCTCGTTCCTGCAATAGAGTATCCCATAATTTGGCAAGGCATGACCTCACGGTGCCTGAGACGATTGTATGGATGGAAGATGGCCCTGAATGGCTTTCTCACTTGATTGCAGCTGATATCATGTAGGGGTAGGGTGGTTTCTGAGTTTTGGCAGCTTGCAGGGATGTGTAGTTTAGTTTCATGTCAGTTCTGGTCTTGGAGCGGTATCAGGGTAGTTCATCATCTTGCATGACAGACTTTTGTTTTATCCGAATCTGCTATGTGGTTGAAGGAGGGACCGGGTAGGCTCGTCATAATCTTCGACGCTGACCTGCGACTTGGGTATGAAGGACTGCGTTCTGAAGTGCAGAGATACATTATGGTTTTGTTAATGTATGTTTGCTGGTGCGTGGTACTCTTTTCTTTTGTCGGGTTGAAAATGCCGGTAAGGTTTTAATGAGGCCATATTATACACCCGTGCAATTCTTGGTTGAATCAATGGAATTACCTTATCTCACAAAAAAGATTTGGAGTCTACGTAATAAAAAATAATTTAAGGATAGTTTTAACTTATATAAGTACATTCAAGAGTGTAACTATAATGAGGATTAGCCTCAAATTTTTATGAGAAATAAATTCAAAACTTCACACATAATACCTACATATACCACTAGTAGGGTCGGTCCTAAGGGCAGTCCAGTATAACGCCCTGATATATTTTTGTATACATAATTGATATATTATTATGACATATAATATTGTAAATTAATTATTACATGCAATTATTTATCCAGATGCGCGAGTTGGTTCACACATTTTTCTTTTGGGTTTTTTTTTTTTTGTAAGATTGTTTTTTTTCCCTAGAAACTAAATAACTTTTTTCAGTTTATTTTCTTTTGTTTTCTCTTGTTATAATTTAAATTTGTGTGAGGCTTTTTGAAAAGTTTATATATATATATATATATATATTGCTGAAAAACGCAGACCTGGAAAGTCCATGTAGACACCGTAATCGAGGTATGCTGGTTGACACTTGAATACTGACGTCTAGATGACGAAAGCCAAAAGTAAAACGGTGCGTTTTTGGAGGTCTTATGAAAATTTATTAGTAAAACTCATTAACAAATCACCGCGAAAGTAGAAACGTAGAGCATAGTACATTAATATGGTGATCATAAAGTTTAAACAACTACTTGAGTTATCCAGATTTCCGCACGGTCACACCCAAACAGCTGGTGTTAATACCAGAGCGACATCTATGAACTCCTCCTTGTAAAGCGTGATGCTAAGACCTAAGGGGCGGAAACAGAAGAGTGAGTAAACCTTAAAAGTTATTCAATGTAAAAGAGTAAAAAAAAAATTTGAACATAATTAACCCCTCAGTTTTGTAAGAAAACTCGTAAGCATACTAAATATAATATAATCATACTCACACCATGAGTATACACAAAGGCTCAACGATGTGGCGGATTAATACCCTGCAACGCCAGGATCGGAGAAACCCCTCAACGATCTAGCGAAGAAATACCCTGCAACGCCAGTATCGGAGAAACCTGAACGATGTGGCGGAGTAATACACTGTAACGCCAGCATTGGAGAAAGTGAAAACAAACCCGTAAAGTAAAATCCAAAATCCATTTTTGAAATCCTTATATCTTACCCTAAGCTAAATTCATAGAAAAATCGGGTATATGCCCAAATCCAATAAAGTCACCAATTTGTGTCGAAACTCAAAATCATGGACTTGACCGAAACCCAAAATCTATCGAGTCAAAACTATATAAAAACAGAATCCATAACGTCGGGCGACCGCCCAAAATGGAATTTCCAATTCATTATTGAGAGTAGTTAACAAGAAAGTATTTAAAAGAAAGCATTTCCAAAACAATACTAAACAAGAAAGTATTTAAAATATACATTTATGCATGCATGACAATTTACAAACCAAAGTCCATTCACCTGCTACGACGGGGCCTACCTCGCCCATACATATCACCTGCTACGGCGAGGCCTCTCTAGGTTTCTCTCTCCCCGTGCGATCACGGCACCACCGCCTTCATCTGCGATCCACTTTTGAAGTCTGTGTGGCCGGTGCGTGGGGCGTGGTCCAGTCTTCTACCTGCGTTGTGGCGATTAAGGCTCTTTCCAGGCCCACGGCGGCGCGTGTTTAGGATTTTGGAGCATTTCGAATTAGTTTTCTGCAATTTGGAGGCCTTTGGAGTCCGCTTAGAGCCCCGATTGAGTAATCCCAACTATAATGGACGACCACGGGGTGGGTTTTGGCTCGGGGGGTCAAGGGAGTTTGGTTATTGGTAAGTCAAAGGGTTCCTTGGGGCTAGGGCTTCCTTGAGTTGGTACTTTGTATGTATTGTGAACGGACTGGGTTTCTGGGATTGCAAGCCATGCGTATTTCTATGTATTACGTCATACCACAGATTGTGAGTGGTGGAAATTGAGAGAAATTATTAGGAATATATTAACATTCTTTCGAGGCTCGGAAAGTAAATGTTAAGGTTTAAAGGGATTTATCGAATGTCTTATCACTACGCATCTCTCGAAGCTTATGAATTTATTTTAAGGTTTCGGATCGAGATTGTGATTTGGGTTTTGACCCTGATGAATGATATAAGGTATATTATGGAAGGTTCCATTATACTCTCGGGATGTTATGATGTGAGGTATGTCAGGGAGGATTCCCTCATACACTCGGTGGGGTATGTCAGGGAGGCTTCCCTCATATGCGGGGGGAAATGTTAGGGATGGTAGAGAGGATTGGACTGAGGCTCGGGATGAGCCGAGATATTGAGCTACTGCTCTGGATGAGTCAGGATATCGAGTTACGGCTCGGGATAAGTCGAGATATTGACCTATGGCTCGGGATGAACCGGGATATCGAGTTACCACTCAGGATGAGCCGGGATATTAAACTACGGCTCGGGATGAGCCAGGATATCAAGTTACGGCTCAGGATAAGGTCAGTGAGACTCAATTCAACCAAGTCTTGAATATTGAATTGGATCAAATCGCTATAAGAAGGGTTCAGGGAAACAGAAGCCTGACCAAATTAGCTTATTCAATGAATAGCTATAGTGTAATAATGTAATCGACGATATGATAACCAAAGAACCTTTCGGTATGTGTACGAAGATTACGGTCACGAAGTGTGTCTAATGCCTGAGATGTGGAAAGGGTACTTTCGTCATCAGGGTTAGTAGGTGGTGTGGGCGGTGACCCAAATTGACGAGCTGTTGACGGTTCACACAAGGGTGACACACCAATTATCTAGTTTGATTATGGAAGAGGTCTTCGGGAGTAGTTTGTGAACTATTGGTATGTCCTTCGTTTGACAGGTGGTTGAAGGTCAATCAAGTACAGGGGAGGTTCTGTTGGAGTCCCTCTAAATTTTCGTTTGATGTTTCCAAAGATTAAGGGTATTTCAGGTATTAACTTCTATGGTCAAAGGCTGTTAGACGGGAGTAGGGCTTTTTACGGATTTCATATTGAAATTCAGGAAGGGTCCTGTCAGCCAACCTGAGGTGGCACGCACGCTCACGCGCCTGCTGACTTTGCTACGACGTGGCTCCTCCTGGCTACCAGGTAGAGGCCACATTCCACCACATTTCAGACACGTCACTTGTACGTGGGTTGCAAACCCACGACTGCCGCCGCCATACACGGTTGTCGTGCCCGCCGTACGCGGTTACAGATTTTTGGAAAATTCGCTGGAAAAACATCCAAACTTCCGTTTTCGTCCTAACGACCACTACTTGACTCGAAATTTAACAAGGATTCCAAAAATGTACCTCTTGAAGCTCGATTCCAAATGGAAACGCTCGAAATTTCCTGGGAACACATGGTGAATGATCAGTCATTATTTATGCAACATTTTGATGTCTTTATATGCCTCTCTTACATGTCTTTTGAATGCTTTTGTGCCATCAATTGTAGAAAATGATCAATCTTGTGAGACTTGTACAGATTTGGAAAGATAGGTAAATTCTGAGAAGAACGCGAAAAGAATGACTCAAATCAAAGTTCAGATGAAGGAGATGTCCTCATTTCAATATCAGGTCCTGAACTGGGTACTGAGTGCGCCAGTGCGCGTATTTTGAGTCCTTGACCAAGTACCTCAGATCATGCCATCCGAGTCCCAAACCTGTGTCTCATGACATCAAGTTCATGTTCTAGAAGTGCCAAGGTCGTGTTAGGACATGTCGAATACATGTCCCAAGAACTTCCCATTTGTGCCCAGCCTCTGCGCCCAAATCCTAGTTCTTGTGCACTAAGCCTAAAAACATGTGCGCCTAGCCTGAACAAAGATGCGCTTCTACTATGCTCATGGTGTCCCTCAAATTCGCAGTCCCAGACCCCTATGACGAAGACATTCGAAGGACCAACTTGTGTTCCCACTGGCCAACTTGTGTTCCCACTTGCCAGCTTGCATTCACACTCCCAACCGTGCTCTGATTGGTTCTAATAGATTTTAAGGACTTTGTAATTAATTAGAAGTACAATAACTATTCCAAAACATTCTAGGATAGGGTTTTTAATATCAATCCTTATAGGACAAGGTTTTCCCTTTGCCTATAAAAGGGAGCCTTTGTTCAGTGTTTTGGAGGACCATATTTTTAGAGATAATATTTTACACACAGATTATTAGGCGTGGAGCTTGGAGAAGAAGGCTCTGCCGTGGCTCTACTGTGCCTGTTCTTCAACAATCTCTTATGTAACCTTATTTTTATCATTGCAATTTAATTATGAATTCAATTATATATGTTTTAATCCCAATTATGCATAAGTTGTTCTTGTTAGGATTAGGGCTGCTTGAAGCCCTAACCATGTTAGTTTGTTAATTAGATTTAGGCTCTTGATTTTGATTGATATGCATGCTCAATAACTCTGATTACTGCTTTAACTGCCATTCCTTTATGCCTATGAGCTTTGCTACCTTGTTTGCATAAATTATTAATGCAATTGCTTGAGTGACCACTATATCATCTTGTAATTAATGAGCATCAAGAGGTTGAGGTTAAGAAACGATCTTGTAGTCGGAATTCACAACGCTCTAGGAATGCACATCGCTTTTCTAGGCTAGTGTAGTGTCATTAAATTATCTTTGTACTTCATGCATCATCTTAAACGGTAGGTGATAGACGTTCTAGAGTACACATCATGCTTAGAACATGCCAAGTAAGAGAGAATAATATATGTGGAGTGGGCCAACCATCGGGACCTTTGTATGGGCACTTAATTCAGAAGTTGCATAGTAATTAGGTCAAGAAAATCTTATTAAGGACTATAATTGGTTAGAGTGGATAGTAAGCCTTAATTCTCCTTAGTTAATAATCAACCTATCTATCATTCGTGCATTTTAATTTACTGTTTTACTTTCGTGCGTGTTTCTCAAAATCATAAACCCCCTTCCTTTGGCGCGTGTGTGTGTGTGTGCTTTTATCTAAGTTAATTAAATCTGAACTTAATTGGGTTAATCGTTGAGGCAAGTCCTCGAGGGATCGACTCTTGCTGTGCTACTATACTATTCTTATCGATTTGTGCACTTGTAAGGATTTTATAACTGTTATAATTAGATTCCATATTGCTTGTTCTCTAATTTTACCAATAGTGAACGCCAGAAATTTCCAATTTCCGGCCAAGCTCCTCCACCATCCAAACCTCCACCAAAACAAGCATGCAAACAGTCAAAACCCAAGTATTTCTCACCAGTAATCCAAAGAACACACAGTCAAGTCCAACCATTACCTGAGAAGACCGAAAAATGTGTAAAGCCGGCCATATTTTGATGAACACACCCAACTCCGTTCTTGGTCCAAACCTCGCCAAAAATGACATGCAAGGGGTCAGGTCAATCACTTCCTAAACGAAGTAAGGAAGCTAATGGAATCAAAATCGTGGTAGGAAAAAACTTGAACAAGTCGAAAACTACTCAGAGAGCATCGAGGTAGCTTTTTGCTTTCTCCTTGATTCTCTCGCCATGATGCAAGTCGACGGTGGAGGTTAACGTGGTTGGGTTCAGCTCAGCGAGGCGCGTCGATGGGTGGTGGCTGGGAGGTCTAGGTCATCGATTTTCGTCTGTGGTGGCGATCAGTTTGGTGGCTCTGCTTGGTTGCTTCTCGGCCGTTCTCGAGAAAAAGAGAGTGAGGAAGAGAGAGATGAAGTCGAGAGGGAAGAAGAGATAAAGAGAAATAGAGGGTTGAAGGGAGTGATTGTGGACTTGGGCTTTTAGAATGGGTTTGGTTTTTAACTTTGGGCCTAAAGTGATTTTGGGCTCAAGTTAAATTAATCCAACACCTTAAGAACCCAAAACCCAAAAATGTGCCCGTAGGGACATTTTGGTCAATTCAAAAATTCAAAATTGAGTTTACGGGACAGAGTGTAACAATTACAATATACGACACCTTGAGGGTTGAAAAATTGTGGAGCTCAATCTTGAAGGTTTACATTAGACCCCCAAAATCTTAAGACTGAACCTGACTACAGGCTCGTTTGATGAGCGTGATTAGATTAGATTGGATAACTCATCAAATTCAATGTATCTCGAATGTAAAAATGGATACGTTTTCATTGTAAGGGATTTAGAGCGTAGACATTGAAAAAACTTATCCAAGTTAATTTACTAAAAATAGTATAATGGGATTAACTAAGGTCCCATTTGGTATTGTTTTGTAAAACAGTTTTGAAATATTATTTTGTAAAACATTTTTTGAAATATTGTTTTGTAAAACGAAAACAACAAATAAGATTTTGTGTATTAAATATTTGATAATGCATTTGGCAGTTTACTCTGAATATGATTTTGTAAGAAGGAAAAAGGAAAAACTTGTTTGGTACAAATATATAAAATTGAAAAAAGAGTAAATACGCATTAGACAATGATTTCTAAACATAAATTTTGAAATAACAACGGTAGAAATGGTAATAGTAGAGATAGCGGTAAAGTGATGGGGTGGAGGTTGTGGTCGGGGTGGAGGCGACAATGGTGGTTGTGGGTGGAGATGGTGGTCCGGGTGGAGGCGACAATGGTGGTTGTGGGGTGGAGGTGGTGGTAGTGGTGGTGAGGTGGCAACGACGGTGGTGGTGGTGAGGTTGTAGGGGTGGGGGTGGGGGTGGCAGGGTTGGTGGTGAAGGTA
The DNA here is from genome assembly GCA_037349345.1 of Oemleria cerasiformis. Taxonomy (NCBI): domain Eukaryota; kingdom Viridiplantae; phylum Streptophyta; class Magnoliopsida; order Rosales; family Rosaceae; genus Oemleria; species Oemleria cerasiformis. The sequence continues at coordinate 399,423 of JAZGTL010000090.1, read as the reverse complement.
GTGGTGGGTTGGTGGTGGTGGCAGCGATAGTGGTTGTGGAGGTAGTGATGAGGTAGTGGTGGTGGTGGTGGTGGTGGGGGTGGAGGTGTTGGTGGCAGTGGTTGTGGGGGTAGTGATTATGTGGTGGTGGTAGTAGGAGTAGATGTGGTGGTGGTGGCGTTGGGGTTGGAGGTGGTGGTGGGGTGGTGGCTTGTGGCTTGTGGCTTGGGAGTTGTAGTGGTAGCGTTGGTGGTGATAGTGGTGGTGGAGGTAGTGGTGGGGTGGTGGTGGCGGCGGCAGCAGCAGTGGTTTTGGTGGCAGTGGTGGTGGTGGTAGTGATGAAGTGGTGGTGGGGTGGTTGTGATGGTGATGGTGGAGGTGGTGGTGGTGGTGGTGGAGGTGATGGTAATGGTGGTGGCGGTGGTGGCAATTGTGGTGGTGGCGGTAGTGGTGGCAGGGATGGTCGTGGTGGTGGTGGAGTGGTGGTCGTGGTGGTGGTGGTGGTGATGATGAATATGGTAATATTGTGGTGACTTTTTACTTAATATTGTATGTATTTTGTTTATTTTTTTATTTTGGTTGTATCCTAAAATTCAGAAAACAATAATATGTTATTTTATAAAGCGTAATCAAATTATTGTATCGTGTATATTTATTTTTCAAAAATTAGTTACCAACTATTTTTGTTTCTAAAAAATGAAAAATTATTTTGCAAATTAATACCAAATCAGCCCTTATTCACCCTCTTTGTAACTCTCTTCAATTCAATGAGAATCATCCCCTTTCAAAAAAAAAAAAAAAAAATTCAGCCATAAATTTCTTTTTACCACCAAAACATACCCATTTTTATATATAAGAACTAATATATAAACGACATTTCTCAACAATAAATAGTGCGTTTAAGAAAGTGACGCGTGCTGTCTTTTGATTCCTTTATAAGCTCTTCCCACCGTTCCTCCTTCTCTTCTTAATAGTCTCCCTCCTCTCCTCTCCTCTCCTTCTCCCCTCCAACTCAACTACCTCCGTTCCGTTTCCGTTTCCCTCCCTCTCTAAACATTCCGATTCCCTTTCTCTCTTTGATTATCCTTTCCAAATACAAACCCAAACCCTCCAAATCCATCGATACTCCCAACATTCCAATTCCATTCCCCTGTTTGATTCCGAATCCTACGGAATCTGTTTCCTCTGCTCCTCCATGGCCTCCACCCTGATTTCGAATCCCATCATAAACTCCGATCGGGCTCGAGACTCTTCTAGAAGGAAAAAAAAGAAGAAAATCCAATCCAAACAAGACCACCACGAAGAAGAAGCCCACGCCCACACCAAATGGAAGTCCGAGGCCCAACAACACCTCTACTCCTCCAAGCTCCTCCAAGCCCTCAGCCAAGTCTCCATTAACCCACCCGACAACCCCAACACCACCACCCCCAACTCCTCGTCCTCTTCTACTCCTCCGCGCCGCACCCGAGCTGTGCGCGAAGCCGCCGACAGAGTCCTTGCCGTTGCGGCCAAGGGCAAGACCCGCTGGAGCCGCGCCATTCTCACCAGCCGCCTAAAACTTAAGTTCCGCCAGCATAAACGACAGAGATCCGCCGCCGCGTCGGCTTCCGGGTCGACCCGGCCCAGGAAGCCCAAGTTCAGCGTTTACCGGTTGAAAGGGAAGGGCTTACCGGCTGTGCAGAAAAAAATCCGGTTTCTCGGCCGATTGGTTCCCGGTTGTCGGAAACAACCGTTGCCGGTGATTCTAGAAGAAGCGACTGATTACATCGCGGCTCTGGAGATGCAGGTCCGAGCCATGAGCCGGCTCGCCCAGCTGCTCTCCGGTTCATCTTCTGGCGCCGCCGGCTCCACTTGATTAGACGCCCTTGGCAAGTTGCCATGTGTCTGTCTGTCAATCCTTTTTTTATTATTATTATTTTTTCTTTTTCTTTTATTTTTATTTTTCGCTCTCTATCTCCATCTCTATGTGCAAGTAATTGTCATTTCTCCTGTTAAATACATGTCTAGAAGTTCTTTTTCCCTTCTTCTCTAAGTAATTCCATTTCCATCTCAAACTTCCATGGAAAAATTGAAGAAATAATGGAATTGATATTTTTTATTGGTTAAGTTTTTGGATCTTCTTCAGCTACTAAGAGAATACATAAATTTTTCAAAGAAAATTAAATTCTGAAATCATGAGAGGATAGCCTTAGGGTTCGTCTGGATTAGGATGAATTTGAATTTAGATAATTTTTTTATTTAAAATTATGCTAAAATTTAAATAAGAAGAAAAGTAAACAAAATAAATGAATTTAAGATGATTTTGTGCATATATTAATTTCAAATCCCTTTCATTAATTTTACATTTACTTATTTCAAACTTATTGAATCTAATATTTTCTAGTTTTTGTACCAAATTTTGTCATGATATGAACTTCAAATCCAATAAACGGGCATTAGAGTAATTTGTCAATTTGCTCCCTAACTTATACTTTGTTTTCAATTTTGTTCTTAGATTTTTATTTTAGCCAAATTCCCCAATAAACATTATTAAGAGCCAAATTTTCCTACATTCATTTTTCCTCACATTCTGTTCAGATTTTGAGATTTTCATCTAAACAATCGCATACCGGTAATTTTTTTTTATACATAAATATATTATACTCTAATTCTAATCTAAAGGAGATGTGGGATTTTTCACACTACAATGTACATAAATATATTTTACTCTAATTCTAATCTAAAGGAGATGGGGGATTTTTCACACTACGATATCATCAGGTTTCGTATCTGACACCACCGGCATGTAGATTAAATCTCTTACCAACTAAGCTAGACCTCTTTGGCAATATTCATTAAAATATTACTTTTTATTTTCCCTTTATAATGTTACGGAATATCTACTTTTGCAACCAAGTTGTTTGTGAATCTTTTCTTTATTAACCTCTAAAAAATTTAATTAAAAGTTAATTAAGATGTGACCATAAAAGGAAAATTGGACCGTGAATATAATTTTAAGAGAGATATTTAAAAAACAGCATAAAATTGCACCTTTAAAACGAACTAGAGAAGAGATTGGAGTACAAATAAGTGTTTAAGGTAATTGTCTTTAATTGAAGAGAGGAGAGATGACAGTTGAACTAATTTCATGGTTTGCTAATCATTTCTTAATTGTTTTGCACCTAAGTTCCTTAACGGTGCGTTTGGATGAGGAACTTCAAAGTTCTATGAAATTTGGATAAAATTAGTTAAAAATGAAGAACTTAAAAGTAATATGGAATTTGAAAATAAGACGATGCCAGACATATAGATGAGATTTATAAGTTACACTTATGGAGGTGTTATTTTGGAAAGTCCCTTTTTAGTGGGATTTATAAGTTACACCTATGGAGGTGTTATTTTGAAAAGTCCATTTTTAGTGGGATTTATAAGTTACACCTATCGAGGTGTTACTTTGGAAAGTCTCTTTTTAGTGATTTGTTATCCTCATGTGGTGCATGTACTTCCATACAATGCCCATATTTTGTTTTTAGTGACCAACTACTTACTTACCATGTCTATTTTTTGGTTTTTTAATACATATCTTAGTAATATAGTATAAATTTCTTAGAATTTTAAAGTTCCTCACCCAAACACACTTTAATCGAAGTGATGCAATTAACCTAACCCTTTTTTTATTATTGGGGAGTGGATAGATGTAAATTGAGCTATTATCAGGTTTGTATAAGAGTACTGCATCCATATGAAACTCTTCAATTTAGAACTACGTTTTTTTCCCGCAAATATTTATGTTATAAATGCGTCAAAATAGGTAACATGTACTTCTAAATAGATAAAAATAAGGAGGAGTTAGTTAGAAATGTGATCATAAGGGAGAAATGTGTCTTTTTATAATGGTTTATGAGAACAATTGATTTTAATAAAAGTTGAGTGGAACGAATAAGCTAGAAGATACAAATTTTAAGAAAACATTGGTGCAAATTGTACATTGTTTTTTGGGTTTAAAAACTAAATAGAAGAGTTGGAAATTACAAACAATTATTATTTTATTTTTCTAAAAGAAGATCGTTAGTGACGAATTACGATAGTCCACCATTTCAAAGCTTAAGTAATTTTCTTTTTGTTGAAGAGAGGAAAGGACAAGATCCAGACGACCTAGTTTCATGCTTTGCTAATTATTTCTTAATTGTATTGCGTCTAATTAAGTTCCTTAACCGAAGTCATGCATTTAACTTTACCTTTTTTTTATTGGAGAGTGGAAAGCAACAAGAGTAAAAAGTTTTATTAGATCATTTTTGGAGTGCATTCATAGGAACCCAGAAGCAACTTTTCTGAAAATATTTTTGTTAGAAAAAGTAGAAACGCGTCAAGATAGGTTTACTTCTAAAGAATTGATATAAGTAAGTAAACAAATATAAATAAGATTGTTTTGTAACTTTATTTAGTTGGAGGATGATTGAGCAATTTGCAAGTTTGTGGACACACATTTCTAAACCACTTAGAATGAATGACAAGACCTTTTTGAATGTTGTGGGGGGAGGGGAGGGGAGGGCCAATCAATTTGAACATTTGACCAAAAACAAAAAAAATTTGAACATGTTGTGATAAGAAATGGAATATATGACAAGTTTGACGAGTATGATCGTATTAGATTGAATAATTGTTCAGATATAATGTATTTAGAATGTCATAATGATTACGATTTTATTGTAAGATGATTAAATATAATTAGACATAAATGAAATTTATATTTTCTAATTCTACTATTTTAAGGGGATTGGATTGGATAGGATAAATATTCTTCTATGTATAATCCCTTTATTTCACCCACTATGAAAACACATTTATTTTTACATCCAAAATAAAATTGAAGTTATTGAGTTATCTAATTTAATTTAATCTCGTTCACCAAACGAGCCCATAGTGGCTAGAAAAAGGGACTAATTGGGTTATGATTTTGGTCATATACGTCTAAACATGCTACCAAAATGTTTACCCGTGTAGTAATTGATGGCTATGTAACGTAATTAGAGAAATAGAGATGATAACCGATTACTTACACGAGAGGTGATAAAATTGAAAGGTGGGGAAAGTGGGAATGCATATTAATGGGAGAGAAGGGATGACATGAGGTACAATATATCCATGTGGGTTGTCGTCCCCACCAAGGAATCGAAGCAACAGTGATCCAGATTTTGTGCTCACCTGCAGTTCTTAATTAACTGTGGAAAATGGTTATTTCGGCTTCTCCACAAACTTCCTCTCATCACTTCACTCACTGCCTACTGCCTACTTAGCTAGCTACTGTCCCTCTCATCTCCTGCCACGTGTTCCTCTTTTTAACCTTTTGAGTGCATTTGTAGTTAATCCATATACTGCATATAACAATTTTTTTACTTTCTTTTGCATGTTGATAGAAGAGTGAACGATAAAAAGTTGAAATTTTCTTATCACGTACTTATGTGTTTCGTATACTCTAATTAACTACGCAGATGGATGCAGCTCTCACCATCGCGTCGATTGTTTTCAGCCAGCAACCAGAGTCACTCACACAGACACACACGAGTGCCTTGGCTTTGATCTCACTATCAGTGGGGATTGTTGGGCATTAGGGTTGTGATGATTGATTGGGGCTAATAATAATTAATATAAACTTAACGAATAATGAAGGACCACGTACGTACACCGGAGTCACACAAACATTCATACAGATTGAGACTCCAGCGAGAGAGAGAGAGTAATAAGAATATGAGGTTGGGCGGGGTCGGGTCGGGTTTGATGGTGGATTGTTGAAAGGGAAGCTAGGTTGGTGATGATATATATGAGAATCAGAGAGCAGGTGCCAGCTGAGCAGTTGATACATAGATATGCACATGGTGGCATTCATTTCAATTGCCAATTTGGCATACAAACATCACACTACACATGCAACCCGGCCATGTGCCTTACTCAATTTTCCCCTATTTTATTTAGGAAGTTGATTTTGGCACTCCAAAAATTACTTGTTGCATTTCACTCTTTGATTTTAATGTTTTCTTATTTTTTTACTAATCAAACTTCCAAATTTACCCCTTATACACTACAAGAAAATCGAGGCTGCTCGACAAATTTTTCCAAGACAAAGTAGTATTCGCCGCGTAAATACATTTTGTCTGACGAAAGAAAAGGCTCGCCTGGTAAGGTGTTGTCGGGAAGAACAAGTTGTTGGGCGAATAAAATATGAAGGGTTAGCCCGACGACTTGTTCTATCCGTCGGGTAAGAGTAGATCTAACGACGAATATTGGTCGTCGAGTAACACTTGGCGTTGACTAAAGTTTGCCCGACGAATCATTAAACTTTGCCCTCCGAATCACTAAACTTTGCCCTCCGAATATGCTTCGTCGGGCAAAAGTCTAAACACACTAAATATCACATACGCTCATTTCTTTTTCTTCCTCTCTGCCTTCAACAGACTCTCACTCACTCTCTCTCTCTCTCTAACATTCACTCACTCTCTCTCTCTCTAGCTACAATCATCATCATTTCACCATTTTCACTACCAATCAAATCTCTTTCTCTCTCAATCATCCCATATCAATTTCGAAGATTTGAGAAATTTAATTTTTTAGTTTTGAAATTTTTCTTTTTAATTGGAAACTAATTATGTTTTGTGTTTTTGGAAATTTGTGGTTTATTTGAATGAATACTTATAAAAAGGTATGTGTGTTTGCCTCTCAACTTAATTTTGTTAAGAATTTTGGATATAATTATGTTAGGAAATTGTATATTTATTGTAGAAAATATGTGTAGAAATTGTTTAGAATTTGTGTAGGAAAGTAGAAAATTTGTTAGTAAAATATGAAAATAAAAAATATGTTATGAAATTAGGGAAATAGAAAATATGTTAGGAAATTAGGAAATTAGAAAATATTTTAGGAAAATAAAAAATATGTAATGAAATTATTGAAATTAGAAAATATGTTAGGAAATTAGAAAATATGTTAGGAAAATAGGAAAATAGAAAATATGTACAGAAATTAGAAAATTGTAAACTATGTTTTATGCATAATTAATATATGTTTGTATTTGTGAATTTTTTGTGATATGTTTTGTAAAGCGCTTTATGTAGTTCTGACAGAGTGAAATATGTTCATAGTTCATAACCGTTTATGCGAAGTTAATCGGGTTGATTAACTTCGTATAATGAAATTCAATGTAGACCCGTTTGAGAGTCAGTGAATCGGGTTGATTGACTAACTCTTGAATTGTCCATTTATTCGGACAGTTTGGGGGTGCGCAACTCTGTATTGTGTAGTTGGCAGTCTACGAGGTTAGGTTTCGATTATGGGAAATTCGGTTTGTATCCTCTTAATGTTCTCCGAATGCATACTCGATATTTGTTTATAATATCTACGTCATGTATTTGGGGAACTGTAGTGAGATGCTGCCAAAATTTCTCTCGATCGAAACTTAGCCCCGTAGGTCTCAAACTACACAGCACAGAACATGCACTCTCGAATGGGATATAGTCAAATCACCGGAGGCATAAGGAGACGAGCTATTTTTTATTTGAACTTGTTATAATTACGGGACAATATTAACTCAATTACTTACGTTGACTCTATGTTGTGAAAGCAAGCACAATGGACAGAGGCTGGATGCAAATGTTGGATAGATCTTCTTATCAATATTTGGATGGGATCGACAAGTTCATTGCCCTTGCACGTAGTCATTGCAGTGATGAAAGACGTATCAGGTGTCTGTGTCATAAATGTAACAACTGCAGTTGGATGCCGTCGAATGAGGTCCAAATTCATCTGTAATGGAATGTGATCGTACACAAGTACACTAATTGGATCTATCACGGTGAAGAAATATTTTCCGCATCAACATCTTCGGTTCCCGGGACCCGTCAGCACGAAAATGCTTTGGATGAGCGATGTGGTAATGATCAAGTCGTTGATTTATTAACCGATGTTTTTCCTCCCGCATCAGATGATATGGACGATGAGGCACCCAGGTTTCAACCCGAAGACTTTGAGCTCCATTACGAGAGATTTTTTAAAGAAGCTCAATGCGAATTGTTGTAAATCCTTTTCGATTCTTGGGGCAGTTATGGAGTTGATGCACATGAAAATTGAGTAAAATCAAACGAACAAGCATTTTGATCACATTATGGACATCATCATCCGAATACTACCAGAAGACAACCGTCTGCCTAAAGATCATTATAGCTCGAAGAAGCTGTTGAAGGGTCTCGGTTTAGGGTATATCCAGATCCATGCATGCAAGAACAATTGTGCATTATTTTACGGTGAATTTGAGGAGCTTGACAAATATCCCGTGTGCAATGAGCCTAGGCTTCAACATAACAACATTCCAAAAAAGGTGTTGTGTTATTTTCGACTTAAGCCAAGGTTACAAAGATTCTACATGTCGTCCCACACAGCCCATGATATGAGGTGGCACAAGGATGAACGCATTGATGATGATGTACTGAGGCATCCGGCCGATGGAAAGGCTTGGAAGGAATTTGATAAGATTTATCCTGAGTTTGCCGCGGAACCAAGAAATGTCAGATTAGGGCTTGCTACTGACGGTTTTAGTCTGTTTGGGAGTTTTTCATAGCCCTATAACACTTGACCGGTGGTTATGGTTCCATATAACTTGCCTCCTTGGAGTTGCCTGAAGAAAGGATTAACAATCCTCAGTACTTTGATACCAGGGCCCAAATCACCGAGTAATTCCATCGATGTGTATTTGCGGCCGTTGATTGACGAGCTCTTGGATCTGTGGGAAAATGGTGTCCGAACATACGACAAGTGCAGTGGAGAATTGTTCACTCTACGAGCGGCCGTAATGTGAACATTTATTGATTTTCCTGCTTATGGTATGTTGTCGGGATGGAGCACCAAGGGCTATCTTGCTTGCCCGACATGTGGACTAGACACAACGTCCTTTTGGCACACATCGAATGTATGCTACTTTGGTGCGAGAAGGTTTTTGTCGTGGGATCACCGATGATGAATGCAATCTGACTCATTTGATGGAAAATCAGAGTTACGAGCTCGACCAAGGTAGAGGTTTGGTGATGAGATATTGTCCAAACTGAACAGTATACATGACTTCGTCACATGAGGACCCAAACTAGCTGAACAGGAAAATTGGACGAAAAATAGCATATTCTTCCGGTTGGCGTATTGGTCAAAATTGAAAATCAGACACATCGCGGATCCTATGCACAACGAGAAGAATGTTGCTGAGAGTGTTGTGGGAACGATTTTACCCATTGAAGGCAAGTCAAATGAAAGAAAAAAGACTCGTTCGGGTGTGCAAGAAATGGAGATTCGGCCTAATTTGTGGCCAAAAATAGTCAATGGCAAATACATCATGGCTCATCCAAGCTATACATTTACGCTGGAGAATAAGAAAAAATTCCTAAAGTGGTTGCAGGGTGTGAAATTTCCCGACGGGTACGCCGACAACATTTCCCGAAACGTTAGCACCGACGGTGGGACCATGTCTGGTATGAAGAGCCATGACTATCATGTTTTGCTACAATGACTCATTCTGATTGGTATTCGTCCCTTCTTGGAGCCTGGTGTTGTTGAGACGATAGTTTGTTTGTCTCAATTCATCTAGATACTATGCGTCAAATCATTGGTAAAGGCGAACCTCGAAGCAATTAATGAGGATATTGTCTACATCATGTGCCGGCTAGAGCAAATATATCCACCTGCATTCGTTGATGTAATGGTGCACCAACTAATACATCTACCGGATGAGGCAAAACTAGCTGGCCCAATGCAATATCATTGGATATACCCAATCGAGAGGTATAACTTATTCCTATTGTTTGATAATATTTCCTTACTATCATGTATATATGTGAATCATAATGTATATTTCCTTGCAGAATGTTAGGTACGTAAAAGTGGTACGTCTGCAACAAGACACGTCCCGAAGGCTCTATAGCGGAGGTGTACATTGCAAATGAGGCACTGACATTTTGTGCAATGTACCTTCGGAATGTTGAAACTTTCTTCAATAGGGCCTCGCACAACGACGACGGTGGTCAACGTCCAGATATCCTATATGTATTTGCCCAACCCGCACGACCATTCGACACTGTTCTAATGTCGGAGCCGTTCACCAATAGTGACATGGAGGTGGCGCATTGGTTCAAACTGAAAAACTGTGAAGAAGTCTAGCCCTTCCACGAGCAGCACGAGGCGTTGATGAAGGTCCAGTATCCTTCGAATTGGGAAGAAATGGTGTTTCCATGTTAGTTTTCCGATCATGTAAGTCACAAATTTTAATGTCTCAATTTCTTAAATTATTTTTAAGTTTACCAATTTAATTTCTTGTGTGTATCTTACCAGATGCCACAACTGAAAGTTGACAACTCGCCAAATGAAAATAGAGAATTATTGCAGCTAGCCATTGGCCTATTTCGAGGAGAAATGTACACTGGTTGTCACGTTAACGGAGTTAAGTTCGTGTGCACAGAACGAGACGACAAATTTTCCAAGCAAAACAACGGGGTCTTTGTGCCGGGGATGGGGAAAATTGTTAAGTGTGGTTAAGGTGTTATACGCAGACCACAAGGAAGTCATCTTGTTCAAGTGTCATTGGTTTGATACGAACCCAAGTATCCCAAGTAATGTAATTAAAGATCAATTATGTACCTCTGTCAACACAAACACCCGGTGGTTTAAGAGTGATCCCTTCATCTTCGCTAGTACAGCGAAACAAGTATTCTATGTGGATGATCCTAAAGCTGGTGCTGGTTGGAGAGTAGCTGAGATGGTGAATCATAGAAATATTTGTGACTTGGATGACTGATACCATGAAGAAGATGGGGAAACAGACGATGTCAGGACCCGTCCCGAATTTCCCCTCGAAACCCGGGAAGAACCCTGATCCCATCTGACAACCTAAGGAAAAGTTCCCAAAATACCCTACACTCCTTACAAATTATAATAATAATAAATACTTTCACTTGTCAGACAAGGAATTCAAGCACTCAATAATTCCCGTAATTAATGACCAACCAAATACAATATAATATCAGAGTGTCTAAGTAGGATCAAGGGTACAATTTAGATATCCTACTCAAGTATAACTACACAGCGCAGCCGAAAGTACTAATGCCTCTGCCTCGAGAGAAGTGTCCGCGTCAACTCAACTCAACAACCTGGAGGGAATTTAAAACACAAAGTTGTGAGTGGACAAAAATAATCAGTTATAAATTATTTTTCGAGAAAATCTTACATTTTTCCCCCTCCATTTATAAAACCATGCATGCATCACATAAAACAGTTTATGATATAAAAACATCATCTGTAAATCACCGAAATTTCCATTTCTCTTTAAAACCACTTAGTTGGACTCACATAAAATATGTATAATGAAAATACCTCGTCGTCCACAGTTTGGTTTGAAAATCCTCCCCTAACGGAGTTTAAACTCTTTTAATTCAACCTGGATACATAATATCTCAAATCCACTGTTCCCGACATATGCACAACACACCAGGGTATCCCTTAAGATGTGTTAAAATCTGTACTACGCGTAGACAACCTCGCAACCCAGCGGAGCAAAACCCCTCAACACCAAGGTCGGAGAACCCTCAACAACCAGCGGAGCAAAACCCCTAAACACCAGTCAGAGCAACTGTAACCATCGGGACCGAAAACCAGTGAACCAAATCCGTATTTTGAAATCTTTGTTTCTTGGCCTAAGCCAAATTCTTTGAAACATCATTTACGGCCAAAATCGGTAAAATCTTAATTTCAGGTCTAAACCCAAATCACCGACTCAAATAGTTACCACTTCAAAACGATATCAAAATCGAGTACAAAAACTAGGCCATTTCTCTAAGACACTTTCACTGACATATTGGAAAACATGTGTCCAGCATCATTTCTAAATTCCAAAAATTCATTGCACCCATACATAACAGTATTTAAATCAAAGATACATTTATGCATGCATTATAGTTTATAAACCAAAAGTCCACTCACAAACCTGTCTAAGCAAGCTCAATCCCGAATTGTACGCTCCCCTGAAGTTCCTGGAGCAGTACCGCCTGTCCAAATTAATAATCAGGATTACCAGCTAATAATAAGAACCTTAAATATAAACCCCCTAAACCCCGAGAGGTCTACCTATGCTGGCCTAGAAAACGTAGCAACTTCAAACGCCTAAAACAACCCCTAAACGACGTCCGATCGACCCAAAACCTGCGCTAACAAGTCTGGAATGTCAAAAACTAGCTGTCACGCGCCACCATGGCCTCAGACTCGGCCCCACGCACCGACGGAAGGTCGGAACATGCGCCAACGCGCCGCCACGTGCCCTCACATGCCGGTCACGCGCCTGATACAGTGCCCACGCACCTGGACCGGTCCAACTCGGACCAACTCGGCCTGACCCGATCTAACTCAACTCGACCGGTTCAACTCGACCCGATCGGTTCACTCAACCTGACTGGTTCACTTGACCTGACCGGTTCACTCAACCCGACTGGTTCACTCGACTTGACCGGTCATCGGTGACTCGCAGGAGAAGACGACCAGCTGCTGGCGCCACTGTCTGGTTTTGCTGGAATCCCCTTTTCCGACCGAAACTTCAAGCTTTTATAACTTCCTCAAAACTCAACAATTTTTCATAAATTTTACGTATAAATCTATCTACTCGAACCCAGGAATCCAAATATGACCTTAAAACATCAAACACGTAACTGTGTAAGCAGGAAAATCAATCGGAAGATCCGAAACTTCCTATACTCGGTTCGGCTTCCCCCGTGGTCCTCTCTTTCGATCGTTGGTACAGTTGTGATCGTGGGAAGGAGTATAATACGATTAGTGGATCAAAAAATGGAAGTTAAAGCCTTGAATCAAAAGTTTACTTGTGAGTTTTGGGTGTGTTTTTCGCACGGGTTCAATGGTTTTGGGAGAAAATAGGTGGTTCAGAGAGATGACAATGTGATGATGAAATGATGTGGATCAGATTAATCTTATTTGGGTGGTCAAAAATATCTCCCTTCTATGACAAATTACCAAACTGCGCTTACACGTCTAGACCCATAACTTTCGTACACGAACTCCGTTTCCCGCGTGCCGCCTGTCTACGAACTCGTGAGTTCGAGACCTACGCAACGGTATCCAAAACACCACCTAAAATTTTCCGAAACAAAATTTGATTTCCACGCCCTTAACAAACATGGGTAAAATCGTCATTTTACATAAATAATTTACGTAAATCCAATGAGGATACTGCGCCCGCATTAAAGTCGCGGTTTCCCACGTGGTTTCCTCCACGTTATGATTCCTCCACAACACTTTAACTAGAGGAATACTCTTTCTGCGCAGTACCTTCTCCTTCCAATCCAAAATTTGCACTGCTTACTCCTCAAAGGTCAAATCATCCTTCAGCTCAAGTGGCTGCTCTTCCAATACGTGAGACTCATCAAACAGATATCTCCGGAGCAAGGATACATGGAAAACATTATGAACTCTGGATAATTCCGATGGTAAAGCAAGACGATATGCCACTGGTCCTATCCTCTCCAAAATCTCATAGGGCCCAATGTAGCGAGGACTCAGTTTCCTTCGTCTACCAAAACGTACCACTCCCTTCCAAGAAAATAAATTCAAGAACACCCAGTCTCCAATCTCAAATTCAAGATCTCTGGTTCGACGGTCTGCATAGCTCTTCTGGCGATCTTAAGCTGTCTTCAACCTTTCTCTGATGATTCTTATTTTTTCCTCAGTTGTATCCACTAACTCTGGTGTTAACAGTTTCCTTTCACCCATTTCGTTCCAGCATAACGGTGTCCTGCACTGCCTCCCATACAGTGCCTCGAAAGGAGACATCCCAATACTCGACTGATAACTATTATTATAAGAAAATTCCATCAGAGCCAGGTGTGAATCCCAGTTCCCTTTAAACTGCAGTACACAAGCTCTCATCATATCCTCCAAAACTTGGATTGTCCTCTCAGACTGACCATCCGTCTGAGGATGAAAAGTTGTACTAAAATGCAAGGTAGTGCCAAAAGCCTTCTGCAAACTCCGCCAAAACCTGGAGGTAAATCTAGGATCCCTGTCCGAACAATTGACTCTGGAGTCCCATGTAGCCGTATGATCTCATCAACGAACAATTTGGCATACCGACTCATCCGAAAATCTTCCCGCACTGGCAAGAAATGTGCAGACTTCGTGAGTCTATCAACAATTACCCATATCTCATCATGTCCCTTCCGTGTCCTTGGAAGTTTATACACAAAATCCATCGTAATGTGATCCCACTTCCATTCCGGAATAGGTAATGGTTGAAGTGCCCCATATGGTTTCTGCCTCTCTACTTTCACTTGCTGACATGTCAGGCATCTACTCACAAACTCAGCAATTTCCCTTTTCATCCCAATCCACCAATATTGTTTCCTTAGGGTATGAACATCTTGGTACCTCCTGGATGCATAGCGTAAGCCGAACAATGAGCCTCATCAAGAATTTCCCTCTTTAGCTCCAGCTCATTCGGTACGCACAACCGTCCATCCCTAACCATGGCTCCATCATCCCTAAGCGCATAGTCCTTCCTGTTTCCAGCCTCCAACTCCATCCTGATAATGCACAATGTAGGGTCCTGGAGTTGAGCCTCAATAATCCGATCAATCATAACAGGCCTCACATGGAAACTAGCCAATAAAACCCCCTGGTTATCCATGTCAAATACAATCCTTGCTCTACTGAACTCTAACAACAATGGTAGGTAGATTGTGTGCAAATGGGCCAAAGAACCCATGGATTTCCTGCTCAAGGCATCCGCCACAACATTGGCTTTCCCTGGATGGTACTCTATAGTATAATCATAATCCTTTATTAGCTCAATCCATCTTCTCTGCCTCAGATTCAGGTCCTTTTGGGTGAACAAGTACTTTAAACTCTTATGGTCGATGAAGATCCGACACGTCTCCCCGTACAAATAATGTCGCCAGATTTTCAGTGCATGCACCACTGCAGCTAACTGCAAATCATGTGTGGGGTAATTCAACTCATGGGGTTTAAGTTGTCTAGAAGCATACGCTATCACCTTCCCATGCTGCATCAACACGCAGCCTATACCCCGCAATGATGCATCACTATACACCTCGAATCCCCCAGTATCAACAGGAAGGGTTAATACTGGAGCAGAAGTCAACCTCCTCTTCAGCTCCTGAAATCCCTGTTCACAATCGGCACCCCAGTTAAACTTGACTCCTTTCCTAGTCAACCGAGTCAACGGGCCTGCTATCGTACAAAATCCTTCTACGAGCCGTCGATAATATCCTACCAAACCTAGAAAGCTCCTCACATCTGTCACTGTCCTCGGTTGCTCCCAGTTTGCCACTGCCTCAACCTTTTGGGGATCTACGCTGATACCCTCAGTCGAAATCACATGACCTAAGAATCCCACTTCTGTCAACCAAAACTGGCATTTACTGAACTTGGAAAACAAATGCTTTTTCCTAAGCATATTCAGCACCAACCTTAAGTGCTTCTCATGTGCCTTAGCACTCATCGAATACACCAAGATGTCATCGATGAACACAATCACAAACTGATCCAAATACTTTTGGAACACCCTGTTCATCAAATCCATAAATGCTGCTGGGCATTAGTCAACCTGAAGGGCATCACTAGGAACTCATAATGACCATACCGAGTCCTGAAAGCTGTTTTCTGAACATCCCCTTCCCTGATCCACAACTGATGGTACCCGGATCGAAGGTCAATTTTCGAAAAATATCTTGCCCCCTTAAGTTGATTAAACAAATCATCTATCCTTGGCAGAGGATACTTATTCCGCATCGTAGCCCTGTTTAGCTGCCGGTAGTCGATACAGAACCTCAGACTACCATCCTTTTTCCTCACAAATAACACTGATGCACCCCAAGGTGAAACACTTGGGCGAATAAATCCCATATTCACCAAGTCCTGCAACTGAATCTTCAACTCTCGCAATTCTGCCGGTGCCATTCTGTACGGTGCCTGTGAGATAGGTTGAGTACCTGGTAAAAGCTCTATGGTGAACTCAATCTCCTGGTGAGGTGGCAATCCCGGAAGATCCTCTGGAAACACATAAGAGAACTCACTCACCACTGGAATATCCTCCACTCTCATCGGAGTATCCCGAGAATCAAACACATGAGCCAAGTAACCCTCACAAGGTAGTACCCTACGATCTCCCCTAAACGTAAGTTCCGGTAAACCTGGACTCTAGAAATCCACTCTCTTGTCATAACAATCAATAGAGGCATGGTGCATAGTCGACCAATCCATCCCCAGAATCACATCAAAATCAAAAATATCTAAGGGGATTAAATCTGCCTCTAATGCATGATCTTCCACTAGCACTGGACAACTACGAATCACGAGATTCGCCACTAACATATTCCCAGTAGGAGTACTAATACCCATATCTCAACCAATCGGAGACAATTATGTATCAGCAAACAATGTAAAACCCCGAGAAATGAAAGAATGAGTCGCCCCATAAATATTGTAGCCCCTAATCTCTGAGATTTCTCAATGTCCGAACCTTCAGTAGCAGCCCTACTCTGAAGTACAGAAGTCAAAGTGTGACCCAATTGTTCCAGTGTTTGCCTCATATCAGGCTCCACTGTGGGTTCATGTGTGTCCCCACTGTTTCCAGACTGTTGACGGGACTCGCGTCTCGGAGGCATTATGCTGAAAAGAACTATAACTCATCAATACCAAAATAATTGTACACGAAGTGTACGGTCTACAGGAATTTAAACCTAGTGCTCTGATACCAATTGTCAGGACCCGTACCGAATTTCCCCTCGAAACCCGGGAAGAACCCTGATCCCGTCTGACAACCTAAGGAAAGGTTCCCAAAATACCCTTCACTCCTTACAAATTATAATAATAATAAATATTTTCACTTGTCAGACAAGGGATTCAAGCACTCAATAATTCCCGTAATTAATGACCAACCAAATACAATATAATATCAGAGCGTCTAAGTAGGATCAAGGGTACAATTTAGATATCATACTCAAGTATAACTACACATCGCAGCCGAAAGTACTAATGCCTCTGCCTCGAGAGAAGTGTCCGTGTCAACTCAACTCAACAGGCTGGAGGGGATTTAAAACAAAAAGTTGTGAGTGGACAAAAATAATCAGTTATAAATCCTTTTTCGAAGAAATCTTACATTTTCCCCCCTCCATTTATAAAACCATGCATGCATCACATAAAACAGTTTATGATATAAAAACATCATCTGTAAATCACCGAAATTTCCATTTCTCTTTAAAACCACTTAGTTGGACTCACATAAAATCTGTTTAATGAAAATACCTCGTGGTCCACAGTTTGGTTTGAAAATCCTCCCCCAACGGAGTTTAAAATCATTTAATTCAACCTAGACACATAATATCTCAAATCCACTGTTCCCGACATATCCACAACACACTAGTGTATCCCTTGAGAAATGTTAAAATCTGTACTATGCGTAGACAACCTCGTGACCCAGCGGAGCAAAACCCCTCAACACCAAGGTCGGAGAACCCCCAACAACCAGCGGAACAAAACCCCTCAACACCAGTCAGAGCAACTGTAACCATCGGGACAGAAAACCAGTGAACCAAATCCGTATTTTGAAATCTTTATTTCTTGGCCTAAGCCAAATTCTTTGAAATATCATTTACGGCCAAAATCGGTAAAATCATAATTTCAGGTCTAAACCCAAATCACCGACTCAAATAGTTACCACTTCAAAATGATATCAAAATCGAGTACAAAAGCCAGGACATTTCTAAAACATTCTTTCACTGAAATATTGGAAAACATGTGTCCAGCATCATTTCTAAATTCCAGAAATTCATTACACCCATACATAACAGAATTTAAATCAAAGATACATTTATGCATGCATTATAGTTTATAAACCAAAAGTCCACTCACAAACCTGTCCAAGCAAGCTCAATCCCGAATTGTACGCTCCCCTGAAGTTCCTGGAGCAGTATCGCATGTTCAATTTAATAATCGGGATTACCAGCTAATAATAAGAACCTTAAATATAAACCCCCTAAACCTCGGGAGGTCTACCTATGCTGGCCTAGAAAACGAAGGAACTTCAAACGCCTAAAACAACCCCTAAACGACGTTCGATCGACCCAAAACCTGCTCCAACAGGTCTGGAACGTCAAAAACTAGCTGTCACACGCCACCGTGACCTCAGACTCGGCCCCACGCGCCGACTGAAGGTTGAAACACGCGCCCACGCGCTGCCACGCGCCGGTCACGCGCCTGCGACAGTGCCCACGCACCTGGACCAGTCCAACCTGACCCAACTCGGCCTGACCCGATCTAACTCAACCCGACATGTTCACTCAACCCGACTGGTTCACTCAACCCGACCGGTTCACTTGACCTGACTGGTACACTCAACCCGACCAGTTCACTCAACCCGATCGGTCACCGGTGACTCACTGGAGAAGACTACCGGCTGCCGGCGCCACCGTCTGGTTTCGCCAGAATCCCCCATTTCCGACCGAAACTTCAAACTTTTCCTATACTCGGTTCGGCTTCCCCCGTGGTCCTCTCCTTCGATCGTTGGTACAGTTGTGATCGTGGGAAGGAGTAGAATACAATTAGTGGATCAAAAATGGAAGTTAAAGCCTTGAATCAAAAGTTGACTTGTGGGTTTTGGGTGTGTTTTTCGCACGGGTTCAATGGTTTTGGGAGAAAATGGGTGGTTCAGAGAGATGAGAATGTGATGATGAAATGATGTGGATCAGATTAATCTGATTTTGGTGGTTAAAAATATCTCCCCTCTATGGAAAATTACCAAACTACCCTTACACGTCTAGACCCATAACTTTCGTACACAAACTCTGTTTCCCGCGTGCCGTCTGTCTACGAACTTGTGAGTTCGAAACCTACGCAACGGTATCCAAAACACCACCTAAAATGTTCCAAAACAAAATTTGATTTCCACGCCCTAATAAGCAAGGGTAAAATCGTCATTTTACATAAATAATTTACGTAAATCCAATAATTCAAATTCCGGGTTGTTACAGACGATGACCAAATCGGTTACCAGGTGGATTTCTCGGCATCCACCCTAAACGTGGATGGAGTACGGACCAACGACATCATCCCACCAATTGCGATTGATGGCATTTTTATTGATCTTGGGGAATTAGAACAAATTGAAAGTGATTATGAGGAATCAAGTACTGTGCACATCTCGGCTGACGAGCGTGATTGGGAGGGGGAAAGCGAATCTGACACCGAATGAAAGTTATAAATAAATCATTTCATTTATATATGTAATATCCATCTTCAAATAAATAAGTGTGATCTATATGTATGTTTTATGATTTCGTTCACAAAAGTTTCAATTAATCTTTTATGTACTAAAGCCACAAACTTTGATGTCCTCATCCCTGATTCGGCTTCCCAACATTTCATCTTACTTGATAAAATAGTGTATAGAATTTTGGGAAAAATGGGTAATAACATTTGCCCATCGAATATATGTACCTTCGTTGGGCAAAGGCTTCCAATATCATGTGTTTCTCTGTTCGGTGGGTGGTTGCCGAAACTAGAAATGTATGACCGACGAATATTCATTTATCTTCGTCTGGTCATATATACCAGATTCAATTTACATTTAATTATTAAACAACATTTTTAAATTACGTATGAAATGAAATAGAACGATCTAACTGTCCACCTTTAGTGCACGTACTCATAGATCGCCTACGCAAAAAATTACCCGATTTGGAAATCCCGGAATTAGGTAAAGGAGTGCAACGTTTCAACGGTTACACAACGTTTCTTCAGAATCGGACGGCTTGAAATCCTCAAAACCTCACGATTTTTGACAGGCGAGTCCTAGCCACGTAAAACCACAAAATGAACAGTTAGATCGGTCAAATTTAATCTTTTGAATATCAATAGAGCCAAAACTTCGAAAAATATATTGAAGTTTCCTTCAAGTGTTTAAACTCCGTGATAAATATGCTTGTTTTACGATTTTCAATCACTTTTGAAATGAAATGGACCAATCTAACCGTCCACATTTATTGTACGTACTCATAGATCGCCTACGCGAAATATTACCCAATTTCGAAATTCCGGGATTTAATAACGGTGCGCGACGATTCAACGGTTACAAAACGTTTCTTCATGATCGGACGGCTTGAAATCCTCAAAACCTCACGATTTTCGACAAGCGAGATCTAGACACGTAAAACCACAAAATGAACGGTTAGATAGGTCAAATTCAATCGTTTGAATATAAATATAACCAAGACTTCAAAAAATGTATTCAAGTTTCCTTCAAGTGTTTAAACTCCTTGATGAATATGCTTGTTTTACGATTTTCAATAATTTACAAAATGAAATGGACGGATCTAACCGTCCACATTTATTGTACGTACTCATATATGGCCTAAGCGAAAAATTCCCAATTTGGAAATCTCAGGATTAGGTAACAATGCGCGACGATTCAACGGTTACACAACGTTTCTTCACGATCAGACGGATTGAAATCCTCAAAACAAGAAGATTTTCGACAGGTGAGGTCTACAGACTTAAAAGTAACTATTGAACGGTCAATTTTTTGAAATTCCATCGTTTGAATATCAATTGAACCAAAACTATGAAAAATCCATTGAAATTCACAAACTTAATGATCGAGACACATAAGCTTCGTAAAACATAACGATAACAATCGATGGGGCTTTAGGCATGTAAAACCAAAAAGTAAACGGTCCCGATCTTGAAAATTCTATCGTCGGACCTAGTTTTTAGATTAGACTCAAACTCAACAACATAAGCATTTAGGCGACGAAGTTTATTATTCGTCGGGCAACGATATTAAAGTCGTTGGGCAACGTGAACAAAACGTGCACTTTTGTTTTTGCTAAAATTTCAAAAATTCCGCCAAAATTTTCGCAAAAAGTCAAACTTACCGCGTATATTTGCCCGATGAACTTTGAACTTTTGACCCGACGAATATCCACCCGGTTTTGTTACCCGAGGAATTCATTAAAAGTTTCCCCGACGTAGGATTCGTCGGGCAAGGTTATTCAGATAGATAAGTCACGACCGACTCTTCTTCTTCATTTTCCTCAGTGTCTACCCACGTCCACCTCTCCGCAACACAGACCAGACCTCGTCTATCGAGGTCGCTAGCGTCCAATACCACTCCCTCCCTTTCTCGCTCTCTCTCACTGGGATTCCGCCTCTCACCCGGCCGCCGCAGCTCTCTGTCGCGCCACCTCTTTCTCTACCGCCACAACTCTCTCTCTCGCGCCGCCTATCTCTTGCCGACTCTATATCGCCGCCGCAGCTATCTCTCGCCGGCAGTCATCTCAAGGTCGAATTCAGTCATCCTCTCACTATATTGTTCATGTGGATTTATTATTGTTAATGTTGATTGTTTATATTTTAATTTTAGTTTGGATTGAAATTTGGTTTGGATAATATGAAATTGTATTGAAATTTGGATTGGATTTTGGCAGATTGTCTATTTTTCTCAAATTTGCAGATTGTGAATTTAGGGTTTTTACTTGAATATTGTGAATTTGGATTGGATTGGAACATAAATATTTGGTTTAATAAGTTTGTTTGGATTTAGTAATTTTGGGTTAATGTTGATGATTGTTGAAATTTTGATGTTTGGTATAATGTTGAAATTGGTATAATGTTATGAATTTTGCATATGATTTTTGTTATGATTTAGATATGAATTTTATGTGAATTTTGGATATGTGATTTTTATGAATTTTGGATATTTGAATTAAAAAAAAATTATGTGAATTTTTGATATAATGTAGGATATGTGAATTTTGGATATGTGAGTTTTATAAATTTTGGATATGTGAATTTTACTATTTTGGATATTATTTTTGTATGTTTGGATTAATTTGTAACTTTGATTTTATTCCCGAAATTTGGATTTAGAAATTTAGGTATAATGTTGTGAATTTTGAGTTTAGTAATTTAGGTTTAAGTTTGTTTGGATTAATTAGTATTTTAGGTTTAATTTTGGTTTGTGTTCGTTTTATTTAAAAAAATTAGAATTTGGTGGTTTTATTTTTTAGATTCCAATTTACTAATTTTCAATAAATTATTTATTTATTATTCGAATTAAAAAATGTTGGTTAATTTTATATGTAGTTTTGTTTTTATTTTGTGAATTAACTATTTTATATTGAAAATGTTCAGTTTTTTTTTATTAAATTAAAAATATGTTGGTTAATTTTATATTAATTATTTTAAATTTCTTATTGTAGATGTCGCATCGCACCTTGATCACATCTAGGACTCGCCCCCACCCTGATCCCGTTGATCATGCGGCAAAAGAGGAAGCCCATGCCTCAGTATCCTCCACAACGGCGTCCGTTTAGGCATCAATCTCGGATCATCAGTGACCCGGTGCGCGATCGACTCGTCGACAGCACAACAAGAAACGAGGGGAACCCCGTACCAACCCCCAACCCCCACAGGATGACGCCGGAGCAGACGAACTGGAGACTGTTGTCGAATCACTCCCTAAGGGTAAGTTGATTATTTTGTTTATTTAAATAATCGTTTTTATTTGTTACTCATATTATGTACGATTGTTCATCGAATTTGCAGGGAAGTCGGTGAACGTGCGCGGGATCAACCGGGGTTTGACATCCCATCGGATTTACAGGACAACGAATGCAAAGATCTCGGTGGTGCACGTACCTCATCTCAGGACAGCGGCCGTAAAAATCCACAGCTTGGTGGTGCATGACGTGGGAGCGATTCTTCGCACCAATTCCCTGATTATGAGGGATACTTTTAGGATCCAACCCCCAGAGGAGATCACGCGTTGTTAGGGAGAGTTATCGGTACGTGTTTCTCCCTTTTTTTACAATATTTTCATTATTTTTAATTATTTTACTAACTTTAATAATTCATGGCAGATCAATTTTGTGTTCAACCTGGTGGACACCGACGTTAGTAAATACTTGAGAATCCACTAGCAGTTACGGTATGCATACTGGAAGTACGAGCTCCACTGGTACTACAAGAGATGGCCTTCACCGGAAGAAGCTCCAGCAAATCGTCCAAAGGAGTTGGACGGGCCAAAACTGGAAGGGTGGTTGTGGTTGTGCTACCATTTCGTGTCCCCCAGCTATGTGGTACGTACTATCCACCTAGTTAATTTTTTTTTTTTTTATGTTATTTTCCATTTGAAAATATAATTTTTGTTTTTACTAATGAATAGCGAAAATCGGTTGTCATACATCAAATCAAGGAGAGAAGAAATTTAACCACCACGGGGGGCCGCGATCCTTATCGGCCCGACTGGAGGATCAACGCAACCCCGGGTCGATGTTCCCGGAGGTGGATGCTTGGGGGAAAGTGTACACTGACCGAGGCAACCAAGAGGCTGACAATATTCACGTAAGTTTATTTTTTGCAGGTTAAAGCTTATTTTTTAATTTGATAATTATATTTCTATTTAATATTTATTCGAATTTATAGGCGGCAATGGAGCAAGACGTCCATCAGCCACAAGTGAAGCTGACGCAGCAGCATCCCGACGTGTCGTTAGAGCAATAGCTACCGGACCCGAGAGGTCGATCGCCATCTTGGAGCGACGACTTGGTAGGCGTGCAAGGAAGATCATCCGGGGGGTGGGTGATGGGATAGTTCGGAATGTCTCATGTCGCTCTTCGAGTTCTTCTCGGGGAGGCAATCCCGAGGAGATGTCGAAGCTCAAGAGAAACTTAAAGACCCTGCAGGCCGAAAACACGGAGATCAAGGCCCAAAACGCATAGATCCAAGCCCAAAACGATCAAATCAAGGCCGCCCTCGCCAAGGTGCTTGACCGCTTATGTGAGCTGACCGCTTATGTGAGCGTGGGCTGGATGAGGTTCTGTCATAGCCTCAGCCCCCGACCCAATAGCCCGCCCAAGACCCCGACCACCCCGACCCGTCTCCGAGTTGTTAGAACTTAATATGTAAAACATTACTTTCGTTTTAATTATGAAAAAACATAACATTAATTTTTATAAATATTTTTTTTATTTTCGTTTGATTCATTTTATTATTTTAATTGTAATTGTTTTTTAAATATTTTAATTTTAATTATATATATATATATATATATATATATATATATTTATTTAATTAAATAAATTATTAATTTTTTTAAAAATATTAAGCTTTTGCTTGACGCACAATCATTTCGTCGGGCAAAGTAATATATTTGCCCGGTGAAACGTGTTCGTCAAGCAAAATATGTTGACTTTTGGATTGCTCGACAAATCATAGGCGACGAATGGATCCGCAGGGCAAGCTTTAAATTGCTCGACGAACTTACTGTTTTCGTCGACTAACCTCAAGCTCGACGGTGGTGGCCCGACGAACGTCTCTCAACGAATGGTCGCCAGGTTTAATGTTGCCCAGCGAATAGTGAACTTTGCTCGACGAGTATGTTTCGCCGAGCAAGCCTGCTCTTCTTGTAGTGATATCTTGATTTACTTTATTTTATAAAAATTTAAAATTCACAATAATTTAATAGCCTAACAATAAACTACAATTAAACATTAATATTTACTGCCGCCTATGCGTCTTTCTATTATATTGCAACAATTTTTTTGATCATGTACATATACAGTAAAGTGTCCATATAATTCAAGCAGTCTAAAACTGCATTTATACTTTAATGATAGAAGCATAATACTCATAATTGTGAAAATAGAAAGCGGGAGAGATATGAAGCGGGAGAGTACGGTTTTTCGAGAAAAAAAAAAAGAAATCCAAATGTTTTATATAAAAACAAAGAATTAAAAATAAAATATATTAAATTCAAAATGAATAGGGGTAATGATACTACCCGTCCCGAAAAATAAAAGTAGAAATTCAAATTAATTAAATAACCGGGAGTTACGAGTTAGATTAAAGTTTGAACTTGGACTAAAATATGGAGATGGACTTGAGAGAAGGCCCAAAGAAGGTTTTTGGGCCGTAAATGAGAGCTTGGAATTGCGAAATTACCATTTTCCCCTTAAATTCATGAAGATCCGAAAGTCACTTTTTTATAGAGAACTCCTTTTGGAAATTTCTTTGCCCCTTTATGTAGGTCTCGAGCTCACAAGTACATAGACAGGTGGCACACTAAAATCGGAGTTCGAACGAGAAAGTTACAGGTCTAGAAATATCTGGACGTAATGGTAATTTTGAAAAAGTTTAAAATTATAAAAACTCTCTCCTCTCGGATTGGTCACTCTCACCGTCTCTCCTCACAGACTCCCTTCCTCTCTCTTCTCCAACGACTCTTCTAGCGGAAAAACCCAGAAAACCAGCCGTCGAACGGCGGCGACCTAGGACTCACCGCCACCACCATCCTCTTCGTCCTTCCATGGCGAGCACAACCATATCAACGAGGGAAGCCATCGTCCACTGTACATGACCCAGGGAGCCGTAAAAGAACGTGGGTCTCACGGCTTTTGAGGGCTTTTCCTACCACCTTAGGTAACTGCGTTCGATATCGGTCTCATATTCGTGATCCTCTCATCGAGTAGATGGGTTTAGACATATGGGTTGTGAGCTTTGGTGAGGAAATGGAGAAGCTGCAGAAAAGCTTCAACCAGCCATTAAGGGCGGTTCCGGTAAGGCGCCGGCGAAGCCATGATAGGGGCGGCGACTGAACCCCGCAGTCGCGCCCCTAAAACCTCTAGAGAGAGTGCCGGCGTGTGGGGCCCTCCCCCAGCCTCATACGACTCGTGTTTTTGATGCTTTCGATGTTTCGGATCTGATGGAGTATATTTCAGGTCCATCGGAGTTCGTTTGGACTAGTTTTGGACGTCCTAAGCTACGAGGTTATTGTTATGATGTGTTTATTTCGGGGTTAGGATTTTGATATAAAAGATAAATTGTGATTTATTAATATTAATTACCTGATTTGCGAGGTAACACGTAAATGGGAAATCCGAAGAGTCATATGGATCAAGACGGAGCTCGTGGAGACTCTGGGAACGAACGTCTCGAGAGGCGTGCAATAGTGGATCCGGTCGGGTGATTTCTCCCCGACGTACTATGAGTGGATCTCTCTTCTCAACTTATGATTATAAACTAATATGTGAGTGGACTCCTTTTCCTAAATCTATAATTTGATATGCCGTTTATATAGTTGGATGCTTGATGATTGTGATGTGATTAGTGTAACTCTAGATTGGTTGATGATGAATGTTTCGATTGTGATGCTTGAAAATGTATGGCTTGAATAGTACGAATGGATGATGTCAGAAATCATAGACGATGCCGTGGGCTAGATTAGAGCCTGGTATATGATTGATAAATGGGATTAGGATATTAATCCCGATGGAAAGTTATAACTCCGAAATGAGTATAAACTAATATTATAGTGGTGGATCTCGAGGATAAGTTCCGAGATAGTCATATAATCGATGGAATGTTATAACTCCGAAACGAGTATAAACGAATATTATAGTGGTGGATCTCGAGGATAAGTCCCCAGATAGTCATATTATCGATGGAATGTTATTACTCCGAAACGAGTATAAACCAATACTATAGAGGTTGATCTCGAAGATAGGTTCCGAGATCTGTACTAGAATTTTGATAAAATGTAAATACTCCACAATGAGTATAAACTAGATAATAGCGGTAAATCTCAAGGAAAGATTCCGAGATTTATGTTAGAATATCAAGGAAAGATAAGTACTCCGGAACAAGTATAACTACTAATAGGTTGGGACATCTCGAGGATAGATGTCGAGACTCGCGATACGCCGATAATCGTGAGTACGAAGAATTATCAACACGCAATGAAGAACATGACGAGTACGATGGTCGAGACAGAGGGGTCATGTGGTGATGCTATTACCGAGGAGTTATGCCGGAATAGCACACGAGTCAGCCGTGTGGTTATGAGTCATGTTGTGATGCTATCGTCGAGGAATCATGTTGGCATAGCACATGTGTCAGTCGTGTTTTCATGGGTCATATAATGGTGCGATGATTGCCGATGACTTATGCCGGCATCGCACATGAGTCCTATGTTAGTGAGATGATTGTCGAGGATTCATGCCGGCATACCATATGAGTCGTATTGTCGTGCGAGGATTGCCGATGAATCCTACCAGCATAGCACATTAGTCGTATTGTTGTGCGAGGATTACCGATGAATCATGCCGGTATAGTACATGAGTTGTATTGTCATGCGAGGATTGCCAATGAATTATGACGGCATGGCACATATGTCAGTGATGGTATGCCATATGGTGCCGCTGGTGTCGTACCTGTCTGTAGGCCACAGACCAGCCTCCACGTGATCGTTCACCTGCGCATGCTCTATACTAGTTAAATGGCTCTAGTCCTATTCCCAAGCCTTAAGTGTATAGTGGTCCCAGGCTCCTAAGGGAACTCGTGGTGATGGTGCTTGCACACAGTCATTCACGTGGTCGTGGTACGAGCGAAGACACCCAGTCATGTCACATGCGCATGACTCGTGCGGCTACAGTGCCATAGGGATACCTATGTGTGTATGATGCCAGCCGATGACACATGCCTACTGATGTCAGCCGACGATACATGCCAGCTGATGATGTGACATTCCAGCCGATGTTACATGCCGGCTGATGCCAGCCGATGACACATGCCAGCTGATTATGTGATATGCCAGTCGATGATACATGCCGACTGATGCCAGCCATAGGTTATGTCGACTGATGACGCGATATGATAGCCGAGGTGACAAGCCGGCTTATGTAACACACCAGCCGAGGGTGATGCTGGCTGATGCGATATAATATACGAGCCGATACGATACGAGAGCCGATGGACTTATCGGCTATATGATATGATGACAATTGTCATGGCTAACGAACAGAGTTCATGTACCAGTGAGGGTCATTGGGTATGATGTGGGTGGTGACCTCGATTGTTGAAACTGTGTTTTGTATGGACAATGTATCCTTGAGATGATCCATGCCATTATAGAAAGGCGATGGTATCAAAGTATTACTAGTCATGTCATCCATAGGATGTGATGTCTCATCTTCAATGTATGAAGATTCAATGTTTGGATGTTAATGGTAGGCTTATCTTGTGAATGTGTCGAATAGGTGTGAATGCTAACCCTCCGGGGTTATTCGATTATTATATTGTTATAATATTGTCGCATGCTTTGCTTGCTAAGTGGTTAACATGGAAAACACTCACCCTTATTTCCTTTTACACCCCTCAAGTCATCTTAGGTGTTCGCAAATTCGAGGAAAGATGCCATCAACTCTGGCATTTTGTTGTCGTCTAAGGTATTATCGGTTAGCATTTGAACGCTTTTAATTATGATAATTTATTTTGTAAACATGCTCTGGGACGCCGCTGTCACGGTGAAACGGTAATTTAGTATTTACTATCTACCTTTCACTAAACTTCCTAAAACGCAAAATTTTAGTGGGTTTTCGTCATCTGGACTCATCGTCCAAGTGTCGGCCAGCACTGGTGACTCCGATATCCAGTTGGATTTTCAGAGCGGGGTGTATCAGGTAAGTTTGGAAGTTTGATTCATGAAAAAATAAAAAAACATTAAAGTGAAAAAGTAGAATGCAACAAGTAATTTTTGGAGTACCAAAATCAGTTCCCTTTTATTTACTTCATCTTTTCTCATTTTTTTTACTCCAACTTTTTACTTCACTCCGGCCCTTTCACCATTTCTATCGGAATTTCCCAATTAATGTACATATATGTTACTTTAAAGTAATATGATATTGATTTCATCTTGATCATGAGTAACCACAACAACCTTAAAACATTGTGTTTTAATTTGACAGGTAAGAAGGAAACATCGTAATGGATATCCGAGACATTATAGCCAGCTTAATTTGTAAACAAGTTTTAAATTAAGGTTTTATCACCACCCACCGCCGCCACCAGATCTCTTTCGGTTTTTTTTTTTGATATAGTAATATTTAAAGAAGGGATTACATGCATTATCTATAATGAGTATTGATCTTGCTTTTTACGAGAGTCGAATTAAAAAAAACTTACATTATATGTAAAAAGAAATATCATTAGACCGTAGTATAAGTGTCCCACCAAATCTCATTTCATTCATCTATATGTCCTCCTGCATGCATTAATCCACAGAACACTTCGGTTTCATCATATATAATTATATATTCCAAATATCATCATACATATACATGTCTTATAATTTCTTTATGAATCAATTATACCTTTCACCCTATTGATTTTTTGGGTTGTCTTCTCGACCACAACCCTCATCCATAACTAATATCTAACAAACCCTCAACTTTAGATTCTCATCCAACTATCTTAACTTGCATTATAATTATTAGCTAAATTGCTTACGTTTTTTTGTTTTTCATTCTTTTCTTCTTACTTAGCGAATTTTTGGTATATACATGTTATAATAATCAAATAATTTTTAAATTATCATCTCATGATCATTTTTACAAAAGTTCAATAAAAAAATTGGAATTTTTTAATTTAGTTATTATGAGGATTTTAATTATTAGTAAAATCATTGATTTGTTTGATATTTATAAATGATCAAATGTTCTCCAATTTCATTGATTTTTATGAAAATGATCATAGTTTAGAGATTAAACGGTTAGTCACGAGCAAGTGGTCCAGTGGAAATTCGGGTTTCAAGTCAAGTTTGCTCCTTGGTCTTGGGTTCGAGACACGAAACTGACATTTGACATGTGGCCAGGGGGAGACTGAAATGTCTCTGTCAGTCTTCCCGACCCCCGCGCAGATTATTTCTTAATTAAAAGTTTTGGGATACTACGTGTCACTGACAAAAAAAAAAAATTAAATGGTACTTATGTTTATCACATATGTACTACATGGTTAGTTTACTAATTAAACGAAAAATATTGAATAAAGAGGGACACGAGTATTATCCAATTATAAAGGTTAAATTTGGTAAGTACTTGATTCCTTTCTGGTAATCAAACGGAGCATTCTCATTCACCTCTTTTAACTGCCAGCGATATTGTCCTACTATTCATTATTGTTTGCATGGTTTCGATTTAATCAGTGTATAACAAGAATCACAAAATAAATATACGTTAATTTAAAGACAATAAATCTCATGATAATGTTCATCACCAATTAGAAAGTGACACACCCTAATCCGAAAATTAGCTGGGTCACATCACTAATAATTCAGATCAATCGCGAACCACAGTACTAATTGTTCGAGAAGGCGCTTTGAAACGCAAAATCGGAATTTATGATTATTAGATGTACTCAACGACACGACTTACCCTAAAACTATGCTCTAATACCAAATTGACACACTCCGACCTGGAAACTAGTTGGGGTCACATCACTAGTAGTTCAGATTAGTCGCTAACCACAGTACTAATTGTTCGAGGAGGCGCGCTGACAAGTAAAATCAGAATTTATGATCACCAATGTAAACTACTATGCTCCGCGTTTCCGCTATCGCGGTGACTTTTGTTGTTTAGTTTTTACTATTTACTTTTCACTCAACTTCCTAAAACGTACCATTTTACTTTTGGTTTTCGTCACCAGGGACCCAAAGTCCAAATGTCAGCCATCACATCTCGATTTTGGTGTTCACGTAAACTTTTCAAGTTGTGGTTTGTCAGAAAATGTATTACACTATCAGAAATTTGAGGTTGCCCGACAAACGTTTACCCGACGAAGTATTTTTCGCCGCGTAAATATAGTTTGCCCAAAGAACCCGAAGGCTCGCCGGGTAAGGTGTTGGCGGGAAGAACAAGTTGTTGACGCGTAAAATAGTAAGGGTTTGTCCGACGAGCTGTTCTTCCCACTGGATAAGATTAGATATGATGACGAATATCAGTCGTCGGGTAACACTTGGCGTTGACTAAATTTTGCCCGACGAATCATTAAACTTTGCCCTGCGAATATACTTCGTCGGGCAAAGGTTGCCAATATCATCACCTATTTCTCTGTTCGGCCGGCGGTTGCCGAAACTTGAAGTATTTGCCCGACGAATATACTTATAAATCCGTCGGGCTAAGTCTGCCAATATCATCACATGTTTCTTTGTTCGGCCGACGGGTGCCGAAACTTGAAGTATTTTTCCGACGAATATTCATTTAGCTTTGTCGAGTCATATATACCAAATTCAATTTACATTTATTTATTAAACACCTTTTTAAAATTACATACGAAATACAATGGACCGATCTAACCGTCCACATTTATTGTAGGTACTCATAGATCGCCTACGAGAAAAATTACCTAATTTTGAAATCCCGAGATTAGGTAACGGTGTGCGACGATTCAATGGTTACACAACGTTCCTTCACGATCGGACTGGTTGAAATCCTAAAAACATCAAGATTTTCGACGGGTGAGATCTAAGCACGTAAAATCACAAAGTGAACGGTTAGATCGGTCAAATCCAATCGTTTGAATGCCTTTAGAATCAAAACTTCGCAAAATGTATTGAAGTTTCCTTCAAGTGTTTAAACTCCTTGATGAATATGCTTGTTTTACGATTTTCAATAATTTACAAATTGAAATGGACCGATCTAACCGTCCACATTTATTTTAGGTACTCATAGATCGCCTACGTGAACAATTACCCTATTTTGAAATCCCAGGATTAGGTAACTGTGCGCGAAGATTCAACGGTTACACAACGTTTCTTCACAATCAGACGGCTTGAAATCCTCAAAACATCAAGATTTTCGACGGGTGAGGTCTACAGACTTAAAAGTAACCATTGAGCGGTCAATTTTTTGAAATTCCATCGTTTGAATATTAATTGAACCAAAACTACGAAAAACCCAATGAAATTCACAAACTTAACATTCGAGGCACATCAGCTTCGAAAAACATGACGATAACGATCGATGGGGCTTTAGGCATGTAAAACCAAAAATTGAACAGTCCCAATCTTGAAATTTCTATCGTTAGACCTAGTTTTTAGATCAGTCATAAATTCAACAACATAATAACTTAGCCCGACGATAGAAATGTAATCAGTCGTCGGAAAACCATACACACGTTGTGGGGCAAAGTAAACAAAATGCGCACTTTATTTTTTGCGAAACTTTTCGCGAAATTCAAAATTACCCCGTATATTTGCCCGACGGAATGTGAAACTGTTTCCCGACGAATATTCACCGCCTTTTGTTACCCGACGAATTCATTAAAAGTTGACCCGACGTAGAGTTCGTCGGGCAAGGTTATTCAGACAGATAAATCGCGACCGACTCTTCATCTTCTTCCTTCTTCTTCATTTTCCCAGTTTTCTCCCGATCGACCGCCATCTCTTTACAACACAACCAACCCTCTCTGTGGTGGTCGCCGACGTCCAATACAACTCCCTCCCTTTCTCGCTCTCTCTCATTCGGACTCCGCCGGTTACTCTGCCGCCACGGCTCTCTCTTGCGCCTCCTCTCTCTCGCCGCGGTTAGGTCGGACCGCTGCACCTCTCTCTCGCCGGTCAAAATCTCAAGGTCGAGTTCGTTCTCCCTCTCTCTTTACTGTTAATGTGGATTGGTTATTGTTAATTTTGATTGTTTATATTTTAATTTTAGTTTCAATTGAAATTTCAATTGAAATTTAGTTTGGATATTATGAAATTGTATTGAAATTGGAATTGAAATTTGGATTGGATTTTGGCAGATTGTGCATTTTTCTCCAATTTGCAGATTGGGAAATTTTACTTGAATATTGTGAATTTGGATTGGATTGGAATATAAATATTTGGTTTAATTACTAAGTTTGTTTGGATTTAGGAATTTAGGGTTAATGTTGAAGAGTTGTTGAAATTTTGGTGTTTGGTATAATGTTGAAATTGGTTATGAATTCTGCATATGAATTTTGCATATGATTTTGCATATGAATTTTATGTGAATTTGGGATATGTGAATTTTATGAATTTTGGATATTTGAATTAAAAAAAATTTATGTGAATTTTTTATATGGTGTAGGATATGTGAGTTTTTTTAATTTTGGATATGTGAGTTTTTTAAATTTTTTATATGTGAATTTTATGATTTTCGATATTATTATTATTGTATGTTTTGGATTAATTTGTAAGTTTGATTATATTCCCGAAATTTGGATTTAGAAATTTAGGTATAATGTTGTGAATTTTGAGTTTAGAAATTTAGGTTTAAGTTTGTTTGGATTAATTTGTATTTTAGGTTTAATTTTGGTTTGTGTTGGTTTTATTTTAAAAAATTAGAATTTGGTGGTTTTAGTTTTTAGATACCAATTTACTAATTTTCAATAAAAAAAATTATTTTATTTATTTATTTATTATTTGAATTAAAAAATGTTGGTTAATTTTATATGTGGTTTTGTTTTTATTATGTGAATTTAATATTTAATATTAAAATGTTTGGTATTTTTTTTAAATTAAAAATATGTTGGTTAATTTTATATTAATTATTTTAAATTTCTTATTGTAGATGTCGCATCGCACCTTGATCACATCTAGGACCTGCCCCCGCCCTGATCCCGTTGATCTTGAGGCGGAAGAGGCAGCCCCTTAGCCTCGGTTGATTCAACAGCGGCGTCCATTCAGGCGCCGATCTCGGATCATCAGCGACCCGGTGCACGATCGGGTCGTCGATAGCACAACAAGAAACGGGGGGAACCCCGTACAGACCCCCAACCCCCACAAGAAGACGCCGGAGTAGACAATCCTGCGATTGTTGTCGGAGCACTCCCTAAGGGTAAGTTGATTATTTTGTTTATTTAAACAACCGTTTTTATTTGTTATTGATATAATGTAGGAATATTCATCGAATTTGCAGGGAGTCAGTGAACGTGCACGGGATCAACCGAGGTTTCACATCCCAGCGGATTTGCAGGACAATGAATGCAAAGATCCCGGTGGTGTACGTGCCTCGCCTCCGGTCAGCTCCCATAAAAATCCATAGCCTGGTGGTGCATGACATTGGCGCGATTCTTCGCACCAAGTCCCTGATGATAGGGGATTCTTTTAGGAACCAACCCCCATAAGAGATCACGCGCTGTTGGGGAGAGTTATTAGTATGTGTTTCTCCATTTTTTTACATTAATTTCATTTTTATTAATTATTATAATAACTTTAATAATTTATTGCAGATGAATTTTGAGTTCAACCTGGAGGACACCGACATCAGTAAATATCTGATAAAGCACTAGCAGTTACGGTACGCTGACTGGAAGTACGAGCTCCACAAGTACTACAAGAGTTGGCCTTTCCTAGAGGAAGCTCGGGTAAATCCTCCAGAGGAGTTGGACGGGCCGAAACTGGCTGGGTGAATGTGGTTGTGCAACCATTTCGTGTCCCCCGCCTATGTGGTACGTACTATCCACCTAGTTAAATTATTTATTTATTTTTTATGTTATTTTTTTGAAAATATAATTTTTGTTTTTACTAATGAACAGCGAAAATCGGTTGCCAACACATCAAACCGGGGAGCAAAAAAATTCAACCACCACCGGGGGTCGCGATCCTTATCGGCCCAACAGGAGGATCGGCGCATCGCTGGGTCAATGTTCCCGAAGGTGGATGCCTGGGGGCAAGTGTATGCTGGCTAGGGCAACCAAGAGGTTGACACTATTCACGTAAGTTTATTTTTTGCAGATTAAACATTAATTTTTAATTTGATAATTATATTTCTAATTGATATTTATTCAAATTTGTAGGCGGAGTGGTGCAAGACGTCCAGCAGACACAGGCTGAGCTCCTGCAACAGCATCCCGATGTGCCGTTGAAGCAGTAGCTACTGGATCCCGAGAGGTCGATTGTCATCCTAGAGCGACCACTTGGTAGGCGTCCAGGGAAGATCGTCCGGGGGGCGGGTGATGGGATAGTTCGGGATATCTCTAGTCACTCTTCGAGTTCTTCTTGGGGAGCCAATCCCAAGGAGATGTCGGAGCTCAAGAGAAACTTCGAGACCCTCCATCCCGAAAATGCTGAGATCAAGGCTCAAAACACGCATATCCAGGCCCAAAACGATCAAATCAAGACCGCCCTCGCCATGGTGCTTGACCGCTTAGGTGAACGTGGGCTGGATGAGCTTCTGTCACAGCCTCAGCCCCCGACCCAATAGCCCGCCTAGGACCCCGACCACCCCGACCCGTTGCCGAGTAGTTATAATTTAATATGTAACACATGTATTTAGTTTTAATTATATAAAAACATAACATAAATTTTTATAAATATTTTTTTTATTTTCATTTGATTCGTTTTATTCTTTTAATTGTATATTTTAAAAATATTTTTATTTTAATTATATATATATTTAATTAAATAAAGTATTAATTTTTTTTAATTATTAACATTTTGCCCGACGCATAATTATTTCGTCAAGCTACTAACCAATTTTGCTCGGTGAAATGTTATCGTCGGGCAAACTATATTGACTTTTGGATTGCACGACAACTCATTTGGGACGCATGGATCCACCGGGTATTTAGCTTTAAATTGCTTGACAAATTTACTGTTCCCGTCGGCTAACCTCAATCCCGACGGGTGTGGCCCGACGGACGTTACCCGACGATGAATCGCCGAGTTTAAAGTTGTCCGACGAACGTTGAACTTTGCTCGACGAACACTTTTCGTGGGACAAGACTCATTTTCTAGTAGTGTTAAAAAGTGCAATCTGTTGATGGGGCATTAGATTCAAGCATTAATTAATTAGTCTAGCGTCCAGACCCACTGAAAAATCCTAAGTTAACTTAGCCGAAACTCCATGAAAAACATATGTAATCATAAATTTCTTTGTTGCCGGCTCCACACCACAAAGCATCATATCATTAGTCGCGTGCATGTGGTTTCATCGCAGTTTATTGGCGCCACTTAACATTACCAGTTTATTGGCACCACTTACATAAAATAATTAACTGCAGTTACCATGAAATAGTGTTAATGAATTGAATTTGCATATATTTTATCTGCTTCCCCTTACATAAAAGCAAATTCATTTTCTTATAACGGTTGCGGAGAGAAATGCCAACGAAATTTTTATATGAATTTTTTATTATTTTTGAATCGATGTAAATATCACTCAAATCCAAATCCAAATTAAAATCGTTAAAATTTTAATAACTCGATACGATTTGTATTTTCGAAAAATAGAATTGAAACCGTTCCAATTCAAATTGTTATTAACGATTTGGTTTGAACCGGTTTGAACGATTTAGACATAGAATTCTCATGTAATTTGTTCACTAAAAAGACACCTCCAAAACATAATTGTTACCAAAATTCCACAATTTTCATCAAGATTTCATCATTCATTCACATGAAGATTTAATTTATACATATCAACAAATTAAAATTTTCAACATTTTAATAAACTTCAAATATGGCGGGTTATGTTTAAATATAACTTAAATTTGAAAGTAACAAAAAATGGGTAAGGATTAAGTGAGGTAGGGTAGTAATGAATACTTATATTAAGATATTATAGAGTGAAAAATATTAATTAATAAATAAAATTAACGGTTCGGTTTGGATTCCAACGATTTTCAAAATGAAAATTCAAAATCAAACCGTTACTAACGGAACATTTAGGATTTTCAAACCGTTTGACTTTTTTCCGGTCAAATCCAAACCGGAGTGTCATAACGGTTTGAATCGAATTGGTTTCCGATTTTAATGAATGTAATATTAATTATTATGCTAAAAATTGTAAAATAACATCAAATTTGTGTAAAAAAGTTTAGCAAAATAAAACCTGGTTAGTGCTTTCCTCTGTACTGCACTATATTTGTTTAAGTAGCTAGTAGTTCTTTGTTCCAGTTAGGTAACACAAACAAATACCATTACTAATTAATCCTCCACTCATTTTTATTTAAGTATATTTTCTTTGTGCTCACTTTTTGTGGCTCTGTATGTGGAATCATGCTTTAAAAAGTTGTGATTTTAGTTGCTTTCAATCAAGTTAACCATATATGTATCAATGTATAGTGAAAAAGAGTCTCTCTTTCACACTTCACACTTCACACTTCGATACATAATTCCCAAAGGTTGAGACAAGACCATAGACTAGACTTCGAATATCGATTCTTTGGTGACAAATATAAAGATTAGACTTCAAATATTTATTTTTTGCTATAAATATAAAAAATAATACATTATATTAATGAGAATATTTTTTATGTGATTGCGAGCTCTTAATATATTAATTAAATTCACAGTTAAAAGTTAAAAATTACTCACGTTTTTTGACAAATAGTATTATTAT
Source organism: Oemleria cerasiformis (assembly GCA_037349345.1). NCBI lineage: Eukaryota > Viridiplantae > Streptophyta > Magnoliopsida > Rosales > Rosaceae > Oemleria > Oemleria cerasiformis. Next base: position 362,224 of record JAZGTL010000090.1, on the reverse strand, counting down.
AATAAGTACACATCTTATCATAAAACAACCCTCAATTTTTTTGCAATATTCTAACATGTCAAATTAACCACTGGTTAACATCAATTAAATCTAATAGGAATTTGTGAATAACAATTAAATCTAATAGGAATTTGCGATGAACAAGTTATACCAAATTTTTGTTTTTAAAATTTTAATTATGATCGTGTAATTGTTTGGATTAAATTAGAATTTAATCGTTGAAAAATTCGATCCCAACATTCGATACCAACAGTAAAATCCATTTCTAACTACTAACTCAATATGCATCCATATCCTTTGATCGAGCTTCAATTTCTTGCGAATAATTCCAATCTTGACGTGCGGCCAATTCTCATAGCTCTTAAGTTAGTCTTAACCAAGCAATATATATAATTCTTTTTAATGGAGATCTCGTTGGTAAGAATAATATCGGAAATCTTGATAACGTATTGACAAGTGAATCGATAAATATAAACAATATAAATGTTAAATTAAGAGTATATTAATATTTTTTTTAATATGGTATCAATATTTTATTTCAAGTACAGTAAGACAGAAAAATGGCTCGCTATATATAAATAGAGAGTGGAAGGGGTAAATTAAGATTCAATTAAACATATATATATATATATATTGGGACGCATGAGGAAAATGATTAGTTGCATGTGATGTGTTATGGCATAGACCAACAACATAGGTGGTGGGTTGTGCATCACTTTTAATTTCTTCAACATGTAAGCAAGCAATAGCAAGCAACCAAACCCTTCGATGGAAATCTCTCTCTCTCTCTCTCTCTCTCTTCCTCCATGTATGATCTCGATCTATCTAACCCTTATATTAATGGGTTTTAATTATCTATCCATCAACTTTATTCAAATGGGTCTGCTGCGCCATGTGAGTACTACAAATTAAAGCCACGAAAAGAAAAGGACATGCATTTGAAAAATCTTCTACTCTCCACTATAAAGTTCTTAGACCACATGGAGGGGTCCTGCCTTTGTCCATTAAACTCCAAGAACAAAAAAAATATATACATAAAAATATATATATTCATAATAGTAAAATAAAGAGAAAAAGAAAAGTTGCTTAGCTATAGCTAGTACTGTAGATCCATGACAAACCCATATGCTTAGCACTACCACCTCCACGGATTTCAGAGAGAGAGAGAGAGATGGTTGACATACATTTATATAAATAGATATATTATAATTCCAACTGGTTAATTTATACGGTGGCACATCAACTTCGTCGTCTTCCACATACGGCGACCGTGTCTGTTGGTATTTTGTCTAGTGATGGCAATATTAGGGTTTTTGAGGTAGGGAAACACAGGGCCGGCCAGCATCGATCTCTCTATATTTAAGTATATACAACGGCATGAATATACCACTCGATCAGCCATATAATTAACAATATATATATATATATAATTAACAATATAGACAACTGATTTTTACACTTCATCTTTCTCTTCATGCACCCCTTCATTTAAAAAAAAAAAAATCAATGAACAGATTCAAAAGGAGGAGTACAGAATGTAAAAACTAGAGTCTGGAAATTAACTTGCTGAAAATATATATCTGTGAGAGTTAAAAACACACCAAGATACCCTATATATAAATCTATAATCTAATAGTTTCTCCAACAATTTGAGCTCACTTTAATTATCATTATATATGGGTCTAGTACTCTAGCTAGCTAGCTAGTTGCAGCTTACAAGTTTATAACTCATGGATATCCTATATATATGACACACTCACTGGAATTATGGAGTTGCATATGGATTCTCTTGGGTTTAAAACTATTGGAGCTTCGGGGTTATTATTGGGATCGCCAATTGATGCCAAAAACGAAAGAGATTAATAAAAGAAGAGAAGAATGTTCCTGGTGCCTTAATGTATAGATATGGCTAGCCTAGACATCGTGAATTTTGTTTATAAAAGTGCATATAGGGCCGGCCGGCCGGGCAGGTAATTAATTAGGAACGAATGCCCTAATAAACTCGGGCTAAAATAGTTTTTTTTTTTTTTTTCAATTAATTAAATTACATTTTAGCCAAATTAATATTGTAAACTAGTGATATTCTTTTTTAGAATTTGTGTAGTGGGAGAATTCGGGTTTGACTCTTATAAATGACGAGATTGATACTCAATATGTATAATGTAATTCTCCTCCGTCAATATCCTTGTATAAAAAATAATTCGATTTCCATGGAATTTTACTGGATTAATTAATTGAGTTCAATTTAGTTAAAGTTGCCCATCTTTCTCAAGTTCAAATTCCATTTCAGTTTGAAATGTACGTAGTAGTACTTTGCGCCCTAAGGGCATATTTGCTTAATAGTAATAGAAATGAAATTGCCCGAGTCCCTTCTAAATTAGGTTAGTGCTTGGTCTGCTAGGGTTTTGATCGATGACTTCTATATTGCGGTGGCGGCTGGCTGTCTTAAGGGCTATGTGTTACATTGTTTGGGTGCGACGTATTATAACGAGGGTGTTCTATTGCTACTCTATTTAATGGGTGGATGGTTCATCGGTTACGATTGGAAATGACTACAGCTTTGTTTCTGGTGATCGTCGTGGGCTTATACATAGTTTGATTGTAAGTGAATTATCGTATGTAGAGAAGGAATAATAAGGAGGAACTTTGGAGACTCTGAAATTCACATATTTTAACATAGTCTACGCATTTATATACATTTCACTATTATTTCTATAAATCACCAATTTATCAATTCTTTCAATAATTTCACACAATTTTTCAATACTTCTAACATTTTTTTATTTTTAATACTTCATAGTTTTAAAAAATCACTAATAATTTCCCAACCTCACATAACACATTTTCACCAATTTATACACATACCTCTTTAATGAATTCTTAACATATTATACACAATTTTCCACAATTTATACACTATTTCCTAACATATTTATATCTCCAAATTTCTTACAAAATTAAATTGAGAGGCAGATACGCTTACTTCTTTATTATTCCTCTAAATCAATCACAAATTTCCTAAAACACAGAATAATTAGTGTCCAATCAAAAAAAATTTCAAAACCAAAAAAATTAAATTTCTCAAACCTTCATAATTGGTATTTGATGGAGTTTGGTGTTTGAAAGAAAAAGAGGGAGAGATTGGTAGATAAAATGGAGATGAGATGATGGAGGTTAGTGTTATATATAGAGAGAGAGAGAGAGAGAGAGAGAGAGATTTGCAGAAAATGCAGAGAAAGAAGAAGAAGAAGGTTGGTCGATTCTGTTATAGCATTTAAACCTTGACCAGATGTACCTATTCGTCGGGCAAATTCTAAAAACCCCGTCGGGCAATTTGTGCAACAAATATTTTTAGTTGGTCAACGCTCAGACTTTGCCCTATGAATATAATCTTTGCTCGACGAACCTTTTCGTCGTCCAATCATCTCTTACCCAACAAATGTGGATAATCATCGGGCAAAGTCCCCAATATTACACGCCAAAAATTTGTTCTTTGCACCAAGTGCTTGCGCGATGAAAGCACCTTGCCCTATGACAACTTTCGTTGGGCAAAGGCTGCAATATTACGCGAGAAAAAAATGTTATTCATGCCAAATGCTTGCGCCATGAAAGCACATTGCCCTATGAAGATGTTCGTTGGGCAAGTTTCCTACCAAAACGCTGCACTTTGACGGATTTTTGCCCGAATAATACTGTCGTTCGTCGGGCAAAAGGGCTTTACCCAACGAATTTGAATTCATCGGGAAAAACAAAGTCGGGCAAGGTGTTATTTTTAACAGTGAGTCCCTTTGCCCCCTTTTCTTTCTCTCTACATGCACCTCTATATCTTTCTCGCTGTGTGACTGCGCTCTTTTTCCTCATATTTTTCCCTCTTCTGTTGTGAGTCATAAAGATGAATGTTTAATTTGTTATTTTTAGACTTTTAATTCAATTCTCGACAATAAAAGCTAGTCCCAAACACATTGCTAGTGAAGAAGGTGTTAATATTGAGATACTGCTATCTGAAGAAGTAAGAAGTGAGGAGGAGATGTCTTCATCGGAGAGGGTGATGCTTGGCCTCACAGAATAGCCGAACAAGCTTAACCCTGAGTTGTCCGGTCCTTCGCAGTCTTCGGAGCCGCAGTGCTTGTGTTGGCCGAAAAGATTCAGTGGCTAAATCCTTTTGGCCGTCTATCCGCCTTCTAGAGTGGTCATCGGGTTTCGTGAAGGGTATGGCTATGTTCGTGAGGTTGAGAGGAAGAGTTTGGTGGTGGTTGGGTGGCATGGTTCGGCCTGAAACGGCGGCGGTGGTCGTTGGCTGTGTGTATGTCGCGAGGAAGAGAGTGAGAGAGTGTGAGTGAGGGAGGAGAAAGAACCAGATTGCCCAATGGGCTGAAGAGAGAGAAGCTCAGATATTTATATACACTTGATTTCAAAATTACCAAAATGACCCTGGTTATTTCAGAATTGTTACTACCTCGTACGAACTCTGATTTTTGTGTGCCTAGTGTCTACGAACTCGTGAGTTCAAGACCTACACAACGGTAAAAGTAAAACTTACAAAAGTATTTTTGACAAAAAGTGACTCCCAGACCCCCTAACTCTCAAAAGTAAAATCGTCATTTCACAAAATAAATTAAGGAACTAATTTATTTTTAGTTATGATCTTTATATTTCCACTTAGTCAAGTAGGAAAAATTATTGTGTAATGGTGGATTGAGGGCAATACGATTTTGAATCGAGTAGACACTCTGCTTGTTTTTAGTTCAATTTAACGAATAAAGTATTATCGATGCGAAATTATCAATAAAATTATGTTTTATTTTATTTATTATGTTTAAAGTTTTATATTTTTAATCATCACCGGTGCATATTGTATTATGTTATATATCATATAGTTATTATATCAAAGTCATTTTATGATTTTTTATTAGTCTAGACAATTATATAAATATTATTTGGTGCTTAAGCCTTTCCTAAAGTTTTATTCAAAATTTCCAAGTTAGCACCAAATTTACAACATTTTTTTTAGCGTTAATTATATCGATATCAATATCGAAATATCCGTCGATATTTCTATAAATTTGACTGTCGATAATATTTTCGTGAAAAACGATATTTTAATCACTGGTTACAATAGGTGACGTTCCATATATATATACATCAAACTTACTATACATCGATTAGATAGGTAAACATTTTTCGTTTGAGTGACAAGTAATTTCACATGATTTAAAAGTATATATAATCCACTCCTCAATTAGCTTTACATAAAATATAGGATAAAGTACATAAAAGTACCCTAACTATATGGGTCAAATTCATACCGCAACTATAAAAATTTTCATCTAAGTATCCATACTATCAAAACACAACATCTATGTACCCACCGTTAGCAATGTGTTAAAAAAATATGTTAAGTGTCCAAATAGAACTTGTAGAGCCCTTTATTATTCTGTCATAGACGCCATATAGATTAAAATAATAATAAAATTTTGAATATATTATAAATAATTAATAAAATCTAAAAATAAATAACAAAAAAAATTAGAAAAACCAAAACAAAGCCACCCGAACCTAACACCGACAACGATGAAAGGAGGAAGGATCAGACGAGGAGGAAGACGACAACTTCGGTAAACTAACCAAGAAGCGCGGAGCAGGAGGAGGAGGAAAGATATTCGGGTTCTCTGTGACCCCCGAGGAGTCCATGGGAAGATAATTTTGCATTCTCATGAGAAAAAACCCAGAAAATCTGCAAAACAATTCTGGATATTTTGCTAATGAAATTGCAGAATTGGTGTGGGTTTGAGAGAGAGAGAGAGAGAGAGGGAGATGGAGAGGAAGAGAGAAAGTTAGGTTGGTCATGGAGGAGGTGGGGAGCTTGCGAGAGGTGTGAACGCCGTTGTGGAATCGAGCTCAATCTCGGCAGCTCGGCGTTCGACGATGATCTGATCCAAATCCCTCTCGTCCTCAACCGAGTCATCCAGGCCCATGGACTCGTACTGGTCTTGCTCACCCATTCTCCGATAATTATCCATGAAATTATCCTGGAATAGATCCTCTCCCTCCTCCTCTTCCAGGAGAACGCTTTGGGGTCATCTCGGACGATTTTGGGGTTCACGGCAGCCTCATCGTCGTCAGAGAATGAGAATTTCTCGGAGGTGCGGCTCGTGTGCGGAAGTTGGTCCGAGTTGAACCCTAATGATGGAGGCGACCTAGGCGTTGACGGCGGATTCTTTGAATTCCCTGCCATTTCTTGAATTAAATTTCACTCCTCTGTAATTTCTCTTTCTTTCTGCGGCAGTAACCGAAACCCTGGAATTATCCCTTTTCGGTAATTGCGCTCCACTTCCTTTCTCTTTCTCCAATTTCAACCATTTATTTATTTTTCTGTTCTTTATTTTTAGATTTTATTAATTATTTTTAATATATTCAAAAATTTATTATTTTTTAATCTACAAGGCGTCCATGTGAACATGATAAAGGATCCCACAAGTGTCACTTTGGCACTTAACAGATTTTTTTTTAACAGATTGCTAACGGTGGGTACCTAAATATTATGTTTTGATAGTTTGGATACCTGCTAGATGAAAATTTTTTAAATTGGGTATTAACACTCATATAATTTTGGTACTTTTATATAGTTTATCCTAAAATATAATCATTATTTAGACCTGATTGAAATATGAACGAACCTAGTCTAACTATCTTGTTGGCTACAGATAGCAGGTACTTACTGTGACTAACTGTGATCACTGGCCGCTACTTAGTACTATAATTTAGTAGCATTTCTCTTTATATGTTATGTGAAAAATCTCGAATTTAACTCTAATAAAATATGAATTCGATATCCAATATATATAATGTAATATCCCTACCCAATATTATTAGATCAAAACCGCGGCCAATTGCCAGCGTATTATAATAACAGTACAGCATGCAGTGAATAGTAAATTATCAGAGTATTAGCTATAGCTGCAACAAAAACTCACCATCAGATACATGGTGATTATGACAACCATTTACGTAGCATTCTGATAGGGAAGTGTCATTGGCTTTAATAATTCCTTATTTTCTCAAATGCATGCATGCATGCACGGTTGAACATAATTCTGCCAAATAAAATTGTTTTCCCAGGGGGACCAAGCTAGCTAGACTCCAGCTAGACGTTTCTGGAGAATTCGTGGGTGATGAAATGACTCTGTCATATATATGATATTACAATTTATCACGTGCTATATATAAATGACCAATATAATTAATATATTTCACTTCTATCATATATTCATATAATATTATAATAAAAAATAAATGTGTATTAAAATATAGGCTAAATAATTTAAACGCTCTCTGAATTTTATCATAATTTTAACAATTATTTTTATACTTCAATATTAGGTATGCCGTCCCTAAATTTTACCCAATTGTTTCTGTCAGTCTCTTCGTCAATTTTTCAAACGATTTCTGTGAAAAAGGGTAAATATGTCAATCTAAATTTTGGGAAAAGAAAACTTTATCTTCCTAAAAGGCTAAATGGTTGCCAACATACTTGAATTTTACCCAAGTTTTATCAATCGTCTTTAAATTTCAATATTAGAGTTTGTCGTCCCTGAATTTTACCAAAATACGCAACAATGGTCCTCTGTTAAAAAACATAACATGACACTCACATGACCTAAATTCTAAGGGCAAAAAAGACATTTTGCCTTAAGTCTTCTCTTTTTCTTCGCTACCCTTCTTCTTCGCTGAAAGAGAACTCAAACTAAACAAAATACTTGGAGCAAAAAAAAGAACTGGACATAATACAAACAAAACTGAATCCAACAAAATTAGCCAGCATTTTATCCGTGGGTTTCGTCATGGTGTGTGTGTGTAGGGGGGTTGGGGGTGGGGATGGAGATGGGATATTAGAGAGAAAATGAAAGCCAGCTTTCACTATAAAAGTTTAAAAGTCATCTATGGTTTTGGATGATTACATCTCTCTCTCTCTCTCTCTCTATGTGTTCTCTAAGAATATAACATATTTGGAAGATCATAGCAACTAATTTTCAAGTTTAGGGACGAATGATAAAATTATGGTATAATTTAGGGACGATAGTGTCATTCATTGTTGATTGACATCTTTATCCTTGTTTTTAACATAATTTGTTTGGAAAATAAACGGAGAGACTAGCGCAAATATTTGGGTAAAATTTAAAGACAGCATACACTAATATAGAAGTATAATTAAAGACGACTGCACAAATTATAGTAAAGTTCAAGGATAAGTGACTCCGTTTTTTGCCAACAAATTAACATATACTATTGGATCAAAATATGTGAAGCTTTAAAGCTTGTATATAGTTAGTAGCTAGCCCTTTTTAATATGCACTGTGACCTCTGTAGACTGCATTAGAAGAAGGTATATATATATAAAAAAAAAATTTAATGAGTAATTAGGCTTGCCCTTTTTTTTTTAACTTGTCAAAGTTAATTTGCACTAAATTGAAGAAAATAATGCATGCCAATGTCAATGCATAAAGAATTTGAAGTTTGACATTTTTGGCCAGGGCCAACTCAAGCTTCCACAAAGCAACAAACATAAGATATGTACATATTTGGTTTGAATGAAAGGAGAGACAATATTAGAAATGATTTGTCTTTGCTAATAACAAATGCAAAAGAACATTTCTAATAAGAAGTCAAATTAAACCAAGGATTTCAGAAAACAACAAAGAGCTAGCTAGATTAACTCTATTATTATTCCACCCTAAATTGTAAGTCACCGAGATTTATTCAAATTTGAAAGCTTCTCGATCACCCATATATATGTTGCACATTGTAAGAATTAATCAAATAATTTTACATATAAGTTCAACTCAATCTCAAAGAAGTCAAATTAAACCAAGAATTTCATAAAACAACAAAGAGCTAGCTAGATTAACTCTATTATCATTCCACCCTAAATTGTAAGTCACCGAAATTTATTCAAATTTGAAAGCTTCTCGATCACCCATATATATGGTGCACATGGTTTAAACGTAAGAATTAATCAAAATAATTTTACATATAAGTTCAACTCAATCTCAAAGGTCACAAATAAGCAAATAATAATTCAAGATGATGAAGAAATCAAACGACTAGTCACATACCTGGTTGACGACATTGTAGATTTCTCAGTCACAAGTTCGTCTTTTCCTTTCTGCCAAAAACTGATTGTCCTTTGCTAATCAATAGGTATTAGCTCTAGAGAAATGTCAGTCTTAAGGTTAGAGCAGATACCAACTTATATATTAGCCTTGTTCTAAAAAGACATTCTATCAATGTCACATTAGAACCCTAATGCGCTAGTTGGTAACAAGTTCCCTGTATAAATGAAATATAATTCATCTATAACAAGGAGCCCATCAATATGATTTAATTACAACGACACTATTATTTTCAAGTCTTACCCATATGTAACACTATACACTTAAGTGGTTATATTGTACTCAAATTCTAACATTCTCCCACTTTAGTACTATATGATCATTTTGCAAAATTGTTACTCATCACTGAAAATAATAGTGTACACTAAGTTCAAAATGTAATCAAACCAACTCCAAAACACAACAGTCATGACTGCCTGGGAAAAATGAAACTACAACATTTGGACACTAATATGTGTCGTTGTACTGCAGCCACCAATTTCACCAAAACAACCACACAAGTTTGTTAGTGCATCAACACAGTATGGCAAATTCAATTTCAATTTCCACGTAGTTTTGGTCCTGACTTATAAGGTTCAAAGAACCCCAGTTACCAATCCAAAAGATCACAAACACACAAGGTGATCAAATTCACAAAATGTACCGTCTAACAGAAAGGTACTCCATCAAGAGTTTGAACAACAATCAACCATTGCTATTAAACAAAAAGAATCAGCATAAACAATAGCTTCCAAAAAGTTATACGCAGTCAATGGACTATGGTTTGTTCAAAAACTATTAATCATAAAAAGAAAAGGTGGAAACAATATTGAGACAACAAAGACAAAATGAACACAAAATAATGTTCAGAAAAAACCTCTGTTATCAAACCAAACATATCACTAACACAATAGGTGATCTTCAACACAAGTGCCGCACAAAAGCTATCTCAACAAAGTTTGCACAAAAAATAGAAATTCCATAACACAGGGAATTAATCCAAACAATATAATGGTTCAATCAAGCTTCCAATGAAACAAACAAATTGTTCAACACAACAAAATATGGCAAATACTTTTCATTAACAAAACAAAAGAAACAAATTGAAACTATGCTTACTCCCACTTATCGAAAGTTGGTACCAGACCCATCTTTAATAGTTATGCTAATTCAACTAGCATATCACAACATACACTGGGTAGTAAAACCAAAATTGCTAAAACATAAACAACGTGTTTGTTAAAGCATAACAAGAACATTTCCATCATGTAAAACAATAGCATGATCTCAAACTTGAAATCTAACAAAAGGCAAGAAATTAACTTGAATCATAAGGAACAACTTAAACAAAAAACAAACCAACCAACTGTTCATCCATTCAATTAAATTCTAACATAAGCAAGTTTTATCATGAAACATCAGCAAGATCAAAACTTGAATATCATCAATAGGCTAAAACTTGAGTTGATTCATAAGAAACAGTAGAATCAAAAGCTAACTGTTTATTCATTCAACTAAGTTTTAACAATATCCAGACCATACTTAAAAGGAAAAGGAATTTGGATAGAAAAGAAACCAACAACAAAAGCAATTATTGAAATCATGAATTAGAAATGTCTGTTAAGCAAAGGTAATAACAAACAAGAGGAACATAGTAGATAACAAAATAACTTTACTCCCACTAATGAGGCAAATCAAAGAGTCAGAAATATAAACTCTCACTTATGAATCAATTAAAAGATTCCAATAGTCTTATCCTTTACAATAGACATATTCATAGAAAAAAAATGAGAAAACAACTTCTTTATCACATAAATGGGCATAACATCTGTAAGGTTGAAACGAAGAGATGGATTATAAATAAAGTTGAAATTCAAACTGTTTTGTGTGAAAATATTTTATCTTCCACCAGTGACTTAGAAAACTCAATCTTTAACTGTGAAAATAAATAGTAAATGTCAATCACAAAAACTTTTAAAACATTAGGATTTGGATTTCTAAGGCACTGATTTCCAAAGTATGGGAAACTAACTTATTCAAGAGAAACAAATATTTAATACATAAACTCTTCCCCCAATTTAAACTTTATTTCACAACAATTTTTCCATTAAATTTGTAAGAAAAACATTAGTCAAAAGCTCATATTCAAAAGTACAAAAAACATTAGTCAAAAGCTCATATTCAAAAGTACAAAAAACATTAGTCAAAAGCTCATATTCAAAAAAGGCTTAAAAAGGACAATAGTAAATTCACAATCTTGCTAGCCAATTTGTGCAAAAGTGGAAATGAACCATAGATTTCGGCTCACACTAATAGGGTTGAAATAAAAGAAAGTGACAAACATTAGAGAATATGTCATGGATACAAGTGATCATTAGAAATTGTAACCAAAACGTTTTATGATTTGAACAAAATTTGGTTTTCAGTTAAACAGAAACATCAATTTAATTTCATGAGGAAATTCAATTGTGAACTTTAATTAGTCAGAACATAGACAAAAGTTTCTGATAAATCATCACAAATGTATAAATGAATGAATCATCACAAGTGTATAAATGAATGAATCGCCTTTGGGCAAATTCACCATTATACCATTATAGCAAAAGTTGAATCCTTTAAACAAACACAAGTTCAACAATTTTGAGCATATCAGTTTATATTTATCTAAAGAGTCCAGTTCTTACAAACATTTATCTATAATATATAAAATTAACAAACTTCCTGGAAAAATTAGTAATTTATCATAGCATATAGATTAAAATTCGGCTACAAGGATCAAAGTGGTTTATCAATTTCAAAGAAATTGATACGACTCATCAAGCACAAAAGGATGAGTTAGAATCACTAATTAAAAACTCAAGTAAATAGAGATGTTTCCAATAGTTCCCAATTTAAACAATAGAGTTGGAATAAAACAAAAGATCGTCCAGTAATTACGTCTCTCGTTAAGGAGAGTATTTTGGTCTGTTAGGGTTTGGAAAAGAGTGAGGTTTTTTAACTCAACAAGGTTTTTTCGGAGCAAGACATTCTGTCTTTGACGGCGGCGCTTTTGCGTGCGTGGCAAGCTTTTGTTTGGTGATTGTGCGATGGACCTCGACGATCTTGGTTTGCGCTTTGGGGCGGGGCTATGTCTTTCTGAACGTGAGAAGAATGGAGTACGGGTGGAATTGGAGGAGGTTGAGGATATCCCTTTGGGTTTCCAGTTCTGCGTGGTGGCTGAAGTGCTTTCGCACAAGTCTGTTAATATGGAGGCTTTCATCTCGCACTTCAACGGCCTGTGGAAAGGAGGATAGGGGTGGCGATCAGTGCTATTGGTGAAAGAAGGTTCTTGGCCAGGTTTGCAGCTCTTTGCGATCTGCGTAGGGTGCTGGATATGCAGCCCTGGACGTTTGACGAGGCCATGGTGCATGTGGAGGAGGGCACTAGGGCTCGGAATCCTGGAACTTTGGGGCTCCAGTGGTGCAATATGTGGGTGCAGTTGCATGCTATACCTACATTGAGCATGACGGTGAGGATGGTGGAGAAAATAGGGGGCCTAATTGGTAGGGTACTGGAGGTGGACAAGTCCAGAGCTTCTGATTGTATTGGACGATTTGTTCGAGTTCATGTTAGATTCAATGTTCGTGAGCCACTGATGCGTGGGGCTAAAGTGGAGTTCCCAAGCTTTGGTGAATCCTGGATGGGTTTTCAATATGAATGTCTACCTATTTACTATTTGGTTTATGGCGAGATTGGAAAAAGTTCCAGGCAATGTGTTGAAAGGCGTAGTGATACTAGTGGTGAAGGAGGCTCTTTGGAGAATGATGGCTTGTTCGCTTTTAAACATCTGGAGGCCATGGAGGATCTGCGTGGGCGCCCCTTCAAGAGTACGTTGAGGCGTAATAGAAGGGAGATTTCACATGGGAGGCGTGTCCCTGGGGATGGTCAACCTTCTGGCCTTGCTGCTCATATCCAAGCTTAGTGGGAGGATGAGGAAAGGCAGAGGCGTGAGTTGGCTACAGCCTTCGATGAAGGGAGGATTGGGCGAGGGGGTGTGATCGGGATAATGTTCTTGAAGGGGGTGGCACCTCGAATGTGGCTGCTGCCTAGGGACATGGGCAGACTGAAGTGGGGCCTCTCAACGTTGGTGATACTGGGGCTGGTACGGTTCTGGGTCATACAGGGATTGCGGGGGCTGAATCTCAAGTTTCTGACCCCTTCAGGTTGGCCCCTATCATTGCTAATCTATCTAAACAGAGACATAAGAAACATGGTAGGGCGAGATAGGCTGGGAGTGAGGGGAATGGCCGGGGGGGGGGGGGGCCGAGAAGTTGATGGTGGTGGCGAGGATTTTGGTATGGCTGAAACTATTGGTGGCTGTGTTGCTAAGCGTCGTCATGTGGAGTTGATTGGCACATTGTCTCAGGTGGTCGGGACCTCCCTTAATGGGCCTCTTGAGCGGAGGGGTGGTGAATCCACCTCTCCTCGATGGCTATAGTCGCCATGAGGATTCTTTGTTGGAACTGTCACGGCATCGGTGGTGACCTGACTGTTCATAATTTGGAGGAGCAAAACAGGCTTCTTCAACCAACTATTGTGGTGCTTTTGGAAACGAAAAATAGGAGTTCGAGGTACCAGTTTCTGAAAAAGAAATTGGGCATGGAGTATATGCAAGATGTGGAACCTAGGGGGCTCAGTGGGGGCCTGTGTGTTCTGGAAGTCTGCAGGTCATGTTGAGTTAGTTAAGTACGCTGATTTTGTGATTGAGGTCTTAGTGAATGATGATGATAGGGTTTCTAAGTGGAGGTTGATTGCTATCTATGCAAGTACGAATGATAGTCTAAGAGCAAAACAATGGGACACTCTCCGACAATGGCTAAGTAGAGAGATTGATTCGTGTTTGTTGTTGGGAGATTTCAATGATATCCTCAGTGTTACCGAGAAGGAAGGGGTAATACTCGATCTGCTTCGAGCATGAGGGCTTTTAGGGCATTTTTGGCAGATGGGAAGTTACTGGACTTGGGTTATATTGGCCATCCATTCACCTGGAGAAATAAAAGGGGAAATGGTTATGTGTAAGAGAGGCTGGATAGGGGTTTGGCTACGGATGCTTGGATGATTTCTTATCCGCATGCCCAGATTACTCATATTCTTTTGTCGGGGTCAGATCACTCAATGTTGGCCTTGGATACGTCGCCTAGTGGAGAAGGCGTCCAAATAGTTTTATCTATGATCCAAGGTGGAATAAGGAAATTTCTTGTGAGGAGATGGTTAAAAAGGAATGGAGTAGGTCGTTGGTGGGCTCTTCATGCTATCGTGTAACAGAGAAGCTTAGATGGGTCCGTAAGGGGCTTGTGAAATGGAAAAAGAAGTCAAGGAGCAATGCACAACAAAGGATTACGGTGCTCAAAGAGCAACTAAAAGAATGCTACCAGGCAGAGGTCTTTGATGGGCAGAGTGTTCAGCGTATAAAGAAGGATCTCCAAGATGCGGTGAGAAAGGAAGAAATTTATTGGAAACTTCAGTATAGGGTTCAGTGGCTGATTGAAAGGGATAAGAATACAAAGTTTTTCCACTCCAAAACAATTAAGAGGAGACGGCACAATAGAATTCGCGGCTTAGAGGATGAGATGGGGATGTGGAGAGACGATGAGGAGGAGCTTGGAGGGATTGCTAATGGTTTTTTTCAGAAGCTTTTTACATCCTCCATGCCATCTAGCATTGGAGACATCTCACAGTGTATTTCCCCTAGGGTCTCGGATGTGGATAATGCGATGTTGGTGCTCCCAGTTTCCCCTGAGGAGGTCAGGCAAGCGGTAATGCAAATCAGCCTAACTAAATCTCGATGTCCAGATGGTTTTACTACTAGTTTTTATCAAAGACAATGGGGTTTGATTGGGAATGAGGTAATTCGTGATGTTACTTCTTTTTTTCAATCTGGGATCCTGCTGAAAAAGATAAGTTTTACATACTTGGCTTTGATTCCGAAAGTCCAGAGTCCTCTGAGTATGGCACAGCTGCGACCTATCTCTCTTTGTAACGTGCTTTATAAAATTATTGCAAAGGTTCTCACTAATCGGCTGAAGGAGTTGATGAGGAGGGTGAATAGTTGTTCTCAAACAGCATTTTTTGCTGGTCGACAAATTACTGATAATGTTTTTGTGGTCCATGAGGTTTTACACACTATCAAAAAGTAGCGTGGGCAGATAGGCCAGGAGATGATGCTTAAGCTGGACATGTCTAAGGCTTATGATAGGGTTGAATGAGATTTTTTGCTGGCGGTAATGAGGAAGTTGGGGTTTAATGAAGTGTTTTGCAGGTGGATTAAAGCGTGCATTTCTACCACCTCGTTTAGTGTCCTAACGAATGGTAACCCTACTGATGTTTTCTTTCCATCGAGGGGACTTAGACAAGGGGACCCTCTGTCACCCTTCTTATTTGTTCTTTGTACTGAAGGCTTGTCTGCGATCCTCCGTAGAAAAGAGGAGATGGGTGTGTTGAAGGGTATCCTTGTTGCCCCGGGGGCCTTTAGTTTGACTCATTTGTTTTTGCGGATGACTCTATTCTGTTTTCGAAGGCAACTATGGCAGATGCAGCTTGTATACGGAAGGTGCTCCGTTTGTATGAAGTAAGTTCTAGTTAGATGATAAACTTTAAAAAATGTTTTGTGGTTTTCAGTGCTGACTGCCCTCTACGGCTTCAGGAGCAAATAATTGCTGAATTGGGAGTTAGGAAGAAAGAAGAATATGGGAAGTATCTGGGCCTGCGGGCTGAATTTGGATCCTCAAAGATAGCAGTATTTGAGGAAATTCGCAATCGAGTGGAAGCCAAGGTGCAAGGTTGGTCGGAGCAGTTTTTGTCTAAGGCTGGGAAAGAGGTTCTAGTGAAAGCTATTGCTCTTGCTTTGCCTAATTACGCTATGTGTTGCTTCCAAGTTCCGGTAGGTGTTTAAAAGGATGTGGAGCATATTTTGGCCCGTTTCTGGTGGGGAAAATATAATTTACAGCATGGTATTCACTGGGCCTCTTGGGATAAAATGACGATGCCAAAGTGTAAGGGTGGATTGGGGTTCCAAGATCTCCGGTGCTTTAATTTTGCAATGCTTGCAAAGTTAGGATGGATATTATTGGATGAGCCTTCGTCACTCCTTGTTAGACTGTTACAAGCCAAATATCACCACGATGGGTCTTTCTTAGAGGCCAAGGAAGTGGCTAGATCTTCTTGGGGTTGGAAAGGTATTTTGCAAGGGCAATGTATTTTAAAGGCGGGTATTCGTTGGCATATTGTTGATGGGTCACATATCAATGTGACAGAGGATCTGTGGGTTCTTAGTTGCAGGCCATTCTGTGTACGTCATTCTCCATCTTCCATTCCTACTTTGGTTAGTGAATTAATTTGCCCAATTTCTCGACTGTGGAATACTGCCTTAGTGGAGAGTTCTTTCACTTTGGAGGAGGAAAATGTCATCCTCTCTATTCCTCAATGTAAGTTGGGATATCTAGATAAACTGGTTTGGCATTTCTTGAAAACTGGTAGCTATAATGTGCACTCTGGGTACTTGCTGGCGATGGAAATGAACAGAAATGGTGAGTTATTGGCAAGGGGAAGGGGTGAGGCTAGTGCATGAGGTGTCCATGAGAAAGTATGGAAAAATATATGGGGGTTAAATGTACCACAGAAGACAAGGCACTTCATTTGATGTTGTTGCCGTGAATACCTCCCTGTCCGGCACAACCTTGTTCAACGCCGGCTTCATGTTGCGACTCTTTGCCCTATGTGTGAGGAGGAGGAGGAATCTGCAGGCCATTTATTTTTTAATTGCAAGTTTGCTTCGGTGTTCTAGTTTGGAGGACAATTGCAACTAGATACCTTGAGGTTTCGTGGCTTGTCGTTTCGTGACTGTTGGCATGTTCTGGAGGATTTGTTCAAGGAGGTGGATGACGGGGCTGCAGTTTTTTCAGCTCATTTCCATTGGAGTGTGGAGGATATGGAAAGCAAGGAATGCAAGATGCTTCCAAGATATTGTACAACAGCCAGGAGCTGTCATTGAACTACTGCAGTAACAGGTTGCAGCATTTTCTACTGCACAGTAGGCTGTGGCCTCTGTTGATCATGTGCAGTTGGTCGACGGGAGTACTATGCCTCTTCCTGCAAGGTGGCAGCAACTGGAGTTGGGTGCCCTCAAACTGAATTGTGATAGGGCTTGGTCGAGTGGGACGAAAATGGGTGCTTACAGTTGGGTGCTAAGGTCTTGGCTTGGCTGTTTTGAGGGGGCAGGTGGAGCTGGTTTGCTGCGGTGCTCCGCTGCTTTAAAAGTTGAGGCTCTAGCTATTTTTGAGAGGTTGAGGTACTGCTTGGCTGCGGGGGCATACGAAGGTAGTAGTGGAAACGGATTCACAATGTTTGGTTAAGTTATTAAGTCATAAAGGAAGGGAGGAATCTATTTGTAACGTCCTGCATGACATTCTTGTTTGTTGTGAGTCTTCTGAGTGTGTTAGTTTCAATTTTGTTCCAAGGTCTTGTAGCATGGTAGCTCATGTTGTGGCTAATCATGTGATAAGTAAGAATGGGTACCATGTCTGGTCGCTTCTTGATCCGGTTTGGTTGTTTTACCTCCTCGCTAAGGATATTGGTGTTTCCATTAGACTTTAATTCAATAAAGATGACTTTCCAGTAAAAAAAAAACAATAGAGTTGGAATGTTTTTTCTTGTTTATGCAAAAGGTAGTATTAATCCTACCAAAATAATTTCTCTTCAAAATTGCAATTAGACATTTACGAGCTTTAAGCTTCATTCTTGAGTTTAGCAATAAAAGAACAATACTCAAGTAACAAGAGCTGTCAACAATACAATTTCAGTTTGACAATAGAATTGAGCTACAAAAGGTTCATGTAAACAAGGCTCAACCACAAAGTTGTAGGTTTTATTCAAATCAAGTCATGTGCATAAATTCATAAATTCGTGTCCGAATTTGCAGTATGAAAACAAAAAATTCCGAATATACGAAATCAATTTTATATTAAAGAACATTAACAATTTCCAAATAAAATCAGAAAACCCATAGCTGATTAGTCATGAAAATCAAAACCTAAAAAGGGAAAGTCAGTCTTGTTCATACAATTGATCAACACGCGGAAGCATAAATATCAATTAATAAAGAGTACACCAACAAAAGAGTTTGCAAAGAACATTTGTTTATGAGAAGAAAATATTGACAAAAACGCAAAGATCAAAATAATTGGCACGACTCATGAAAACATAAGGATGAGTCACGTCAATAACTAAGTATTATTTCAAACATATACTCAATTTGATCCATACAACTGTCAATTTTCGTTAGTTCTTCAAGGTGAGTTGCAAAAACCACGAAGTTTGTATTACATTGCAATTAAAGTGAGAACTTAGAATTTCATGCTCGAAATCAATTAAAATGAGCAAATCAAGATAGATTCAAATGATCAAACAAACATCATAACAACCACTATGGCAAATAACAAGTGATCCTTAAGTGATTTAGTCAATCTATTGATTAACAAAAGTCAATAGAATAAGTATCATCAAACTTGATACTTGTTTCAAAATACGAAAAATCATTCTCATTAATAGTCGAATTAATTCTTGCATAAAATTGATATTAGAATCAACTACGTGGTCAAAAGACCAAGTCACAATCCATCAAAATAAGCAGTAGTCAATAGTTGCCTTTGGATTAATTCCAACATTTGAATTATAGGAAAATCCAAGTTTCTGGTTCCAAAATTGATTAAACAAGCATATTAGTGCAACAGATACTTGACTTTTACATTTACTGAGCAATCAAGAATAAGCAAAATGGATTTTACTTAAGGCTCAAAACATGACGTCTGTATGAAAGCGAGATTTCAAGAAACTACTCAATAGACAATTATAGAGCAAACACCATAGCACTGTAATAACATTGAACCAATTATGGTTATTAGTTCAAGGTTATGCAGATAAGTATTACAGCAACACAAAAGCAACGAGGATATTGTCTTAATTTCTTTATTCAAGAACCAAACAACAAGCAGAGGAATAAATTTGTTAAGAGATAAAATTTTAGCACAAAATTTGAATGAAGACATAACTTTCAGATCTTCAATCAATTAGTATTAGCAGAAGCAATTAAAGGTTTGCTCAGTAGCGCCTTTTCCTTTTTGAATAACCCATTCAGGTTTCCTGCAAAACTCATTTGCAATTTCAAACGTGAGTTTCATAATACAATCCCCTTCCCGAATTTCCCCTCGAAATTCATGAGAAATCCTGCTCCCGTATGACAATACCTGAAAATCTCAAAATAATTTCTAAAATACCCTTACTAGTCCAACAAAAACTCTACAAGAATTCTACCGAAAATTCGGCAGAATCTTCCCTGTAAATTGATCAAACCGTCTTCCACCTATCAGACGAAGGATTCAAATTCTAGAATAATATCCCAAACAGTTCAGGTCGACTTATAACTAACCAACTCCAGGTCTAAGATAATCAATCCACGAAAATAATTACAACCAACCCAAATGGTTAATCAGAGCAACTAGGCGAGAAAAAAGTTTACGAGTTTAACAAACCCTACTCGGAACTAGTATTGAGAAAACGCAGCCTGAAAGTGATGCCTCCGCCTCAGGAAGTGCCCTCGTCAACTTCAAAAGCCTAAAGGGGATGCAAAATGAGGAAAACTCTTAGTGGATAGAAAATAATAATAATAATTAAACCACTAATTTCGAGGAAATATAACCTTTCCCCCTCCGTAAGTAAAGTCATGCATGCATACTATAAAATCCTTTTTTAAAATTCTTCTTAACTAAATATGATTACGAAGAACTTACTGGAAAACCATTTTTATTTTAAAAATCCGACGGGACCCACGAAAACACGAGCAATAAAAATATCCTGTGGTCTACAACCATGCTTTGAAAACCCTCCTCGAAAGAGCTTAAAATCATAAGGAAGCGTGGATATAAAATACTATAAAAATATCTCACCATCACCCTATTGTAATCCCGAGCCGTAGCTCGATATCCGGGACCATCCAAAATGGGGATAAGCCCTCCTAACCACTGCCAAAAATACCTCAACGCAATGACTAGAAACCGAGAGGTCCAACCCGGGGACCTTCTCTCCACATATCTAAAAATACCTCAAAGATATGCGGATGTAACCCTGTACTACGCGTGTAGATAAACTCAATGAGTACATGACCAAAAATACGTCAAAGTCATGTGTCGGAGATGTACACGCATGACCAAAAATAGCTCAAATTCATGCGGTCACGTGACCGTAAATACCTCAAAGTTATGTGTTAGAAATACTTCACGAATACATGACCGAAAATACCTCAAAGTCATGTACTGGAAACAAACACACATGATCGAAAATACCTCAAAGTCATGCTGTCAGAGAAATGCTATAATAACTGAGGATGGTAAACATAGTGAAAACCGTAATGTAAATTCAAAACCCAATTTGAAATCCTTTTTACCTGACCTTAGCCAAAATCATATAAAACCTGGGTCTAAAGCCCAAAATCCAATAAATCCAAAAAAAATCCGTAAAATCGAAGTCCATAAAACCGGGCCATAGCCCAAAACTTCATTTTTCAAAAATTCATTATTGAAAATCCATATCTCATAATAGTTCACTAGAATAATTATTCTAATTTTCGAAATTCATCGCAATTAATAATTCATTTTAGAATAATTATTCTAATTTATTAAAAGTCATAATTGATAAGAATTTATTTAAAATAAACCTTTATAAATGCACTACTATTTACAAAACCAAAATCTACTCATTGGAAGTCCAAATAAGCTCAATCTCGAGCTGTACGCTCATCTGCAGTCCCCGGAGCGATATCGCCTGTCAAAAGTAACATTCGAGATTATTAAATGATAATTAAAAACCTAAAAAGAAACCCCCTAACCCCAGGAGTACATGCGCGTTCTAATGCGTACAACGTAACTTTGGACGCCTAAAACTACCCCTAAACGAACTCTGATTGACCCGAAACCTGCGCACATGAAAACACGATTCGCTGGAGTCCGGGGAGAGGCCTCACGCACCTCCATGCACCGCCGTTGTAATCTACCCTTCCTAGGGGTGCGACTGCACAACTTAGTCACCCCTACCTCCCTTCGCCCTCACCGCTGGTTGGCCCGCCGGAAACCTCTATAACCACCCAAATTCAAAGTTTCCTAACTTACTCATTTCTCAACCAAATTTGAGGTTCTAATAATGGAAATCGATCTATTCGAGCAAAGGAATCCAATTATGAAGTCCATATTGAGAAACCTCACTTGTGGTGGCCGAAAATTGGCCGGAAAGCTTCGGTTGTACTGTTCACCATCGTATCTCGCTCCCCTGACGTCGTCAACCCCAATGGTAGGTATGTTTGAGCTCATAATGAGATGAGGAAAATGATGGTATGATTTGTTGGTCTTGGTTTGGCCTAAATCGAAAAATCACATTAGAGGGGCTTTGTGTTTCATGGTTTTGGACGAGGGGGATCGCGAGGAAAGAGAGGAAGAAAATAATGAAAAATCTGGAGAATGGGGTTTGAAAAATATATGAGCACCCAAAATTACCAAACAACCCCTGAAGCTTCTAGAACCCTAACTCCCTCATCCAGACTCTAATTTTCGCGTGCCGCCTGTCTACGAACTCGTGAGTTCGAGACCTACGCAACGGTCCTAAAAATTTTTCCAAAAAGTGTCTCCGAATAAAAGTGACTTTCAAACCCCGAGGGTAAAATCGTCATTTCCTAATTTAATTTACGAAAATTCACTAATTAAAAATACGGGTCGTTACAGCTAAAGGTTAAATGAATAAAAAATATGCCAAAAGGTTTCTGATTCATTCATCATAAGTATGTGATCACATAAACACTTTTGAGCAGAAAATGCATCACATATAAGTTAGGTGTGGATGTCTCAACAAGCACAAAATTTTCACATTTGTGCAGATAAACTTGTACTGTCTAAACAGCCATCACATTCAAGGTTTACATCAGACCAGAGTGAAGTTTCTCTCTGGAGAACCTTCATCTGTCACAACATGTAAGCCACAATAGGTGACTCCCAAAGAATTACATAACAACATGGAACAGACGACACTCTGGTGAAAATCTAGCCGGTTCCCATGCAATTGAGTCACATTGATCAATTCCGAGTCATAAGGAGCTGATCCATTAATCAACACAATAGTATTCAGGTGTAGAGCCAGACGATAACTCAAAACTATGAATTTTGTTAGTAACAGATAATTCAATAAACCAAAACTAGAATTTATAGAAGAACGTAAATGAATAATTCATAAGAAAATCTTCATATCAGCATCAGTGAGTCATCTCAAAAGGTCCAACCACCACCAGCAATCAATTAAGTTCAGCAACCATTCAAGAAACATCAAAATTTCAATTTTAGTCGATAAGATAAACACTCAGGCATAACAATCCCTAAGAACATTATCTCATCAAGCAAGGCAGCGGGACAAGAATTAAAAAGCACAATTCGATGTCTTGAATGTAAGAACAATTTCACAATCTTATAGGATCAGTCACAACTAGAACATTTAAAAGACAAGTAATCTCGGCAAATCGAAAGACAAGTCACAATAAAGGAGACAAAAGTACCTGATGCTCTAAGTAATTCCTAACATCAATCTTCAGCCAAATCAACAGTAGACAACTTGAATTCCATATAAAGCAATAGAGAGTAAGATTCGCACAGAATTTTGGAAGAAAAGAAAAGCACCCAGAAAAACCAAAACGGGAGAGAGAAACACATCGAATGAAAAATAATAGTGAAAAGGAAAACCCAAAACGATTAGTTTTCAAAAAGCTCTAATCAAACGAAATCTGGGAAAAACAGGACATTCTCATCACACATTCAATCGCAGAGTTATCATGATTAGCCAAAACATCAGTAGTTTCATTACTCAAGGTAAATTGCAAATTTTAGATTAAGGATCATCATATAATTATCAAAATCCAAATTGCAGAATAGAAACGAAAGCCCCAAATCAATTTCAAAAGAAATCTAACCTGGAGAAGTCAAAACGAATTGATTTGCAAGCGTTCTAAAACGAAAGCCCCATTGAACTTAGAATTGATCAATTAATCTAAAATTGCAGAGAATTCTTGTGCAGGAAAGTAGGAACGAAGACTCGGAATCGAAAAGGAAAAACGCTTGAATAGTGAGCGTTCAAATGGTCAAAATCGCCGTTGGATTGCCCACAACATGTCATCTTCAAGCAACAATTGAATAGAGAGAATTAGACTTCAATTGGAAGTCGTTTTCGTATGGTTAAAAACCATAATAAAAAACAATTTTTTTTTAAAGACGCTTAAAAGATCTAACAAGTCTTTGACTTCAATTGGAAATCGTTTTCGTCTGGTTAAAAACGATAATAAAAAACAATTATTTTTTTAAAGACGTTTAAAAACAATATTTGATCTAACAAGTTTTTGAGCACGTTGTTACTCTGATACCACATGTAAGAATTAATCAAAATAGTCTTACATATAAGTTCAATTCAATCTCAAATATCACAACATAAGAAAATAATAAATCCAAGATGATGGAGAAATCAAATGACTAGTTACATACCTAGTTGACGACATTGTAGATTTCTCAGTCACAAGTTCGTCTTCTCCTCTCTGCCAAAAACTGATTGTCCTTTGCTAATTAATAGGTCTTAGCTCTAGAGAAATGACGGTCTTAAGGTGAGAGTAGAGACCAACTTATATGTTAGCCTTGTTCTAAAAAGACATTCTATCAATGTCACATTAGAACCCTAATGGGCCAAATGGTAATAAGTCCACTGTTTTAATGAAACATAATCCATCTATAACAATGAGCCCATCATTATGATTTAATTACATGACCCACATATAATACTATGCATTTAAGTTATTATATTGTACTCAAATTCTAACAGTAATTGCATGGGGTCAAAGTGCATATATGACTCCGGCCATCACAACAAGTCAACAACAACAAATGTAAATAATATTCACATAATTAGTGGGTTTTGGGTTGTTATGCATGTTAATAAATAATACTTCGAAAGCCTCTTATCTTCTTGCGAGGACCAAAGTGTTCAATCAAGGCTAGAGATCCCACAAGTGGATAATATGATTAGCCAATTAAGTTGATGAATTTTACTTCATTTATTAATGTAGCTGGTCATTTTCCACATAATTAACTAGTGTTTGATTCTTGTATTAGATTTTTCTTTTTATCTAAAAGATGGAATTCATTAAAAAGAGAAAGGATTACAGTCAGGGCTCAACGAGACCTCATCAAAATCATTCCCATAAAATCTACTAATCGGAAAAATCTAGTTAAGGGAAAGAGTTTCCTGCCCCCACAAACAATTACATCAAGAAAGAAGCATAAAGCTTCACTTAAGCTTGCCCCACAAAAATAAGCAAAACAATTATCAGGCAAGAACATACAATACTACCACCCTTCCCAGGCATCCTCCCAAACCCGCAGCCAAAGCCCCCAAAACTGGAAGTTAAACTGCACCGTCTGCGTCCATTTAGGCATCCCAGGCATCCTCCCAAACCCGCAGCCAGAGCCCCCAAAACTGGAAGTTAAACTGCACCGTCTGCGTCCATTTAGGCATGCGTCAGCACCCAAGGCGGTGCATCGGCTATCCACCGCTGGAAAGACTGATCCAGCAATCCTGCCTTGGCAAGACCATGAGCCACCTTATTCACCTCCCGCCCCCTGAATGTCACGGTCGCATGGTCCAGTCTGCCCCGCAACCGAAGGACATTCGATTTTATTACTATTGGTGACTAAGCTGCATCACTGACAGTTGACTTGGCAGCATACAAGCTGCTGACTCAAGCTAGGAAGTGTCATCAACTAAAGGCACGGATTTGAAGAATGTGTGTGAGTGTGTGAGGCAATTAGCAAACTGCATAGAGTGTGAAGAAGTGTGTGAGGATTGTGACATCATAGTGTTATCATTCCTAACCGTTTTTGTTAGAGAGAGAGTGAGTGCAATATTGTTATGTAATTGAACAAAAGGAAGAAATAACAAATAGAAATCATACGGGAAGCATCAGTCACATCTGATCTCCCTCAGCTCAAAAAAACCCTCTCAAGCAAATAAACAAACACCTAGAGTGCTAAGATCATCACCAAAAATCTATCAATATCATTCAATCCGAATTCACAGTATCTAATAAGGGAATTGAATGCATCACATTGATCATCACCAAAAATCTATCAATATCATTCAATCCGAATTCACAGTATCTAATAAGGGAATTGAATGCATCATGAGCTAATCTCGATTCAGAAGTTCAACTAGAGTTTAGGTTTCGATTCATACCTTGTATGCGGCTGTTCTTACTGAAAGTTGAAGTCTATCTCAATCCGTGAAGAGATTATCATCCTCTTCTGCAACCCGATCGTAATCGACCATCATTCCCTGCGATTCCACTGAAGTCTAGTCGTCCAACATGGTATCACAGCAGTGAGATCATATCTCTGGGGCGTCTGTCTGTGGTGAAGTCGAGCAGGAGTCGAGCAGGAGTTACCTTCACTGCCAAGTCATGGTTGGTACTGGAGGAGGTGAACTGAAGATCCCTATATTCACATGAGTAAACTATGACTTATGGAACATAAAGATGAAAACAGCACTGAAAGAAATTATCACTCAAGGCTTACCTGATCTTGAGTTTGAAAATGACAATGAAAAGCTTGAGACAGCAGCAAGCCATGCTAATCATATCAAGAACGCCAAGGCTTTGAATCTGATTCAGAATGCAGTTTCTGAGGAGATCTTCCCAAGAATCTCAAATGAAGAGATAGCCAAAAGTGTCTGGGCGATTATGTAGAAAAAGTACAGAGGAGATCCTAAGGTGAGAGCAGTTAAATTACAAGGTCTTAGAAGAGATTTTGAGTACACACGTATGAAGAATGATGAATCTTTTTCTACATACATGACTAGATTGTTAGCTGTGGTTAATCAAATGAAAACATATGGTAAGGATGTAACTGAAAAGAGATTAGCACAGAAAATCCTGATAAGCTTGACTAAACCCTATGATTCAATTCTATCCATAATTGAAGAAATTAGAGACTTAGAACAGATTAGTGTTAAGAGTATCTCTGCATCAATCAGGGCATTTGATCAACGTTTGGAAATGCATATTGAGGGTGATGCTGAGAAAGCTTTCTCAAGCATGAGTGTGAGCAATAAGTCTCAGGTACAGTCAAATCAGGGAAAGTTCAAGAAGCAGCAGTTCAAAGGTGGAAACAAAGGATGGACTAAAAGTAAATTCAAAGGAAATGCTAAGTATGAGAACAAGTTCTCTGGGAATCAGAAGGGTGAAACCAGTGGTTCTAAGGATGCTTGCAAGCATTGCAACAAACTACACTGGGGTGAATGCTGGTTCAAAGGGAAGGTGAAGTGTTTCAAGTGTTCTAAGTTTGGCCACATTTCCAAGGACTGTTCTGAAAACCAGATTGCTAATCTAGCTCAGAAAGTGAATGAAGTAGAAGGCAACATGTTCTATGCTTTCCATTCAGCCTCCATTAAGAAGGATGTGGGTGTGTGGTACTTGGATAGTGGGTGCAGTAACCATATGACT
The DNA here is from genome assembly GCA_037349345.1 of Oemleria cerasiformis. Taxonomy (NCBI): domain Eukaryota; kingdom Viridiplantae; phylum Streptophyta; class Magnoliopsida; order Rosales; family Rosaceae; genus Oemleria; species Oemleria cerasiformis. The sequence goes on along the minus strand of JAZGTL010000090.1, from coordinate 335,470 downwards.
GGTCATGAGTCTTTACTGACTAACATTGATCGAAGTTTGCATGTAAAAGTGAAGATGGGTACTAGAGAGTTAGTCCAAGCAGCAGGGAAAGGTTCCTTGCTGGTTCATACTGACCAAGGTGACAAGTACATCAAGGAAGTGATGCTTGTACCTGGTTTGGATGAAAACCTACTAAGTGTAGGACAGATGGTGGAACATGGATACTGTCTTGTGTTTGGGGACAGTACAGCATAGGTCTATGAAGATAAGACCATGAAACAAAGGGTTGCCAAGGTCCCTATGACAGGCAGCAGGTGTTTCAAGCTTTCTCTGGCCTATGTGAGTCCAGTAGCTAGAAGGGCAGAAACAAAGGAGAGCATAGAGCTATGGCACAAGAGGTTTGGACATCTGAACTATGCAAGCCTAAAACTGCTAAGACAGAAGGACATGGTGGTTGGTCTACCTAGCCTAGAAGGTGACAAAGAACTCTATGAAGGGTGTATATCAGGGAAACACCATGTAAGTCTTTTTGACATAGAAGACGCTTGGAGGGCAACTGCACCTCTTGAGTTAATACACTCAGATGTGTGTGGTCCTATGCAAACAGAAACAATGGGAGGTAACCTGTATTTCCTTACTTTCATTGATGATCACTCTAGAATGTGCTGGCTGATTTCCTAAGACACAAGTCAAGTGTGTTGAATGTGTTCAAGAAGTTCAAAGCTATGGTTGAACTACAAAGTGGGTGCAAGGTGAAGAAGTTAAGAAATGATAGAGGTGGAGAGTACACCTCAAATGAATTCCAAAGACTCTGTGAAGAGCATGGAATAGAGAGACAGCTGACAGTAGCTTACTCTCCTCAGCAAAATGGGGTTGCTGAGAGGAAAAATAGGACTATAGTAGAGATGGCTAAGTCTATGTTACATGGTAAGCATCTACCCTATGAGTTCTGGGGTGAAGCAGTTTAACACTGCAGTGTACATCCTAAATAGATGTCCTACCATGGCTGTGCAGAGCAAGACTCCATTTGAGAAGTTCTCTGGTAGAAGACCAGGAGTGTCACATCTAAGAGTATTTGGCTCTATATGCTACATGCACATTCCATCTCAGAAGAGACAGAAACTAGATGATTCAAGTGTCGAAGGTGTCCTAGTTGGCCATGGTAGCTGTGAGAAGGGCTACAAAATCTATAATCTGGAAACTGGAAAGGTTGTGGTGTCAAGGAGTGTGATATTCAATGAAGAAGGAAGCTGGGATTGGAAGAAACATGTAGAAGTGCAGGGGTCCATACCATTGAGTTTTGACACTGGACTGATGGTGCTACACCAGCAACTCAAAGTCCTCAAACTACAAACATTAGTTCAAGTTCAAACTCAAGTTCTGAATCTGGTCCTAGTACAAATCCTAGTCCTAGTCCTTGTCATTCATCCAGCTCAAGTTCTGGAGATACACTAGTAAGGCTAAGAAGTATGAGTGAGGTTTATGCTAGGTGTCACATGTGCATAATAGAACCTGAAAGTTTCAGTGAATCAATCAGGGATTCAGCTTGGAAGAAAGCTATAGAAGATGAGATTCATATGATTGAAAATAATGACACATAGGAACTGACAGTGAGACCTACTGACAAACCAGTGATTGGTGTCAAGTGGGTGTACAAAACCAAGCTCAACTGGATGGATCTATTTAGAAACATAAGGCCAGATTGGTAGCTAAGGGATACGCTCATAAACCATGAGTTGATTTCAATGAGACCTTTGCACCAGTTGCAAGGCTTGACACTATCAGAACCTTATTGCCTTAGCAACACATAAAGAGTGGAAGTTGTTTCAACTTGATGTGATATCAACATTTCTAAATGGTGTTCTAGAGGAAGAGGTGTATGTGGATCAGCCTGAAAGTTTTGATGTTCAAGGACATGAAGCTAGTGTCTACAAGCTAAACAACGCACTCTATGAACTAAAGCAGGCACCAAGGGCCTAGTATGGAGAAATTGATTCCTACTTACTAAGTTGTGGTTTTTAGAGAAGATCAAGTGAAGCAACTTTGTATTTAAAGTGTAAGGAAGGTGAAGGAACTCTAATTGTGTCGATTTATGTAGATGACATTATCTACACAGGTGACAGTGCTGCTATGATGGCTGAGTTCAAGCAAGACATGATGAACAAGTATGAAATGACAGACCTAGGACTACTACATCATTTCCTAGGGATGGGTGTTCTATAGTCAAGCAATGGCATCTTCATTCATCAAAGTAAGTATGCTACCACATTGCTAAAAAAATTTGGACTCAAAGACTGCAAACCAGTGAGTACTCCTCTAGTGATTGCAGACAAGCTGCAAAGAGATGACGGCAGTGAAGCTGTTGATGAGCAACTGTATAGGCAGATTGTGGGAAGTCTGCTCTATCTTACTACTACCAGACCATACATATTGTATGCCTCAAGTCTACTGTCTAGATTCATGCACAATCCTACCAAGAAGCACTTAGGCACTGCTAAGAGAGTCCTAATGTATGTCCAAGGTACACTGACCTATGGAATTGAATATAAGAAGGGAAAAGCAGCAACCTTGGTGGGTTTCTGTGACAGTGATTGGGGAGGATCAGAAGATGACATGAAAAGCACATCTGATTATGCTTTCTCATTTGGGAGTGAGGTATTTTCTTGGGCATCTGTCAAGCAGAGTAGTGTTGCTCTTTCAACAGCAGAAGCTGAGTATGTAAGTGCCTCTGAGGCAACTACTCAAGTTGTCTGGCTAAGGTTTGTATTGGGGGACTTGGGAGAAGAACAAATAGAGGCTACTCCTCTATTGTGTGACCGCATGTCAGCCATTGCCATGGCTAAAAATCCAGTCTTTCATCAGAAGACCAAGCACATAAATAGACGGTTCCACTACATAAGAGATGCAATCCAAAATGAAGAGATTACCCTACACTACTGCAAATCAGAAGAACAACTTGCAGACATATTCACTAAAGCTCTACCTAGAGAAAGATTCTGCTACCTAAGAGGTCAGCTGGGAGTGGTTTCAGTGACTAGCTTAGGAGGGGCTGTTGGTGACTAAGCTGCATCACTGGCAGTTCACATTATAGCATACCAGCTGCTGACTCTAGCTAGGAAGTGTCATCAACTAAAGGCACGAATTTGAAGCATGTGTGTGAGTGTGTGAGGCAGTTAGCAAACTGCATAGAGTGTGAAGAAGTGTGTGAGGATTGTGACATCATAGTGTTATCATTCCTAACCGTTTTTGTTAGAGAGAGAGTGAGTGCAATACTATTATGTAATTGAACAAAAGGAAGAAATAACAAATAGAAATCATACGGGAAGCATCAGTCACATATAATCTCCCTCAGCTCAGAAAAACCCTCTCAAGCAAATAAACAAACACCTAGAGTGCTAAGATCATCACATTGATCATCACCAAAAATCTATCAATACCATTCAATCTGATTTCACAGTATCTAATAAGGGAATTGAATGCATCACGAGCTAATCTCGATTCAGAGGTTCCGCTAGAGTTTAGGTTTCGATTCATACCCTGTATGCGGCTGTTCTTACTGAAAGTTGAAGTCGATCTCAATCCGTGAAGAGATCATCATCATTTTCTGAAAACCGATCGCAATCGACCATCATTCCCTGCAATTCCACTAAAGTCTGGTCGTCCAACAATTACACTCACGCCACTCCAAACCGTCGAGCCCCCATCAACTAACTCCACTACAGATTTCGAGTCCACTTCCATGACGAGGTTCCTCATCCCCAATTTCACCGGTAGCAGTAAACCATGGCAAAGGGCAACTAGCTCAACCGCCTCAACAGACAAACATGGCTGAGCACCCCCTGCAATACCACCCATGAACTCGTCATGGTGGTCTCGGATGATACCTCCAACATCCCTAGACTGTCCCACCCTAGCAGTAGTTCCATCACAATTTAATTCTTGTATTAGAATTTAAGTGTAACTTCATTACCTTTTGTTTGTAGTTTTGTAATTGCATCATGAATAAGACAAAAGTACATGTCATTGTGAATAAATCATAATTGACAACACGTACGGCTTATTGTAATTGACGTATGTTGAGTTAATACAATTATACTTTGTTACTAATTAGTTTATTGGATTCCTAGTATGACAATGATAGGTCTCATAAAGGATTAGACTACTATAAGTTGGTCCCTTCTCTCACCAATAAGACTCATATTTTTCTCTATACCACCCTGCAATACCACCCATGAACTCGTCATGGTGGTCTCTCACCAGGTATGTGACTAGTTTTTTTTTTTATTTCTTCATCATCATGAATTTGTTATTTTCTTATGTTGTGATCTATTGGATTGAGTTGATTTATATGTAAGACTATTATTTAATTCTTGCATATCAACAAGCTCTTATGTTACGACCCGTCCTAGAAAAGTAAATTTCAAAAAATTAATAATTAAATAACCGGTAGTCTAGGGTTGGATTAACATACGATTTTTGGGATAGACTTGAAGATAGGCTTTAGTTCCTAAAAAGGGTTAGTGGACCGTGACTATAAATTAATATTATTTTTACTCCTTTTATATTTAGGAAAGGTTTTTAATTAGATTTATTAAGTGTTTAGGAAACCTTTTCCTTATAGAATTAAATGTAAACTTCTATTTGTATGAGTATTAATAATTCTCTATAAATAGATGTGCTAGGAGTAAAGGGGAGAGGATATTTTGAGACAAGAGAGAATTTGCACATTATTTCGGAGATCTAGACCCTAGCCTCAATTTACATTGTAATTCAGTTCGTAGTAAACAGTTCTTATTTTTCTGCACTTTTTGTGCGTGGAGCATGGAGAGGAAGGCTCTGACGTGGCTCTGCTGTGCCTGTTCTTCAACAATCTCTTATGTAACCTTATTTTTATTATTGCAATTTAATTATGAATTCAATTATATCTGTTTTAATTCCAGTTATGCGTGAGTAGTTCTCGTTAGGATTATGGCTGCTTGAAGCCCTAGCCATGTTAGTTCGTTACCTAGATTTTGGCTCTTGATTTTCATTGCTATGCACGTTGAATAACTCTGATTACTGCTTGAACTACCATTCTTTTATGCCTATGAGCTTTGCTATCTTGTTTGCATAAATTATTGATGGAATTGCTTGAGTGACCGCCATATCAACCTGTGGTTCGTTTGCATAAAGAGGTTGAGGTTAAGAAACAATCTTGTAATCGGAATTCATGACAACTTAGGAATGCATCTCACTTTTCAAGGCTAGTGTGGTGTCATTAAATTCTCTTAGTACTTCATGTGTCATCTTAACTGGTAGGTGATAGACGTTCTAGGCATATGCCCTGTTTAGGACATGCTAAATAAGAGAGAATGATATATATTTAGTGTACCAACGCCAAGACCTAGGCATGGGCACCTAATTCATAATTGCATAGTAATTAGGTCAAGATAATCTGGTTAAGAGCTATAATTGGTTAGAGTGGATAGTAAGCCTTAATTCACCTTAGTTTAAAAAACAATCAACATTTCGTTCTTGCATTGTTATTTTCTGCACTTTGATTGACTTGTCTTTAATTTTCAACTCTAAAATCATAAACCCCCCTTGGCGTGTGTGTGTGGGTGTTTTTTTCTATAAGTTAACAAATCTAAACTTAATTGGGTTAATCGTTGAACAAGTCCTCTAGGGATCGACCTTTGCTTGTCATTATACTATCTCCATCGACTTTGGGCACTTGCAAAGTTATACTTAGTAGAAATAAAGTTCATAATTATTGTGTTCATTATTTCTTCTATCAATACACGGCCAGGACTTTTGAATTTTCAGCCTTAGTTTTTTTGTGTTTAGCTAGTTACATAATTTTTTGCTTTTGAATAGTATGATAACTTGTTTATAGGGATGTATATGCTAAGTTAATTGTCTTAGCCTTACTAAGAGTCATGTCATGGTCAAGTAGTTCATAATTTGCACTTCACAATGACATGTTTTAAGTGATTAAGTGAACAAAACAACTGAATTTGAGTGAACATTAGAAAATGAGTGGAGACTACCCTTTGAGATCTTTGAGCCTCATTGCCATTCTTTCTGAGGGATATACTTGTTTCTACTCTTAAACACTCATCTCTTTTGTTCTTAATTGTTGATCTCATTACATCATTTTGCATTGAATTTTAAAGAACTAACATCATTTAGACACTCTTGATCTAATGTGTGGTTTTCCATAAGAAGTGATGTAGGCTATGTATGCTTTAACCTCTAAAGGCTTTATCCTACCCTATTGCATGCTCCCTAAGCCAACTTTGAAGCCAAACACTCAGCCTTTTCTTTCATCACCCAAAGTATAACCTAACCCAAAATACTTAGCCATTCATCATAGCCATGCCCTATAACCTCAGTTGTGCTAAGGTTGCCCTAAATGAGATTCATGGTGAGAATGAGAGGTGGAAGAAGATGTTGCCCAATTCCAAGGACATTGGCATCAATTCAAAGTTCAAAAGTTTAAAGAAAAGCTTACATATAACAAGCTGCACGAAAGTTTGAGGAAATCATTGCATGATCTTGGTTTCAATTCAAAGAAAAGAAAAAATAAAGAAATCAAAAGAAAGAAAAAAAAAACGTTGAAAAGAAAAAGTCAAAAACAAAGTAGATTAAGCCAAGTGAGCAAAGAGCCTCAAAATAAGACATCAAGAAAGCACAATGACGTGGGCCTTAAGAAAGGATTCAGTTCATAAATTCCAAATTCAAGTCATGACTTCTCATGCCTTGGCACGGCTCAGGTTCTTTGAATCCCATCCTTCCTTGCTAAACCCCTAAGCTTAGCCCCGTTACAACCAAAAAAAAGAAGACCTAACTGATCTTATGGACAATCATGCGGAGGATTAAGGTACATATCTATGTTCTTAAAGTTCAATTCCTTTCATGAGATCTTTATTTCCATAAAATGCTATTCTTCATTGTTACTCATATGTGATTAAATTTGAATTTCATAACATAAACTCATCACATATGCTTGAAAAGAGTGAAAGCCTATGATTCTTGTGCGAATTGAGAGTTGGCTAGTGAGGATTAGAGTCGAGGTGAAATCTTTCTAGGGCACTTAGATGAAGTTGTTCTCAAACATGATCACTCGAAATATTGGCACTTATACACGTACACCTTCACATGACACTCACGGCTATGGCATTCCTTTCAGTTCTACAAAGCATGTCTACTTACTTTGATTCTTATTAGCTTGTTAAAAATACTATCTCGAACATCTTATTTGTCTAAGTAAAACGGTTGTGGGTATCGTGCTGGTATAACCCTCAGGAGATAAAACTCCTCCTACTAGGTGAACCTAGGGGTTTAAATGTTCTATCGTAACTAAGATCGAGTCTTTTCATTTTGTTAAAGTTTGTTTTCCTCAGGGACTAGCAAAAGATAGGTTTGGGGGTATTTGATCATTCATTATTTATGCATCATTTTGATGTCTTTATATGCCTCTCTTACATGTCTTTTGAATGATTTTGTGCCATCAATAGTAGAAAATGATCAATCTTGTGAGACTTGTACAGATTTAGAAAGATAGGTAAATTCTGAGAAGAATGCGAAAAGAATGACTCTAATCGAAGTTCAGATGAAGGAGATGTCCTAATTTCAATATCATGTCCTGAACTGGGTCCTGAGTGCGCTAGTGCGCCTATTTTGAGTCCTTGGCCAAGTACCTCTGATCATGTCCTCCGGGTCCCAAACCTATGTCTCATGACATCAAGTTCATGTCCTAGAAGTGCCAAGGTCATGCGAGGACATGTCGAGTACATGTCCCAAGAACTTCCCATCTGAGCCCAGCATCTGCGCCTAAACCCGGGTTCATGTTCTGTCAGAGGTGGATCACAGTTCCTCCTCTGTGTTAAGCCTGACAGCCTCTGCACCTAGCCTGAGCGAAGATGCGCTTTTACTATACTCATGGTGTGCCTTGAAGGCACAGTCCCAGACCCCTATGACGAAGACATTCCAAAGGCCAAGTTCAAAATTCCGGGAAGACCGCGAGCTGCTAGTGGCCAGTTTGTGTTCCCACTTGCCAACTTGCATTCACACTTGCCAACTTGCATTCACACTTGTTTCCACATTGCATAGGGATTTCAAGCTTATTTAATTTTAGAACATTATTTTTACTCCTTTTATATTTAGGAAAGGTTTTTAATTAGATTTCTTAAATGTTTAGGAAACCTTTTCCTTATAGAATTAAATGTAAACTTCTATTTGTATGAGGATTAATAATTCTCTATAAATAGAGGTGCTAGGGTTTATGTAAAGGGGAGAGGATATTTTTAGACAAGAGAGAATTTTCACATTATTTCGGAGATCTAGACCCTAGCCTCAATTTACATTGTAATTCAGTTCATAGTATACAGTCCTTATTTTTCTGCACTTTTTGGGCATGGAGCTTGGAGAGGAAGGTTCTGTCGTGTCTCTGTTGTGCCTATTCTTCAAAAATCTCTTCTGTAACCTTATTTTTATTATTGCAATTTAATTATGAATTCAATTATATCTGTTTTAATCCCAGTTATGCGTGAGTAGTTCTCGTTAGGATTAGGGCTGCTTGAAGCGCTAGCCATGTTAGTTCGTTACCTAGATTTTGGCTCTTGATTTTCATTGCTATGCATGCTGAATAACTCTGATTACTGCTTGAACTACCATTCTTTTATGCCTATGAGCTTTGCTATCTTGTTTGCATAAATTATTGATGGAATTGCTTGAGTGACCGCCATATCATCTTGTGGTTTGTTTGCATCAAGAGGTTGAGGTTAAGAAACAATCTTGTAATCGGAATTCATGACAACTTAGGAATGCATCTCACTTTTCTAGCCTAGTGTGGTGTCATTAAATTCTCTTAGTACTTCATGCGTCATCTTAACTGGTAGGTGATAGGCGTTCTAGGCATATGCCTTGTCTAAAACATGCTAAGTAAGAGAGAATGATATATGTTTAGTGTACCAACGCCAGGACCTAGGCTTGGGCACCTAATTCAGAATTGCATAGTAATTAGGTCAAGATAATCTGGTTAAGAGCTATAATTGGTTAAAGTGGATAGTAAGCCTTAATTCACCTTAGTTAATAAACAGTCAACCTTTCATTCTTGCATTGTTATTTTCTGCACTTTGATTTACTTGTCTTTAATTTTCAAGTCTCAATCATAACCCCAAAACCCCCTCCCTTGGCGTGTGTGTGTGGTTTTCTTTAAGTTAACGAATCTAAACTTAGTTGGGTTAATCGTTAAACAAGTCCTCGAGGGATCGACCTTTGCTTGTCATTATACTATCTCCATCAATTTTGTGCACTTGCAAAGTTATACTTAGCAGAAATAAAGTTCATAATTATTGTATTCAGTATTTCTTCTATCAGACACCATCAAGCTAACACTTCGACAAGTGATTGCCATGGATGCCATGAATTCCACCCAAGGCCATGCCGTGACAGTGTTTACCGATTCTGCTCAGGTTGAGCAGTGGGACACACCCAATTCATACCCTCCAATATACTCTTCCTTTTATAATGTTTCTGATTCCTGATTTCATGTCTAACTATAGCTCTTTGCCTTGCACTCACAGATTGGAAAGCGAAATGGAAGAAAACTAGGAGGAAGATAATAGGACAGATGATGGTGACAAGGACATCCAGGTCAAACCCATGCCCCTGCCCTATGTGCTGCCCAGCAGCAACGCACTACCCCACGCTGTGTCCCACAACCATAACCACTTTCTGCCTCATGACGCGCTTAAGTCTCTAACCCAAATCCAGCCTCAAGCTGCACATGCCCTGCCGCTAACCCAGGATCCTGCTGAGTCCCAGGACTCGCCAAATGCCCTACCGCAGCCCCAGCCCAGTGCCACAGAACCTAGACATGTCCAGGGCATGCCTTCAACTCGCCAAGCTGTGCCAACTGATTCACTGCAGGGCAAGTCCTTTGTCGCTGCACCAGAACCTTCCCAGCACCCATCTAAGATGCGCAACACTGCGGCCAAGCTTCAAGACACGTCCACAGCAGAACCCAAGGACCAGCCTGTGCCTCCCAATCTGCAGCCAGCCATGTCTCAGCCTATGCCCACGGACAAGGACCCAGTTTTGAAATTCAATGCTCCTTCTCAACTCAATCCTGAAACACTTAACTTTCATTTTAATAATGCAAACTTGGATTTGAATTCTGATTTAGCCCCTAATGCTGTTGAACTTTTCTCGTGCAGGTTCCACCATAAAAACACCAAGAATATGCTAAAGGCCCTCAACTTGGTCCCCCTCTTCAAGTTCCGAAGGAAAAATCAACGAAAGGGACCAAGGATGAAGTCTAGAACGTACAAGGCACAACCAAAGTTGTTCCCCCATGAGCATTGTCCAAGGAAGATATTCCAGAATGGACAGAAACAGCTCTCATTCAAATCACTCCTCAATCTCTTTCCCGATAAGTTATGTCCTCGTCGATGGATTCTTGTATGTGTTTCTAACTTTTTTCTCCATGATGCAGCGCAGATTCTATAGCAAGAGGCTCATAATCGGTTCCATGTTGATGCTGAAATCCGAGGCACACCACCAAATGTCTAGCAAGCCATGCCACGTCTTGCCCATACGTTAAATAAAGCGCTCCTAGGAGGCAACCTAGCCCTGGTTTGTATTTTTTCTCTTCCTTTGCTGTTTCTGCCATTTATATCTCTCAAACCTTGGTATTGTTGTCAAGCATATTGCTTATCACATTGAGGGCAATGTTCAGTTTAGGTTTGGGGGTGTGGATTGAATTGTTTCATATAGAAACAAGTAGGTTTAGGGGTGATACACGGCTAAGACTTTTGAGTTTTCCGTATTAGTTTTTTCTGTTTAGTTAAGTTTTTGCTAGTAATAGTATGATAACTTGTTAATAGGGATGTATATGCTAAGTTAACTATCTTTTCCTTACTAAGAGTCATGTCATGGTCAAGTAGTTCATAATCTGCACTTCACAATGACATGTTTTAAGTGATTAAGTGAACAACACAACTGAATTTGAGTGAACTTTAGAAAATTAGTGGAGACTTCCCTGTGAGATCTTTGAGCCTAATTGCCATTCTTTCTGAGGGATATACTTGTTTCTACTCTTAAACACTCATCACTTATGTTCTTAATTGCTAATCTCATTACATCATTTTGCGTTGAATTTTAAAGAACTAACATCATTTAGATACTCTTGATTTAATGTGTGGTTTGCCATAAGAAATTATGTAGGCTACGTGTGCTTTAACCTCTAAACGCCTTATCCTACCCTATTGCATGCTCCCTAAGCCAATTTTCAAGCCAAACACTCAGCCTTTTCTTTCATCACCCAAAGTATAACCTAACCCAAAATACTTAGCCATTCATCGCAACCATTCCCTATAACCTCAGTTTGTGCTAAGGTTGCCCTAAATGAGATTCATGGTGAGAATGAGAAGTGAAAGAAGATGCTACCCAATTCCAAGGACAGTGGCGTTTTGAAAAGTTCAAAAGTTTAAAGAAAAGCTTACAGATGACAAGCTACAAGAAAGTTTGAGGAAATCATTGCATGATCTTGGTTCAAGTCGATTCAATGGAAAAGGAAAAAATAAAGAAAACAAAAGAAAGAAAAGAAAAAATGGTGAAAAGAAAAAGAAAGAAATCAAAAGAAAGCAAAACGTTGAAATATAAAAGAAAAGAAAAACAAAGTGAATTGAGCCAAGTGAGCCAAGAGCCTCAAAATAAGCCATCAAGAAAGCACATGTCGTGGGCCTTAAGCAAGGATTCAGTTAAGAAACTGCAAGTTCGAGTCATGACGTCTCATGCCTTGGCACAGCTCAGGTTCTTTGAATCCCATCATTCCTTTCTAAATCCTGAAGCTTAGCCCCGTTACAACCTAAAAAGGAAGACCTAACTGATCTTATGGACAATCATGCTGAGGATTAAGGTACGTACTTATGTTCTTAAATTTCAATTTCTTTCATGAGATCCTTATTTCCATAAAGTACTATTCTTCATTAATACTCATATGTGATTAAATTTGAATTTCATAACATAAACTCATCACATATGCTTGAAAAGAGTGACAGCCTAAGATTCTTGTGCGAATTGAGAGTTGCCTAGTGAGGATTAGAGTTGAGGCGAAATCTTTCTAGGGCACTTAGATGAAGTTGTTTTCAAACATGATCACTTGAAAAAATTGGCACTTAAACATCTACACCTTCACATGACACTCACGACTATGGCATTCCTTTTAGTTCTGCAAAGCTTGTTTACTTACTTAGACAAATAACTTGTTAAAAGTAATATCTCTAGCATCTTATTTGTCTAAGTAAAACGTTTGTGGGTATCGTGCTGCTATAACCCTCAGGAGAAAAAATCCTCCTACTCGGTGAACCTAGGGGTTTAAATGTTCTATCTTAACTAAGATCAAGTCTTTTCATTTTGGATAAGTTTTTTTTGCTAAGGGACTAGCAAAAGATAGGTTTGGGGGTATTTATCAATCATTATTTATGCATCATTTTGATGTCTTTATATGCCTCTCTTACATGTCTTTTGAATGATTTCGTGCTATCAATAGTAGAAAATGATCAATCTTGTGGGACTTGTGCAGATTTGGAAAGATATGTAAATTCTGAGAAGAACGCTATAAGAATGACTCAAATCGGACTTCAGATGAAGGAGATGTCCTTATTTCAATATTAGGTCCTAAACGGGGTCATGAGTGCGCCAGTGCGCCCTATTTTGGATCCTTGGCCAAATACCTCATATCATGCCATCCGAGTCCCAAACCTATGTCTCATGACATTGGTTCATGTCCTAGAAGTGCCAAGGTCATGCCAGGACATGTCGAGTACATGTCCCAAGAACTTCCCATCCGAGCCTAGTTTCTGCGCCAATTCTGAACCTTATGAGCTTAACCAAACCAAGATGCGCTTCCACTATGATCATGGTATGCCTCAAAAGCGTTGTCCCAGATTCTTATATGGACACTTCCTCATTATCCGCCTAAGTGCGCCCTAAAGGCGCGACTACACTATAGTTGAGTTCCAATGTGGCCCTTTTCGTACCTACAACCATTCAATCAAGACATAAAGCATTGTTAAACTCTTTGGCATGTATAGAAGCCATTCAAGTATCAAGGCGCGTTGTGGCGCGATGAAGACATTCCAAGGGCCAAGTTTTAAGTTTCCAGCGTCTGACCGCGGTAAGACCGCGGGTTGCCCGCGGCCAGCTTGTGTTCCCAATTTCCAGCTTGCATTCACACTCCCAACCGTGTTCTGATAGGTTTAAGGGACTTTTTAATTACTTAGAAGTATAATAACTGTTCTAGAACACTCTAGGCTAGGGTTTCTAATTCCAATCCTTGTTGGACAAGGTTTTCCCTTTGTCTATAAAAGGGAGCCTTTGTTTAGTGTTTTAGGGACCAGATTTTTACACACCATTTTAAATACCAACAGTCTTTATTTTTTCCAAAGTTGAGAGTGTTGTGCATGGAGCTTGGAGAGGAAGGCATTGCCGTGTCTCTGCTGTGCATCATTGTTCAACAGCGTTCTTTACTTTAAACTTTTATTTTATTGCAATTTACTTATGATTTCAATTATATTTGTTTTAATTTCGGTTATGAGTGAGTAGTCGTTTTAGGATTAGGGCAGCTTGAAGCCCTAGCCATGTTAGTTCATTGATTAGATTTCTTGCTTTTTATTTTGATTGCTTTGCATGCTGAATAAGTTAGATTACTATGCTTAATGACCTGAATCTATGTCAATAAGATTAGCTACCTTGTTTGCATACAATTATTGATGTAATTGCTTGAGTGACCGTCATATCATCTTGTGATTTTTAGCATCATAGGTATTTGGGACGCTTACCAGTAATCTTAACTCATGACGACCTAGGATTGCATGTCACTTTTCTAGGCTAGTGTGGTGTCATTAAATTCTCTTTGTACTTCATGCATCATCTTAAACGGTAGGTGATAGACATTCTAGAGTACACATCATGCTTAGAACATGCCAAGTAAGAGAGGATAATATATGTGGAGTGGGCCAACCATCGGGACCTTTGCATGGGCACTTAATTCAGAAGTTGCATAGTAATTAGGTCAAGGAAATCCTGTTAATGACTATAATTGGTTAGAATGGATAGTAAGCCTTAATTCTCCTTAGTTAACAAACAATCAATCTATCATTGTTTCATTGTTATTTCCTGCACTTAATTTACTTGTCTAAAAGAATAAACCACACAAAACAAACCCACCCCCCCCCCCCCCAAGTTTCTGCGCCAGTTCCGTCCCGCCAAGACATGTCCCAGTGCATGTCCCTGGCCCGCCAGCGATAGCACCAAGTTTACACTTCTGCGCCCGCGACGTGCCAAGTTCGCCTACCTAGAGCTATATACGCTTGTGATCCGCTAGTGATGAATCCTAGAAGCGCAGTATCCAGGGTGTGGTCCAGAACGTGTCAAAATTGTGCTTCAGGACGTGTCATGTGCCACGTCCTCGGTCCCTGAAAGAGGTGCCAGCGGTAGAACAGATTTCATACCCTATTATATCGATGGTGTGTCTCAAAAGCGCGGTCCCATATCCCTATAAGGACACCTCCTCATGATGCGCCGGTGGTGCACTCCAAGACGTGTCTACGCCCTAATTAGGGCGCAGTTTGATGATCAGGTGTCTCGGCCAACTTTTGAGTGAGCCATGGGCCATAGACCATCAAGTTACATTGCAAACTAGCCCAAGACGTGTTTTGGACCAGTTGCTAAGGTTCATGACATGCCAAGCTTCAATAGGTCTTTAAAAGGCCCTAAATGGTTAAATTAAGGTCCTGCTATGCTATGATTGTCTAAGGCTTGCCCCAGCCCATTGAGTGACATCCAAGCAACCTCTAGAAGACTCCAGAGCTGTCTTGGCGTGCAAGAAAGTCCAAGAAGATTTCATCTCAGTTTTTGCCGCAAGCCTAGTCCTTGTTAAAAAAGGATTACCTTTTTTAGTCCTCTTTCTTGTCAAACTAGGATACCAGTGTTTAAATCATATTGTAATCAGATTCTGACCCTAATTGGTCTCCTATTTCTTAGGGGCGTGGTCTCCTATAAATAGGAGCCTTAGGCGTCAGATCAGGGCCCCCCTTAGACACCCTAGCCGCAATTCCTTTGTAATTCAGTTTTATAAATTTAAACAGTTTTATTTTTCAAGTTGAGGAGGAGATTTGGGCATGGAGGTTGGAGAGGAGCAAACCTTGCTGTGTTCGTCTGCCGTGTCTCATTGTTCATTAATCCTCCTTTACTTTACGCTTTTATTTCGTTGTAATTATAAATGAGAATTTACATTATGTCTTTACTCTCAATTATGCATGAGTAGTTTTTTTAGGATTAGGGATGCTTGAAGCCCAAGCCATGATAGTCGTTTAACTTGGTTTTGGCCCTTGATTTGTATTGCTATGGATGCTAGATATAGTGGAATTATTGTGCTTAATTTATGTTTATTGCTTGTAAGTTTGACCAACTTATTTGCATGAACTATTGATGAATGATTGCATGTTTGACTGGTCATCTGCTTGTGATTATTAGCATCGAAGGTAGTGGCTTACATCTTACATGTGATTCGAGTCATGACAACCTAGGACTGCACATCACTTTTCTAAGGATAGTGTGATGTCATTAAATTCTCTTCGCACTTCATGCACCATCTTGATAAAATTTGATTGACGTTCTAAAGTACTCATCCGGCCTAGAATATGCTAAGTAAGAGCGAATAATATATGTAGAGTGGGTCTTAGGCGGACCTTTGCATGGGCATCATATTCAGAAGTTTCATAGTAATCAAATCCTAGAAATCACGTTAAGGACTTAATTGGTTAATGGTGGATAGTATGCCTTAATTAGCCTTAGTTAACTTTAATCAATCAAATCATAGTCTCTGTTGCATTTTACTTTCTTGCATTCTAAGTACTTGTTTAATTTCCAATTTCTAAAGCACCTGCTATTATGTCCTGCAACAATTGATTCATTAGTTCTAAAGGAACATCAACAATGGGGTATGTGATCAGTCGTTATTTATGCATCATTTTGAGGTCTTTATATGCCTCTCTTACATGTCTTTTGAATGATTTCGTGCCATCAATAGTAGAAAATGATCAATCTTGTGAGACTTGTGCAGAGTTAGAAAGATAGGTAAAATCTGGAAAGAACGCAAAAAGAATGACTCAAATCGGATTCCAGATGAATGAGATGTCCTCATTTCAATATCAGGTCCTCAACGGGGTCCTAAGTGCGACAGTGTGCCAGTGCACCTATTTTAGGCCAATGGCCAAGTACCTTATATCAGGCCCACCGGGTCTCAAACCTGTTTTTCATGACATCAAGGTCAAGTCCTAGAAGTGCCAAGGTCGCGCCAAGACAGGTCGAGGACATGTCCCAAGAACTCCCATCCGAGCCCAGATGTGCGCCTAAGCCCGGGGTCCCTGTTCCGCCAGCAGTGGATCAGAGGTTCTCCCTCTGTGCTAAGCCTGACAACATTTGCGCCAAGCCTGAATGACGATGCGCTTATATTATACTCCTAACGTACTTCAAAAGCGCGGTCCCAGATCCTGATTACGAAGACAGTCAAAAATCCAAGTTTGGCCAGCTTGCGTTCCCACTTGCCAACCTGCATTCACACTCCCGGCCATGCTCTGATTGGTTCGAATAGATTTTAAAGACTTTGTAATTAATTAAAAGTAAAATAACTTTCCCTATTCCTATAGAACAAGGTTATACCAATCCTTATAGAACAAGGTTTTCCCTTGTCTATAAAAAGGAGAATCAGATAGAGGATTGGGGGCGTTTTTGTTTCTGGGAAAACAGAGACCTGAGCCACAGAGAGTTCCGTTTTGGTTTTCTAGAGAATTAGGGACCATATTTTGGGAGATAATCTTTCACATAGATTATTGGACGTGGAGCTTGGAAAAGAAGGCTCTGCCGTGTCTTCTGCTGCACCTGTTCTTAACAATCTCTTCTGTACCCTTATTTTCATTATTGCAATTTACTTATGAATTCAATTATACTTGTGTTTATTTCAGTTATGTGTGAGTAGTCATTAGGATTAGGGCTACTTGAAGCCCTAGCCATGTTAGCTTGTTGATTGGATTTCTGGCTCTTGATTATGATTGCTATGCATGCTGAATAAGTTGGATTACTATGCTTAATGAACTTAATTTATGCCTATAAGATTAGCTACCTTGTTTGCATATAATTATAGATGTAATTGCTTGAGTGACCGTCATATCATCTTGTGATTTGGAGCATCGAAAGTATTCGTACTTGTAATCTTAACTCATGACGACCTAGGATTGCATGCCACTTTGCTAGGCTAATGTGGTGTCATTAAATTCTCTTTAAACTTCATGCATCATCTTAAAAGGTAGGTGATAGACGTTCTAGGCATATGCCCTGTTTAGAACATGCTAAGTAAGAGGGAATAAGATGTGTCTAGTGAACCAACGCCAGGTCCTAGGCACGGGCACCTAATTCAGAAAATGCATAGTAATTAGGTCAAGGAAATTTGGTGAAGAGCTATAATTGGTTAGAGTGGATAGTAAGCCTTAATTCGCCTTAGTTAACAACCTTTCATTCTTGCATTGTTATTTTCTGCACTTTGATTTACTTGTCTTTAAATTTCAGTTATCACATCATAAACCCCGCAAACCCCCCACCCGCCCCCCCCCCCCCCCTCTGTGTGTGTGTGTGTGTTTTTATTTAAGTTAACAAATATGAACTAAATTGGTCATAACGTTGATACAAGTCCTCGAGGGATCGACTCTTGCTGTGCTACTATACTATACTTATCGATTTGTGTAGTACTTGCAAGGATTTTATAACTGTTAGAATTGAATTGCATATTTCTTGCTCTTTAAATCTACCAACAGTATGCAGGGTACTAGACGATATCATGGCTGCTGAAAGTCCTCAGCTTCTCCCAAACATTGATAGCTACGATCCCTCGTTTGATGTTGATGTGACAGTCCACTGTGGCTAGGAGGGGTCAGCCAAAAATCAATGGTGGATCTTCACGTGGGCCAGGCTTCTCTATCCGCAGGACATAAAAATCTGCAGTAATACAAACATCCCTTATCTACACACTAATATCCTCAATCACACCCATTAGACTGGTCACAGATGAATCAGCTAATCTAATGCATAACTCAGTCGGTTTCAACGGTCCTAAGTTTAAGGATTGAAACACATGGTAGGGCATGATACTTACTGCAGCCCCTGTGTCACAAAGACAGTGATTAAACAGTTTTTCTTTGTTGACACAAGGGAGGGAAAGAGGGCCTAGATCCTCAGCCTTGGGGGGCACGCCATGTAGAGCATTGAGAGTGGTTGACTTGATGTCCAGAGTGATGGTTGGTGCAGCTCCATGTTTTCCCAAAACTATGTCCTTCAAAAGTTTAGCAAAGATTGGCATATGCTTGACAAGTTTAGGGAATGACAGTGTGATTTCAAGCTTTTTCAGCATGCATTCCATCTCCTTCTCGAACTCCTCCTTTGCCTTGTTTTGGTTCTGAAACCTATGAGGAAACGGCACAACAACGACATCCTCTAAACCACCATGCTCTTGTTTCATTGGTTTATGAGTTGAAGGGTTAATTTGGGATTTAGAGTGGTCCATATGGTGAGATAGCTCATTGGGGCCCAAAGCAGTGGCCATGTCCTTGTGAAAGGCTTGCGACTCAGTTAGGGGGCGAGAAGAGCCTACTGCAGGCGTGCCTTGGTAGTTAGGTGCAACCGGGTGCATGTCCTAGGTTATTGGCTCAGTTTGGTGCGTCGAAGGAACGCCCTGAAACGGTACAGGTGCTGCGGCTCTGAGCTGGCTCTGCGGTGAAGGACCTGGACTGGTCTGCTGGGTGGTGCTAGGCGCAACATGAAGCACAGGCTGGTTCTGTGGTATGTCGCGGTGCTGGTCCTAAAGGTAGGTCTGAGTCAGCGACACAAGTTCAAGCACAGTGTCGGGCACAGGTCGGCATGGCCTTAGACAAAGGGCCTAATAAGTGATGCGGAAAGGATATAGATGTAGGCCTGTTGGAGGACTCTTCTTCATCTTCAGCTCCTTGACTGAAATCTTCAAAAGCATAATGCATGTGACCTTGAATTTGCGTGCCACTTCAGAGAGTGATGGCATTGACTATGGGGTGCTGAAATCCCTTGGGATTCATCGTGACTTGGCTTAGCAACTTGCCTTGCTCTCGCTGATTCAATTGGGTTGCAAGCTACCCAATTTGATTCTCCAAGTTGGTGATGGCTCTATCCATCTTAGTCATGAACGCCTGAGTGCTTTGAGACATGCTTTGAATGAGTTCTTCTAGGGACTTGGTTCCATTGTTCTGATTTGGCGGGGGAACTTGCTGAGGCATATGGGGAGTCGCTGCTTGTTTATGGAATCTAGGTGGTGGGTTTTGTGCGGCTTAAGTATTGTTCCATCAAAAATTTGGATGGTTGCCCCACCCCGGGTTATAGGTGTTGGAGTATGGGTCATTCTGGGGCCTTGGGCTTTTGTTGAAACCTCCCGCAAAGTTGGCTTCTTCTACTGTTGGACATTCTTGTGAAGTATGTCCTTGAATTGAGCATACTTCATAGATTTGAACTCCTTTCGCCATTGCTGTAAGTTGAGCAATGGCGTCATCTCTGTCATTGGTATATGCATCACCATTAGCCCTAAAGGAATGTCTTTTGTAGCTAAATTGTTTCTCCCCTTGAGCGATGTTCTCAAAAGTGGTCCTCGCCTCTGCGGCTGTTCCTTCTAGAATCCCCTGGGATTGAGAGTTCACCATTGTTTAATCGCTAGTCTTCAAACCTCCGTAGAAGTATAACATCAAGTGATGGTCGTCGATATTGTGGTGGGGGCACTCCGTTAGCATTTGATTGACGCGCTCCCAATACTTGTAGAAGGGTTCATCCCAGCCTTGCCAAGGTGCCAAGATCTTGGCCTTCAACTCGTTCGTCTTCGTCACGAGCTAGTATTGCGTCAGAAATTTAGAAGACTAACCTCGCCATGAATAGATTGAGGCAGGCGCCAATGAGTGGAACCAAATACGAATAAAAAAAGGGTGGGTTATTATACAAGCAAGTAAACTACCTCGCAAGAAGTAAAAAAACGTCAGTTGATGCCACCATCAGACATACTCCAAGACCGCCCATGCCTTAGCACAATCCTTGAGGCTGATCCGTGGACTGACGAATCTCTTGAAGATGGGTTGGAGCCGTGCACTAAAGATGATCCTAAGCTTGGTTCACTTGATGAGCCGTGAACTGATCCTTGCGATGACATAAGCTAGTACCTATAAAAATAAAAAAATAAAAACTGAGTTAATACGTTCTAAAGAAAGTGGACACCGTTGAGGGACAAGTCCCCAGCAACGGCGCCAAAAACCTGATGGTCGATGGCCCATGGCTCACTCAAAAGCTTACCGAGACACCTGATCACCAAATTGCGCCCTAATTAGGGCATAGACACGTCTTGGGACACTATCTGGAACAAAGCCCAATCCTCGTCCTGGTACTGTGCTTTTGAGGCGTACCACTGGTTGGTTACAAGCGCCTATAGTTCTAGGTAGGCGCACTTGGCACGTCGCAGGCGCAGGAGTGTAAACTTGATGCTACCGTTGGTGGACCAGGGACATGCGTTGGGACTTGCCCTGGTGGGGTGGAACTGGCACAGGAACTTGGCAGGGACATCAATATGAGCGCATGGCTGGGACATGTCTGGGACACATCCAGGACTCGGTTTTCGACCCAATTTTCAACTTGAGATAACTTCTTCGATATAACTCCGATTCGAGTCATTCTTTTTGCATTTTTCTCAGAATTTACCTATCTTCCCAAATCTGCACAAGTCTCACAAGATTGATCATTTTCTACTATTGATGGCACGAAATCATTCAAAAGATATGTAATAGAGGTACTTAATGACACCAAATTGATGCATAAATAATAACTGAACAACCACCCTCAAAGAAACCTCTCTCACATCAAGAAGAAAACTCCCCTGCCTAGGAGAATGCCCTGACTCACCCTCATTTCCTTCACGAATCCGTTTCCCTCGCGATGTTCCCGAACGAGAACCATTAAACGCAGCGGCACAAAGCTCGAACCAGGGCCTCCCACCACCATCAAAACACTCGCCTGGGCTCTACGAACTCAGTGGACTGAACCCTGAGATACGAAACTCACTGGAGCTCAAGGCGGAGGTGGACATCGACTTTGAACCCGAGAATTCCCGATGAGATTCCTAGTGAACCAGGTAAATCGAACTCTTAGAGTTGAACCATCGCTATATTCGAGTCAAGAACTTCCTCCCTGACCCATTGCATGTCTATTTCTGGCTAGGTTTGACAACGGAGGTAGTCACCGAAAAATGCAGAGTTGCCGGAGTTCTAGGTTTCACAGCGATTTCTGAGGAAACCATGAACTATCTCAAGCTCAAAGTTGTGCCATTTGATTCGTCTTGATGTGAACGTGCTAACTCGATGCTTGCATCTCGTTTTCATTGAAGTTTCATGGCGGAGAAGTTCTGAAATTACGATGACAATCCAAGCTTGCAACGACGATTTTGAGCTCACGAGGTAAGCTCGGGTTTCAGGGCTTTCACCTTTGAAATCGTCTGGACTTGGACTTCATTTTCGACCCATTGCATGCAAGTTTTGAAGAGAGGATGACGGTGAACAAAGCCTCTCCGGATTCTGGAATTTTGGTTCGAAGCACCGAGACTTCCCGGTGGTTTTCCAGTTTCGTCAGGTAGTTTCTTGGTCTGGAAATTGAATATTCGTAATCCTTTGTTCAAGTAGAGTAGGATTGATTATTTGCATGCTTGATTTGGTTGAGTATCAAGGAGAAAAGCCTCGACTGAGTCGCTGGTTCTCCGGCGAGCAAATTTGCAGGAAACTAGACCAATTTGACCAAGCGCGTGAGCCCCACTCTCGGCACGTGAACCCCACTCTCAGTGCGTGGAGGCGCATGCTAGTGTGGGGTGGTACGTGGGGGACTTTCCGGCACGTGGCAATGCGTGACCCAAATTTCGAGACATTCTAAACATGTCTTAACTCGCCTTTAAACTTTACTTTACCTTCGGGCCGTTGTTGAGCAAACGAAATTATGAGAAACTTAGTAGAATTTACCCTAGGTTCTAACTGTGTTTTTGGGATTATTTGTAACCGGAGATCTGCAGTTAGGAGCTCACGTTGACCCTACTACGTCGGATGACTTTATCCCTGACTACTTGTGGGTGGACCTTTTTTGCAAACCTCATTTTATGCACTACTTTTTTCTACTTGCACATTTTACATATGCTTGGTCTTGGATGCCTTCTTTGATTGAGTGTTATATTGTATTTCCCGAGCATGCTTGATTCATTATTATATTATATTCCTCTGGCATACTTTGATTGATTGTGATTGTTATTTTCCCGGGCATGACATGTTTGAGTGTGATGGTTAGTTAGCATTATAAGAGCTATGGTGTTCGTGAATTTAGACATAACTGTATAGTACCCACTTAGGAGTCGTCGATATCTTTAGTACCTGTCTGTTGGCCACAAACCAGCCTCCACGTGATCGATCATCCGCGCTCGTTCAAATACTAGTTAAATAGCGCAAGCTTGTCCCTGAGCTCTAGGGGACATATGGTGACGGTGCTTAGTGATCAGTCGTTATTTATGCATCATTTTGATGTCTTTATATGCCTCTCTTACATGTCTTTTGAATGATTTCGTACCATCAATAGTAGAAAATAATCAATCTTGTGAAACTTGTGTAGAGTTAGAAAGATAGGTAAAATCTGGAAAGAACGCAAAAAGAATGACTCAAATCGGAGTCCAGATGAAGGAGATATCCTCATTTCAATATCAGGTCCTGAACGGGGTCCTGAGTGCGCCAGTGCGCCTATTTTGGGCCACTGGCCAAGTACCTCATATCATGCCCTCCGGGTCTCAAACCTGTGTTTCATGACACCAAGATCAGGTCCTAGAAGTGCCAAGGTCGCGCCGAGGCAGGTCGAGGACATGTCCCAAGAACTCCCATCTGAGCCCAGATGTGCGCCTAAGCCCGGGGTCCCTGTTCCGCCAGCGGTGGATCAGAGGTTCTCCGTCTACGCTAAGCCTGACAACATTTGCACCAAGCCTGAATGAAGATACGCTTCTACTATACTCATGATGTACTTCAAAAGTGCAGTCCCAGATCCTGATTACGAAGACAGTCCAAAATCCAAGTTTGGCCAGCTTGCGTTCCCACTTGCCAGCCTGCATTCACACTCCCGGCCGTGCTCTGATTGGTTCTAATAGATTTGAAGGACTTTGTAATTAATTAAAAGTAAAATAACTTTCCCTATTCTTATATAATAAAGTTTTACCAATCCTTATAGAATAAAGTTATACCAATCCTTATAGAACAAGGTTTTCCCTTGTCTATAAAAAGGAGAATCAGAGAGAGGATCAGGGGTTCCGTTTTATTTTCTGAAAAACAGAGACCTGAGCCGCAGATAGTAATTGATTTTTTAGAGTTTTATGCTAAAGCTTTGTTCTTCCCGAAGTCGAGTGTGTTGGACGTGGAGCTTGGAGAAGAAGGCTCTACCGTGTCTTCTACTGCACCTGTTCTTCACAATCTCTTCTTTACCCTTATTTTCATTATTGCAATTTACTTATGAATTCAATTATACTTGTGTTTATTTCAGTTATGTGTGAGTAGTCATTAGGATTAGGGCTGCTTGAAGCCCTAGCCATGTTAGCTTATTGATTGGATTTCTGGCTCTTGATTATGATTGCTATGCATGCTGAATAAGTTGGATTACTATGCTTAATGACCTTAATTTATGCCTATAAGATTAGTTACCTTGTTTGCATATAATTATAGATGTAATTGCTTGAGTGACCGTCATATCGTCTTGTGATTTGGAGCATCGAAAGTATTCTTACTTGTAATCTTAACTCATAACGACCTAGGATTGCATGTCACTTTGCTAGGCTAATGTGGTGTCATTAAATTCTCTTTAAACTTCATGCATCATCTTAAAAGGTAGGTGATAGACGTTCTAGGCATATGCCCTATTTAGAACATGCTAAGTAAGAGGGAATAAGATGTGTCTAGTGAACCAACGCCAGGTCCTAGGCACGGGCACCTAATTCAGAAAATGCATAGTAATTAGGTCAAGGAAATCTGATTAGTAACTATAATTGGTTAGAGTGGATAGTAAGCCTTAATTCGCCTTAGTTAATAATCAATCAACCATTAATTCTTGCATTGTTATTTTCTGCATTTTATTTTGCTTGTCTTTAAATTTCAGTTCTCACATCATAAACCCCCCCTGCGTGTGTGTGTGTGTGTGTGTTTTCACTAAGTTAATAAATCTGAACTAAAGTGGTCATAACGTTGATACAAGTCCTCGAGGGATCGACTCTTGCTGTGCTACTATACTATTCTTATCGATTTGTGCACTTGCAAGGATTTTATAACTGTTAGAATTGAATTGCATATTTCTTACTCTTTAATTTTACCAACAAGTTTTTGGCGCCGCTGCCGGGGAACTTGTCCCTCAACGGTGCCCATTAATTCAGATTTAGTTAACTAAATTTTGTATAGTAACTATTTTGATTTCTTTTAGATTTTTTTTTTACTAACTTGGCTTGTCATCTTTCTCATGTACATATGAACAACTCATACGTGGATATGGGACCATGGAATTATCCATACATGGAGACGGGAGCTTGGAACAATCCATACCCAACTTCATTCAATCAGGGGTGGAGCAATCACGAAAACCCAGAACCATACAACCCAGGATGGTGCCAGCAGCCTAATTTCACATGGAACTCCCCGCAAATAGTTCCTCACTCCGAACCCACTCCTGACCTCCTACCTTCGCTGAGGGCCTTGGTGCAATACATGGAGGCTCGTAATCAATGCATGGCAGCTTTTTGTGAAGAACAACGAGAGCAAAGCCAGCGCTTGGAGGAGATACTGGAAAAGAGCAAGAGGGTGTTTGAGTTAATCGTATGCCAAACAGAAGAAAGGGCACGTCCCCCACCAAGTGAGGCCGTGAATGAAGAGCATAATAAGGACACCACAAAGCTAACACTTCGAAAAGTGCTTGCCATGGATGCCATGAATTCCGCCCAAGGCCATGCCGTGACAGTGTCTCCTGATTCTACTCAGATTGAGCAATCGGACGCACACAATTCATACCCTCCAGTATACTCTTCCTTTTATAATGATTCTGATTCTGATTTCATGTCTAACTATACTTCTTTGCCTTGCACTAACAGATTGGAAAGCAAAATGGAAGCAAGCTGGGAGGAAGAGAATAGGACGGATGATGGTGACAAGGACATCCAGGTCAAACCCATGCCCCTGCCCTATATGCTGCCCAGCAGCAACGCACTGCCCCAACCCATGTCCCACAGCCATGACCACGTTCTGCCTACAGCCCTGCCGCGAACCCAGGATCCTGATGAGTCCCAGGACTTGTTAAATGCCCTGCCGCAGCCACAGCCCAGCGCCACAGAACCTGGACATGTCCAGGGAACGACTTCAACGCACCAAGCTGCGCCAACAGATTCACTGCAGGGCAAGTCCTTAGCCGCTGCACTAGAACCTTCCCAGCACGCATCTGAGACGCGCAGCGTTGCGGCCACGCTTCAAGACACATCCACGGCAGAACCCAAGGACCAGCCCGTGCCTCCCAATCTGCTGCCAGCCTTGTCTCAGCCCCTGTCCAAGGACAAGGACCCGATTTTGAAATTCAATGCGCCTTCTCAACTCAATCATGAAACATTTAACTTTCATTTTAATAAGGCAAACTTGGATTTGAATTCTGATTTAGCTCCTAATGCTGTTGAACTTTTCTCGTGCAGGTTCCACCATAAAAACACCAAGAATGTGCTAAAGGCACTCAACTTGGTCCCCCTCTTCAAGTTCCGAAGGAAAAATCAACGGAAGGGACCAAGGATGAAGTCAAGAACGTACAGGCCACAACCAAAGCTGTTCCCCCACGAGCATTGTCCAAGGAAGACAGTCCAGAATGGACAGCAACTTCTCTCATTCAAATCACTCCTCAATATCTTTCCCGATAAGTTACGTTCTCGTCAATGGATTCCTTTTTGTGTTTCTAACTTTTTTCTCCTTGATGCAGCACAGATTCTACAGCAAGAGGCTCATAATCGGCTCCATGTTGACGCTGAAATCCTGGGCACACAATCAAATGCCTAGCATGCCAGCCCCATCTTGCCTAGACGTTAAATAAAGCGCTCCTAGGAGGCAGCCTAACCCTGGTTTGTATTTCTCACTTCCTTTTCTGTTTCTGCCCGTTATATCTCTCAAATCTTTCTACTGTTGTCATGCTTACTACTTATCACATTGAGGACAATGTTCAGTTTAGGTTTGGGGGTGTGGATTTAAAATTTTGCATATAGAAACAAGTAGGTTTGGGGGTGATACACGGCCAGGACATTTAAATTTCTGCTTGTGATTAGTATGATAACTTGTTAATAGGAATGTATATGCTAAGTTAACTATCTTTGCTTTACTAAGAGTCATGCTATGGTCAAGTAGTTCATAATTTGCACTTCACAATGCCATGTTTTAAGTGATTAAGTGAACGAAATAACTGAATTTGAGTGAACCTTAGAAAATTAGTGGAGACTACCCAGTGAGATCTTTGAGCCTAATTGCCATTCTTTCTGAGGGATATACTTGTTTCTACTCTTAAACACTCATCACTTTTGTTCTTAATTGTTGATCTCATTACATCATATTTGCATTGAATTTTAAAGAACTAACATCATTTAGATACTCTTGATTTAATGTGTGGGTTGCCATAAGAAGTGATGTAGGCTATGTCTGCTTTAACCTCCAAAGGCTTGATCCTACCCTATTGCATGCTCCCTAAGCCAATTTTGAAACCAAACACTCAACCTTTTCTTTCATCACCCAAAGTATAACCTAACCGAAATACTTAGCCATTCATCACAGCCATACCCTATAACCTCAGTTTGTGCTAAGGTTGCCGTAAATGAGATTTATGGTGAGAATGAGAGGTGAAAGAAGATGTTGCCGAATTCAAAGGACTTTGGCGTCAATTCAAAGTTCAAAATTAAAGAAAAGCTTTACAAGTTGCAAGCTACACGAAAGTTTGAGGAAATCATTGCATGATCTTGGTTCAAACTCAATTCAAAGAACAGAAAAAAAAAACGTACAAATCAAAAGAAAGAAAGAAACGTTGAGAAAAAGAAGGAAAAAATAAGTGAAAAAAACAAAGTAAATTCAGCCAAGTGAGCCAAGAGCCTCAAAATAAGCCACAAGAGCCTCAAAATAAGTATTCAAGAAATCACAATGACGTGGGCCTTAAGAAAGGATTCAGTTCAGAAATTCCAAGTTCAATTCATGACTTCTCATGCCTTGGCACAACTCAGGTTCTTTGAATCCCATCCTTCCTTGCTAAACCCCAAAGCTTAGCCCCATTACAGCCTAAAAAGGAAGACCTAACTGATCTTATGGACAATCATGCTGAGGATTAAGGTACGTATCTATGTTCTTAAAGTTCAATTCCTTTCATGAGATCTTTATTTCCATAAAGTGCTATTCTTCATTGTTACTCATATGTGATTAAATTTGAATTTCATAACATAAACTCATCACATATGCTTGAAATGAGTGTAAGCCTAGGATTCTTGTGCGAATTGAGAGTTGCCTAGTGAGGATTAGAGTCGAGGCGAAATCTTTCTAGGGCACTTAGATGAAGTTGTTTTCAAACATGATCACTTCGAAATTTTGGCATTTATACACGTACACCTTCACATGACACTCATGGCTATGGCATTCCTTTTAGTTCTGCAAAGCATGTTTACTTACTTTAATTCTTATTAGCTTGTTCAAAATACTATCTCTAGCATCTTTTTTTTTGTATAAGTAAAACGTTTGTGGGTATCGTGCTGCTATAACCCTCAGGAGACAAAACTCCTCCTACTAGGTGAATCTAGGGGTTTAAATGTTCTATCTTAACTAAAATCGAGTCTTTTCATTTTGTTAGCGTTTGTTTTGCTCAGGGACTAGCAAAAGATAGGTTTGGGGTATATGATCAGTCGTTATTTATGCATCATTTTGATGTCTTTATATGCCTCTCTTACATGTCTTTTGAATGATTTCATGCCATCAATAGTAGAAAACAATCAATCTTGTGAGACTTGTGCAGAGTTAGAAAGATAGGTAAAATTTGGAAAGAACGCAAAAAGAATGACTCAAATCGGAGTCCAGATGAAGGAGATATCCTCATTTCAATATCAGGTCCTGAACGGGGTCCTGAGTGCGCCAATGCACCTATTTTGGGCCACTAGCCAAGTACCTCATATCAGGCCCTCTGGGTCTCAAACCTGTGTTTCATGACACCAAGATCAGGTCCTAGAAGTGCCAAGGTCGCGTCGAGGCAGGTCGAGGACATGTCCCAAGAACTCCCATCCGAGCCCAGATGTGCGCCTAAGCCCGGGGTCCCTGTTCCGCCAGCGGTGGATCAGAGGTTCTCCGTCTGCGCTAAGCCTGACAACATGAAAGAAGATGTGCTTCTACTACACTCATGATGTACTTCAAAAGCGCAGTCCCAGATCCTGATTACGAAGACAGTCCAAAATCCAAGTTTGGCCAGCTTGCGTTCCCACTTGCCAGCCTGCATTCACACTCCCGGCCGTGCTCTGATTGGTTCTAATAGATTTTAAGGACTTTGTAATTAATTAAAAGTAAAATAACTTTCCCTATTCTTATAGAATAAGGTTTTACCAATCCTTATAGAATAAAGTTATATCAATCCTTATAGAACAAGGTTTTCCCTTGTCTGTAAAAAGGAGAATCAGAGAGAGGATCAGGGGTTCCGTTTTGTTTTCTGAAAAATAGAGACCTGAGCCGCAGATAGTAATTGATTTTTTAGAGTTTTATGCCAAAGCTTTGTTCTTCCAGAAGTCGAGTGTGTTGGACGTGGAGCTTGGAGAAGAAGGCTATGCCGTGTCTTCTGCTGCACCTGTTCTTAACAATCTCTTCTGTACCCTTATTTTCATTATTGCAATTTACTTATGAATTCAATTATACTTGTGTTTATTTCAGTTATGTGTGAGTAGTCATTAGGATTAGGGCTACTTGAAGCCCTAGCCATGTTAGCTTGTTGATTGGATTTCTGGCTCTTGATTATGATTGCTATGCATGCTGAATAAGTTGGATTACTATGCTTAATGAACTTAATTTATGCCTATAAGATTAGCTACCTTGTTTGCATATAATTATAGATGTAATTGCTTGAGTGACCGTCATATCATCTTGTGATTTGGAGCATCGAAAGTATTCGTACTTGTAATCTTAACTCATGACGACCTAGGATTGCATGCCACTTTGCTAGGCTAATGTGGTGTCATTAAATTCTCTTTAAACTTCATGCATCATCTTAAAAGGTAGGTGATAGACGTTCTAGGCATATGCCCTGTTTAGAACATGCTAAGTAAGAGGGAATAAGATGTGTCTAGTGAACCAACGCCAGGTCCTAGGCACGGGCACCTAATTCTGAAAATGCATAGTAATTAGGTCAAGGAAATCTGATTAGTAACTATAATTGGTTAGAGTGGATAGTAAGCCTTAATTCGCCTTAGTTAATAATCAATCAACCATTCATTCATGCATTGTTATTTTCTGCATTTTATTTTGCTTGTCTTTAAATTTCAGTTCTCACATCATAAACCCCCCCTGCGTGTGTGTGTGTGTGTGTGTGTTTTCACTAAGTTAATAAATCTGAACTAAAGTGGTCATAACGTTGATACAAGTCCTCGAGGGATCGACTCTTGCTGTGCTACTATACTATTCTTATCGATTTGTGCACTTGCCAGGATTTTATAACTGTTATAATTGAATTGCATATTTCTTGCTCTTTAATTTTACCAACACTTAGCACCCAACCTTCATATGGTCAAGGTACACGTGTGAACCATAGATACCCAGTCTTTCATGTGCGCAAGACTCGAGCGACTCAAAAGCTAAGTTAGCGGGTTGTACGTCCTAGACTTTTGTTTGGGATAAACTTTTTGACTGCTTATTATTTTATTTCTCTTAAAATGTGCAAGTTTACTGTTATAATAACTCGTTTTCGTAAAACTGAGGGGTTAACTGTTATCTCTTTTATTTATGGTTTTACACTGAATTAATTGTTAGGTCCGCTCACCATTTTTTTCTTTTTACCCTTCAGGACGTAGTACTCTTGAAACCATCTTCGAGGAGGATAACGCGAGTTGTGGTTCTGATACTACAGTTTCTTATATGGGTTGAGACCCTATGTGTATTTTAAATTTCCTGATCATCATGCACATTGCTACTTTAAATTTGCGCTATGCTCTGTAAACTTAAACGCAGATTTGGTGGCTGGTTTTTAATTCAGTAGTCTTTTTCTTCTTAATTCATTTTGTTCACTGTTTATCCTTCCTAAATGAACCGTTTTACTTGGCTAAGTCACGTGGGTCATGTCTTCACATGTTGGTCACCATACCCCAATTACGGTATCCTTGTGGATATCCGGGTCGGGGTGTATCATTTTGGTATCAGAGCATAGCTTAGGAAGTTTTGTCTTGGGCATTCTCTTATTTGCATGATGATCAATTGAACGTTACTTTTTGTGTCAGAACCAGGCCTCCTCGACGTGGCCTTCGTAACCAATCCCTGCAACCACAAGATCATGAGAACCCCATACCTGAAGGTGGTCAGCCTGGAGCCTTCAATTTTGCTCAAATGGGCCAACTGTTTGCCAATCTCATAGCCGGTCAAAGGTCCGACCGTACCCCGGCTGAAATTGCCCGCTCTAACAGTGTGAAGGAGTTCTTTGCGCACGAGAAATGTGATGACGCCGAACTTTGGGTCAAACCCGTGGAGGAAACTTTTGTGGTGATGGAATTGCTGCTGGAAAAGTGGGTTGTCACTGCTACTTTCTTTCTTTGTGACTCGGCTAAAGATTGGTGGTTTGCCGAACAATACCTACTGCCACAGGAGAAATTTACTACCTGGGAAGTAATCAAACGGAAATTTGAAAAAACATTCGTTCCACAGGAGTATATTAATCGTATGCAGGAGGAATTCTTATATCTGAAACAAGGGGATTCGACCGTGGCAGAGTATGAGAGGAAATTTAGGAAGCTTGCTCGTTACTATCCGCCGATTGGTGACAGTGTTAAGCAAATGAAGAAGTATTTTCACAAGGGCTTAAGGAAGAATATTAGATCAATCGTGGCGGTTCAGACTTGTACTTGTTACCAGGAAGTCTTCGAGGCAGCTTTAGAAATTGAGGGGTCAAAAAATGCCAATTCTGATGTGGAGACGGACCGAGGTCCAAACAAAAAGGGTAATCAACAACAGCCTCAGCAACGACAGCAATCCCGCCGAGGAAGGAACCAGATCTCTATTGGTGGTCTGAGAGGGAAACAATTTAAGAAGGGAGCTTCTTCAAATCCTTCTAGCAGGGGTTCAAGCTCTAACTCTGCACGTTCTTCTGGAGGGTCTATACGATCATCATGTTTTCCTCCACAGCACGGTGGCGGAGGATCTAATATTTCTGGGACAAACTTCTGTCGAAAGTATAATCGAAGGCACAATGGTCCTTGTAAGTTGGGGGATTATGAAGGTGATCAATGTTTCACCTGCAGGCAGAAATGACACCGGTACAGAGATTTCCCCCGTAACCAGAGCCAGCTCCATGCTCTACCTACAGCCAACCAACAGCCGTCCTACTTCCCACCACCTGAAAACCCGCCATCGCAATTTACTACTCCATTATCCCAGCAATTTAACTATCATGCTCAATCGTACCACATGGCTGCACATTACTATGGCTATCCACCGCAGCAGTTCAGCTTTGCACAACCACACCAGGAGTACAACCCGCAACAACCGGAACTTACTACACTGCAAGCTCAGGGTGGACGCCCCCAACAGGGTTTTGGTGGTGCTTCTAGTAGTGGAGCGCCGAGTAGACCGACAGGTCGGGGAAACAGAACCCAAACAAATCGTGGGGGACATTCTAGAGGCAGAACAACATGTCGTGTGTTCAACCTCAGCCAGTAGGAGGCTCAAACAAATCCGGATGTGAATGTCGGTACGCTATTTATTTGTAGTTTTTCTGCTCAAGTTCTTATTGATCCTGGTGCTACAAATTCTGTTGTATCCCCATTGTTTGCTCAACAAGCGGAGTTAATCTCCACCCCACTTGAATCCCTTTCAAGTGTGGCCCTTCCAAAAGGTGAAGTTTGCTCTGTATCTCACGAGTACAAGAATTGCCCAGTTTTCGTCAAAAACAAGTTACTAATGGATGACTTTATTCCCTTGGGGATCGTTGACTTTGACGTGATCTTGGGTTATGATTGGTTGTCCTGACACCATGCAATAGTGGATTGCAAAGAGAAGGTGGTTACCCTCAATCAACCTGGATATCCAGTAGTGAATTTTACAAGAGAAAAAAGGAAGTGCAGATACAGGATAATTTATGTTTTTAAGGCAGAAAAATTGTTGAAGAAAGGTTGCCATGTGGTAACAGCGGATCAGTCAACAATTCAACTTCAGGATGTCCTGGTCATGAACGAGTTTCCTGATGTTTTTCCAGATGATTTGCCTGGTTTACTGTTCAGTCATTAATTATACATCTTTTAGATGTCACTCTTTTGCTTAATTTTGTGTCATCCAAAGTAGAAAGTGATGCTTTTGTGAGGCATGTGTAGGCTTTAGAAAGATAGCTTAATTCTGAGAATACAGGAAAAAGAATGGCTCAAATCGGAGTTCAAATGAGGGAGATGTCCTCAATTCAATATCGGGTCCTAAGAGGGGCCCCGGTGCATCAGTGCACCCTATTTAGGGCGTAGGACCAAGAACCTCGTATCAAGCCATGCGGGTCCTGAATCCATGTTTGAGGCCTGGCAGATCAAGCCCCTAATGAGCCAAGTAGCATGCCAAGACGTGTCCCTGACATTTCTCAAGGACACTTTATATGCGCCCTAATCCAAGACTAGCCCAGACGAGCCATGGCACATCTTCAGGGATCTCAGCCAAGTCCCAATAGTGTCCCTTAACGCGCCTCAAGTTCTAGGTTCCAAGCGTGTTCCTCATAAGTGCCAGAGATCAGGCCATGTCCTCGGTTATGCCCTATTTTGGGCTGTGACTTGCCGATTAAGTCAAAATGGGACATGACTTGGAACTCGATGGAAAAAATTGAGACACCACCCAGAAGTACACTTCTAGACACCCATCTACGCTAATGCATTCATGTGTCTCACCAAGAACTTCCAATGACGTGTTGCGCCCTAATAGACCTCGGTTGTGCCCTAAATTGAGCCAAATTGGGCCGCTGAGCTATCTACGAGCTTTGGAGTAGGACAAAGCCCAGAACTGTACTAGATACATCATATGGGAGTGAGATGAGTGGTGTATCCCAACTGCATTTGCAAGTGACTTGCTGAGTTCTTAACAAGTCCTATATTGGAGGCGTGGAGCCAAGAATGAGGTCCAGCTTTGTCAAGAAAACCAAGAAGGTGTGCAGCCATTCCTTGTTGCCCAAGATAGCCTCAAAACCCTCCAAAATCAGCCTTGCCGCCTATCAAGGTCCTTTCTTGCATCACAAGCCCGCGGCCCAGCCTGTGTCCCTAACAAACTAGAAAACCTGTTTTAGCGGGGCTTTTTGGTCCTTTGTTTTCAGTTATCATTCCTATATTTTAGGGGAACCCTAGAAACTATTTAAGCTTGCCTTTAACGCAAGTTTAGGGTTCCACTTTTTGTTTTTTCCACATAGAATTTTATAATCAGAGTTTTGAGTTTTTGTTCGTGGTTTTCAAGAGGAGTTCAACGCAGAGAGATATTGGAGAGTGCTTGGCGTGGCCTTGGTTCACCATTGATCTCAGTGTTTTCTCTTATTCTCTTTAACCTTTACTTTGTAATCATGAATTATTTCTTCGTTTCTTCTACCCCCACCTCGCACCCACCCCCACACCCCCCCCACCCCCATTGCCGTGATCTTTAATTAAGTTTTTGGTTTCTTGCGTCTTAAGTTAGTGTCTAGGGTTGTGCTTAGTCTCACTTGCGTCTTTGCTCGATACTCTCTTTATTGATTTGTGCACTTGTAAGGATTATAACTGTCAGAAATAGAGTTCATATATCTTTTGTTCTTTATTTTTACCAACATTTACCACCAGCACGAGAGATAGATTTTACCATTGATCTACTGCCAGGTACCAGCCCTATAGAATGGCCCCTGCTGAGCTACAGGAACTGAGTATTCAACTTCAAGAATTGTTAGAAAAAGGTTTCATCCAACCAAGCACCTCACTCTAGGGAGCACTAGTGTTGTTCGTACGGAAAAAGGATGTCTCTATGAGGTTGTGCATAGATTACCGTCAACTCAACCAGGTGATCGTTAAGAACCGTTACCCGTTACCTCGCATTGACGACCTTTTTGATCAGTTGAAGGGAGCACAGGTGTTCTCCAAGATTGATCTACGGTCGGGTTATCATCAGCTTCGTATTTGGAACGAAGACATCCCCAAGACAGCTTTTCGAACTAGGTATGGTCACTACGAGTTTCGAGTAATGCGTTTTTGGTTAACTAATGCTCCAGTAGCCTTTATGGATCTCATGAATCGAGTCTTCCGGCCTTACTTGGATCGTTTCGTCATTGTGTTCATTGATGACATTCTTATCTACTCCAAGAGCTACGAGGAGCATGCTAAGCATTTGAGGTTGATTTTGAGGAGATTGAGGCATGAAGAATTGTATGCCAAGTTTGAGAAGTGTCAGTTCTGGCTGGATCAGCTTGGTTTCTTGGGTCATGTGGTATCAGCGGAAGGAATTTTCGTGGACCCGAAAAAGGTTGAAGCAGTGCAAAATTGGGAGCAACCGCAGAGTGTAAGTGAAGTTCGCAGCTTTTTGGGTTTAGCGGGTTCCTATCGCTGTTTTGTGAAAGACTTTCGGCAATAGCTCTTCCTCTCACAAAGTTAACACGAAAAGGAGTACCCTTTGTCTTGAATGAGGATTGTGAATGGAGTTTTCAGACCCTGAAAGAACGACTTACCACTGCACCGGTATTGGCACTTCCTGAGTCAAACCAACCGTTCGAGATTTATAGCGATGCTTCGCTTCACGATCTCGACTGTGTGTTGATACAAAATCAATGGGTAATCGCTTATGCTTCCTGGCAACTGAAACGTCATGAATTGAACTACCCTACTCATGATCTTGAATTAGCCGCCATAATTTTTGCACTGAAGATTTGGCGACACTATCTTTACAGGGAAACATGTCGAATCTTCACCGATCATCAGAGTCTAAAATATCTTATGACTCAGAAAGATCTTAATCTGAGGCAAAGATGTTGGGTGGAGTTTGAGTGATTACGACTGCACCATTTACTACCATCCGAGACGAGCAAACTTGGTAGATGATGCCTTGAGTCGGAAATCTTACGGACGGGTGAATTCTATTCAGATTACGGAACCTTCATTATTGATTGAACTGAAAGAGACGAGAGTTTCAGTAGTACCATATCCAGAAGGGGGTTTACTTGCTCATTTCCAGGTATGACCAGCACTCATTGATCGTTTTTTGGAGGCACAAGGCAATAATGCTACATGCTGGGAACAAATTCAAAAAGTGAATACTGGGGAACGACAGGATCTAAGAGTTACCAAGGATGGAATACTCCGACTTGGGAGTCGTATGTACGTACCGGAAAACTGGGAGTTGAAAAAGGCAATCTTGGATGAAGCTCATGTGTCAGCTTATGCAATGCATCCAGGGAGTACAAAGATGTATCATACCATTCGACCGTACTACTATTGGTAGGGGAATGAAGAGGGAATTAGCAGAATATGTACGGATGTGCCCTATTTGTCAGCTTGTGAAAGCAGAAAGACAGAAACCCTTGAGCTTGTCACAACCCCTTCCGATTCCTGAGCGAAATGGGAACACATAACCATTGACTTTGTGTTGAAGCTACCCACACCAGCTCCGGGCATGATAGTATTTGGGTAATTGTTGACCGTTTGACCAAGTCGGCACACTTTTTACTGGTATGTGCGGACACTAAGTTAAGTGAACTTGCTTGGATGTGTGTGAAGGAGATTATTCAATTGCATGGCACACCCGTTTCCATCATTTCGGATCAAAAACCCAAATTCACCTCCAACTTTTGGAAAGCCTTTCAGGAATCTTTTGGTGTCCAATAGTCCTATAGTACCGCTTTTCACCCCCAAACGGATGGAAAATCTGAGCGAACTATCCAGACTCCAGAGGATATGTTTAGATCATCGGTTCTTCAGTTTCGAGGCGGTTGGGATCAGTATCTACCATTGATGGAGTTTGCCTACAACAATAGCTACCATTCTAGCCTCAACATGACACCATTCGAGGCCTTGTACAGGAAATTATGTCGTACACCTGTTTGTTGGACGGAGGTTGGGGAAAGGACTATCGACAGACCAGAGTTGGTAGATTAGACTAAGGAACAAATCAAAGTGATCACCAGTAATCTAAAAATCGCTCAAGATCGACAAAAGTAAATAGTTGATGGTCATTCGAAGGATCAAGAGTACGAAGTGGCTGATCTAGTATATTTAAAGCTTTCGCCTTCGAAGGGAATAGTTCAATTTGGGAAACGAGGGAAGCTGAGCCCTCGATACATTGGACCATATCCATTTATCGAGAGAATTGGAGCAGTTGTATACCGCTTGGAACTACCACCGAATGTATCCATAGTACATAATGTGGTTCACGTACCGTTGTTGTTGAAACACATGCCTAATCCATCTCATATTTTTACACCGACCCAACCTTTGAAGATTAACAAGGATCTTACTTACGAGGAGAGACCAATGACGATCTTGTGGTTTATCAATTCCTTTATTCATCCCTTTTTAATCGCAGTTGTACTTTTCCGAGCTTTAAATAAAAATTTCGAGGATGAAATTCATTTAAGGGGGTAGATTGTTACGATCTGTACCGATAATGAAACATTGTTACGGTCGATTATTAGTAAAATCTATTTTTTACCATGAATTCTGAGAGGGAAGTTGTTAAAAAATAACGAACAATTTGAAAATTCATTGCATCCTAGGCATGACACCTAGTTTACATGCAAAAGACTGAAATTGGTTTTAAGACCCCAAGGGGGAGTCTGTGAACTCCACAAAGAGGGAGATTTTCAAACAACACACACTCCTCTTTCTGCATCTCTCTCTCACTCTTTCTCGACCCGTGAACCATAGAAAACAACTAACCATTTCTCTTTTTACTCCATTCTCGACCGTGAGTGAGAGACACCACCATTGTGCACCACCCTCCAAGAAACCTCTCCCACATCGAGAAGACAACTCCCCTGCCTCGAAGAATGCCCTTACTCACCCTCATCTCCTTCATGACTCCCTCTCCCTCGCGATTTTCCCAAACGAGAACCATTAAACCCAGTGGCTCAAAGTCTCAAACCAGGGCCTCCCACCACCATCAGCACACTCGCCTGGGCTCTGCGAACTTAGTGGACTGAACCATGAGGCACGAAACTCACCGGAGCTTAAGGTGGAGGTGGACATCGACTTTGAACTCGAGACTTCTCGACGAGATTACGAGTGAACCAAATAAAATCAAACTCTTAGAGTGGAACCATCGTCATATTCGAGTCAAGAACTTCCTCCCTGACCTATTACATGTCGATTTTCGACTAGGTTTGACGGCGGAGGTAGTCGCCGGAAAATGCAGAGTCGCCAGAGTTCTAGGTTTCACAGCAATTTCTGAGGTAACCATGTACTATCTCAAGCTCAAACTTGTGCCATTTTATTCATCTTGATGAGAACATGCTAACCCGATGCTTGCATGTCGTTTTCGTTGAAGTTTCACGGCGGAGAAGTTCCGAAATTCCGGCTACAGTTCAAGCTTACGACGAAGATTCTAAGCTAACGAGGTAAGCTCGTGTTTCGGGGCTTTCACCTTTGAAATCGTCTAGACTTGGACTTCATTTTCGACCCATTGCATGCTGGTTTCGAAGAGAGGTCGATGGCGAACAAAGCTTCGCCAGTTTCTGGAATTTTGGTTCAAACCACCGAAGCTTCGCGGCAGTTTTCCAGCTTCGTCAGGTAGTTTCTTTTTCTAGGAATTGAATATTCGTAATCCTTAGTTCGAGTAGAGTAGGATTGATTATTTGCACACTTGATTTGGTTGAGTATCAAGGAAGAAAAGACTTGCCGGAGTCGCTGGTTCTCTGGCGAGCAAATTTACAGAAAACTGGACCAATTTGACCAGGCACGTGGAGGCGTGTGCCAACACGTGGAGGCGTGTACCAACACGTGGAGGCATGTGGGAGGTATTCCTCGACGCGTGGGGGACTTTCCCGGCCCGTGGCAGCACGTGACCCAAATTTCAAGACGTTCCGAACACACCTTAGCTCGCTTTTAAACTTTACTTTACCTTTGGGCCGCTGTTGAGCAAAGGAAATTAGGAGAAACTTAGTAGACTTTAACCTAGGTTCTAAACTGTGTTTTTGGGATTACTTGTAATAGGAGATCCGCAGTTAGGAGCTAACCTTGACCCTACTACGTCAGGTGACTTTATCCCTGACTACTTGTGAGTGGATCACTTTCTCAAACCTAGCTTTATGTACTGCTATTTTCTACTTGCACGTTTTACATATGCTTGGTCTTGGATGTATGCTTTGATTGAGTATTATATTATATTTCCCGAGCATGCTTGATTGATTATTATATTATATTCCCCAAGCATACTTTGATTGATTGTGATGTTATTTTCCCGGGCATGACATTTTTGAGAGTGATGATTAGTTAGCTTTATAAGAGCTATGGTGTTCGCGAATTTAGACATGAAATGTATAGTACCCACTTAGGAGTCGCCGGTATCTTTAGTACCCGTCTGTTGGCCACAGACTAGCCTCCACATGATCGATCACCCACGCTCACTCAAATACTGGTTAAATAGCGCCAGCTTGTCCCCAAGCTCTAGGGGACATGAGGTGACGGTGCTTAGTACCCAGCCTTCACGTGGTCGAGGTACACGAGCGAACCATAGATACCCAGTCTGTCATGTGCGCATGACTCGAGCGACTCAAAAGCTAAGTTAGCGGGTTGTACTTCCTAGACTTTTGCTTCAAGATAAACTTTTTTACTGCTTATTATTTTATTTCTCGTAAAACGTGCAAGTTTACTATTATAATAACTCGCTTTCGTAAAACTGAGGGGTTAACTGTTATCTCTTTTATTTATGGTTTTACATTAAATTAACTATTAGGTCCATTCACCCTTCTTTTCTTTTTACCCCTCAGGATGTAGTAATCTTGAAACCATCTTCGAGGAAGATACCATGAGTTGCGGTTCTGACACTACAGTTTCTTGTACGGGTTGAGAACCTTTGCGTATTTTAAATTTCCGGATCATCATGCACATTGCTACTTTAAATTTGCGCTATGCTCTGTAAACTTAAACGAGGATTTGGTGGCTGGTTTTTAATTCAGTAATCTTTTCTTCTTAATTCATTTTGTTCTTTGTCTATCCTTCCTAAACGAACCGTTTTACTTGGCTACGACACTTGGGCCCTGTCTTCACGTGTCGGCCAACATACCCCACTTACAGTATCCTTGTGGATTTCCAAGTCGGGGTGTGTCATGGAGGCTCCACCATGTCCACATTCAGCCCCTTCGCCCTAAGAGTGTGACAAAAAATGCAGCCCTTGAAATCATTCTTAGGTTGAACGCTATAAACCTCATTTTCCAACGTTTTCCACCTACCAAAACGCTCTTCCACCCCCTCTGGCAATGAAGACACGGTACAATAACTCCCCATATGATCCAAACGCCCACAACGGAGACAAAAATAAGGAAGCCTCTCGTATTCAATATCAAACCTCTTTGCAGGTTCATCCGCCAGCAGTTTCAAAGTAACAAACCGCTTAAGGGGTTCCATAACACTCAATTCCACCCTAATCTGTAGAAAGCTCCCCAAACAGTCACCATTGAGCCCCTTGTTGACACCTACAAAGCGTCCCACATGATTGCCCACTCGTTCAACCAGAATTGGGGTTAAGAAAATAGGAGGGATTTTCCTAACCCTAATCCTAGTTCTGGAATCAAGAAAAACATGAATTAACCATAAAAACAAAATATAAAATTAAAAATTTGGAATTTGGAATTTTGTTGTCTCTTAGATTGGCCCAATAGCTGTTGGACCCCCGGTAATGGGCTCGATGGGCTCAAATTGGACTGGACTGAAAAGGTTGCAGCCCAATGACACATACCCTAGACAACAAACGACGTCATCTTGAGTCTCCCTCTTCCTCGAACTCTGCACACTTGTTCTCAGCTGAGTTGAAGTTGAAGCATCAACAAGTACAAGTCGTTTCTCAGTGAAATTGGATTTGGTCTGTGAGTTAAAGAGAGAATGGCTACGGAATCGTCGTCCTCATCGTCTGGCGTTGTAACAGAGCGAAGAGGAATACCAGGAGCTCAGTTCGTAGAGGACGTGCAGACCTATCTCACTCAGTTAGGGCTTGACGTTAACTCTACCCTCGCCTTCCTCCAAGAAAGGTTTGCCCCTTTCGATTTACCCTCCTAAACCTTCAAAGTAATTTAATTTTTATGATCTGATTATTTGTTCATACGTTCTTAATTGATTTCACAAGTTCAGAACTTTACTCAGTTCACTTCCTCAAACTTAATTTTGATTGAAATATATGGAGAAAAAAAAAATCTTTCTGTAGCCCGTTATCAAGTTTTTGTTTTAATGAAGTTGTTTAGATGGGGAGTTGATTTTGCACATTGCTAATGCTACGTATTTATAGGACTTTAAGTTGAAACCAAGTACTTGTTGATGTTCTTTCTGTTTGCGGTTATTGATTGCAGACTTCAGCAATACAAATTGGTTGAAATGAAGCTTCAAGCTCAACAAAGGGATCTTCTGGTTTACTCATCAAAGCCCTTTCCTTTGATCATAAACATTCTGTTCTTTACTATTCACTAAATTATATTGGCTTCTTGTGTTATTTAAAACAATATCCACCTTTTAACGATTATTAGTCAGTGTATCAACACCATTGCATCTGAAATATTTTTTGGCCCATGTACAGCATATTGGAGTTTCCCTTTAAAGGTTGGAGTTTCCCCTAGGTTGGAGTTAATCTATAGTAAGGGCGTTGGATAGGACCCTTCTTGATCAATGGTAAAACTGAAATTTAGGATCGAATTTTCGTGTAAAACTAGAACCAAATTGTCATAGTTAGTTTGTCTCCTTTTCATCATCCTCTTTTAGGCTAATTACTGGATGTGTGAGCAAAATGTTTGTAGTGGTTCTTTCTACCTATACATGCTATGGAATTGTTGTTGTGATTTCGTTTAAGAATTGGAAAGACAAACGAACTTTGGAAATCGAAGAAAATAAGCAAGAAGATAAGCAACACCAATAATTAAGTCCACGGGGCAGCAACAACAAACTTCCACTATATCAATAATGGGTACAACGAATTATCTTACCAAGTCTCTAGAATTAAGGCTTGATGAACAACTAGAAAGAACAAGAAACAGAAACAAAACACTCTTATCTCTTTTCTTCTCTCCCTTACAAACTTTGCCCTATCAATATTCTCGCACTTGCAACACCTTGAGTGGTATAACACAATTTTCCTTTCTTGCTAACTAATTGGAAACCTTCAAACTAGCGCAGCAGCCCCCTTTTTATAGCCACAATAATGGCCTTCAATTAGGAATCCAAATCCTAATTGGATTCCAACTTTCTTCCCAATTGGGCAAACAAACTCCTATTAAGAATTGGATTTCTATCCGCTAAGACTATTATTCCTAATAGACTTAGGAACCTCGTCATGGGCTGGAAAATACAACAATTGTTTCACGCATAACTCAAGTATCTGACAAATTGGATTGACTCAAATATGTTCCGTATCAATTTGTAGTGTTTCTCAAACTCTTTTGGTTGCCTATATATTTGAATTATAATTTTTCTTCATTTTGATTCTCAGGCAAAGATTCCTGATATTGAGAAGTGCTTAGATGTTGTGGCGACTTTACAAGCTAAGAAGGGTACCGGTGAGGTTCGTCTTTTGTAGTTTTCCACTCTTAGTAGTATGTGTAATTACAAAGCACTCTATACTTTCTTTATCTTTAGTTCAATAGCATGTCTAGCGGCATGATTCTCCCCAGTAATGTCCCGTATGCCGATTGAGTTCCTTGGGCAAAGCATGTATCCTTCGGACCACTTGTGGTTTTATGTGATTCCCAACTTCAATTGTGTTTTTGCACATTATCTAATTATCTTTCATGTATAGCTTATCTAATTATCTTCCTTTATCCCCTTCAATAGGTGTTTTCATGTAATTGACTATTATATTTGTTCTTCTTACAACATTGAGGATCTGAGTTGTGTCTTAGAGTTACCATAAGTGCTTTAGAGAGGAATGATGTCTGTATTTAACCTTTAGTAAAAGCAACGTCTCAATATGTCTGTGAGTCTACCTGATATCCAAGAGAACTAGTTCTGAAATCACATAATATTTTTGCACTCTGCCTTGAGATTGGGACCTATAGTCTTAGAAATCATATAATATGTAGTCATGGATAATTAAAGATGAATTTTGTGTTTCTAGTCAGTTCACAGGTGGTGATGTCCATTTATCACACATATGGAGCATTAGTCCTTTTCAGCTTTAAAACTAATATTTTGAGGTTCTTTCCTCCATTAGAGCATTGGTTCAAAAGTGCTAACTAGATTTTCCTTCCCTCCTTATATGGGTTACAGGCACTCATTACTGATTTTGAGGTATCTGAAGGGATATATTCACGGGCTAGCATTGAGGATACTGATTCAGTGTGTTTATGGTTGGGAGCTAATGTCATGTTGGAGTATTCTTGTGAGGAGGTATGCTACTTCTTATGTTAGCTATTAGTTGTTATTTATTACTTTGGAGTTTCAGGTCATGCATCACTTCTCATGTAAAATTTATTGCAGGCTACTGCCCTTCTACGAAGGAATTTAGATAATGCTAGAGCCAGTTTAGAAGTTCTTCTTGCCGATCTACAATTCTTGAGGGATCAAGTGACAATAACCCAGGTACGGATCTTTTAAAAATCAGTTACAAGGATTCTAGGTTTTCTATATGTAAAGCATGCCATAAATCTTGCAATGGTTTAGTATAAAAAGTGTGTAAAATTTGAAGGGCTAAAATTTGATAGCATTCAATTCCTAACTTGTATGCAGTAGAAATGGAAGTTATAAAAAACCCTGTAGTTTTATTTGCTTGTATTGTTTAGATGTCTGTATATATTCTTATTACTGGAAATAATAAGCAGGTAACTATTGCTCGGGTATACAACTGGGATGTTCATCAGCGCAGGCTTCGACAATCGGTGTCCCCAAAGGACTCATGAATTGAGTTTTCACTGTCACCCAGTTGGCAGTATGGTTCAATTCTAAACTCTCTCATGATTGAAGCGACCACTATCTTTTTATTTGCGACATATGTATGCCATCTCTAAATTCGTGGTTCAAGTTCCATATTCTGTTTCATCAGACAACATTTCTAGAGGCAGATAATGTTATATTTAGGACCAGTTTTGATACATGATGGACTATTTCTGCTTGTTCTGTAAGGTGTGGGCTTCGAATTGATAGGGGTGCTTGTTGTGCAATAGATGGATATTCACTTTGATGTTTCAATAATCTAGTTTCACTATCATTTTCTCTAAGCAGAGTTTAAATTTGAAATTCTTGGGTGGGAAAAAAATGTCAGGGACCCACTGAAGCTTCGACGACCCGAAAGAAATTTGTGGGAAAATCTAAAAGCCAGAATGAGGTGACAAGGTTGTGGACTTGTGGTGGATTGCTGGGTCTATAATGATGTCAGTGCCTATCTTATCCTTCCTCAAAAGGGTGGTGGATTTGGATGGTTTGTGATATGATACTGGC
Source organism: Oemleria cerasiformis (assembly GCA_037349345.1). NCBI lineage: Eukaryota > Viridiplantae > Streptophyta > Magnoliopsida > Rosales > Rosaceae > Oemleria > Oemleria cerasiformis. The sequence continues at coordinate 291,549 of JAZGTL010000090.1, read as the reverse complement.
ATGATGTTAACACTTTAATGTGTGATGAAGTCAACTAATGCAAATTATACAATAATTTAAATTGTTGAAGAAAAGTCTGGTTGGTGTCTTTGAAAGAAGCAAGATGATCATACTGTTTGTGTAATCGTGTTAATTCCTAGGCGCCCTATGTTTTTGGCTAAGCTCCAAGCTCCAGCTCCAACCTCCAACCTCCAACCTCCATTAAGTTGGTGGGATTGCACTTAATCTTCTTTTGCTAAAATACTCTTATTGGCTTCACACAGTCAGCATAAAATTGGTAGGCAGAAGAAGTCACTCTGCTGTTCTTATTGACCTTGCTTTTAGCTTTAGGGTAGCGCTTAGGCGTGAGTGGCTATCAGTCGTTAAAACAATTAGTAAAGAAGCCCAATTTTTGGTTTTACCGTATGAAGGTTGGTACTAGGGATAGTAACTCGAAAAAAAACTACGATATTCCTCCCATCCCCCCTTCGTTGAGCCTTTCCTTTAATGGTTGTGTAATTCCGATCTAATTACAATGAAATAATTTAGTCTCATTAAAACAAAAAAAATGAGATAATTTCCACATTTCGTTTTTTACTTTAAAAAGATAAAACTATAAATGGGGTGCAACAAGTAAAAATTGGAGTGTGAAAATCAATTTCCAAAAATAATCTTTTTTCCCTTCTTTTGGTGTCAGAAATCCAGATGCCCCTTTCGATCATAGACAATTTCTCAGGAGTGTCCGTAGTTGACATTTTATGGGATTGAAAGACTTTCAATTTTGTGGTCGTGTCCATAATTTTATCATGAATAGTTTATATATTTTACATATAATTAACTTTAACTTTTTTATATTTCTTTTATACAAACAAAATTAGAAAATGATGATTCGAATGCAAAACCTCGGATATAGAAAGAAATCTTCCGCTTGCAAGATAAATTATCCCGTCTGTGCCTCTCATAAAAAGAACTTGCGGGTTGATGGATCATTACCATGATGATATAACATCATAAATGTTTATTCTATCTCGCTCTTGGCTCGACATCATTTGTTATGTTCCATTGGAACCTTCATTTTTGGTTTTGGGGTGTTGTGATGTAAATAGTACATGATGGAGCTCGAGAAGAAAGTATTAATTAATTTCTTAAGGGCAAGAATCTAAGGTTAGTATCGATCAATCAATTGGAACAACTTTGTAAGTATATTTTCGATATGCAAATCTAAATGATCCAATTCAAAAAGTCATCTTTAGGAGAGGATAAGAATTGGAAAGGCAACCAAAACCACTTTCAGACTTGGGGATTTTGGTTTGTGGATTAATTAACGGTGGTAAGAGGATCTGAGTCAGCAGTGATAAGTAATTGATAATTAATTTGGATAATAAAGAAAGAGGGAAGAAGAGGACCTACATAGATGATAGATGATAGATGATAGATGATAGATGATAGATGTAGGATTGTAGGGTGATTATATGATTATGAATTATAAGATGAATTGAAGGCAGCGGGCCACACAGTTTAAGTTCCCGTGAAGCATATAGATCGAACACCATTGCCACTGAAATCAAATTAAACATCTCCCAACTTGGACCTCCATCTCTAATTCTCTATATAAGTCTCTATGTATAATAAGTCCAAGTCAACATTCCATCTCCATGGAACAGTAACCAAGCTTAATTTCTTCTCCTCTTTTCACCTAATTAAGCATGAAAACAACCAACTTAATTGGAGGATTTGGAGAAAGTTTCTCAATGTTTCGAATCGACTTCTACTAATAATTAATGTGTTATTAGTAAATTAACGTGTTATAATATAAATAATACTCGGGCCAACATATATTTATATTTTTTATTAATTAATTTTTTTTTAATGGGGCTAAAGGGCTCGAACAAAAAACTACACCCTCACATTTATATATATATATATATATATATATATGTATTCTCATAAAAGATTCTATAATCCCGCTATTCATCTGTAATCTTAGATCTAACAATTTATTATCAAGGGAATTTTGAATAAATACACATTTTAATACAAGTAAATAGATTTTAATAGAGGAGAGTCTATTTTCATGCTTAGTTGACCTTGCCAAGGAGGGGCCCGATCGAGTAAATAAAATTGATGCTGGTAGCCATTTGATTTGAATAATCCACCAACTAATAACAAATCAACAAATCCCACATTCAATTCTTCCCTGCATTCTAACATTATTCTCTTCCCCCGGCCTATTGCTTGTGTGTTTTGTAATATATATATATATATATATATATATATAGAAGAAAATAAAAAATAAATAGGGTCCATTATTGGACTTAATTAAATACAATAATTAAGTTAGTTTGACGATCTAGCTAGCTTGTGTATGCATATGGTGACTCTGTGATGAGAGTGTTTGACTCCACCAAAATCAGCATTCCATCACGGCTTAGATGTTTTCCTTTTCTTATCGGGAAAACAATTTGCAACTTCCTGCTGAATGGTTAATGTGTGAGACTTTATTCGTTTTCTATACGCATGTATATAATGACTTGGAATATTTGGTACCAATCTTTGAACTCTCTCACATCCATCTTAATTAATCGAAATTAATTAAGTACGTACGTATGTTGGCTCTACTAAATTAATAATCGTGAGTCTCCATATATATTTAATTTTTGAACCCATATGATACTAAGAAAATTCAAAATATTTTATTGCAACGTTTATGCTTTAAGATTGAATTGGATTTTTTTTTTAAATAAATAATAAACTTATTACAAAATTATTCATCTAGGTAAGTTAATTGATGAATGTCAAATTTCAATATTAATTTTGTTCAAACTGAAAGAATTAAATGGATTGATATTCCACCATTTTGTAAGAATTGAAATAGATATTTTATACTTGTACGAAATTTAAAAGTTGACCATTAATTATTTCTTCTTTCAATTTGCCACTTAATTTCAATCCTGCGGATTAAAGAACTTAATTATATATTAATCCAATCATTAGCACTAAATGTACGTGGCCTAAAGTGCAAATTAAACAAGCACTTCTTGCATGTTATTTTGTAGTAATATTAGTCTCGTGACACTCACTGATGCGTGTGGTGGTGAGTGACGGTACTTGTACGTGCAACAGCTGGGCATTCAAGAGGTGAGTTTTCAATATGCATAGATGGCCATAAGGAAAGCAATTAAGTGTATATCCAATTAAGTGTGAGCTCAAGTGCTTATTGGTTTAGCTGCTTGGTTTTTCAGGCTCACTGTTGACCTAAGTTTTGTGCTATATATGTACTCTTGTTTTTTCATTTTTGCTCCAGGATGGCCAATCTTTTTCCTTTATCGGATTTTCCCAATTAGTAAATTTTATGGCAAGGTCTTTTTCTTTTATCGGATTTCTCCAGTTAGTGGATCTTATGGCAAGATTTTAGTGAGGCCCCTTCATAACCTTGGCTATTTTGTAACCTTTATTCCCTATTAATGGAGCTATTTATCTTGATCAAAAAATATTTTAAGCAAGAAAAAAACGAGAGAGAAAGTTTTGATTATTTATATACGTACATACTCAAGGGACTTGTAGCTTAAATGAATCTATGGTATAATGAGAAGTTTTGGATTTGATTCTTGTAAAATACAAAAATGTATACTCAATGGTACCATCTCTATATATCCCTAATATCATTATAACAGTATATACATATATATATATATAATTAAGAGGTGGAATTGGATAGCAATAAGAAGCACATGCACCAAGCTGCTAGCTAGGTACGACGTAGTCAAAGAAAGTACGCACCCAAGCACATATTCGTAATAGCCCTAAACCAGTTCTTGTACGTGCTTCTTAATTTGTGTTGCGTGGCTAAAGCTATAGCTTTCACACCCCGAAGGCCAAATTTCCAATAACATTTGGTCTGTGATTTGTGTATATATTTTTGAGGATTAATATGAAATAGTTTAGATGGAGTAGTAGTACTGTAAAAAGTAAAAAGTAAAAACCTTAGGGTTAGAATAAGTAAGAAAAGGAGCGGGAAATCAATATAGGTTTTACGTAAGGAGAAGGAATCATGGGTGGAAAAGCAGAAGGAATCAACGAGAGGCGTGCACGCAAACCCAGGCTGATTTGTCTTATTATTAATCCCTCCCTGCTAATTAAAGTCCCTTTGTCCTTTTCTTCCTGACGCGTTTTAAAATTGTTGTTCCAAAATAATCATTTTTATTTTTTTTAATTATTATTCAAAGAAAGAAAACTGTTGACTTTGACCTCCCGTGTGCGGACAAGATCTTAAAAATAGAAAACCCTCAAAATGAGTCTAAAAATATGTTTATAAAAACTTGGGGTCTTAAAGTGAGTGATTATTAAAAGAGCAAGAATTCAAGTAGTAACTTTAAATTGCCGCAATCCTCGCTACGGGTGTTCAACTCGTCAAACTTCTAGAATCCTTCATAGTCAACGGCTGGGATTTGGCTCCACACATACACTATCACCCAATCGTATATTTATCTAACTAATTAATAAGATACGGGAGCATTTTTGCTCATCATTTTATTAAGCTTTTAGTTATCGATTTATGAGTCTTTGTATTTAGCATTCGTGTATTTACACACATTTAAAGTAATTATAATCATCAAATTAATCTAATAAATCGAATTAACTCATAACATCAAAATTGATATATGACTAAATCCTTAAATTTTACACTAGATCTTTAGAACAAAAAAAAATAGTAGTTTTATAGATCCGTTGAAATAAATATAAAAAGAAAATTTATACAAAGACCAACCTCCCTCATTTTCCTACAACGCCACACACTCGTACAACCATAGCAATATGTCCCCTCTTTTCTCCTCTTTCTTTTCTCTACGCTTTGGAATTTCATATTTATAAATTTATAGAGTTAATTGAATGAATTTTTTTCTCTCAATGGCCTCCCTCTTTATCTACATCTTAAATGCAATTCAAAAATATCATCGCCACCTCCTCTACCGCTGAGAATTTACCATTCTTTTTATTTTCACCGAAATTTAAATTAGAGATCGATACTGTCGAGTCCAACTTGTTACAGTCCGACCTAATAAATTGGAACCAAGAAGAGAGAAAAAGAAAAGGAGGTTGCCAACCATGGCGGAGTATTTGTGACCTAAAAATTCACTAAAATCCCTCCCATAACAAGATTCTTAAAAATGTCCAAGTTTTTTAATACACCTAGATTTGTAGGTATTTGTTAAATGTTCTTTAAAATTCTAATTGAATACACATAGATTTGTATTCACTGTTTTTATATTCTGAAAAATCCTAATTGAATACGTCAGAATTTCTAATTTATTTTATAATTCTCCAGATTCCAATTGAATACACACTCCGAGGCTTGCAATCCCATTAGGATCTACATCTACCAGGAACAACCCATGGCGGCCATGCCATACTCCGGCAACCGGAAGTTGCAGCATATCACATTACTCAGCATTACGAGCTACCTTGACAAATTCAAAAAATTCCGAAAATATCACAACCATTTCGTTTCTCCAGTAAACCAACTTACGTTTAAATTCAAGCAAGCGATAAACTTGTAGCTTCAATAAGTCATGCATTCAAAAGAAAATCTAAACAGAAACATGGCTTCAAGGAGCAGCCATGGCTTCCAGATGGAAGGAAGAAGATGAACCCAAAAAGGAAGAAGATGAAGTGGCCGTCATTGGTGTTTGTAAAATCTAAATTTTATTTTTAAAATTATTTTCTTTCTTTTTATTAAATTATAAACAGAAAATTACACTTTACTATAATGTGATTTGCACCAAATAATACAGTTATATCTATATTTTCAAATCTTGCATTTTACGATCCTATATTCTTTAAAACATTACAACATTGTCTTTCCGTTAGATTTTCCGTTAACATTTCTGTTAAGTAATGATTTGGACAAAGGGAGACTCACATTTAATTTAAAAAACTGTCAAATAAGCGCATGTGGTATAAAATAATAATAAATATTAAAATATATTAAATAATAATAAAAACTAAATAAAATGAAATTAAAGATTTAAACAAAAAAAAAAACCCAGTGGCACCAATGTCCTTTCGATCTCTCGCTTTCTTCTCTCTCTTTATCACTTTCTTCTCTGCCATTAACAATCCCACTGAAAGTCCTTAATCTTTTTCTTAGTCATCTCATGGTCTGCACATCATATAGATCCATCCACATCGATTCTGTTAATTTTTATATATGTTTAATTTGTTGATTTTTCTCGCTCTCTCCCAGCCACACGACCATACCGCCGCACGACCTCCCCAGGATGCACAAACCCCTCACGAGTCACGGCCTCACCCACGACGCACAAACCCTCACGGCGTCGCCCACAAGCACATCGCCGCACGCGGCCTCACCCTCGCCAAGTCGCCAGTCGCAACATCCCCATCTCATCTCATCGATTAAAATTGACCAGGGATTTGGTTAATTCAAAAATATATGGTGCCAAAATTGAAAAAAAAAATGCAGAGAAAGGACATGCATGGTGCCTCTGGTTTTTTTTCTTTTGTTAATCTTTTATTTCATTTTATTTAGTTTTTATTATTATTTAACCTATTTTAATATTTATTATTATTTTATACCACAGCGTATTATTTGATATTTCTTTGAATTAAATGTGGATCCCATATTATTCAAATCATCATTTAACAAAAATTTTAATAGAAAATCTAACAAATGGGTAAAATTGTAACGTTTTAAAGAGTATAGAGTAGTAAAATGCAAGATTTGAAAATATGCGTATAACTGTGTTATTTGGTGCAAACCACATGGTAATACAGTGTAATTTAACCAATTATAAATAGGATCGCGAACATCTACATTTAAGTTACACGCATTTTACGGTATTTCGTTGTATCTCAACCATTGATGCAATCTAACGATTAAAAATACAACACATTACAAGTTTTAAATTTAATTTTTATTTATTTTTTCAGTTTTTAACTAAATGTTTTATCTCTTAAGCCTTAAATTAAATTTTGCAAAAGATTTATTTTTATAAACTTAACAGCTTCTCAAACCCAGTAATAATATAGTCAATCATCAACTCAATCCTTCTTCCCCAATACTTCCCACCATTCGCCTCCTCCACCACCAACACAACCAATCTTATCTCTCTTTCTATTGCTCTTTTCTCATCCTACTCACTCTTACAATCGATGTGCACTGGATTGGGAATAATAATGGATTGTGGGCTTCATCGGGGAGGAGGGCGTAGTCTCGGACAACGCCTTTGTGGATCGACAAGGGGGTGGGTCGATTGGGTTTGTTGTCTTGAAGGTGTATGGTGGTGCTTAAGGGAGCATGCGATGATAAAATTAGATGAGTGGGAGGAGGAGAAAAAAGAGAAGGCTTGCAGTGGTGGTGGCCGAGGGCGATGGAGGAAGGTGGAGAAAATGACTCATTGGCTGGGTCTTGGGGATTATAGGTTTTTAACTTTAACACAATTTTGATTTATTTTTTTCTTTCTTTTCATTCTTGATTTTAAATTCTATTTTTTTTTAATTTAAGAGAAATTAATTTTAAATTATAGAAGAATTTATAACAGGAAAATTGGAAAAGAAAATATAAAAAAATTATAAGTTTAGATATGTCATATTTTAAACCATTAGATTTCATTAATGATTGAAATATGGCGAAATGCATACAAATGCGTGGAGCTTAAATGCAGAGACTCGCGGTCCTTATAAATAATAGATAAGTTAGAATTTTAACCATAATTATCTTAATCCACACATGACAAAAGCTTAGTGGACTTACTGGTGAGCAAACGTGGAGAGTAAAAATGCTCCCATAAGATAATATAAATTTGCTTTTACCACTAGCATTATGAATTTATGTGATTTTCGTTTTATATCAAACGTAGAATACACAATTAAATTCATAAAAAATAATATAAAATAAAGATAAGTTAAGTTTCAATAGTTAAACAAAGAATATAGACGCTTAAAAAAAATACAAAGAATATAGATAAAATAACTTAAAAGATAAGATTTAACAATTGACAAATAAAACAACTTAGTGCTATAACCTAATGATATTCATCTCCACTTGCTATGTGGAAGGTCTCGAATGAGATCAATACCTAATGTACATTTATATAATCCTCCTCCCCCGTGCCAATATCCTTCTATCAAAAAGCGATTGAAATCATGCACAACTAACACAATATGAAAGCTCCTTTGTACCATCAAAGCCCCTAAATACAACAATCCCAAAAATAGTTGTTGGAAAAAAAATAATAAAAAAATACCATAACACAGCCCACAACTCCAAACCCAGAAAAGTACGATCCGTAAGACGTCACACAACAACGCAGCCACAACTCCATTCAGAGCCAATTAAGCTCATCAGCCACATCCACATCTCAGTTAGGTCGATCTGCACCACCCAATTATAGCCAGTTCCCATGAACACCAGATATGCACACAATTCATCTCCATGTCGCACAACTGGCAAAACAACGATGAGGACCCCAATTTAGAAGACAAAAGAGCTCGAGAGAATAGGAAGTCAAGAAAGAGATACTAGGGAGGGGGAAGACATAAGTCAATTCGGAATCAACCAATAGCCTATAGGAGATATTGCTAACCCCCACCTCTTAGGGCGGGCTGGAGTTGAAAATTTTACGGGTTTTGGTTTCATGAGAGCGTTTCAAGAGTTAGGGAGGTGCATGTTCCAAATATCTATTACATAGCATTATATTCAGCTAATTGATTGTAAATGAAAGAATTCAATTTGGACTCATATATACGAACGACCAAACTTTATATTTATATTGAAATCGATATTTAATTATAGTTACTCATTGCGTACTTATCTAACACTACAAGAAAATCGTGGTTGTCCAACTAGTGTTTGCCCGACGAATACAATCTCGCGGGGTAATACAATGTTGCCCGACGGATATGCATACTCGCCGGGTAACCTTTTGCTAGGAAGAAAAAGCCTTTGACGCGCAAAATTGGTAGTTGTTACCCAACAGTTTACATACCCCGTAGGGTAACATCATCAACAACGACGACCAATCGCCGTCGGGTAACACTAGGCGTTGACTCTATGTTGCCCGACGAATCATTAAAGCTTGCCCTGCGAATGGAGTCCGTCGGGCAAAAGTCTAAACAGACTAAATACCCGAGATTCTCTTTTCTTCTTCTTCTTCTAACCGTCCACATTTATGGTAGGTACCCATAGATCGCCTACGCGAAAAATTTCCCAAATTGGAAATTCCAGGATTAGGAAACGGTGCGCGACGATTCAACGGTTACACAACGTTTCTTCACGATCGGACGGCTTGAAATCCTCAAAACATCAAGATTTTCGACGGGCGAGATCTAGGCACGTAAAACCACAAAGTGAACGGTTAGATCACTCAAATTCAATCGTTTGAATATCAATAGGATCCAAAATTCAAAAAATGTATTGAAGTTTCCTTGAAGAGTTTAAACTCCTTGGGCAGTACGGTTGATTTCTGATTTTCAAAAACTTAAAAATTGAAAATGACCGATCTAACCGTCCACATTTATGGTAGGTACCAATCGATCGCCTGCGCGAAAAAAATTTCCCAAATTGGAAATCCCAGGATTAGGAAACGGTGCACGACGATTCAACGGTTACACAACGTTTCTTCACGACCGGAAGGCTTGAAATCCTCAAAACATCAAGATTTTCGACGGGCGAGATCTAGGCACGTAAAACCACAAAGTGAACGGTTAGATCCCTCAAATTCAATCGTTTGAATATCAATAGGATCCAAAATTCGATAAATGTATCGAAGTTTCCGTGAAGAGTTTAAACTCCTTGGGCAATATGGTTGTTTTCCGATTTTCAAAAACTTAAAAATTGAAAATGACCGATCTAACCGTCCACATTTATGGTAGGTACCCATAGATCGCCTATGCGAAAAATTTCCCAAATTGGAAATCCCAGGATTAGGTAACGGTGCGCGACGATTCAACGGTTACACAACGTTTTTTCATGATCAGACGGCTTGAAATCCTCAAAACAACACGATAACGATAAATGGGGATTTAGGCATGTAAAACCAAATTTTGAACAGTCCCGAAGTTGCTTATACTTTCGCCGGACTTGGTTTTCCGATTAAGGCCAAAAACGGCATCAGAAAGGTCATGCCCGACGGATATTTGAAAACCTCCGTCGGGTAACTATAATCAAACGGCCAGTTTTTAAAAATTCCAAATTTCTGCCTAATTTTTTGCGAAATCTCAAATTTCCCGCTTGGTCTTACCCGACGGACATTGTAAATCTTACCCGACGGACTACCGACCTTGTATATTACCCGGTGGAGATTGTAACTATTACCCGACGGACCCTGCGCCTAAATTTTCGCGGATTCTCAAAAGTCCCGCGTTTTGTGGCCCGACGGATAGTAAAGGTGTTACCTGACGGATATCCGACCATTATCGTTACCCGACGGGTGTTTGGACTGTTACCCGACGGGCTTCCTACCTAACTATTCGCGGATTCTGAAAGTTACCACCGAATATTGCCCGACGGATAAGTTAAAATAACCCGACGAATTTCAAAGATTTTACCCGACGGTAACTAAAACGTTACCCGACGATATTATTTAATCGGTACCCGACGGATATAGAAAACAAATACCTGACGAATAAGCACTGATTTTTAATACCCGACGGGTCATTAAAGTGGTACTCGACGGACGCATGCGTCAGGCAACAGACCGTCTGATACTTAAATCAGACAGACTCTTCTTTTCTTCCTTCTTCTTCATTTTCTGAATTTTCCCATAGATCGCCGAAAACTGCTGACCCATTCTTCCTCTTGCTCTCCGACCCGAAAACTTCGTCATTTTCAACCTTTCCAAGCTGCCAACTTGTCTTGCTATCCCTTAAGCCACCGGCCAAGCAGTCAAGGACACCGTCTCCCTTCACCGAGGTATGCCATCACTGCCGCTTCCCTTGTTAATGTTAATGTTAATGTTATTTTCAATATATTGTTTATTGTTAATTTGGATATATTTGTTTATATTGGTTTATATTGGTTGATATTGGATATATTGGTTTATTGGTTTATATTGGATATATTGGTTTAGTGTTAATTTTTATTTGGAAAAAGAATTTATGAAATTGGATATTGTTTTTGTTAATGTTTATGTATATATATTTGGATATATATATATATATATATATATATATATATATATATTTGTTATTGGTTTATTGTTAATGTATATATAATAGTTGAAGATTTGTTGAAATTTTGATGTTTGGTATAATGTTGGAATTGATATAATGTTATGTTTTTTGTTATGCTTTTGGATATGAAATTTATGTGAATTTTGGATATGTGAAATTTATGAATTTTGGGTAATTGAATTTTAAAAACAATTTTGGGAAATTTTTATATGGTGTAGTATAAGTGAATTTTGGAAATGTGTGTTTTATAAATTTTTAATTTGTGAATTTTAGGATTTAGATATTATATGTTTGGATTAATATGTAAGTTAGATTTTGGTCCCGAAATTTGGATTTAGGAATTTAGGTATAATGTTGTGAATTTTGAGTTTAGTATGTTTGGATTAATTAGTTTTTTAAGTTAATTTGTCGTTTGTGTTGGATTTATTTAAAAAAATTAGAATTTAGTGGTTTTAGTTTTTAGATACCAATTTACTAATTATTACTAAAAATAATTATTGCTTTATTTTTTTTAAGTTTATTGGAATTATAAAATGTTGGTTAATTTTAAATGTGATTTTGTTTTTATTTTTTGAATTTAATATTTAATATTAAAAATGTTTGGTTTTTTTTATTTAATTAAAAATATGATGGTTAATTTTATATTAATTCATTTATATTTGTTATTGTAGATGTCGCATCGCACCTTAATCACGTCTAGGTCTCGCCCTTGCCCTGATCCCGTTGATGATCATGAGCCGGATGAGGCAGCCCCGGACTCAGTTGCCTCAACAGCGGCGTCCGTTCAGGCACCGCTATCGATCTATATGCGACCTGGTACCCGATCGGCTCGTCGACAACATAGTATGAAACGAGGGGAACTCCGTACAGACCCCCAGCCCTCACAGGATGACGTCGGAGCCGACGAAACATGCTCTAATGTCGGATCACTCCCTAAGGGTAAGCTCATTATTTTGTTTATTTAACCAACCGTTTTTATTTGCTACTCATTTTATTTACTAATGTTCATCGAATTTACAGGTAGGTCGGTGAACGTGCGTGGGATAAACCGAGGTTTAACATCCCAGCGGATTTGCAGGACAACAAATGCAAAGATACTGGTGGTGTACGTGCAGCGCCTCCGGTCCGCGTCGGTAAAAATTCACAGCCTCCTGGTTCATGACATTGGTGCGATTCTTCGCACCAAATCACCGATGATGGGCGAGACTTTTCGAACCCAAACCCCAGAGGAGATCACGTGTTGTTGGGGCGAGTTATCGGTATATTTTTTTCCCATTTTTAACATTAATTTCATATTTTTTAATTATTTTACTAACTTTAATAATTGATTGCAGATTAATTTTGAGTTCGACTTGGAGAACGTGGAGCTCAGTACATACTTGTGCCACCACTGGCAGTTACGGTACGCCGACTGGAAGTACGAGCTCCACAAGTACTTCTTGACTTGGCCTTCTCCGGAAAAAGCTCGGGCAAATCCTCTGGAGGAGTTGGACGGGGCGAAATTGCCAGGGTGGTTGTTGTTGTGCGACCATTTCGTGTCCCCCACCTATTTGGTACGTATTATCTATTTAATTAATTAAATTATTTAATTTTTATGTTATTTTCCATTTTAAAATCTAATTTTTGGTTTTACAAATGTATAGCGGAAATCGATTGCCAACAAATCAAATCGGGGAGCGAAAAAATTCAACCACCACGGGGGGTCGCGATCCTTATCGGCCCGGCAGGAGGATCAGCGCATCGCCGGGTCGTTGTTCCCAGAGGTGGATGCCTGGGGGCAGGTGTACGCTGGACGGGGGGATCAAGAGGCTGATCGAATTCACGTAAGTATATTTTTTGAAGATTAAACATTTTTCCTGAATTGGATAATTATATTTCTAATTAATATTTATTCGAATTTGTAGAATGCGATGCAGCAAGACGTCCAGTAGACACAAGCTGAGCTCACCCAACAACATCCGGATGTGCTGTTGGAGCAGCAGCTCCCTAATGTCGATATGTCGATCGCTATTCTGGAGCGACAACTTGGGAGGCGCCCAGGGAGGGTCGTTCCGGGGGGGGGGGGGGGGGGGGGGGGGGGGGGGGGGGGGGGCGACGGGATTGTGCGGGCTGTCTCTCAATCGTCGTCTTCATCTCGGATAGGCAATACCCAGGAGACGTCGGACCTAAGGAGAAACTTCGATATCCTCTAGGCCGAAAATGCTCAGCTCAAAGCCCAATTCGCGGAGATGCAAGTCCAAAACCAACAAATCAAGAGCGCCCTTGACAACATCTTTCAACGTATTGGTAACCGTGGATTCGATGCCATTTTCTCACCGCCCACCCAACAGCCCCCTCAGGATCCCGGTTACTTTGACCCCTCGATTAATTGTTAGAGTGTACTATATATACAATATTTTTATAGTTTTAATGATGTCAAAATATTACATTCATTTTTTTTAATATTAATTTAATTTTGATTCTTTTTATTAAAAATTTTAATTATATTTTTTATTTTTTATTATTTAATTAAATATTTTATTAAAAATATATTAAATATGGAACGCTTGCCCGATGCATAGTCATTCCATCATGCATAAAAACGGGATTTTTTTAAAATGTACCCGACGAAAGGGGGAAATGTTACTCGACGGTGTGTAACACGTTACCTGATGGACATATATAACGTTACTCGACGAGTTTTGTAACACTTTACCCGACGGACATATATGACGTTACCCGACGGGTTTTGTAACACGTTATCTGACATACATATATAACGTTACCCGACGGGTGTATATAACGTTACCCGACGAGTGTATATAACGTTACCCAACGGGTGTATATAACGTTAACCGACGGGTGTATATAACGTTACCCGACGGATTGTATTAACGTTACCCGATGAATTGTATTAACCTTACCCGACGGTAATAAGATGTTGACTTTATGTTGCTCGACGACAGTATCAACGACAAACACTACCGCCGGGCATTATGAAATTGCTCGACGAGGACACTGTGCTCGTCGAGTAATTTGAAAGCCCGACTGCGATAGCCCGACGCTGATTGCGCGACGGTGAGTCGCCGTTGTCAGTGTTACTCAACGGAGGTCTTACGTTGCTCGACGACGTCATTTCGCCGGGCAACTTCTGATTTCTTGTAGTGTAAACCCTCTCATTCCTTTTTGATAGTCTTATTGATAATTTTTTCGTAATGGGTAGAAATTATATATATAGCTTGCAGCTTTTAGTTTTTACGTGCTTACGATAAATATTTTTTTTTTATATACAATAATATGAGAGTACGGGAGGGAAATTACATTATATACATTATGTATCAATTTTGCTTTTTACAAGTGTTGAACTTGAAATCCCCCACATAACATATCGAAAGGAATATCACCAGACCATAATACTAAGTTACGCTTAATAAAAATTTGATTGTTGTGTTTTTAAAATAAAAAACATATATATTAATTAATGTTGTCATTTTATTTCTGGCTTAAATATTTGTGACTAAAAATTTAGGGCTTTTCTACATATCGCAACTGACGATTATTCGGTCCTAGCTAGGCCACAAACATATGTGTATGTCTTAATTTAGTATGATTCTGGCATCTTTCTTAAGGCCTCTTAAGCTTGGATGATCATTAATTGGTCCCAGAAAAAATTAGAGGACTTGTAAATGTCTAGATTGGAAGAACTTATTGTATATAGTGTTTGGTCAAGGGACATTTTTTTTGTCGACTATCAAGACCTTTAGACAACAGTCTTCTTGTGTTGCTGTGGGGGTTTAGAGAGAGAGATATATATATATAGAGAGAGAGAGAGAGATATAAAGAGAGAGATAGAGAGAGAGAGAGAAAGAGAGAGAGAGTTCTAAGAAGTTATTGACCTTGTATGTGAAAGGATGAATTCAGAGACCAACAACGGCCTATATGTGTATATAATTTTTGAAAAGTATTGGCATTTATCTTAGATGTACATCATTTAGTGTTATGATTTAGTGATATATTTTTTTTAATATGTTATGTGGGAGATCTCAGGTTCTACTCTAATAAAAGCCGAGGTTGATACCCAATGTATATAATGTAATTCTCATCCTCCAATATCATTATATTAAAGAATAAATCTCTTAGTTAGATGTACCTGTTTCTTTTATAATTGATTATTTAATTTTTTGTATGTTGATATGATAATTGAAAATTTATAACATCTCAGCAAAAGAAAATTAAATTAGAAATCATTTTGTAGTCGGTATGTAATATTAAAAGCTAATTAATTAAGCCCAGAGTTTTTCAGTTTGCACCATATATATAGTAATAGTAGTGAATGATGTCAACATTAATCTTGAAAACGAATCGTGGAATGCGACATGAAAACCAAATAAAAAGATTTGGGTTATTTCTAAATATGATTATTAATTTATTTAAATATATATATTCTGTCAAAATGGGAATCAAAAGGGCATTCACAAAATTGTAATTTAATTTCATGGACACTGACAGAGCTTCACCTAATTAATAATTAGGGTGATTCCAAAACTTATGTTTTCAATTTTAATTATCCATGTATGTTCTGCTATGAATTTTAAATTTTAATTAATAGGCTGCAGGCGGGCACCACATCCATTTTCATTCATTTCCATTTACATTGTTTTGTTGGATAAATAATATTTATATAGATTTCAAAATCAGAGTTTTTCTGTAAATTATTATTATTTTATGTATAAATATATTGTTTTTGAAGAGAGATTCGCTAACAATTTTCATTTTTATATTTGAATATATAATGAAGCTGGTGCTTGACTTGACCATATGGAGTCAATAATTGAGTCTAATCTCTGTGGTTGCCAAAATTAAAGAAATATTTGAAGCTACGTATATGATGATGAAAGTTCACACCTTAATTTATTGGACAATTTTGATAGATTTTTCATTGGAGTCAATAATTGAGTCTAATCCTAATGGTACTTTCTCGTTCTATCCTCTTAATTTATTGGACAATTTTGATAGATTTTTCATTAATTGGAATCATATATGTATTTTCTAAATCATCATTTCAAGATCATCTCCGTAAAAATTCAACAAAATTAGAGATCGTTCAATCATTCATATGTATCAAATAATTCAACAGTTTTGGTAACAATTAAGATTCTCACGGCAAACCTTCCATTTAGTTGATATATAATATATATATATATACACACACACATATATGAATGGCTAAATGATATCTAATTTTGTTGATTTTTTTTGCATAAATGATCTTAAAATGATGATTAAGGAATTGAACGGTTTAGATTATAATATATGTGTAACGATAATTAGATAAATCGAAAGAGTAGTACGATGAAGTACCACCAGAGTGGAATGACAAGCATTATCCAAAACTTATAGCCGGTTGGATCAACAATCGACACATGTATGTATATAAAAATTGAGAATTGAAGAACAATAAAGTGGTCGGTGATAAGATATGTAATATGTTGGCGGTTTTGAAAGATGGAAGGACTCAGAATGGGGCAATTGGAAGTTATAATTTCAGAAACCAGCTTCCCAACAAGACAGACAGACAGACCCCTCTAATGATTCCTCTGCTTTTATAAAACAATAATATGAATGCAAAACACAGAATCTTAATTATTAATTAGCCCTTTTGTTTATTAATTATATATATATATATATATATGTAATGCCTTACCAGTTGAAGATAATAAAAATAATGAATTTGTACATAAAAAATGCTTGGTTATTGCGGTTATATATACATACACTCAAGAATCAAGATCCAATGAATTATGCTTGTATACTAATTTACACGCCAACATGGAACAATATTGTTCATGCCACATTTCACACACTCCCACTCAAATAATCCACCTGATTATCAAAATCAAATTATGCTGGCTAGCCATCGACTCAGCATTTAGATGTCACAATCGGGCAGCATGCTTCGATTTTGGAAACATTAATTCTATCTAATTCAATATTTTTTTGGAAATTCTTTTATTAAGCACATCCCTTTTTCTAACTTGAGTCCTGATATTTGGATCATTAATTGATCATTTTGGGTTGGCCGCTAACAAAATGTTGAGATCGAATGATCATATGAAGGGAATTAGATAAAGGTTGTCAAAATTTGTTATTAATTAACAGAAATAAAAACCATATTATGAGTTTCGTATTAGGATTAACTCACACTATGGTATTGAAATGTTGATTTCCAACTTGTTTCATTCGTTTTCGTCATAAATTTGGGCGTTGACTTGTAGATTGAAAGGAAATCAAAGAATATGATGCAATAGAAAGGTAGATATATAGATAATAATGGTGTAAAAGGGCATTTTGCATATATATGCAAGCCCAAGCCAAACCCGGGAAGCCTAGGTAGCCACCCCAACCCCACATGAAAGCAACCAGAGAAAAATGAAAAGGCAAAAATAAAAACGACGCTGTTTAGTGTCGTTGAAGGAACAAATATTCAAAGGTTTGACTATTGACCATTTGACCATTCGACCTCTCTCTCTCTGTGTGTGCATATATACATGCGTTAATTTGTTTCAGAATTTGCGATCCCGACACAGAACAGGACATATGGGGCGGTATATATCATAGGGTATATGGTATTGACACCGCACCACCAGACTTGGTAACCCTAATGCTCGCTGAGAGCTCCTTAGTGAAATTTTAATTATGGGTCACCTTCGATCTACGTGTCCCTAGCTCCAACGGACTTCTCACTCACCACGCCCCAATGCATGCCGTGCTTTCCACCCTCTATCCCAATTCTAGGGTTTAGTATGGGTATTGGGTAATAGTATTATGGGTTCCAAAGGAATATAAATTAAGTGGACTAACTAAAACCTACTTTTGTAAAGTGATTCATTACCAATTCGCCCTACTTCTCTCTCTCTGTTACTCGAAACTTATCTACCAAGCAAAATAGACTCAACTATAACTCAAATTAATACACACACAATGTATATATATATATATAACTTGTCGATAAAAAATTAATAATTCGATCCATTAATCCATCACACTGAAGATAAATAATCAGTTAGAGACTAGAAAAGCAAATAAAAATAACGTCAATAGTATATATATATATATATAGCATCAAATATGGATATATAACTTGGAATTCACCTTCGCCTCAGTAACATGATCACTGATGAACATATGTACGAATTCAAATGGATGGTGTCATGCAGTTGGCAAACTATCATCCTCGGGAACGAATTTTTTGGTACCTAACTAGTAGGAGTTTGAAATTCACTGTTAGCACTTTTTGACCTGGAGCAAGCAGGAATTAGGTCAACCATTCGAGTATGGGGACACCTCGTGATATTTACTAAAAAAAAGACATAATCGGCAAAGAATCACACTCAAAACAACAATATTAGAAATTCAGCTAGCAAGATTTGGTTAAACCAGGCAACATCAATAGAAAAAGCACACTCCACAACTATAAAATTTCGTAGAGAGCTAGACTAGCTGCTAGCTAGCTAGTCTCATAATTGAGTTACCAGAGTTTTATGATCAGATCCAATCGAGGAATGCAAGTTTGGAAAAACTTAATTTGTTTATGGAAAGGAGATATATAATGAGGCTAAATATGTTTGCTACCTCTCAATGAAAATGGAGTTTTTTTTTTCAAATATTATATGAGGTGTCTCCATACAGATTGGGGAGAGATTTTTCCTCACTTTTATGGAATCTTAACTCACAGGTTGATATCAGTTTAGGGCACTATTAATGTTCTCTAGTAGTTGTAAAAGACCGTTAATGAAATTGAAATACTAAGTATGAGAGCAAATTAAACTAATACTTGAACTATTAGACCACCATACCTAATTTAATAAAACAGGGTTTCAGTTGTATAATATATCTATACCTTTTTGTTGTTTGATATGGCAAGCTCTAAAGATTAAAGTACCACTAACTTTTTCTCCCTTATTATGTCTTAATTAACTTTTCAGCTTAGCTGAAAAGATGTGGCATGCTCTTCACTCAATTGCAATGTGTTTAATCAATCATATGGAGTTTTTTGGGAAGTGTCGTTGTTCGTGGATGTTCAGGGATGAGAGACGCTAATATTGAAGTATAAGGACGGTTGCTAAAATTATAGAAAAATTCATGAACAATTTCAACAATTTAATCTTAATTATAATTAAAAGGAATATACTGAATATTTTACACATAAAATACTATCCTAATTTGAACATAAAACTACTCATCTTGAGGCCAAGATTAGTTAGCAATAAAGTAGAGAGTCAATATGTGGGAAGGGTGATGCATCATTACTATCAATGAGAGCTGAGGCCTTATCGTTGGTGTAAAATATATTCTTGGAAAAATCGTGTATGGATAAAAGAAAATAAAAAAATAAAAAGAACATTATAAATTTCCAAGAAAAAGGAGAAGAATTTCTAGAAAATGTGACACATGTAATTAAATATTGAAAACTTGAAATGGAAAGAAATTAAGAGAAATAAACAAAAGAAAAGAAGATAGAAAGAAAGGGTGAAGAGAGAGACTAGACTAGAATGTAGAGAGCGTGTAATGGAAGCAGCCCTAGAATATACACAAAATTACTGAAACCGCGTAAAGTGCATGTGCTTTGAAACTTGAAAGCCTCATCGGATAAACCTCAACCTTCCGATTTCACACGTTGGATCCCAATTACAGCATCTTTTTGTTAAACTAATATAAATCAACCAGTATATTGTATTATATATGTTTTTCTTTTAATTTTTTTTATTATCTTAATTTCTATTGTAATTTAAACTTTTTAGCAAAGTTAATATTTTATCCACAAAATAATTGTATAATTCATAACAAGTTATACAATAATAACTACACAATGAAGCTAGCTGGTCAAGTAATTAATCAGAGTGAGAGTCAAAGTCAGAGACAACATAATATATAAATATACATATTTTTGAAATCCTCTATGTCTGCACTTCCATAGCTAAACTACTATTGTTTTGAACAGATTAAGTACAATTGTTGTATTAAAGAGATATTAGACAAAATTCCATAAAATGATATATAGAGCTAGGCCAAAAAGGTTGTTGGACATCAAACCTAATTAAGGGTACGTGTTGCTCGAATCATTTGAAGTTTGAAAAATCTACAACAACAAAATATTACTAGCTATCTCCCGATCGACCATCCTCGCTCAATGCTCCATATCACCATAATTCGGCTGGAATACGAGAAATCTTACCAATCAGTCGATCATGATATGTCAGATCTCCCATCAAAATATGCAGACCTACTGAATGAGAAGCGGGTAGTGATAAAGTATGACTGGGGTACGAAATTAACGGATAAAAAAATAGGAAAGTAATAAAATTTGTAGGGATATGGAGGCCAGTGAAGGTTGAGCCAGATATCCAACTGCCCGAAGGTAAAAGATTTCTTTCTTCCTCTCGTACAATCGCACTCTATCTACAGTAGATGCTACAGTTCCTTTCCTCTCTGGCTAGTGTGATTATATATATATATATATATATAGGTAAAGATTAGTGTAATCCAACCATCCTTCTTATTATTCCTACTTTAAAGAGGAAGAAATTAGGTTAGGCTATACTATAAGCCAATCATATATTAGATATTAAATTTCACATAAATATATAATTTACTTGCCATTTATAAGAGTTGAACTCGAGACCTCTCATTTATAAATGAAAGAAAATATTATTAGATTTAACATGGAACAAAATGAGATTTCATGTTCTTATATTTATATTCAATTTGGTGTTAATATTGACTTGTGATATAACTTATTTCAAATCCAACGTACGTACCCTTTCCAAAGAAAAAAAGTAGACATATATTGATAAAGTTTAAATTTGAATACATTTATCATCTTCATCATTAAAAATAGAATAAACTACATAAAAGTATCCAAATTATAAGGGTCATTTCAAATTTGTACCCCAACTATGAAAATTGGATTCTAGGTACCCAAACTATATAGCCACAACCATATCAGTACCTCCGTTTCGTTTTCCATCCATTTAGCCGTTAAAAAGACAGGTAGCAACAAATTGGTCCAGTCAGCTCGTGAAGTGGCCAAATTTAGAAAGGCATTTTCTGCAATTCAAAGGGTTGAGTCCGAAAACCCCCAAATCCCGGAACTCGAGCCCTAAACGGAACCCTAAAGCCAAATCAAATTCATCGTCCCCTTCCTCTCTTACTCCCACCAACAACACAAAAAAGGAAAAGAAACCCAAGAATTCCCGACAAGTATCTCCAAGATGCTCAAAGCTGTAGGTAATTTCTTTGAATTTCTCAGAAACCCACACTCGCCTCTCCACTCAGCTCGAAGCCCTCCACCGCCTCTTCCAATCCTACTATGACGCCCTCAACCTCACCGCCTCAAACGACCTCGCCCAGCTCTTGTTCCCCGATTAGCGCAACCCTATCGAAAAGCCCTTTCCTCTTCCTCGGTGACCTCTACCCCTACCTCTTCACCAACCTCCTCCGTCCCTTCCTCTTCCGTGGAGTTCATGGTGCGGTGGGCCGATAAGAAGACTTCCTGGTTGTCTCTGTTGAGTGAAATCTGACGAAAGGCCATGGATTTCAAATCCTCTAGGAGTGGAATTTGGGAGGTATTTGAGTGATTGGAAGCAGAATCAGTGGAATTCGGGAGTGTTTGATTCCAGAGATTGAATAGACTAAGCTGCTGTTGCTTGAGCAAGTAAAGGGCGCAAAGCTCGGACTTGCGGAGCTTATCGGAGATTGAACCAAATGGAGAGGTTGACAGATTTGCGCTGCTGAAGAGGAGCGCTTTGATGTCGGTGGTGAAGAAGAGGATGAGAACGAAGATAGGGATGAAAATAGCGAAAAGAACAAACGATCGTTTGTTGAAGAGGTCGTTGAGTTTGAGGGAACTGAAACGACGTCGCAGTTGTTGGTGGGGGCAGTGGTGGTTATTGTTGATGTCGTCGTCGGCGATATGGAAGGCGGTGGTGATGGATCGAGGGGTCGAGAGCTTTATGTCGTTTTGTTCGATGAGGTTTTGGTCGTCGTCGTCGTCGTCCGATGACGACGAATGTGGCCTCTCCATTTTCAAAATTTTCAATTAAGCAGCAAAATGCATGGGATTTGGAGCTTTGAGCCTCTGACTCGTCTTCTTCACCAAAATTTCCTTTTTTCTCTTACTGGGTTTCAATATGGGGAGGGGTTTCAATTTGGGGAGGGGTTTCAATCTGGGGATGATGAGAATGATGAAGATGGTGAGGATGATTGATGAAGATTATGAGGAAAATTAAGATGAGAAAATTTGGGACTAAAATGCCCTTCTAAATTTGGCCACCTCATGACCTGATTGGACCAAATTGTTGGCACCTGTCTTTTTAACGGCTAAATGGATGGAAAATGAAACGGAGGTATTGATATGTTGGTGACCATATAGTTTGGGTACCTAGAATCCAATTTTCATAGTTAGGGTATGATTTGAAATGACCCCTATAGTTTTGGGTACTTTTATGTAGTTTATCCTTAAAAATAAGTGGATCGTTCATCATCCATTAATGATGATGATGATCCTGTGAATGTATATATGTATATATGTATTGAATCATTTCTAAGTTAGAATTTGCTTTATTTGAGTATTAAACGTATGAGGCAGGACTAGCCTTCATTGTCCTACATCGAGTTCTAAAACAATACGGAGTTAGGCGCTTATGTCTAGCTAACGACAAAACTTCGTTCACGAAAATAACACAGTAATTTCATCGAAGAAAAGTACATGAGTTTTCTGAGGAATGTTCTCTCTTTTAACTTGTTTTTATTTTTATTTTTTATTGATAATGTTTACACCTAATTTGATCAACCTGGTCAAGGCCGAACAAAGCCCTCCAGAACCTTACTTAGCCTCAGATCAGCAAGACGCACAACCTTAGACAAAGACAACAAACCACTAGGCCGGCCATATCTGGTTGGCCTACCTCCCTCGGCCTACCCTCCTCAAGCTACCTCCTCGGCCTACCCTCCTCGGCCGACCGTGTCGATACAGCCCATGGACTCAGGACCACCAGGACACGGGACAGCACCAGGAGCAGGGACATTTATCCCACATCGAAATGTTCCACCAACATTCAATACCACTATAAATACAAGGGTACCTGATCAGTCGTTATTTATGCATCATTTTGATGTCTTTATATGCCTTTCTTACATGTCTTTTGAATGATTTCGTGCCATAAATAGTAGAAAATGATCAATCTTATGAGACTTGTGCAGAGTTAGAAAGATAGGTAAAATCTAGAAAGAACGCAAAAAGAATGACTCAAATCGGAGTCCAGATGAAGGAGATGTCCTCATTTCAATATCAGGTCCTAAACGGAGTCCTGAGTGCGCCAGTGCGCCTATTTTGGGTCACTGGCCAAGTACCCCATATCAGGCCCTCCAGGTCTCAAACCTGTGTTTCATGACATCAAGGTCAGGTCCTAGAAGTGCCAAGGTCACGCCAAGGCAGGTCGAGGACATGTCCCAAGAACTCCCATCCGAGCCCAGATGTGCGCCTAAGCCCGGGGTCCTAGTTCCGCCAGCAGTGGATCAGAGGTTCTCCCTCTGCGCTAAGCCTGACAACATTTGCACCAAGCCTGAACGAAGATGGGCTTCTACTATACTCATGATGTGCTTCAAAAGCGCAGTCCCAGATCCTGATTACGAAGACAGTCCAAAAGCCAAGTTCGGAGCCCTAGCCTCTGCCACGGCCAGCTTGTGCTCCCACTGGCTAGCTTGCATTCCCACTTGCCAGCTTGCGTTCCCACTTGTCAGCTTGCATTCACACTCCCAGCCGTATTCTGATTGGTCTGAGAGATTTTAGGGACGCTGTAATTATCTAGAAGGATTAGGGATGTCTTAGTACACGTTAGGATAGGGTTTTGATTTTATTCAAATTCTAGTTGAACAAGGATTCCCTTTTCTTGACAAAGAAGGAACCGTGTTCAATAAAAAGAAAAAAAAGATATATACGTTTGGTGGGGGGCGGGAGAGAGAGGTAGAGGCCGTTTTGGAGATAGAGACACCTTAGCCGCAGATAGTAATTTGGTTTTTTGGAGTTTTACGTTAAAGCTTTGTTCTTCCCGAAGTGGAGTGTGTTCGACGTGGAGCTTGGAGAAGAAGGCTCTGCCTTACAATATCTTTTGTAACCTTATTTTTACTGCAATTTAATTATGAATTCAATTACGCTTGTGTTTATTTAAGTTATGTGTGAGTAGTCGTTAGGATTAGGGCTGCTTGAAGCCCTAGCCATGTTAGCTTGTTGATTGGATTTCTGGCTCTTGATTATGATTGCTATGCATGCTGAATAAGTTGGATTACTGTGCTTAATGACCTTAATTTTTGCCTATAAGATTAGCTACCTTGTTTGCATATAATTATTGATGTAATTGCTTGAGTGACCGTCATATCATCTTGTGATTTGGAGCATCGAAAGTATTCTTACTTGTAATATTAACTCATAACGACCTAGGATTGCATGTCACTTTGCTAGGCTAATGTGGTGTCATTAAATTCTCTTTGAACTTCATGCATCATCTTAAAAGATAGGTGATAGACGTTCTAGGCATATGCCCTATTTAGAACATGCTAAGTAAGAGGGAATAAGATGTGTCTAGTGAACCAACGCCAGGTCCTAGGCACGGGCACCTAATTCAGAAAATGCATAGTAATTAGGTCGAGGAAATCTGATTAGTAACTATAATTGGTTAGAGTGGCCTTAATTCGCCTTAGTTAATAATTAATCAACCGTTAATTCTTGCATTGTTATTTTCTGCATTTTATTTTACTTGTCTTTAAATTTCAGTTCTCACGTCATAACACCCCCCCCCCCCCCCCTGCGTGTGTGTGTGTGTGTGTGTGTGTGTGTTTTCACTAAGTTAATAAATCTGAACTAAAGTGGTCATAACGTTGATACAAGTCCTCGAGAGATCGACTCTTGCTGTGCTACTATACTATTCTTATCGATTTGTGCACTTGCAAGGATTTTATAACTGTTAGAATTGAATTGCATATTTCTTGCTCTTTAATTCCACCAATAGTACCTCCCCTCGAAAAAGGTAATGACATATTTTCCCTTACACTGCCAAATCCCTCCAAACACTTAACTAACTTAAGCATCGGAGACTATTTGGCCGGCACCCCACCGGTGCTCCTTTACGTCTACCCTCTCTTATTTGCAGGTCTCCCTACACCCTAGGAGTGAGTAAAGCGAGCTTGAAGGGACTCTTCTAAGTTGGTCCATTTTTGGCATCAACAGATAAGATCTTCAACTTCTTCCCTCAAGTTTTATGGTGGCAATTTTTTTTAAACTATTAATTAGAAATGATTAATCTTTTATTGACGGTCAGGTATGCTTCTAGCTCTGTAACTTATCTTTATTTATAAGTAAGATGTTTCATGGTTTATTTTTGTTGCAGTCAAAAGTGGATCAATTGTCGTGGTCTTGCTAATTGCTCCTACTTTTACTTCCTATCGAGACGAGTGATATGCAGGAAGACATGAATAGTGATAGGCACCTGTGTAATGCAGACCAAAGAGGCAAAGAGCCTCCGATGCCTAAGTTAGTAGGTGAAGGAATGACTCAATTTTTAATTTTGCAGCATAGGGACAAGATTATGATCAATTACCTTATAACAGGGGATACCTACCTGTGTATATATAGCGGAAATGAATGAGCTTGTTAAAACTTTTCGATGTGGGATAAATGTCACCTCCTAGGGTGTTGACACATGCCCCGGATGGTGAGGTGGCCCAAAAGGGAGGCTTACTGACTAGAGGTTGCTGAGTAGATTGTGTTAGTTGCAAAGTGCCAACTGACATAATCTGGTCGGCAACCTTAGTGGTCACTTGATGGTTATCTTGCCTGGTTGTTGTTTTGTGAATGTAAGAGGTCTTGATCGGTAGATGTTGGGTGGTCATATAAGGTACAAACAATTTTTATATTTAGTGAAAATATATTTGTGTGCTTTGCGATACTTAATGGCTTTCTCATTATGTGACTTAACTCAAAATCTTTGATATCGTTGTATTAAAAAAAATGACATAACATAGGGCATTTAATGACTGATATACAAATTTTCTAATAAATAATTAGATAAAATAAGGGTACGAGAAATACTGGTCAAAGCAAAAATTTAACAAGTAAATCCATTGTGGAGTACAAATGTGTATTACTGTAAGTTTTATTTATTCTTCTTTTCAATTTAAAAGAAATAAATTTGCTCACGAATACATCAGCTTAAAATTTAAGAACTCTCAAAATTACGTGCATGCTTTGATGGAAAGAGTTTATAGTGAGTAACTTACAAAATCTCATCTGCCTTGCATCTAATAATTTGTAAACTCCTTACTATATACTTTTAAGTTCCTCATTTTTAACTAATTTTTACCTAAATTTCTTGCAACTTTCAAGTTTCTCATCCAAACATACCCTAAAGAATATATATATATATATATATATATATATATATATATATATATTTTGATAAATAACATAACCTAAAGGATTTAACTTTATCCCCAATCCATGCATTAATTTAATCAAATATAAAAGGCTTATTACTCAAAATGCTCACCGAATCAGATATAGAATCTCAATTTGCTCCCCGAACACGAAATCGTAACAATGTGCAGCTAGAATCCCCTTTCTATCAGCTCCGTTGCACCAAATAATTCACACCGTTACACACTCCATTTAGGAGACTTACGTGGCAACAAAAGATTGAGTATTTTAATAATTTTGTTGAAAAATATTAAAACTAGATATTAAAAAAAAAGTAAAAAATGAAGAAGAAGATGATGAACAATATGGATTTCTCAACCCATTCCCAAACCTCCGAATCCAAACCCTCCAAGCCTACCCCAACCCACCTCAATCACCCACCAACCTCTGCAACCACCACCACTACCACCACCACCACCACCCACGCCAATCGCCCTATCAATTTCCCCAACTTCCCCTACGAACCCACCTCTGGGCACCATAGCCGACAAGACCTTCGACGGAACCAATGAGAAGGATAACCCAGGTTGATCAAACAACACCAACGCAACACGACAGACTGAACGAAACGCACGAAACGGACGACGGATACACCGACGCCGAACGACGCCCAACGGAACCAACGACAAGGAACATAATGGGTTCAAAGATCGGAAAAATAGAGAAATGACTGGAAATAAGCCAACTTGTGTCTATCACTCTGTAAAAACAAAATCAAATATCGTCGTCAATTTTAACTCGTTACTGGTCTTCGGCAGCAGTATACATGGCCGATAGTCGGCTCTGCCTCGGCTGGAACCCGGCTCTACGCCTCTGCTGGTGAGCGCAAGGTCGAATCAGAGCTGTCAGGACTTGCTTCACCCACTCGCCCTCGACTACATCGATTCGAACCAGCGAATTGGTCATAGCAGATCTGTGCATGTTCAACCGGTTCGATGGAAACGAACTGGTGTTTTGATTTTCTCCGCCATGGTTCTTGTGGAGACTACAACGAAACGATCCTGGATGCGACGTCGGCGAGCACATACAGGTCTTCTTAGCCATCGAGATCAGGCCATTTTTCTTCGAGATGATGGACCGACTTGGATGGTTTTGGGAGATCGAATGTTGGTCGATGGAGAACCAGACTGATTGAGATGGAGCGGAGGAGGTGTAGAGGTTGACACGCGTTGGAGAAGCGGCTCGGTGATGGTGGTGATTGTGAATCTGTTGATTGCAGTGTGGTGGTCCTAGTGGTGGTTGAAGAAGGCTGAGGCTGGAGAGGAGAAGCTAGAGCTTGTTGAAGAAGCAGAAGCGTATGAGGCTGATGAGATCGAGGCATTTGAAGCATGTAGAACCTTCTAGAGGGTGAGAGATAACGGATAACTGGCCCGCTTTCAGACCTGGTTCTTGCTCTCGATGAAGATGCATTTGCCATTGAAGATGCGGTCATCATCTTTTTCTTCATTTTTTGCTTCTTTTTTTTAATATTTAGTTTTAATATTTTTCTACAAAATAATTAAAACACCCAATCTCTTGTCGCCACGTAAGTTTCCTAAACGGAGTGTGTAACTGTGTGAATTATTTGGTGCAACGGAGCTGATAGAAGGGGAGTTCTAGTTGCACATTGTTACGATTTTGCGTTCGAGGAGCAAATTGAAATTTTATATCTGTTTCGGGGAGCATTTTGAGTAATAAGCCAATATAAAAAGAAAAAAAAATATTTTGAAACAAAAAGTAAAGCAATATTGAGCTTTGTCTTCTAATATAAACAACACAACAAAATAAATAATGGACTTATTGAAAAAGCTACAAGTTTTCTTATTATAAAAAATGGCATATATAAACTTAGGAAAAAATTGGACTCATATTTCATATATTTTCAGGGGAAGATGTGAGAGACAGATGCCTCATCAGGGCCAGCCCTAAGGGTAGTCCAGCAAGGCGGCCGCCTCAGGCCCCCACCTCAGGGAGGCCCCGAAAGTATTTTTGTATACATAATTGATAAGTTAATACATGTATATAATTATGTTAGTTCAATGATGTTTGTAATAGATAATTTGGGCAAACTGGTTGTTTTGTTTTTAGCTAGCCCCCAAACCGGGTTCGAAATCCATCAGAGCCCTTTAATGTTTTTCAGTTTTTTTCTTTGTTTTGTTTTATCTTTAGGTTTCTAAGCCCAGATTCTCTTTTGCCCAAAAATCCATTGACTTCCGTATCTTCTAACCTTTTTTAAAGTTTTTTTCTTTTCCTAGAAACCCAATAACTTTTTCTTGTTATTTTGTTTTCTCTTTTTCTTATTAACTCAAATCAAATAAGAATTAGTGTGTTTTGTTAAACCCTAACCCTCCCTAGATATTTATTAGCATTCTCTTTGTTACTTATATAAGTTATTTTCTTCCCTTAGTGAAACTCTAACTCGTTTATCTTCTTGTTAATTTTAAAGAAATCAAAGAAAATAATTTAATTCAAAGGGAGACAATATTAAAGACCTACGTACCTATTTGATTGCAATAGTTTAGTAATTTTTTCTTGTTATAATTTTAATTTGTGTGAATTTTGATATAAAAATATTTTTTTACAAGTCTACAATACTTTAAAGATTTAAAAATTATAATACCCCACTTTAAAGTTTTACATTGAACCCCCAAAATGTTAGGGCCGCCCTGTGCCTCATGCCTCATGTGGCATTTAAAATTACACAAAGAGTTGATGGCGTGAGCCATGAAGAAAGAGACATTTTCATCCAAAATAAATTAAATACAAAACTAAGTCCATAACCAAAAAGACATCCATATATTAACAAAATTATTATTACCTGAAAATAGGGAAGTCATTTTACTTCATCTCGTTTGCACTCACTTCTTACTGCTCATTACACATTATCAAAATCCCTCAATATCAACCTCTCACTCTCACTTTAAATATTATTTGAATATATAATATATATATATATATATATACAACGAAAACAATTTAATTTTTTGTTGATCTCCTATACCGTAATTATATCTTAGTGTGAATTTTATGCAATGATCATGGATTCTTCTGATCAGGTGTTTAATCTTAGAATAATTCTTGCATCCCACATTTGTACCTCTTTGTATCAAATAATCAAAAAAATCGGAATCATTTATTCTTTAAATCATCATTTCAAGATTATCTTCATAAAAAATTAATAAGATTGGAGGTCGTAAGTCATTCATATATATCAAATAAATCAATTCTTTTAGTAACAATTAAGATCCTCGTGACAAATCGTCTATTTATTTGGTACATAAGAATAGCTAAATTATCTTCAATTTTATTATTTTTTACGTAAATGATCTTAAAATGATGATTTATAAGTTGAACGGATTCGACTATAATATATGTATAACGATAATTTGATAAATCAAAAAAATTAAAAAGATAGTACAAGAAAGTACTAATGGAGTGATATGCAAATATTATCTTAAAAAACAATTGAAAAAATCAGTTGTATGTTCACATTTGGGCCTTTTCTTTTTAGGTTTAAAATTTTTGTTTGTTCTTTAGTAATTTTGGCGTGAAAAGTTAAAAGGAAATGCCGCGAAAGAAAATTGAAAAGGTTGGACAGATAAGAGAAAGATGCACATGCATGCAGAGGAGTGGGACCTTTTTGGTAGCCCACGTGTACCTGCAGAGGCCGATGGAGGCCAAAGCCTGAAGCCCCCGTCCACATTCCACATTCCACATTCTACAGAGAGAGCCGGTTCGCCAGTCAAAAACCCGCGTTAAGAAACGACTGTGGGTCCCGCCGCGGGGTCCACGGAACAGCAATTAATGCTCGGCACCGTCCCGTCGACTTGTTCCGTACGTTCTAGTTTCACCGACACGTGTCGGTTTTAACCTGGGTGGGAAACGCCCCCGAGCTAAGCTGTTCTCCAGAATCCCAGCCCAAGTCCATTCACACTTTCAAAAATCATTTCTTTAATTTTATTTTTAATAAAATAAAAAATAAAAAATAAAAATAAATATCACTCACTTTCTGTCTGTCTTCTCTCATTTCTCTCTTTCTAATTTCTATATCTCTCTCTCTTCTCTTACCAGAGAGACTTGGAGAACAAGTTCAAATGGAGAATATGTGCTTTTGAATTTGAATCCATGGATGGCAGGCAAGAGGAGATAAAGACGACCGTCGATCACAGCTCCACTCAAATGGAAAATTCCACTGTTTTCTCCGACGAGATTCCGACCAACTTTTCTTCTTTTTCAGGCATATTTGACATGCCATGTGATGGATTATTATCATCTTCTGATCATCATCAACATCAAAAGGGGGCTTTGGGTAGTTTCATGGACCTCCTCGCAATCCCAGACTACGCTCCTTCTTTATTCGATTTCCCTCAAATGACGTCGTCATCGTCGATGATGATGATGATGCCACCTCATCACCAACAACAACAACAACAGCCACTTCCCTCTTCCACCTCATCTACACTACTAGCGCCGGAGAGGGAAGGTACGACGACGTCGGAGGTGCTAAACAGTAGTACAGCACCTACGACGCCCAACTCCTCTTCCATCTCTTCATCCTCGAATGAAGCTGCCGCGGCCAATAATAATGAGGGCCAAACCACAAAACCTCAAGATCAAGAAGAAGCTGATCAGCAAGATCCGGAGAAAACCCAGAAACAGTAAGAGCTAGAGCTAATTAAGCTTCATTAATTTTATATTTTTTTCATGTCTAATAGTGCAGCTACTTAGCTAACTAGCTAGAGTTTTTCATTTTTTATTGGAAAATCAAACAAATAATGAATCTGACTTTTTGTGATTGTTGTTCTCTGTTCAGTTGTTGTTTCCTTTTCTGTTTTGATGAAGATTTTTCTTTTTGTTTTATGGTTTCTGATTTTGATGAATGATGGGTATATATATATATATATATATATATAATATATTAGATTGAAACCGAAAAAGAAGAATCAAAAAAGGCAAAGAGAGCCGAGATTTGCGTTCATGACCAAGAGTGAGGTTGATAACCTAGACGATGGCTACCGATGGCGAAAGTATGGCCAAAAAGCTGTCAAAAACAGCCCATATCCCAGGTACATTCATTCTATATACTTACAATTAAAATAATTAATAATAATAATAGTAATAATACCGATAATGTTTGTGTTTAATTTTTGCTGATTATTAATTGTTCATGTGTGTGTACACAAGTACAGGAGCTATTATCGTTGCACCACGGCAGGATGTGGTGTGAAGAAGAGGGTGGAGAGGTCGTCTGACGACCCCTCGACCGTGGTCACAACTTACGAAGGCCAACACACGCATCCAAACCCCATCACGCCACGAGGCGCCATGGGGATTGCACCCTTGCAGGATCATCACCATCATCAGTCTACCGGGTTCTCCTCGTCGCCTTTCGGTAGTGTTCGACACTTGTTGCCTCAACATCACTATCAGCAGCAGCAGCAGCAACAACAATATTCATATATGTATCAGTCTTCCCCTTCTTTGAATATCAGCTCAGCCGCCTACGGCAGTGGCAGTGGCGGCGCTTTCAATCCCTCAACCCCCTTTTCTACGAGCTTATTTCAAGAGAGATATAATTACGGCGGACCCCCTACTACCTCTTCGGCTTCTAATTTGCTTAGAGACCATGGACTTCTTCAAGATGTCGTGCCACAGATTCGAAACGAGGCCAAAGAAGAAGATCACCATCATCATCCTCATCATCATCATCATCAATAGATGGACGATGATCATATATTAATATTGATTATTGTTTTATGTGTTGATTAATGCTGCATATGCCATGGTATGTGATTCTCTAACTGAGCACTAGACTACTAGTACTACTACTGAAATTGGGTTCTATCTTTAGGAAAGAAGAACTCATTTCGTCACCATTTTCGATAGATAGCTTTTCAGATTTTAATTCGCTCTTATGTAAAATCACTACTAGGCTTTTGGCCTATGGAGGACTTATTAGTTTATTCCTACTTCAACATATATATTTGGTGTTTTTATTAATTTATTCTTTGTACTTTGAGAGAGATATATATTTTCTTCATGGAGACATTAATTAATTATTTAATTGGCTTTATTTGTATATATATCATGGTTCATCTTCGTTTCGTTTTCTTTCTCTCCTTCTCATCATCATCATCATCATCATCTGTTCATCTGTCTTCATCTTCATCTTCTTCAATTCTTATCACTACGTACTCTTCGTTTTCTTTGGTTTAGGTTGGACCTCGCATTCAAATAATGAAGGGGGTAAACGATCGAATCTATCACAAATATATACAAGTTGGTAATTAGGGTTTTCTTATTAAGATCGATCAGAAAATTAATCAATGATGATCAGGCTTGCTTGGAAATCTTTACCTTGTATTCCATATATATTTCCATGTCTACTATCGGTACGTAGGGCTTTATGGGAAAAAGGAAGTACGTGGGAATCTAGAATGAACATGGGAACTTGATCCTCTGCTTTAAGGTCAGTAATGGTGGGAGGGAAACCCTAAAGGTATATACATATAGTATAGGATAGATATGTAAATTTAGCCTATTTGATAGCTAAATAAAGGCAATACCTTACCAAGGCATATATGCATGGAGAAATTATATATATATATATATATATATATATATATCTGTTTTGGTGTTACGTATGTGACTGTAATAACGTATTATATTATCATTATTTGTATATGTAAATAGAAGTACCTGTAATAGTATACGTATTCGTCATTAATAATATTAATTATTACTTGACCACCACCAGCCCACCAGTTATAACTTTTTTATTTAATGACATTGTCTTCCTGTTTGAGTAATAGATATGGGTTTATGAAATAAGAATGGAGTGAATATCTTGGCAAAGAAAAAGGATTTTGGTGTGCAATGTGGGTTGCTTTTGGGATTGTTGAAGATAAAATGGGGTTTTGTTGCCTATTTGAGTTCATGATCAAGTCCTAGTCCATATCGTGCTGTCTTTGGTAGCTATATATATATATATATATATATAGGGGATGGTATTAAATTCTTGTGCTACTTAAAGCCATACACAACTTGAAGCCACATAGTTCGTGCCTATAAGCTCTCTCTATATATATATATAGGAGGAGATAAGCCATTAGACATCAAACCTATTTCAATTGCACCATGCATGCATTATGCATATGTGTGGCTTTATCCCAATATTCCTCGGCTGGATGCCATACTGAAAAAGAGACCTATTCTGTAAATTAGGCTGAGGAATTTAGGAAGGTGTTATGTAGACAACCCATTTCGCAACTTATCTAGCTAGGCTATATATGGCTTGTTTCTACAATATCATATTAATTTGAATTGTATAACTTATTAAATTCAAAGTATTGTGAAAGTAGAAGAGAATATGTTTGTTCTATTGTGAGAGAAAAATAGAAGGGATTAGATATAAAAGGAAATCTATTCTATACAATTTCTCTAATGGTAGGATTAAAATATGTAAGTTTCATTCGATGTCTAATCCCCTCACAATTTAAAAAGGAAAATATTTGAATCCACCTTAGGATGGATGTGCTCATTCGCCTCATGTGTGATTACCGACTTTTCCATATGAAAGTGTGATTATTACCGACTTTTCCATATGAAAGTGTGATAACTAGAACCGTTAGTATCTATTAAAACATAATTAAAGATCACTTCTGCAAAAAAATCGACCAAATTGGGGATCGTTTGATAATCGTATGTATCAAAATAATCGACAGTTTTAGTAATAGTTAAGATGCTTATGGTGAACCGTCAATTTAATTGATACATATGAATGACTAAACTATCACTAACTTGCTTGATTTTTGCAAAGATGATTTTTGTATAATATTTAAAAAAATTGACGGTTCCGATTATCACATTTGAATAGAACATTCGGTAACCCAATCTTTGCGGGAATGAGCACCACCCTACTCTTAGGGTGGATTCAAGTATTACCTTCAAAAAATTTTAAATTTGATGAGCAATATAATATAATCCAATCTCAAATAACTTACCAAATGGACCACATATATTAAGGCATTGGGAAAGCATTTAATAGGATGAAAATTTTGGATATATATATATATATATATATATATATATATGGATTAAAAGCATGACCCTAAATTTACTTATCTTTGCTTAATTAGTGGTATATGGAGCTGTACATGCAGCAGCAAGCAGATGATATCGATGTTGAAATTTTGTGATTAAAAGTCTTGTGAAAATGTCTCACTCTTGCTTTAATTTATGAGTCCACAGTCCACACGTACCCGCCCAAGGAATCAGGAATCCAAGTGGTGAAAGTTTGTCAAAATTTACTGTACCACCTTTTATACCATTCAAGTTTATATATAGTCTTTGATTCATCCGAAACTAAATTTATTAGTAACATTACGTGACATACCCAAAAATTCAAAATACTCAAAAATTTGTTCTAACGTATGTAACACATAATTACAAGAGCAGCAATTATATATGTATAATATAGGGGAAAATTACATTTTATTACCTTGTGGTTTATGTAATATGGTTTTACTTGAATTTTAAAATTTTACAATACCTCTTATATTTTCTAAAAAGTAACAACTCGGCTCCACCGTAAAACTTTTATTCCAAATTTCTATTAATTGCTGACGGGACATATGTGTGTCCAATTTTCCAACTGTTACCAACTTCATTAAAATGACATATTTGTCAATTTGCCAAATTGGGTTTTTTTTTCTTCCCGATTTTGTTTCCTTTCTCTTATTTTGGGTGCTAAAATGGACAAATTGACAGATATGACTTCTAATGAGGCTGGTAACAATTGAAAAATAGAACGCACAGACGCCACGTTATGTTTTAGAAAATATATGAGATGTTTGTTAAGTTTTTAAAAGTCATGTATTACCGTATTACAAGGTGTAAACTATAAGATAGTAATGTGTAATTTTTCCGAAAAAGTTATGAAACATATATATGATGCATGTGAAACCGACCAGATGTATAAATAAAACAGAAGAATTTGAAAACGTAGATGCAGAAACTGAAATGCTACCCAGATAATGAGATGCCTAAAGGGATCCCGAAAGAGCGTGCCCCGATCCCTATATGATCACAAAATCAAAAGGTGTAATATATATTAATATTCCCAGATAATATTATACAAACAGCATGCAGTGGAATATGCTTCAATATAATGTGATGAGTTTCGATGCCCATTATGAATTAGTCCACTGCTCTTGGCTGTTGCATATATATATATATATATATATATATATATATATATATATGCCATCTTTGAATTAACGTCTTGAATTCGAGCTTCAATGATATATGACCTAGCTGCTTCATGGTTCCTCATGCAAAATTAAATCATATACATATTTAAGGATTATGTATGCGTCTCACCCTAATGGTACCTACTCGTACCTTCCTTTCGATTTATCTAATTAGTTTATTGAACGGTTTTGATAACCAATAAGATTCTCATGACGAACCGTCTATTTAGTTGATGCATAAGAATGCCTAATTAATGATCTTCAATTTTGTTGATTTTTTGCTTGAATGATCTTGGAATAATGATTTAGAAGTTGAACGGTTTCGATTATAATATATGTATAATGACAATCAAATAAATTGAAAGGATAGTACGAGAAGATACCACCATAATGAAATGTAAATATTATCCTATATTTAGATAGATTTTCAAGTTACACTTAGTCAAAACTCAAAAGTAGATCCCTTAATTATGAAAAATATATTAGTGCACAGTACAATAAAATTTTTGCATGTGGTTTATGGTTAATTCAAAAATTTAAAAACAGACAATGGGCCCAGTAGAAGAAGACTGGGTATGTTAGGGCATCCCCAGTGGGGCTGGCTAGATTCACCATCGGGCTAAAGGTTTTATAGCCCAATTTCAATTAGCCATCACCAATGTACCTCACATGTTGGGGCTACAAAAGGCAAATATAATCGGGCTTCATGAGAATCACTATAGTGAGAGGTTTATAATAAGGTGCTAAGATGAAGGGGGTCACGATCACATGAACCATTCATTTAATGTGTTATAATATAAATGGATGTTTATTGATATTATATTTTGAAAATGGAAAATTTGAATCTTTCGTCCATTTATATTATAATATGTAATGTGGACCAGATGTGCCATGTGGCTACTGCGACAGTACTATTTAATAATTTTTCATAAAATGCAATAGTCGTCAAATTCATCTAACGATTTAATTGAATGTTAAATTTATGGTGAAACACTTAAACTGGTTGAGAATACCATCATTCAAGTCCCACCCTTAGCATCAATTCGAGGAGTGATAGAGAATGAGAGAAGGGGAACCTACCACCATCATTGGGGTTTGGAGTGGGTATCATCGGTGAGAAGATACAGTGGATATGCTGTCGAGATTTAAAATGACTGGTATAATTTTAACTCGATTAATTGCACCATAAGATCGATGTTCAATTCAAGCAAGGCTTTTACCACTTGAGACAGCCAATTAAGTAATCACACGAGTTGCAAGCCTTCTATGCTCCTCCGAGAAGGTTAACCTAAAGTTACCCTGCCATTAAGAAATTACCATTACATTTCAAAGTTAACCAAGTGGAAAGAGTAAATCTTTCTACTTCATGTTTACATGCTTTTAAGGCCATAGAGTGATTGGGTAAATAATTGCCTAATCCATTATATTTGTTACCCCAAAAATGGTATTTCACATTAATATCCCAAATAGTTCATAGTCTAAGAATATGAGAGAGAGGCCTGAAAAGGGAAAAAGTATGAAGAAGCACATGGAATTAGGTGTAAAAATATATATACTCATCATCAAACAATCATCTCTTCAAAAAAGTTACTTGACTATGTCTTCGTAACCACTTCTTTTTGCATTTGATAAACACAATCATCTCTTCAAAAAGGTTACTTGACTATGTCTTCTTAATCACTTCTTTTCGCATTTGATAAGTGTTTTGAGTATATTATCACTTAGTGTTATTAATTTACGTATTATAATATAAGAGAATGATATATAATTCATATTTCTCATTTATAGAATATAATAATATAAAATAATAAAATAATAACACGTAAATGATGTTTTAAATACGCCTAAAAGTAAACATTTTTCACCCTCTCAAAAACTAAACCTCATTGACCGAGTCTGCCTTTTGTTCCTAAACACACTGCCTTTCAACTCTTATATAACACACAAAACTTGTACCACCCTAACTCACTCTTTCACTGCATACCATTACTAAGAGAGAGAGAGAGAGAGAGAGAGAGAAAATACAACACAAGATGGCCATGAACTTGGTTCTCTTCTTTTCACTATTGCTGAGCCTTGCACTTGTTTTCGCAGTTGTGCCAAGAACCATGGGAGAGGGAGGATATGGTGATGGAGATGG
Source organism: Oemleria cerasiformis (assembly GCA_037349345.1). Lineage (NCBI taxonomy): Eukaryota > Viridiplantae > Streptophyta > Magnoliopsida > Rosales > Rosaceae > Oemleria > Oemleria cerasiformis. The sequence continues at coordinate 253,502 of JAZGTL010000090.1, read as the reverse complement.
TAGTGACCTCTTGGGGAATGATGTGTACAAGGACCTCTGCCCTGAGGCAGAGGCCATAATATATGCTCGGGTCCGATTCACAGTGTTTCAGGACCCGAGAATGGCTGCCTCGCTGCTCCGCCTCCATTTCCACGACTGCTTTGTTAATGCATGTCATCTCTGTCCCCACGATTATCTTCGTCACTTTATATAATAAGCTTTTAAGGATGTTACTAATAATAATATGATATGATTTGAGTTTTGCAGGGGTGTGATGCTTCAGTGTTGCTAGATGACAATGACAACTTCGTTGGTGAAAAAACAGCAGCTCCTAACTTGAATTCTCTGCGAGGTTTCGAATTGATTGATGAAATAAAACAAGAGCTTGAATTTGTTTGCCCTCAGACAGTTTCATGTGCTGACGTTGTTGCAATTGCTGCAAGAGACTCTGTTGTTGTGGTGGGTGTAAATTTACGCCTTTATCCTCTATTTTTCATGTGATTAACAAGGGATTTTGGCTAATCATTTTGATTTGAACTGTCAGTCTGGAGGACCAAGTTGGGATGTCCAAATGGGAAGGAAGGACAGCTTGACTGCTAGCAGAACATTAGCAAATAACAACATCCCAGGCCCAAATTCGACTGTTGCAAATCTGGTTGCCAAGTTCCAGAACCAAAACCTTGGTGTCAGGGATATCGTTGCACTCTCTGGTAATTCCGAAGTTGGAAGTTGGTTAAATTAGATCTATTTCTCTTGCATTAACATTATCCATGGCTTGATTGGAGCGTGACAATGACTTTGGTAGGTGCACACACAATGGGGAAAGCCCGGTGCGCCACCTTGGCCGGGCGTCTACAAGACACCAACAACAGCCCGAATGTCCCTGATTCGTCTCTGGACTTCATTCAGTCGCTGCAGCAGCTATGCTCGGGACCTGACACGAACACGAACACACTGGCAAACCTTGACCTAGTAACCCCGGCAACGTTTGATAACCAGTACTATGTGAACCTTGTTTCCGGGGAGGGTTTGCTTCTGTCGGACCAGAACCTGATGACCGGAGATGATGAGACGCATGCACTGGTCGAAACCTATGCACAGGACCCGTCTGCCTTCTTCCAGGACTTCAAGGATTCCATGCTCAAAATGGGAAGCTTGGGAGCAGGGACCAACGGAGAGATTCGTAGGAATTGCCGGAGCGTCAATTAATGGTGTTTAGGCAGCCTACTGTGGTAACCACTTTCCTACAGTGGGATGGATGCAAGACAAGAACATGTGAGTGGTGGTGTACTAAAATTAGATAATGATGATTATGGTAATGGTAATAACATACAATGTGAACCCAAAATGGTATTTCCTTTGCCCTGGATTATAACTCAATGACTATGACAACATGCCCACTTTTTTGTATTTTTTCAAATATAGGAGGCGATACTAAATATCTAAACACTATGGATATTTATATATATATTTCTACCCTACAACTCATTCAGGGCAGTTGGTTGCCCACTACTAATGGTACACGTGTTCGATTCAATGAGCCAGTAACTGTAAAACAGTAAAAGCTCACTAAATAAAAAAAAAATAAAAAAAACAAACTAAAGCCTGAAGAAAATGTTCCCAGCAAAACATCTCACTGAGTAATTTCAAGCTCTAATAGGACCCCCGCTGCCGTCTTCGGTCTTCACTATCCACTACTTGCTCCTTCAGCTTCCACCTCCAAGCATCGATTCTTTTGCTCTGCTCAACTACTTCAAGCCCCTGGGGATCGAAGAAAAGTTTACAGATTTAGGAAAAGGGTTAAAAGAGTCATAAAAGATCGGGGACACGAAACAGATCATTTTTAAGGGCACACACTAAAAGCCCTCCCAACCCCCTTTCCAGGAACCTCAAACTTAAACCATTATGAGCCCATCTAAAAATTTTCCAGGTCGGCTAGCAAACCCCAAAACCGACATCAGAATTTGTACAAGAACTGAGCACAACCTGTTGGCTTATTCTTCCACATCCACTCCTGAGCAGCCTGAAGTCCCTGGGGATGAAACAGAGAGCTAAAATTATCTTGTGATGCATAAAATAGACTCGGCTCATAATTTTTTGTTTCTTGAGAAACTCTGCACATACATTTAAAAACTGAATACCTGTTGGAAGTGTGGATCACCAACTGAAGAAGTTACAGGCAATTGCGAATAACCAAAATCCTGTGAGACCCAAATGATGAAAATAACCAATTACAAAATCTAGAAATATATAAATTATTTAGGGGAAATTATTATATGATTATGATTTTATTGACTGTCACCTATATGGGTAACAGTGAGTACCTGAACATTTTGGTGACCTCTAATTCCAGAAGCTTGGTACTGGAATTCCAAATTAATGAGTTAGTAGTGGTAGATCTAAATCTTTAACAAATTAATGAGTAATAAATGTAGAACTAAATCTTTAACAAATTAATATGTTAGTAATGGTAGAACTAAAACTTTAACATTTCAGAAACCATGAGGAAACACTGACCGATGAAGGCAAAGATGGTTGTTGTAACTGCAGGTTAGGCCGAAGCTGTGGTTGAAGCTGTGGTTGCAGCTGTGGTTGAACCTGAGGTTGAAGATGCTGCTGTTGCGTTTGAGAAACTACCTGTGTAGATAGATTTTGAGGGACTGATGGGGTATGAGGCTGCTGAACTGATGCATTTTGTTGCTTCTTCTGTTGCTCAAACAATATAAGTTCGGTAGGTTTCTCCCACTACAAGTTCGTACAAGCAGAATTATCACATTGAGGTCAAAAGACCAATAAGAAGGGAAACAGAGGACAAAATCCTTACCCTGCTTTCACCAGTTGCATTATTGTAGTAGTACTTGTATCCATCCGGGGAGGTATGCTCTGTCCAAATACATTTTGCAGGAGCTATAGCCAGGGTTACAGGTACAGCAGGAGCAACAGATGTCGCTGAAGGAACATCTGCTGCTGGCGTGGAAGCAGTGGTGCTGGCAACTGTCTGTGGTACAACCCCAGCCCATTGGGACTGCAGGAACAAAAATAATATTCAACTTGTGAGCTTAGAGTTTGTAAAGACAATTATAAGCAAGTTAACATTACAGACAATAAAGCCTTCTACAAATGCAAAGATGGTGTAGGCCGAAAACAACTAAATTTTACAAATAAGAAATATCAGCAGCAGCAGCCAGGTCAAAATGCTTATCCAGTTGACAGGCAACTAACATCCATCCATGGTACATATGCATACAAGCTAAAACCCACTGCTTATGAACCAGATATACTGGATACATCCCAAGCCAAAGCCTACCACTGGGAATGTACATAAGTTCAACCTCTGAATCTTCTTATTAACTTATATTTTGGCAATTAAAACAACATTGTTTCTGCAGTTCTATAGCAACAAGACATGCAAGTGATCCAGTTAAGATTTAAGGCAAGACCATGAGAGAATAGCTAAATATTAGATCCTCATGATAGCAAATATGGCACATCCAATTACTCCAACAAGATAATCATAGCTTCTAATTTTCAAATACCTGTTGCTGTTTGGTAGCCTGGGGAATCTGATGAAATGGCAAAACCTGATTTGATGGTTGCAGTTGCTGCAACTGTTGTTGAAGCTGGGAGAATGCTTGCTGAGATGATTGAAAGCTTGCCTGCAGAGTTTGTGTTTGTTGTGACAGCATCTGAGCTAACTGAGAAGGTGACTGCTGAGGTTGAAGCGGTTGTTGCTGAATAGGAGCAGAAGAAAGCTGTTGTTGATTTGTTGTGGAGGACAAGGAATGAGGTTGTAAGTTGATACTCAAAGAGGCTGCTAGTGGTGCAGCAGAAGATGCATACTTCTGAACCTCAGGTTGAGGAACCGACAACTGTCCTCCCAAGCGAAGAAACAGTTTAGGTGGTAATGCTTGACTAAAGGGTGTTTGACCAGCAGAATGAGGAAGTTGTGCCGGACCAAGCTGCGGTACTGCTGGTGTATGTGAGTATGATGCTGGAGTTTGAGGGTTCTGTTGTAAGGGTGGAGGCAACTGATGAGGGGACTGAATAGGCTTCTGTAATGGTGATATTTGCTGGCCGACATATTGCATAGACTTGTTAAAACTCTGAAAATGATTCAATCTAAGTCATGAGTTCACTATGAAATAACAAGAAAATTATTTTATTGTTTTGGCATTAGATTAGAGGTTGACTACCATGTAAATTAAAAGAACCGATTGCCATATACCTGTTCTGATGTTAAAGAAGAAGAAGAAGCTACTGTTCTAGGAAGAGGAACCTCTGCAGGGCCGACATGGCCACCCTAAAAATTTGGGAAGCAAATTTTCAGACTTTTAAAGTTATAACTACAAACATTAGAAGAACTAGCATTGAAGACAACATGAAAATTAAAAGCAAAAACACAATGCCCCAGCAGCCACCCTATCATTACAAATATATCAAAGCTGCACGTTTTTGATGGATGCCACAAGAAAACACAAATCAAGGGATATATCTTAATTAAATCCTCAGAACAACCAGTTTCCAGCCAACAATGGACTTCAAAATTAAATTAAAAACAAATGAAATATAAAAAAAAAAAAACTTTCAAACTTGAGACGGGGCTTGTAGAAAATATCAGATTGAGGGTACAATTATATTAGCTATATCCGCATGGAGTAATCATAAGAAGCAAGTAACAATAAATTATTGTTTCTCATGTAAAATTGTTGCAAAATCATTATATTATTCTTACCGAATTCAAGGGAAATGCCATGTCTCCAGACCTAGGAAGCAAATGGCCCCCAATGCCACGAATACTAGGGTTGGAGGATGGTCCCAAGTTTGGCGGACTCATTGGATGCCAAGCATTAGTCGCAATTTGATCGCGCATAGAATCACCAAAGCTAGGCACTGGCCTGTTCAGAATAAGTTCACAACAAATTACGCAAATGACTACAACAAATAAAATGCAGACACAACTCATTAAATTCACACGATTCAGAGAATGGTGGGGGATTACCTGGGCCCTGGGGCTTGAAATCGAGGACCAAAACCTGGACCCCCAAATGCAGTACCCCTGGACAAGAGCAATGCCAGAAATATTTTAGGAATTAACACTGAAGATAGAAAAGATAGCATACATGTGCCCATGCTGAATATAAGAAAGAATTTTGAAATCAGTAATAAGATCAAAATTTGAATTCAAGAAAATATAACAGTGGCCAACGAAATAAATTTTTTTTATTGCACGTCTAGGAAAAGGCACAAAGAGTAAGAAACCTTGAATCTCCAGGCCTAGGCCTTTTAGGGTCAGCAAACCGAACAGTTAATGGTTGATCGCAACCCTACGGTGAAAAAGATATGTAAGTGAATGATCTAATTAGATGGCCTTTGATCACACAATCTGTAACATAATATTATACTCAAGTAATTCTGGAAAGAAAAGAAAATTTATAGGAAAAAAAACAACTTACTCTCATTGTATAGCACCCATTAAGACCATTTATAGCTGCCATTGCCGTATCTCTGTCAGAGTACTTTACAAATCCACATCCTAAAAGATAAATGGTGTTTTTTATTTAAAGATTTATATATCTCATATAGAACGTCTTCTTATTTAAAAAATAGGACTAGACAACAAACCACGACTCTGTTTCAATTCATCACGCATGAGGTAAACATCTTCAACTCGACCATAAGGTGAAAAAATCTGCAAAGAGAAATCAGCTATATTATTATCCACTAAACAGAAAAAGTACATATCTTCATTTTCAAATAAGTTTATTCTAAAGTAAAGAGAAAAGCGTCTTTTTGTGCCAACATGAAAAAAAAACTCTTGAAAATACTAATCCTAGAAGACGAATGATTAGTGTAAAACATACTTCCTCAACTTCCTTTTCCGTAGCTTGTTTGTTCAGTGATCCCACAAACAATTTGTACTCAACTGCACCTACCATCAAAGGGATTGACATTAAAAATGGAAAATAATTAAACATGCATGTTGGAAAACAAAGAAATATAACAAACAAAATTTTCCCCATGTATACGACCCTGTTCACACTATGGTCATACTGGAAAGCTATATAAAATGGAAGATTACAACATAAGCGGTTGAGGGCCACATATAAGGTAGTAATGGTTTAGAAGAGCTGGGAAATCAAGATTATTGTCTGTTGAAAGAGGTTATCTCACTATTATGTCCCTTCAGAAGTTACCCTAAATCAAGTCAAGGTTTTGATTGACCATTCGAGGAAATAGCGTATCTAATCTTGAGGAAGGAGGAGTATCTAAAGAGGAAACAGTCATTTCATGAATAAAATTTGCTTATAAAATGAAACAGTAAAACATCTATGCCAAGATAACAATTACCAAGGCGTTCTCGTTCCCCATCAGCATATCTGACTTGGATAGGACCCATTCCCTGGAAAACAAAGTGTGTGAAACAACTATTTGAATGACAAAATCAGATTGAAAATCAAACAGTCAGAAAGAACTCACCCCAGGAAGAGTATGTTGATTATGCAGAACTCTAATGGCCCCATCAGCTTCTTCTGAGGTTGCATATTTTATAAAACAACAACCTGCATATGCAATTTACACCCTTGTAAAAATGCCACAGATAGGCAGCTGGTTCATATCTATAATAAATTCACATAAAACTTAAGAAAAAATGTCAAACCTTATATTCCAAAGCAAATAAGATATTAAAACAAACATGTCAAAATAAACTAAAAAGGGCCACAGACAAAAAAATCCTTGGCTCAAGTACAAGCCCGAATAGGGAGAGCATCTGACAGAAAAATTAACGTGCCGGACATTAGCTAGAGCCTCAAAACATGTAACCAATCCACGGTTGTGGTATCTCAAGATCATATCACCATACAAGAAGATAATTGGTTATAGCCTTTCTTTCGAAATAACAGAAAATACCAATCCTTTGCCTGGTATTGCTGGCCTATTCACAAGAAAACAATGATCGAACCAAGAGAACATTAGCTAGATGGAAGAAATACAAAAACATGGCTTCATGCATAACACTTTTCAATAGGCTTCTCTTGATGGTAGGAAGCTCGAGAAGGAAAATAAAGCCATAATGCCCTCTAATCGGAATAAATCACAAACATACACCATTCATGAACACTTACATGAATCCCTGAAGTGGATGAATATCAAATCCCTATAAATTCTCAACAACGCATCACTAGAAAGAAATATCCCGAAAAAAAAAGCCAAAACACATGCCACCTCCCACTAGCTTGGCTGTAAAGGCAAAGCCTGTAAAGACCTCGGCTTAGTCTAACTGTTTATTCAACATCTATTCAGTTGGTATAAGCAAAGCCGTGTAAAGGCCTCTGCTTAGTCTACCAAAATCTATCTAATAATGCAAAGGCGACAGGTTAATGAACAACATTACAGTTAACTAACAGTAATGGTGGGAAAGACAGCAACAAGCTATGTCCAGGAAGAATCAGACATGAGGAATTTAGATGCCACATTTACCATCTACAGAAGCCAAATTATGGAAATTAAATGTTGATACGTCAAATGAACTTGCATAAAAACTAGTGGAATATGCCCCACTTCATAATCCTGGATTTAACAACTCGGATCAAGTTCAGTCTCCCAGATCACATAAGTCTCGGACAAGACAACAAGCCTTGGAATAATAAGGGTGATAAGATCATTCAAGCAAACCAGTGATAGAAAACATTGATCATCTTCCATGAGGAAAGCTTTGTTCAACGTTACTCCAATCCCAAACAAAGAGAGTTCAGCTATACCATACACAAGACATCTGCCACCAGTCTATGACCGCATCACTAAGCTCAGCAAATACATTATGAACTTTCATATCATCAATAAGTTGGACGAAAGAGATTGTATTGCCCTATGCAAATCGTGACATGAAGAACCAAATAAATAAAATAGAAAATTAGTGTGATTGATGGCCCACCCCATAGCTGGGGATTTGCAAAAACTCATGCATTCATCCACAGTTCATATCTCATAAATAGGAAACAAAGACTATCAGCTGAAGATAACCATAGCATTGAAAAGTGCAGAAATTTGGCACACTTTTCCTAGGGACAAAATCCTACAGTTATTTTTTCCACACTCGCATGTATTTACAGGAGGAAAAGCTTCAATATAGCAGAGAAGCCACTAGTAGGAAATTACAGAGAATAATAATTAATGAAGATAGAAACATAGGCAGTACTTCGTCAGTGACGCTTATGGTCTGGATTCAAGTACAAGATCAGCACTAAAGTAGAAGACCCCATAACCTAAACAACTCAATTGATCTTCACAATGAGATGCCTAAAGTCTGCATTTAGTTCTACAAAGTAAAAGAAAGAACTGAGGAAAAATAAAATTAATATAAAATCCAGAAGGGCAAACAAAATATCCCAAGTTTACATATCAAAACCACGCATAGCCTCACAAGCCTTAATCATCACTCCAGTATCCTACTATTTAACCATTCAATCAAGAGGACCAGTTGCAATGCTATTCAAAACATGCCACATTCATGCTACTCAAGAGTTCTTAATTGAAATAAGATTACAACATGCAGTCACTTTTCCTTATGGCCGCACATCAGCAACATAAAGGGAAAAATGAGTCAAATTTTTCAACACAACACATCTAAATCGAGTCGGACTTTATGCCCTAAAAGAAAGTAAGTATTTAGCTTTGAACTCAACCATACTCACACAGTATACCAAAAGAAAAAGGAAAAAAGAGCCAGTTTCGCATCATATTCAAGCAAAAACAGACTTTAGACTTAAACATGTAAACAAAGAGGGCGTATACAATCACCATATAGAAATATCCATCCTACGAGCTCATTGTAATACTAAGCAAAGCTCAGATAACAAAAGACATAAAACTAACAACTCAGGCAAATCATCAAGCCCAATATATCATCCATCTCTCGCAAACCATCCAACTCCACATCCATCACATTCAGTTAACCTCATAAAGTGACAAAAGACATTCCAAGTCATTCAAGCAAACCACTCCCACGTTCACCAAAATAAGAACAACCAAAGAAATCCTCCATATTACATTGGGATTAATACTATTGAAAAGCAATAGTCCATGTATTTTCTCAGTCAGTTTTCTGTACAGCAGTAGCACTTTCTAAACATCCTAACATAAACAAGCTACAGTTATGGCAACAGACACTCCCATTACAAATAATTTGTTGGGTAATGCCCCCACTGCTGCAGCTGCTAGGCAGGACCTAAGTGTCTTCCAAGATCCCAACTGCTATTCGGACACTGGTTATTAGTTGGTTTACATATCTTGCCTTCTTCTTCTTTGAGAGGACGGACATGAAAAAAAGGTTGCAAGCAAAACCAACAAGCGTGAAACTTGTTGCAAAAACAAACTGAGATGAAAGATGAGCTTTCGCTTGGCCCAATCTGCCTCTCAGAGTACCTGAAATAAGATATTACCGATCACATTATATCATATAAATTGGCACACACACATACCTTGTTGCTGTCCTGTTTTCTTATCTTTGATTAGAGCAACCTCTATCACTTCTCCATGTTCTTCAAACAAAGGGCGAATCTGACATCACATAAAAGCAACGTGCATAAACATCATGAAGTAAATGTTTCAAGTTAATGTAGCACCAAGTAAGTTCAATTCTTGTTACAAGAAAGTCTAACTCTTGATCAGGCATTTATATACAGTAATAATTAGGCTGACTTACATCTTCCTCAGTCACTGTCCTGGGAACTGATCCAACAAAAAGTTTGGCAAAACCCGCTCTATCAAAACGATCTGGAAGATATTTAAGCTCATGAGCAAATGAGAAAGTAATTGCAAAAAAAAAAAAAAAAAAAAAAAACAATTGGAGCAAGATTGAAGGCAAAATTCAGACATTAATGGCTATTGACTAATATATAATCTATCCGTCCATGAATTGAGTTGAGTATATTGAAATTGAGTAATTGACCAAGATGAACCAAAAAAAAATAACAAGCAGCTGCCAAATTTCGCCAAAGCTGCAGCAAATCAATTTCTTTCACCTACTTGTAAAGTGAAGGTAACATGCAATATTGCAATCCTAATTTAAAAATAAAAACGCACCTGGAGAACCTCCGCCAGAAAGGCCTCGTTTCTGACCCGAGAGAGGTGGCGGATCCTGGTGGTTCGGGCCGAACCCACCACCAGCGGCACCGGCACCCCCCAATGGCCGGAACCCACCGGGAGAGTGACGTGGTGGACTGTCGAATGGCCGGTGTGGACCACCACCACCACCTCCACTGCGATAGTTGGGGGGGCTACGGCGAGTCTGGTGGGTTTGGTAGTTCATGGGCGCGTCGGAGAAGCGAGAGGGTCGACGGTAGTGGTTGGAGTCGTGGTCGTGGTCGTGGTCGTCGTTGTTGCCATAGCGGTCTACTCTGTACCTATCCAGCTTTGCGAAGTTTCGGTACCCTAACCCTAACCCTAAGCCTAGCGCGAAGCCAGGAGCTTGAATTTCCGTTGAAAGGGGAAGTGAAGTCTTCGTTGTGAGTCGTCTGAGTACAAAGGTAAAACTGAGAGGCAGAGAAAGCAATTTGGTTTTGTTGTGCTGCGTGCAGGAGTCCGAGTCAGAAGAACATAATGATTGGGAGGTCCGAGTCTGGCCGGGTCGGGACGAACGTTCTCAATCAATGAGATCCGACTTTTATTTCTAATCGGATCGATCCGACTTTTACTTTTAATTTTTAATCGGATCGATTCAATTTTTACTTCTAATCGGATCGATTCGACTTTTATTTCTAGTCGGATTGATCCAATTTTTACTTCTAATCGGATCGATCCGACTTTTACTTCTAATCAGATCGATCCGACTTTTACTTCTAATCGGATCTCAACAAACGTTGTAATGGGGTATGTTTCGGCCCCAAGTGGGCTCCCTGGGATTAAGGTGCTAAAATCTTACATGACACAAACAAAAAAAATATTAGGGTAGTTTTATAGGGACTGCGAGCCTTTGCACTTTCACGTATTTAGCTGTATTTTAATTTATCTTAATTACTATTTTAATCTAACTATTTAAAATATCAAGATTTTAGTTTAATTTTTATCAATCTGTTAACAATTATTTGATCACTCCAAAATTACAAAAACAAACAATTATTGAGAATAACAAAATGTTTAAAAGACCCTTACTTAGACTACTAGTTTTTTTTCTGATAGGAAAACAGGAAAATCAAAGCGAGGAGCCACGAAGGCACCCAGCTGCACAAAGATCGAAAGCCCACGCCTGGGCAGCCTCCTTTGGGACTAATCTCAGCCAGCAATGAGAATCCACAAGCTGATGCCCACACTTAGCCAACGCATTTGCCACCAAGTTAGCCTTGATCTAGGAGGATATGGCAGAAAGAGATGCTTCTAAAACACGGCAATAAACACTTCACAGTCTCCACAACCCGAAGCAACCACCACGGAGTAGGGATGGAGCCATTAATTGCATCTATGAGTGTTTTGGAGTCACCCTCAATACAGAGACATTGGAATCCATTCTCAAGAGCATACCTGAGCCCTTCAACAAGAGCACTGCCTTCTGCAATTAAAACATTCGATTTGCCAATGTTCTTAGCCCCCCGTAGCGACATGAAACCCCAACATGTCTCTAATCACAAGACATAAGGCAGCACCATTCCCTGCTTGGACAGAACCATCAAAGTTGACTTTGTAGAATTCTTCATCAGGAAGTTTCCACTCAAATCAAGTGTCAACAGACCACCTTCGAGTTAGATAAAAAATAGCTTTCGCCTCAAAATCACTTAGACTACTAGTTATCATGTGAGGTTCAACTTTATGAAACTCTTAGTTAAGTCCTTGACTTAATTAAATTGTTTTTAAAAAGCCCCCATTTAATTATTACATTAATATTATATTGAAATAAAAATTACTAATGTACCCTTGCTTATAATCAATGATATTTGAGTTGAATCAGTTGAATCCAACTGATTCGATTGTTTTGATCACAAGAGAGAGAGATATATGCGATCGGAGAGAGGGAGAGCTGCGATCGGAGAGAGAGCTGCGATCGGAGAGAGAAAGAGAGAGCTGCGATCGGAGAGAGACGGAGAGAGAGCTGCGATCGGAGAGAGAGCTGCGATCGGAGAAAGAGCTGCGATCGGAGAAAGAGCTGCGATCGGAGAAAGGTCATTGGAGATCATGGCAATAGAAAGATTGCAAGTAGCGATTTACAGTAGATTTTTGAATAAGTTGAATAAGTTTGGAAATGGTTTGCAGTAGCGATTTGCTATAGATTTTTGAAATTGAGAATCAAAGGCATTTATAATTGAGGTTAGCTGTTTATGATTTTTCAACTGATTTTGTTTAGATTGAAGTGCAACTATTTTAAGTATTTGAATGTGTTTATTGTGTACGTGATTGAGTTTTCAGTGTTTTAAGGTAACTTTAAATTCGCTTTTCATGATTACATATGTGTTTTTTATGAGTTGCATTCCAATGTTTCATGATTCCTCTATCTACGTAAACAGTTGCAACTGCACTGTCTATAAAACCAGTTGCAGTTCCTCTGTCTATGCAAACAATGATTCAGCTTTGAATTTTAGAATCTAAGGCCTTTTTAATTTAAGTAGAGGTTAGCAATTTATTATTTTTAATGGATTTAGTTTTGTAGTTTTTAGTTTGAATTTAGTTTGTTTTCAGTTTTTGATTGTATTTCATGCGTATGATACAGGAAGCACCCCAACCTAGGATTTTAGAATGTCACTTTGGAGAACGATTCAATGAGCGATGGCTTAGGGATTAGCATTGGGGGTTTTGAGCGAAACCAAAATCCCCAAAGTAATCCCTAAGCCATAAGCGAATAACTTGGACCCTTTTAGAACTGATGCCTTTTTGAATATGTATGATATGGGGGGTTTGGTGTTCAAGCACCCCAACCTAGGGTTTTAGAATGTCACTTTGGAGAACGATTGTGATGGCTTTGGGATTAGCTTTGTTCACCCAAAACCCCCAAAATAATCCGTAAGCCATAAGTGAATAACCCGTACCCTTTTAAAACTGATGCCTTTTTGAATACGTATAATACGGGAGGTCTGGGGTTCAAGCACCCCAACCTAGGGTTTTAGAATGTAACAACCCGTATCTAAAAAAAAATTAATTTCGTAATTTTATGAGTGAAAGAACGATTTTACCCTTGAGAGTTAGGGGGTCACTTTTTGTTAAAATTAGCTTTTAGAAGTTTTTCTTGTATCGTGAAATTTTGGTGGAGTTTTGAAGAAAATCGATTTCCAGCCACCGTGCACGGTGGTTCGACCACCGACAAGGCACTTTACTAGCACATGGCAACCGCATGGCTGACATGTGGATTGGCGCGTGAGAACACCGGCCTACGCGTGCCGACTCTAGCCGACGCGTGACGGCTCGTGATGGGTTTCCGACCTCCAACATGCATGTGAGGCTGTTTTTTGACCTCTGACTGGCGCATGGCGGTGCTTGGTGATAGTTTCGGGACATTTTAGACGATTTTTACATGTTTTTAGTCTGTTTGGAGCCGTTTTTGGTCCGGTTTGAGCTTTTAGGTTTGCTAAGTATCGTTTGAGGGCGTGTGAAAGCCTACGGGAGTTAGGATCCTGAGTCTAGTATTTTTCCAACGTAGTTAATTAATTTTGATTCTCTCTATGATCAGGCACTGCGGCTTTTGAGACTTCGGAGGACAGGATAGCTCATGGTTGAGCTTACTCGAGACTATTTGTAAGTGGACTTTTGCTTTCGAAAGTATTATGCATGCATATTTATTCTTTTAGATGGTAATATATTAATTATGGATTTTCAGGAATTAAATTGTTCTAACTTGGAGACTTGTGTGTTAGTGATTGCGCTTCGGAAGGGTTTTATGGTTTGGCTTCGGCCAAGATTTATGATTTTGGCTTCGGCCGGGATTTATGGTTTTGGCTTCGGCCGTGATTTATTCATTTGGCTTCAATCAGGATTTATGGTTTTGGCTTCGGACAAGATTTATGGTTTTGGCTTCGGCCAAGATTCATGGTTTTGGCTTCGGCCAAGATTTATGATTTTGGCTTCGGCCAAGATTTATGATTTTGGCTTCGGCCAGATTTGATTATTTGCTCTGACCACATGATTTAGAGGTATTTTCTATCATGTGTGCTTGTCAAGGTTGTCTACGCGTGTAGTGTGGTTTTTAGCCACATATATTTGTGGTATTTTTGGACATGCGTGTATGGGGAGAAGGTCACGTGTTGGACCTCTCGGGTTCCCTAGCCACTAGCTTTGAGCTATTGTCAGCGGTGGTTAGCAACATGTCCTCGTGTTGGACTACTCTTTCCCGTACATTGGGGGGGATTTTGGGGGTGCATTTGTCATGAGTAATGTGTGCTTTGTATTTTTTTTAATCTTCTTCATGGAGGGGTTTTTCCAAATGCTTGGTGTGGGCCAGGGGACATATTTCTTTTGATGGTAGAGTGGGTCCGACCGGATTTATAAATTGATTTTCTGGGGTAAGTTTATCTATATATATTTATTTATTTATATATGTATATTTTTCCTAGTATTAGGTATGCATGCATGGTTTTTTTTTATCAGGAGGGAATAACATTTTCTTGAACTTATGTTTTGAAATTGTTCTTTTTGTCTGCTCACAATTTTCTTTTTTGCGCCCCTCCAGGTTGTAGAGTGACGGGATTAGGAGACTAGTGGAGGCATCCATTTTCCGGTGTTTACAGTACTCTTGTAGAACTATTATGTAAACTCAAATTCTGAACTTTACCTTCATACCTAGAATGCTCTGATTACCCTTACTGGAATGTTGTGTTTGAGGTTTTTGTAAACTGTTGAAGTTTGGTATGAAATCCTTGTTTGTTGTGTGACAAGTTGAGTTGTTGGTTGGCTTTACCCTTTTACTAGGGAGACTCTGCCGAATTTTCAGTAGAAATCTAAAACTTGGAAACTTCTGTAAGGTTAGTTTTGTAAAGGTCTTGGCCTTTCCATGGTGGTCAGATTGGCACAGGGCTTCTCACGAATTTCAAGGTGGAAGTTTGGGAGGGTTTTGGTCAACTTGGTATCAAAGCATTAGGTTTCAATTCCTGTAGGCGCGCACTTAGTGTACATCCTTGCTACTAATGAGCTTTGTTCTTCTTATCAGCGAGATGCCTCCTAGACGTAGTTCTCGTCCATAGCTTGATTTGGAAGGTGAAGAAGAGAATGTGGAAAGGGCACAAAATTTGGGGATGGATCCCGATTTACGTCAGACTCCTGGTTGAGTAGAGCAGTGCCTACGGTTCTTCAGAGTAAGGGTTCATCGGAGGTGTTTGATATCGAGAGGTCTCAGAAACTCGGGGCTACGATCTTTACGGGTGAGACTAGCCCGGCGGATGTGGACAGTTGGATCACTAGGTTGGAGAGAGTGTTTACGGCGATGAGGTACCTTATGAGCAACCGAGTTCTATTAGCCACCTTTTTTTATAGATAGACATGCATATCGCTAGTGGCATTGCCCTTGAGATGACTGGCTGGGTGTTCAGTCATTATTTGTACATCTTTTAGATGTCATTCAATGCCCTTTTACTTGTCTTTGGAGTGATTTGGTGCCATCAATAGAAGAAAATGATCAATCTTGTGATCTATGTGAAGAATTGGAAAGACAAGGTAATTATGAGAAGAATGCAAAAAGAATGGCTCAATTTGGAGTTATAATGAAGAAGTTATCCTCAAGGCAATATCGGGCCCTAAATCATGTCCTGATTTGAAGCCATGTGCCCTATTTAGGGCCAGGACCAAGAACCTCAAATCAAGCCAACCGGATCCTAGAATCATGTTTGAGGACCAGCAGATCAAGCCCTTGATGAGCTAAGGCTCATGCCAAGACGTGTCCCTAACATGTCTCAAAGACACTCAATCTGCGCCCTAACCAGAACCCTGGACGCGTCCCAGGCGCATCTTCAAAGCTCTCAGCAAAGTCCCAGGCGTGTCCTCTTATGCGTGCCAATTCAAGAAGAAAGGAGCCCTGTCGTGGCCTAAATCGTGCTTTGTAGACGTGTGTCGCGCCCTACGTAAGAGCCCCTATCGAGCCCCTACCGTGTCTCAGGTTGAGCCCTTATCGAGTCCGAGAGACGAGCTTCTCAAGAGCCTCAGACGTGTCCTTACAGCGAGCCCCAAGGGTAGAGCCAAGTTCTAGAGCCATGGTCTGTGACATGTCCGGGAAGGCCAAATTGGGCCTTGATGTGGAACTTGATGGAACCAAGTGAGACACCACCCAAATTACACTATAAACACTTTTATAAGCTAATGGAGCCTTAAGGCGAGCTTAGAAATGCCAAAGATGTGCCCTTGGCATGCTTTCCCTTAAAAGATGTCTTAGGAGCCCTGATTTGAGCCAAATTGGGTCATTGAGTTCTTTACGAGCTTTTGAGCAGGACAAAGCCCAAAACCATGCTTGATACATCTAATGGAAGTGAAATAAGTGGTTTGTCCTAGTTGCATTGGTCGATGACCTGCTGAGTTCTTAAAAAGTCCAATAATGAAGCCGTGGAGCCTAGAATGAGGTCCAACCGTGTCAAGAAGGTCCAAGACTGTGTCAGCCATGCCTTGCTATCCAAGAAAGTCCCAGATGGTTCCAGAAAAAGTCTTGGCGCATCAGAATTCCCTGGATTGCTTGGAGAAGCCTTGTCGCCTCTTAAGATTACTTTCCGTTCAAGAAAGGTCCTAATTTCTAGGATTTTGTCCCTTCCAAGATAGGAGAACTGATTCAGTATTTAATTAAGGGTCTTTTAGTCTTTATAGATCAGTTTTAATTCCTAGTTTTTAGGGGAAGCCCTAAGAATACTTAAGCTAAGTTTCAACGCAAGTTTAGTGTTCCAACCCCCTTAGCAGCATAGATTTTTACAGTTTTTAGTTTTAAGCTTTTACTCATGTTTGGAAGAACAGCTGAACGCAGAGAGTGAATGAGAGTTCTTGGGCATGTCCTGAGCTCACCATTGATATTAGTGTTTTGTCTTCTTCTCTTTACTTTTACTTTGTAATAATGAATTTCTTTAACATTTTATTCAATACCATGTGTGAGTAGTTTTCATTAGAATTAGGGCTGCTTGAAGCCCTAACCATGTAGGTTTACATTGTGTTGAATGTTGGATATGATTTAGATTACTGTGCGTCATGAGCTTAGTTTATGTTTATGAATCTGACTAATATGTTTGCATATTCTATCGATGAATAATTGCTTGTTAGACTAGTCATCTTCTTGTGATTGTTTGGCATCAAGGGTAGATGACTTTACATATATTTGTAATCTAAATCCATGACAACCTAGATTATTAATCATTCTCTAGGGGTAGTGTGATGTCATTAAATTCCTTTTGTACTTCATGCATCATCTTAGATTATTAACCATTCTCTAAGATTGATAGACGTTCTAAGCAAAGGAAATGGCTAGGACATGCTAAGTGAGAAGATAATGAATTTTTTGGAGTGAACTTTAACCGCACCTTCGCATCGGCATCATATTCAAATAATTCATAATAATTGAACCTTGGAAACTATGTTAGGAACTTAATTGGTTAGTGGTCGATAGTTGGCCTTGATTCACTTTAATTAATCAATCAATTCAATCATCTTTAAATCTGTTTAATTGTTTCTTGCATTCTAAGTTACTTAGTTAATTTCTAGAATTTCAAGCATCAAAACCCCGCCTTGCCGTAGGCCTTTATGTGAGTCCTTAGTTGAGTCTTTTGTGTTTTATTGTGTTTCAAGTCATTGTATTTGTCACCTAGAGCCTTGTTTGCGTTCTTTTGTTTTTGCATATCTACTCAGTGTTGAGTCTAGGTCTAGGTACTTTACTTGTTTTCTTTTGTTGTTTCTTGAGTCTTAAACTGAGGTTCTTAAATCTAAACTATAATTGGATCTTAAAGTCGATACAAGTCATCGAGGGATCGACTCTTGCTTTTCATGTACTATCTTTATCGATTTGTTCAATTGCAAGGATTTTATAACTGTTAGAATTTGATTGCATATTTCTTGTTCTCTAATTTTACCAACAAGTTTTTGGCACCGTTGCTGGGGACTTGTCCCTCAATGGTGTCCAATTAGTTTAGATTGTTTTGACTTAGTTTTGTTTTTCTATCTATTAGGTACTTTTCGTTTATGTCATCCCAAGGGTCTGTACAAGGATCTGTACACGGCTTCTCATTAGCTTCATCCGCTCATACCTCAGTACACGGGTCTCCTCAACCAAGCCCACCACCATCACCCAAGATGGAACAAGGTCGTGACATTATACCACCACCTCCTGCCCTATGGCTTCTGAAGGAGTATGCTACTCCACAAGTCTTAGAGGACCAATTTCCAATTGTTTTTCCACCATCTATAATGGAAAACTTTGAGTTAAAGTCAGTAACCATCCATATGCTTCCCAAATTTCATGGACTTTCAGGAGAGGATCCTTATCTACATATCAAGGAATTTGTGGAGGTCTACTCTACATTGAAGATCAATGGTATGACAAAGGCTGAAATAAGGTTGAGACTATTTCACTTTAGTCTCAAGGATATAGCCAAGGCATGGTTTCACTCCTTGGCCCCAACATCGATCACATCCTGGAGAGACTTGTTATCCAAGTTTCTCACCCAGTACTATCCCGTGGCCAAGACAAATGAATTGAAAAGTGAGATTATGGACCCACGGCAAGCAGAGGATGAGTCATTTTATGAGTTTTGGGAGAGGTTTAACCAACTCATTCAATGATGTCCTCACCATAACATTGATGATTGCCACCTCATGTTGTATTTCTATGGGGGATTGAAGAACTGTGATAGAGTGATGGTGAATTCCCAATCTAAAGGAGTCCTAGAGAGAACAGCCATGGAGGCTAGGGAAGCGTTTGAAAGTATTGCTCAACGGGCAAAGCAATTCAGATATAGGGGTCATTAACCCAAAACTCTTGAAGGAGTAAGCAAGGACAAGGATGACACCATTGCCTAACTCACAACAATGGTGAAGCAGTTGTGTAATGACAAAGCAAAGGGTGTTCATGAGTGTGATGTATGTTTAGTTCAAGGGCACAGTTCTCAAGAGTGCCTAATGGTTGAAGAAGCCAACATGGTGGGAGGCTTCAATGGCAACCCACGGCCTAGGAATGATCCCTATTTCAATACATATAACCCGGGGTGGAGGAACCATTCCAAATTTAGATGGGGTAACAATCAGAACATTCAGAATCCACCACCTAGATTCTACACCCAAGCCGTGGCAGCCTCAGCTCCAAACCAAGCACCATCGCAACTTCAGGCCCCTCACACTCAAGGAGGTGAATCCTGGGTTGATGCTATGCTCAAAACTCAAAACATGCTTAACACCTTGACTCAGCAAACCATAGCTCATCAACAAAATACTGATAAGGCCATTGCCAACTTGGATCGTCAGATGGGCCAGCTTGCAACTCAATTAAGTCGGAAAGAACAAGGCCAATTGCCAAGCCAAGTATTGGTGAATCCCAAGGGATTCTAGAATCCAACTGCCAATGCCATCACACTGTGAAGTGACACTAAGCATCAAGGATCTCAATATGTCCTTTATCACGTTGGTAATGAGGCCCTAGATGGTGAAGATGACACCCCAACTGGTTTTTCACCGTTTCATGCCACCGTACCACCTTTGCAGCCCTTGTCGCAGGACATGTGACATATTGCACCGCATGGCTCCTTAAAAACTGCGCCTAAGGGCACAGCCTTGGCCCCAGTGTTAAACCTTCCCAGTACCGAGACCCAGGGCATACCGCAGCTCTTGCACAGAACTGCGCCAAACCGTGAGCCACAGTAGGCCCTTGGATCCCAGCCGCAGGACAAGCCACGACAGAACACAGGACACGTCTCTGGACATGTCCCAGCCACGCCACGGTCAGCCACTACAAGGCATTAGGTTGTGCCTGGTTTGACAGTTCCGGACTAAAACGAGGACACAACCTATGCCTCAGGATAAGGGCACGGTTTAGACCAGCCTAAACTTTGTAACATTTTACACCCTAATTCAACTAAGAAATTCATTTTGATTCAAATGATGATGTTGTAATGCCTTTTCCTTGCATGTTTCAAACAAAAAACAAGAAGAATGAGGAATTTGAAGAAGCGATCATCAACATTCTTTAGAAATTGCAAATCACTTTGCCCTTTCACAAGTTGGCCAAGCACATGCCAATATTTTCTAAGCTTATCAAAGACTTGGTGGTAGGGAAACGTGGGTTTAGTGCACAGGATATCATTGACATACCCAAAGCATGCTCTGCTGCTCTCCTACGTAGGCCTATAAAGGCTAATGACCACGGGCCTCCCACCCTTCATTGTGTCATTCAATCTAGAAGGTTTGAACACTGTTTATGTGACACAGGCGCTTCTGTGAGTGTAATGCCTTTTCATATCTCTAAATCCCTCAATCTAGGAGAATTGAAACCAACTCACTTATGTGTTAGATTAGCTAATGCTTCTGTTACTAATCTAATGGGTGTGCTTGAGGATCTAATTGTCCAGATAGGTGATACCTGTATTCCAGCATATTTCTATATCCTCAAGATGGATAAGATTGATCAAAGTGAGGAGCCCCCCTTTTAGCCACGGCTGAGTGTCTAATTGATGTAAAAAATGGTCAAGTTTCAATTAAAGTGTTGGATCAATTGCGAAATTTTTCTATTCATGATGCCATTCAATATCTTGCTGAACCTATAGTTGATTTCCCTTTAAATATGATGGATATTTTGCTTTAGAAAACAATGGCTAGTTCATATATTGCAGATCCACTTGAGCAAGCAATTACTTGCCATATTCCAAATGATGCGATTCTTGATGAACACGTGGTAGAGGAAGTGAAATTCCTCAATGCCGTGACCCCCCATCCACTACACAAACAACCATTTGAGGAGCTACCCCTCACGGCCAAGCATATTCTGCTTTCCATCCTTTAAGCCCCTGGGCTTGAATTGAATCCCTTGCCTGAGCACCTAAAATATGCATACCTAGGCATGAACCAAACTCTCCCGGTTATTATTTCTGCTAACCTTAGTGCTATGGAAGAAAATGAGTTGGTGCAGGTTTTTAAGGCCAATCAAACTTTAATTGCATGGACCATTGTAGACATCAAAGGCATTAGCCCTTCCAAGTGCATGCACATGATTTTACTTGAAGAGGAGGCCAGGCCATCTCAAGAGGGACAAAGAAGACTCAACCCGCCAATGAAGGAAGTGGTGAAGAAAGAGGTCCCCAAGCTGTTGGATGTTGGAGTCATCTATCTAATCTATGATTCAAAGTGGGTCAGCCCAGTTCCGGTGGTTCCAAAGAAAACTGAAATCATAGTTGTAAAAAATGAGCATGATGAGTTGGTAAGACAGCGAGTCCAAATAGGGTGGAGAGTATGTATAGACTATAGGAATTTAAATTCCACAACTAGAAAAGATCACTTTCCTTTACTCTCTATTGATCAAATGCTTGAGCTACTTGCCGGACATTCTCATTATTGTTTTCTAGATGGTTACTCAGGGTACATTCAGATGGCAATAGCCCCTGAGGATCAGGAGAAGACCACGTTTACTTGCCCCTATAGCACTTTTGCCTATAGGAGAATGCCGTTTGGCCTATGCAACACACCAGCCACTTTCCAATGTTGCATGATGAGTATCTTCTCGAATATGGTAGAGGACATCACTGAAGTTTTTATGGATGGTTTTCTGTTTTTGGTCATACATTTGAACTTTGTTTACCTAATCTATCTCGAATTTTGGAAGGATGCAGGGAGAGCAACCTAGTGCAGAATTGGGAAAAGTGCCATTTTATGGTGCAACAGGGGATCGTATTGGGCCATGTGATTTCAGCACATGACATTGAGGTGGACAAAGCCAAACTTGACATTGTGGATCGTTTGCATACCCTACATACGTCAAAGAGGTGAGATCCTTCTTGGGACATTCCGGTTTCTATAGGAGGATCATCAAAGACTTTTCAAAAATCACAAGACCCCTGTGCACCCTCCTAGCCAAGGATGTGGTGTTTGATTTCAATAAGGAGTGCCTTGAGCCATTCAATTTCCTCAAGGCCAAGCTCACGGCATCACCTATTATCTTGCCTCCCAAGTGGGACCTTCCCTTTGAGCTAATGTGTGATGCATCAAATTACGCAGTGGGAGCTGTCCTGGGTCAAAAAGTGAACAAGATGCCCCATGTCATTTATTATGCAAGCAGGACCCTCAATGATGCACAATTGAATTATTCCACAACAGAAAAGGAGCTTCTAGCTGTTATTTTTGCTTTAGAAAAGTTTCGTTCTCATTTAATTCAAACTAAGGTGATAATTTATAATAATCATGCAGCTTTGAAGTACTTGCTCACCAAGAAGGATGCTAAGCCTAGGATACTGCGTTGGATCATGCTCTTGCAGGAGTTTGACTTGGAAATCAAGGATAAGAAGGGCAGTGAGAATGTTGTAGCAGACCATTTAAGCAGGCTAATCCACAACTCTACTGAGGAAGCTGATCAATTGTTGTTTCTTGAAACCTTTCCTTATGAATAGCTCTTTTCTCTACATGTTATAGATCCATGGTATGCTGACATCATAAATTATCTAGCTACTAATCGTGTGCCTTCATCATTGAACAGGTTTCAGAAGGACAAGTTGGTGAAACAGGATAAATACTATGCCTGGGACGATCCCTACCTATGGAAACATTATTCAGATCAAATCGTTAGAAGATGCATCCCTGAAACTGAAATGCGGTCAGTTTTGAATTTCTGTCATGCCACACGGAGGACACTTTGGCTCTAAGAAGACTGCGCTTAAGGTATTACAATCTGGATTCTATTGGCCTAATGAGCAAGTATGGTGTCACCCATCGAGTAGCCATATCTTACCATCCTCAAACAAGTGGACAAGCAGAAATTTCAAAATAGGGAAATGAAGACGATCTTGGAAAAGACCGTGAGCCCTACGAAGGATGGGTCTAAACGCCTGAATGATGCTTTGTGGGCCTACAGAACAGCCTATAAGTCCCATATTGGCATGTCACCCTTTCAGCTGGTCTATGGTAAAGGATGCCATTTACCAGTTGTGTTAGAGCATAAGGCGTATTGGGCAATCAAGAGGGCCAACATGGACATGGATGCAGCTGGCAATCACAGAAAGCTTCAACTTAGTGAATTGGAGGAGCTTAGGAATGAAGCTTAGGAAAGTTCACGCATATACAAGGAGAAGACCAAGGCGTTCCATGATAAACACATTCAAAGGAAGCAATTTCATATTGGGGAAAAAGTTCTCTTATTCAATTCACGATTAAGGCTTGTTCCAGGTAAGCTCCGTTCTAGGTGGACTGGGCCCTATGTTGTGACTAAGATCTTCCCACATGGTGCAGTTGAAATTCAGCACCTTGGGAGGAGGGACACGTTCAAGGTGAATGGCCACCGTCTTAAGCCCTACTATGAAGCCTTTGTTGAGGGACCCTCGACCATCCACGCATTGCAGCAACCACCAAGTGCCTAAGTGCCAACCTCGTCTTGCCCAGACGTTAAATAAAGTGCTCCTAGGAGGCAACCTGCTGGAAGAAAAGTACAACAATAAAGTAAACTAATCTTAACAATAATGTCCAAGCAAGTGCACTAATCAATAGATAATATAGTGGTACAAGCAAGGGTCGAATCCCACAAGGACTTGACTCAACAATGTAACCAAGGTAATAAATTGCTTAGCTCACTTGTTAGGTCATAATTCCTACATGTATTTCATGTCATATTTAGCCCCTTTAAGTGTCTTTTGTTAGGAATCTAGCCATCCATAGTAGAAAGTGATGCTTTGGTGAGACATGTGCAAGCTTTAGAAAGATAATGAAATTCTAAGAATACAGGAAAAAAGAATGACTCAAATCGGAGTTCAAATTAAGGAGATGTCATCATTCTAATATCGGGTCCTGAACTAAGCCCTGAGTACGCCAGTGCACCCTATTCTAGATGGAGACCAAGTACCTTAGAGTATGCCATTCGGGTCCCAAAGTTCTGTTTGAGGACCTTTAGATGAAGTCCATGACTTACCCAAGACACCAAGTACATGTTCAAGAGGTGCCAAGTCCAAGTCGAGGTTCTAGCCAAGGTGTGCCATTGCCACACCTAAATGAGACCAAGCTTGTGTTCCTAATACAATGTTAAGACAAGGCGCGACTGCGCCAAAGACTAGTCCCTGACCTGACCCGGTAAGTTCCAAAGAGGACATATGCATGCCTACAACCATTTGATCGAGACACGAAGCATTTTCAGACTATTTGGCATGTAATGAAGCCATCCGAGTACTAAGGCGCGGTGTGGCGTGACCAAGACATCCCAAAGACCTAGTTCCAAGTTTATAGGGTCCTGCCTAAGGACCTGCCTAGATTCCAGCCTGGCTGCCCTGCAGCCAGCTTGTGTTCTCACCTGCCAGCTTGCATTTGCATTCCCAGACATGTTCTGATTGGTTCTCATAGATTTTAGGACTTTGTAATTACGTAGAAGTACATTAAACATTCTAGATTAATCTAGGATAAGGTTTCCAATTCCAGTCCTTGTAGGACCAGGTTTTCCCTTGTCTCTATAAGGGGGCCTCTGTTCAGTGTTTTGGACACAGCAACTTAGATACTTTATTTTTTTGTTTAGAGCTATTAGCTTGAGGCTTGTTCACGAAGACTTGATTGTGTTCTTGTAGGAGTGCTTGAAGCTGTGCTTGGAGTCAACCTTTGAGAGTACAATTGGGTTTATTCTTTCACTTTCATATTCAATACAATTTGTGCTTTTGTTTTTCATTATGAGTAGTGAGTAGTTCCTTTTAAGTTAGGGCTGATCTTGAAGCCCTAACCATGGCAACGTCTTAGTTTGGTTTTGCGTTGGTTAGATGATTGTGTTTATCTTGGTGTGTTACTTTACTGCTTGAACTGATATTTCTCTATGTTAGTGAAATTGGCCATTTTGATTACATGAAGTATAGATGACTTGCATCAAGAGGCTACGATAAGCAATAGCCTAGTAATTTAACTGATGACATTCCTAGGATTGCATACCACTTCCTAGGGTTAGTTTAGTGCCATTAAATTCCTTTTGTACTTAATGCTTTCTTTGGTGTTATAATAGCTTAAGAGACTTATGACAAAATTGACTAGAAGTTTAGAGTACTTAAGAGACCTAAGCGTACAAAGGAAGAAGGAATGAATGTGTGAGAGTAGGCATAACAGGGCTCTTGCACGGGCACTAGACCAAGAAGTAAACATGATAATTGAACCTTGGAAACCAAGCTAGAAAACGTGATGGTTAGGTGTGGATAGGGACTGCCTTAACTTACCTTTTAATTTAATTACAACCTTTGTTATTTACTTGTTTCCTGCATTCCAAGTTATTTACTTTTACATCATGAGTATCTTTTCGGATATGGTTGAGGACATCATTGATGTTTTTATGGATAATTTTTCTGTTTTTGGTCATACATTTGAACTTTGTTTACCTAATCTATCTCGAGTTTTGGAATGATGCAGGGAGAGCAACCTAGTGTTGAATTGGGAAAAGTGCCATTTTATGGTGCAACAAGTGATCGTATTGGGCCATGTGATTTCAGCACATGGCATTGAGGTGGACAAAGCCAAACATGACATTGTGGATCGTTTGCCATACCCTACATCCGTCAAAGAGGTGAGATCCTTCTTGGGACATGCCGATTTCTACAGTAGGTTCATCAAAGACTTTCAAAAATCACAAGACCCCTGTGCACCCTCCTAGCCGAGGATGTCGTGTTTGATTTCAATAAGGAGTGCCGTGAGGCATTCAATTTCCTCAAGGCCAAGCTCACGGCATCACCTATTATCATGCCTCCCAAGTGGGACCTTCCCTTTGAGCTAATGTGTGATGCATCAAATTACGTAGTGGGAGCTGTCCTGGGTCAAAGAGTGAACAAGATACCCCAAGTCATTTATTATGCAAGCAGGACCCTCAATGTTGCATAATTGAATTATTCCACAATAGAAAAGGAGCGTCTAGCTGTTATTTTCACTTTAGAAAAGTTTCGTTCTCATTTAATTCAAACTAAGGTGATAATTTATAATAATCATGCAGCTTTGAAGTACTTGCTCACCAAGAAGGATGCTAAGCCTAGGATACTGCGTTGGATGATGCTCTTGTAGGAGTTTGACTTGGAAATCAAGGATAAGAAGTGTCAGGACCCGTCCCGAATTTCCCCTCGAAACCCGGGAAGAACCCTGATCCCGTCTGACAACCTAAGAAAAGGTTCCCAAAATACCCTTCAATCCTTACAAATTATAAAAACAATAATAAATACTTCATCTTGTCAGACAAGGGACTTAAGCACTCAAAATTCCTGTAATTAACGACCAATCAAATACCATTCTTCCCCTCCATTTATAAAATCATGCATGCGTCACATAAACAATTTATCATATAAAAACATCATATGTATAATGAAATACCTCATGATCCACAATTTGGTTTGGAAACTCTCTTCAAAGGAGTTTAAAATCATTTAAATCAATCCGGACACAAAATATCTCAAATTCAAATCATTTGGTTCAATCTGCCACATAGTATCTCAAATTCACTGTTCCTGACATATTCATAACACACCAGTCAATTATTGCTGATATCTCTACTGGAAAACCACAAGACATCAAACTAGTCAGATACTAGTGAACAAATAATAATTCGTCCATCTGGGTCACCGCCCACACCAACCCACTGACCCGGATGACGACGTATTTTTATATGTTGATTAGGCCCATAACAATTGTCGTCTGGTTCATATTAGAGCCGGATATATACTCGGCTATCATATCGTATCATCAGCCGGTATATCTCTCGGCTATCATATTCCTAGCCACCAGGGTATCCCTTGGGGTGTGCTAGAATATGTATCATATCATATCATATCAGTCGGCATATATCTCGACTATCATAACATATCAATCGGCATCTCTCTACTATCATATTCCTAGCCACCAGGGTATCCCTTGGGGTGTGCTAGAATATGTACTACTTGGACTCGACCACAATCTCTGCAAATTCACCTTCTATATTGGAGGTTCACCGGGTTCACCGTCTCAGCGGATCCTAGCCCGGATCCTGGCCTCCCTCAAATCAATATTTATCTCGGAGGTTCACCGGGTTCACCGCCTCAGCGGATCCTAGCCCAGATCCTGGCCTCCCTCAAATCAATATTTATCTCGGAGGTTCACCGGGTTCACCGCCTCAGCGGATCCTAGCCCAGATCCTGGCCTCCCTCAAATCAATATTCATCTCGGAGGTTCACCGGGCTCACCGCCTCAGCGGATCCTAGCCCAGATCCTGGCCTCCCTCAAATCAATATTCATCTCGGAGGTTCACCGGGTTCACCGCCTCAGCGGATCCTAGCCCAGATCCTGGCCTCCCTCAAATCAATATTCATCTCGGAGGTTCACCGGGTTCACCGCCTCAGCGGATCCTAGCCCAGATCCTGGCCTCCCTCAAATCAATATTGGATCCAAAATCGATTATTTTATAGTCACAAGTACGATTTCAACTCAAAATCATAGACCCAAATAATTACCACGTCAAAACACTATCAAAATCGAATCCAACAACCATATCATTTCTCACAACGCACTTCCACTGAAATATTGGAATAACAATTATCCAGCAACCATTGCACCCATACACAACAGTATTTAAATCGAGGATATTAATACATGCATCACAATTTATAAATACAACCATACACAACAGTAATGAAATCGAAGATATTTATACATACATTACAATTTATAATCAAAGTCCGCTTACCATCACCATCCAACCCAAAATTCATGTACGCTCTAGCCTCAGAACACCTACACCATAATGACCCAACTACCTTGACTTCCCAAACTCAAAACCCTCTCTACGGTCAATCCCTACCGCTGGGATTGCCCAACCGAGCTCTAAATGAACTCCTATGGCCTCGAAACCAACAAAATCTGATCCGGAACGTCCCAAAACCTTGGTCACGCGCCGCCGTGACCTCGGAAACAGTCCCACGCGCCGCCACGCGCCACCGGAAGGTCAGAATACGCGCCCACGCGCTGCCACGCGCTGGTCACGCGCCTGCTACAGTGTTCACGCGCCTGGACCGGTCCAACCCGGCCCGGCTCGACCTGACCCGATCCAACTCGACCGGTTCACTCGACTCGACCGGTTCACTCGACTCGACCGGTTCACTCGGCTCGACCGGTTACCGGTGACTCGCCGGAGAAGACGACCGGACGGCCCTCGCCGTCGCCGGAGGCTGGCCGGAGAAGATGACCGGACCGCCGCCTCCGCCGCCGTCTGGTTCGCCGGAATCCCCCATTTCCGGCCGAACTTCAAGGTTTTCTAATTTCTTCATTTCTTAACCGTTTTTCACGATCTACACATGTAAATTCATCTACTTTTCACCAGAAATCCAAATATGAGGTCAAAGTTCCGAGATCGTACCTGGTTTGGCCGGAAAACGGCCGAGAATGTTCGGCTCACCTCCCTCCTCCGTCCGTCGCCCACGGAGGTGCTCCCACTCCGATAATCACACCAAAAGACTCGTGGGGTCGCGGGGAAAGTCCTCCCAACCTCGGTTTTGTTCGAATTGGACCGAAACCCCTCCGATGAATATGGCCTTCGGTGTTCGCACGGGGAGGGCTCGGATAGGGCCGAGACTGCATCGACCAATCTCCCGAGGAGAGAGAAAATATCTGTTATATAATTCCAACATTTCCAAAATTACCAAACTGCCCCTGCAGCTTCTAGACCCGGAACGAACACATCGGATCTCCGTTTTCAACGTGCCGCCTGTCTACGAACTCGTGAGATCGAGACCTACGCAACAACCCAAGAAAAATTCCCAAAAGTTTTACCAGTCAAAAAGTGACTCCCGAACCCATCCAAAACTGAGGGTAAAATTGTCCAATTCTCAAAATAATTTAATTTCTGGTCCGGGTCGTTACAATCTACCCCCCTTAAGGAATTTCGTCCCCGAAATTTCACTAACTCAGGTTAAAGAACCAACCTCCTATTCAGTTCAAGGTCACTAAAGAGGTAAACTCCTCGGATACATCTTGTTAACATAATTCCGTAAATAATTTGCACACAAGTATGCGGTCTGCAGGAAGTTAACCTAAAGCTCTGATACCACTTGTCAGGACCCGTCCCGAATTTCCCCTCGAAACCCGGGAAGAACCCTGATCCCGTCTGACAACCTAAGAAAAGGTTCCCAAAATACCCTTCAATCCTTACAAATTATAAAAACAATAATAAATACTTCATCTTGTCAGACAAGGGACTTAAGCACTCAAAATTCCTGTAATTAACGACCAATCAAATACCATTCTTCCCCTCCATTTATAAAATCATGCATGCGTCACATAAACAATTTATCATATAAAAACATCATATGTATAATGAAATACCTCATGATCCACAATTTGGTTTGGAAACTCTCTTCAAAGGAGTTTAAAATCATTTAAATCAATCCGGACACAAAATATCTCAAATTCAAATCATTTGGTTCAATCTGCCACATAGTATCTCAAATTCACTGTTCCTGACATATTCATAACACACCAGTCAATTATTGCTGATATCTCTACTGGAAAACCACAAGACATCAAACTAGTCAGATACTAGTGAACAAATAATAATTCGTCCATCTGGGTCACCGCCCACACCAACCCACTGACCCGGATGACGACGTATTTTTATATGTTGATTAGGCCCATAACAATTGTCGTCTGGTTCATATTAGAGCCGGATATATCCTCGGCTATCATATCGTATCATCAGCCGGTATATCTCTCGGCTATCATATTCCTAGCCACCAGGGTATCCCTTGGGGTGTGCTAGAATATGTATCATATCATATCATATCAGTCGGCATATATCTCGACTATCATAACATATCAATCGGCATCTCTCTACTATCATATTCCTAGCCACCAGGGTATCCCTTGGGGTGTGCTAGAATATGTACTACTTGGACTCGACCACAATCTCTGCAAATTCACCTTCTATATTGGAGGTTCACCGGGTTCACCGTCTCAGCGGATCCTAGCCCAGATCCTGGCCTCCCTCAAATCAATATTTATCTCGGAGGTTCACCGGGTTCACCGCCTCAGCGGATCCTAGCCCAGATCCTGGCCTCCCTCAAATCAATATTCATCTCGGAGGTTCACCGGGCTCACCGCCTCAGCGGATCCTAGCCCAGATCCTGGCCTCCCTCAAATCAATATTCATCTCGGAGGTTCACCGGGTTCACCGCCTCAGCGGATCCTAGCCCAGATCCTGGCCTCCCTCAAATCAATATTCATCTCGGAGGTTCACCGGGTTCACCGCCTCAGCGGATCCTAGCCCAGATCCTGGCCTCCCTCAAATCAATATTGGATCCAAAATCGATTATTTTATAGTCACAAGTACGATTTCAACTCAAAATCATAGACCCAAATAATTACCACGTCAAAACACTATCAAAATCGAATCCAACAACCATATCGTTTCTCACAACGCACTTCCACTGAAATATTGGAATAACAATTATCCAGCAACCATTGCACCCATACACAACAGTATTTAAATCGAGGATATTAATACATGCATCACAATTTATAAATACAACCATACACAACAGTAATGAAATCGAAGATATTTATACATACATTACAATTTATAATCAAAGTCCGCTTACCATCACCATCCAACCCAAAATTCATGTACGCTTTAGCCTCAGAACACCTACACCATAATGACCCAACTACCTTGACTTCCCAAACTCAAAACCCTCTCTACGGTCAATCCCTACCGCTGGGATTGCCCAACCGAGCTCTAAATGAACTCCTATGGCCTCGAGACCAACAAAATCTGATCCGGAACGTCCCAAAACCTTGGTCACGCGCCGCCGTGACCTCGGAAACAGTCCCACGCGCCGCCACGCGCCACCGGAAGGTCAGAATACGCGCCCACGCGCTGCCACGCGCTGGTCACGCGCCTGCTACAG
This sequence comes from Oemleria cerasiformis, assembly GCA_037349345.1. Classification (NCBI taxonomy): domain Eukaryota; kingdom Viridiplantae; phylum Streptophyta; class Magnoliopsida; order Rosales; family Rosaceae; genus Oemleria; species Oemleria cerasiformis. The sequence goes on along the minus strand of JAZGTL010000090.1, from coordinate 222,525 downwards.
TGTTCACGCGCCTGGACCGGTCCAACCCGGTCCGGCTCGACCTGACCCGGTCCAACTCGACCGGTTCACTCGACTCGACCGGTTCACTCGACTCGACCGGTTCACTCGGCTCGACCGGTTACCGGTGACTCACCGGAGAAGACGACCGGACGGCCCTTGTCGTCGCCGGAGGCTGGCCGGAGAAGATGACCGGACCGCCGCCTCCGCCGCCGTCTGGTTCGCCGGAATCCCCCATTTCCGGCCGAACTTCAAGGTTTTCTAATTTCTTCATTTCTTAACCGTTTTTCACGATCTACACATGTAAATTCATCTACTTTTCACCAGAAATCCAAATATGAGGTCAAAGTTCCGAGATCGTACCTGGTTTGGCCGGAAAACGGCCGAGAATGTTCGGCTCACCTCCCTCCTCCGTCCGTCGCCCACGGAGGTGCTCCCACTCCGATAATCACACCAAAAGACTCGTGGGGTCGCGGGGAAAGTCCTCCCAACCTCGGTTTTGTTCGAATTGGACCGAAACCCCTCCGATGAATATGGCCTTCGGTGTTCGCACGGGGAGGGCTCGGATAGGGCCGAGACTGCATCGACCAATCTCCCGAGGAGAGAGAAAATATCTGTTATATAATTCCAACATTTCCAAAATTACCAAACTGCCCCTGCAGCTTCTAGACCCGGAACGAACACATCGGATCTCCGTTTTCAACGTGCCGCCTGTCTACGAACTCGTGAGTTCGAGACCTACGCAACAACCCAAGAAAAATTCCCAAAAGTTTTACCAGTCAAAAAGTGACTCCCGAACCCATCCAAAACTGAGGGTAAAATTGTCCAATTCTCAAAATAATTTAATTTCTGGTCCGGGTCGTTACAAGAAGGGCAGTGAGAATGTTGTAGCAGACCATTTAAGCAGGCTAATCCACAGCTCTACTGAGGAAGCTGATCAATTGCTGTTTCTTGAAATCTTTCCTTATGAATAGCTCTTTTCTCTACATGTTATAGATCCATGGTATGCTGACATCATAAATTATCCAGCTACTAATCGTGTGCCTTCATCATTGAACAGGTTTCAGAAGGACAAGTTGGTGAAACAGGATAAATACTATGCCTGGGACGATCCCTACCTATGGAAACATTATTAAGATCAAATCGTCCGAAGATGCATCCCTGAATCTGAAATGCGGTCAGTTTTGAATTTCTGTCATGCCACACGGAGGACACTTTGGCTCTAAGAAGACTGCGGTTAAGGTATTACAATCTGGATTCTATTGGCCTAATGAGCAAGTATGGTGTCACCCATCGAGTAGCCACATCTTACCATCCTCAAACAAGTGGACAAGCAGAAATTTCAAAATAGGGAAGTGAAGACGATCTTGGAAAAGACCGTGAGCCCTACGAAGGATGGGTCTAAATGCCTGAATGATGCTTTGTGGGCCTACAGAACAGCCTATAAGTCCCATATTGGCATGTCACCCTTTCAGCTGGTCTATGGTAAAGGATGCCATTTACCAGTTGTGTTAGAGCATAAGGCGTATTGGGCAATCAAGAGGGCCAACATGGACATGGATGCAGCTGGCAATCACAGAAAGCTTCAACTTAGTGAATTGGAGGAGCTTAGGAATGAAGCTTAGGAAAGTTCACGCATATACAAGGAGAAGACCAAGGCGTTCCATGATAAACACATTCAAAGGAAGCAATTTCATATTGGGGAAAAAGTTCTCTTATTCAATTCACGATTAAGGCTTGTTCCAGGTAAGCTCCATTCCAGGTGGACTGGGCCCTATGTTGTGACTAAGATCTTCCCACATGGTGCAGTTGAAATTCAGCACCTTGGGAGGAGGGACACGTTCAAGGTGAATGGCCACCGTCTTAAGCCCTACTATGAAGCCTTTGTTGAGGGACCCTCGGCCATCCACGCATTGCAGCAACCACCAAGTGCCTAAGTGCCAACCTCGTCTTGCCCAGACGTTAAATAAAGCGCTCATAGGAGGCAACCTACTGGAAGAAAAGTACAACAATAAAGTAAACCAATCTTAACAATAATGTCCAAGCAAGTTCACTAATCAATAGATAATATAGTGGTACAAGCAAGGGTCGAATCCCACAAGGACTAGACTCAACAATGTAACCAAGGTAATAAATTGCTTAGCTCACAAGTTAGGTACTTGTTAGGTCATAATTCCTACATGTATTTCATGTCATATTTAGCCCCTTTAAGTGTCTTTTGTTAGGAATCTAGCCATCCATAGTAGACAGTGATTCTTTGGTGAGACATGTGCAGGCTTTAGAAAGATAATGAAATTCTAAGAATACAGGAAAAAAGAATGACTCAAATCGGAGTTCAAATTAAGGAGATGTCATCATTCTAATATCGGGTCCTGAACTAGGCCCTGAGTACGCCAGTGCACCCTATTCTAGGCGGAGACCAAGTACCTTAGAGTATGCCATCCGGGTCCCAAAGTTGTGTTTGAGGACCTTTAGATGAAGTCCATTACATACCCAAGACACCAAGTACATGTTCAAGTGGTGCCAAGTCCCAGTCGAGGTTCCAGCCAAGGTGTACCTTCGCCACACCTAAATGAGACCAAGCTTGTGTTCCTAACACAATGTTAAGACAAGGCGCGACTGCGCCAAAGACTAGTCCCTGACCTGACCCGGTAAGTTCCAAAGAGGACATATGCATGCCTACAACCATTTGATCGAGACACGAAGCATTTTCAGACTATTTGGCATGCAATGAAGCCATCCGAGTACTAACGCGCAATGTGGCGTGACCAAGACATCCCGAAGACCCAGTTCCAAGTTTATAGGGTCCTGCCTAAGGACCTGCCTAGATTCCAACCTGGCTGCCCTGTGGCCAGCTTGTGTTCTCACCTGCCAGCTTGCATTTGCATTCCCATACATGTTCTGATTGGTTCTCATAGATTTTAGGACTTTGTAATTACTTAGAAGTACATTAAACATTTTAGATTAATCTAGGATAAGGTTTCAAATTCCAGTCCTTGTAGGACAAGGTTTTCCCTTGTCTTTATAAGGGGGCCTCTGTTCAGTGTTTTGGACACGCCAACTTAGATACTTTATTTTTTTGTTAGTGCTATTAGCTTGAGGCTTGTTCACGAAGACTTGATTGTGTTCTTGGAGGAGTGCTTGAAGCTATGCTTGGAGTCAACCTTTGAGAGTACAATTGGGTTTAATCTTTCACTTTCATATTCAATACAATTTGTGCTTTTGTTTTTCATTATGAGTAGTGAGTAGTTCCTTTTAAGTTAGGGCTGATCTTGAAGCCCTAACCATGTCAACTTCTTAGTTTGGTTTTGTGTTGGTTTGATGATTGTGTTATCTTGGTGTGTTACTTTACTGCTTAAACTGATATTTCTCTACGTTATTGAAATTGGCCATTTTGATTACTTGAAGCATAGATGACTTGCATCAAGAGGCTACGATAAGCAATAGCCTTGTAATTTAACTCATGACATTCCTAGGATTGCATACCACTTCTTAGGGTTAGTGTAGTGCCATTAAATTCCTTTTGTACTTAATGCTTTCTTTTGTGTTATAATAGCTTAAGAGACTTATGACAAAATTGACTAGAAGTTTAGAGTGCTTAAGAGACCTAAGCATACAAAGTAAGAAGGAATGAATGTGTGAGAGTAGGCTTAACAGGGCTCTTGCATAGGCACTAGACCAAGAAGTAAACATGATAATTGAACCTTGCAACCTTTCCTTGTATTGCTATTCTATCTATTGATTAGTGTACTTGCTAGGATTTCATTGTTAAGAATTGATTTGCATTTACTTGTTATACTTTTCTTCCAACAAGTTTTTGGCGCCGTTGCCGGGAACTTGTCCCTCAACGGTGTCCATTGCTTTAGGTTACTAACTCAAGTTTGTCACTTTGTGAGGTAATTATGGACGAATTTTCCATGGATGGGAGATCTTGGAGCAAGCCATACGCTTTTGCATACAATCAGGGATGGAGCAATCATCCCAATTACACATGGAACAACACTCAATCCGTTCCTAACCCGTTTCCATCTCCTCGACTGCCTTATCATTACAGCTCAGTCCATTCGTATCAACATGCTCCACCAACCAATCCCGGCGTGGGAGGAAGGTCCTTGGAAGACATGATGGCTGATCTGATTCTAGATATACCGCAACATTCCAGCAAAATCTGATTCTGTGCACCACGACCTATCAACAAAAAATAGATCATGCCATTGCTGCTCTCTAGGACCAAAAGGGACATTTTGTCGTCCAAATGAGCCGAATTGTAGATATGGCACTTTCCCCATAAAGTGAAGTCATGATTGATGATGATGATGAGGATATCATAAGGCCAGAACCTTAACAATCTGCCATGGAGACTGTGGCTCCCATCCAATGCCATGATGTGGCATTGCCTCCAAAATCTGCTTAGATTAAGTTGGAAATCGAAATGGAAGAAGAATGGGAGGAGGAGAATAGGTAGGATGAAGGGGAATAGGACATCTGGGCAGATGTTGAAGAGCAAGGAACATGTGCAATATGTGACACCATGATGCAGCCAAGTGTTCAGTCATTATTTATGCATAATTTTGATGTCTTTAAATACCTCTTTTACATGTCTTTTTAATGATTTGGTCCTATCAATAGTAGAAAATTATCAATCTTGTGAGGCTTGTGTAGATTTGGAAAGAAAGGCAAAATTTTCTGACACTGGTGTTGAGGTGTTCTCCTCCATACGATCGTTGAAGCTGTCTACGCGTAGTAAAGGGTTACATCCGTATATCTTGAGGTATTATCGGATGTGTAGAAAGTAGGTCCCCGGGTTGGACCTCTCGGGTTGTAGTCATTGCTTGAGGTATTATTGGCGGTGGTTAGGAGGGCTTGTCCCCGTGCTGGACGGCCTCGGATATCGAGCCACGACTCTGGATTATACTCAGGGGATGATATGGTGTTTTAGGATAAGATAGCGGAGGGTTATATCGGTTGAGATAAGTTGACGACCATTGTCATGGGCTTGGTCGGGATCGAAACATCTGTGAGCGAGTACTCGTTGTTGTGGTCTGTGGGTGGTGTGGGCGGTGACTCGGATTGACGAATTGTGATTGGTTCGCGCAAGTACGATATTTCAGTTATTTAATACCGTCTTTGGAAGACGATGACACATATGTTTTACTTACTGGGAAAGTCCTCAGGGATAGTTTTGTTATCTACTATGGTATCCTTCGTCTGATAGGTGGATGGCGGTCAATCAAGTACAGGTATGCCAGGTTTTCAGTGGAATCCTCGTACTATATCTTTAAGGAAATAAGGGTATTTCGGATATTAAATTGGGACGTCAGAGGCTGTCATATGGGAGCAGGGTCTTTCACGGGTTTCGAGGGGAAATTTGGGAAGGGTCCTGTCAAAAATAGCAATTTAAGTAGTAATTCAACACACCAAGATGAACATAATGATCAAACCAAGCGCCAAAACCAAGTCACGCAGTTGCCATGGTTAGGGCTTCAAGATCAGCCCTAACTTAATGTAAACTACTCACTATGGTTAATGAAAAGAATAAACATGAATTGAATTGAATATAGAAGTGAAAGATTAAACATAATTATACTCTCAAAGGCAAGCTCCAAGCACGGCTTCAAGCAATCCTCCAAGAACACAACGTGGTCTTCGTGTACAAACCTCACGCTGATAGCTCAAAACAATAAGTAAAAGTGTCTAAGATGGTGTCCCTAAAACACTGAGCAAAGGCTCCCTTATATAGACAAGGGAAAACCTTGTTCTACAAGGATTAGAATTAGCAACCCTAGCCTAGAGTGTTGTAGATTGTTTATTAAACTTTTAAGCAATTAAAAAGTCCCTAAAATCTAGGAGAACCAATCAAAACACAGCTGGAAGTGTGAATACAAACTGACAGGTCTGAACACAAGCTGGCCGCTAGGCAGCCACGCTGGAATCTGGGCAGGTTCTAGGGCAAGCGCTGAAAGCTTGGAACTTGGCCCTAAGGATGTCATCATCGCGCCAAGTCGCGCCTTAGCACTAAAACGGCTTCTACACATGCCAAAGAGTTTGAAAATACCTCGTGTCTCGATCGACTAGCCATAGGCACAACGATGGCCTCACTTGAACTTATCGGGTCATGCCCACGAGCTGACCATAACCTATCGATATATCGACACTTTTAGGCACAGTCATGAACTCAAATTAGGGCGTAGTCACGCGTTGTCTCTTAGACTGGGACTTGTCTTAAAAACATGTCAAGGACACGGTCTTGGACTTCATTAAGGCGTGGCAAAGGCACGCTTTGAATGGAACCTCGATTGGACTTTGGCGTCACGGAGGACACGCCTTGGGCTCCTCTCTAGCACTCGAGGGTGCGTCTTGACTCGGCCCTGGGACTTGAACTTGGTGCACCACCAGACATGTCAAGGACATGATATGGGCCTCAGTCTTGGGAAGTTCTGCTCCCGTCTGACAACCCTTGAAAATTTAAACCTTTCCAGAAGTACCCTACTAGAATTCTATCGAAAATTCGACAGAATCTCCCCTATAACAGGGTCAATCCATCTTCTACCTGTCAGACGAAGGATGCAATAACAAATACAATAAAAGCGTGGTCTCGCAAATAAAATAATACAAATCGAAATAGTCCCGCCTCGTTATCAAACCTTACATGCAACAAGATCCACATATATGTAAATACAACTTATCGGCATCCAATTAACTTACCAGTGCCCGCCATATCAGTAACTCGGCCGAAACCATCATCCCGAGCCATAGCTCGATATCCCAGTCGTAGCCTTCAACCTGAGCCGTAGCTCAATATCCTGGCGGTAGTTGACATCCCGAGCCGTAGCTCCATATCCCGGTCGTAGCCGTCATCCCTAGCCGTAGCTCGATATCCCGACCGTAGCCATCATCCCGAGCCGTAGCATGATGGAATCCTCCATACCATAGCTCATATCATACAAAGCGTATGAAGAAATCCTCCATTCCATACATGGTACCTCATCGAGCCTATGATGAAATCCTTCATACCATAGCTCATATCCTGCCGAGAGTACGATGAATCCTCCATACCATACCTCGTACCTCTCCGAGCCTATGATGGAATCCTCCATACCATAACTCATATCCCTCCAAGAGTATGATGGAATCCTCCATGCCATACTTCGTACCATGCTGAGTGTATGAGGGAATCCTTCCTACCATACCTCACCTCCTACCGGGTGTATGAGGGAATCCTCCCTACCATACCTCACCTAGAAACTCCCACCAACCCTCCCACCAGGAACCAAACCTAACCCACCATCCTAGGCCGAAACCCCAAAACCATCAAATACCTAGGCCTAACCCAAATACATAACCCCGGCCCTAAGCCTAAAATCCATAAATCGAAATCCATAAAATCACCTTCCCAGGTCTAAGCCCAATCCCATTTTAAAAAAGTTTCCCAAAACCATTATTGGAATCCATAATCAATAATAAATCTATATTCTTACATATCAAAATCCATAACCATTGAAAAGTCACGTAAATCATTATCCTTAGTCCCGAGTCTTGGAAGGATAATAAAGGCTTTATAATAATTATCCTTAATTCCCGAGACTCATGAAAATACTAAATAATCCTTCCATATAATTCTAGAAATTCGTAATTGAATATAAAATACTTAAAACATAACAATATGCATGCATTATAATTTAGAAAAAAAGTCCAATTCCAAGCTATTCGGTCCTTCGTAACCTTCGGTGCCACCACGCCTCTCAAAACGATACGTGACATTATTAAATTGCAATTATAAACCTAAAATCCAACCCCCAAAACCCCGGGAGTACTCGTGCGTTCTAACGCGTACAACATAACTTTGGACTTCTAAATCTACCCCTAAACGAACTCCGATTCATTCGAAACCTACCCCAAAAGATCCAGAATGTCGAAAACATGATAACACTCATGGGGTCTATTCACTCATGGGGACTATTCACTTGCAGACACTGTTCACTCGCAGGGTACTGTTCACTCGCAGGGTACTGTTCACTCGCCGGCCGGAAAAATCCATAACCACCCGATTTTCAAACCTTGATAACTCACTCATTTCTCAACCACATTCGATGTTTTAGTATTGGAAATCTATATACTCGAGCCAAGGAATCCAAATATGAAGTCCAAATTGAGATCCATTACTTGTGGTGGCTGGAAATTGGACTCAAAGTTCTGGCCAAGCTTTCAAGCTTCGTTCCTAAGCCCTCATCTATCTTCAAGCTTCATGGATGGCATGGTTGAGTTCGTGGAGAGGAGAGGAAGGTGGTGCTATCCTTGGGTTGGTTCGAAATGGCCTAAATCAAAATCAAAGATTTATGGGTGTCGTTGTTTTCTCACGGAGAAAAGAAGAAGAATCATGAGAGAGGAGAGAGAAAAATGAGGCAAAAATCTGAGAAAAAGAAGAAAATAAAGATGGAAAATATCTTGGCTGCCAAATTACTAAAAGGCCCTTCGTAGTCCTAGACCCATAACTCTCTCCAATGAGCTCCAATTTTCGCATGTTGCCTGTCGACGCACTCGTGAGTTTGAGACCTACGCAATGGTTTAAGAAAAATTTCTGATAGTATTCCCAAACTAAAAGTGACTTTCGAACCCCACCTAACCCCGAGGTTAAAATCGTCATTTCCTAAATAATTTCACCAATTTACTTCAATTTTTAAATCTGGGTCGTTATAGGTCCTCATACACGATTTTGGGACCTGGATGACATGATATGAGGTACTTGATATGCGCCTAAAATAGGGCGCACCGGCGCATTCAGGGCCTAGTTTAGGACCGATATTGAATCGAGGACTTCTTCTTCATTTGAACTCCGATTTGAGCCATTCTTTTTCCAGTATTCATAGAAATAGGTTATCTTTCTAAATCCTGCACATATCTCACAAAAGGATCACTTTCTACTGTGGATGACATGATTTCAAACAAAAGACAAGTAAAGGGGCATAATATGACATACAATATGTGTAACAATTATGACCTAACAAATACCCCAAAACCTAGCTTTTGCTAGTCCTTGAGCAATAGGTTATCTCCTTTTACTTAGCAACTAAAACACTAAACAAAATACTTAACAAATTAATAAGGAACATAGCAAATAGATCATGCTTTGCCAAACTAAAGATATGCCAATTTCAAGAATTCACATTCAAAAACAACAAAGTTTAAATGCCTTAGAAAGATTTCGGCTCAACTCTAACCTCACTAGGCAACTCTCAATTTCTCTCATGAATCCTATGGTTACACTCTTGCAAGCATATGTGATGAGTTTATGTAATGGAATAGAAGATAATCACATATGAAATAGCATGAAAGAAAGGCAATTTATGAAACAGATCTCATGAAGGAATTGAACTTTAAGAACATAGAGACATATCTTAACTCCAAGCAAGACTTCCCATAAGATCAGTGAGGTCTTCATACAAGGGTTGTAAAAGGGCCAGGGTCACAGGGATTCGAAGAAAAATATTGGATTTCAAAACCCTAAGCTATGACAGGGCATGAAGTAGCATGACTTGAAACTTGATCTTCTCTTTTCGAACTCTACATGCTTACGGCCAGACTTTGGGATTTCAATGGCTTCACAGTCGAGGTTTGATTTCCTTGAATGATAATGTGTGACTCCTCTTCCCATTGGCTCACTTGGCTTAGCCTATTGTTTATTTTTTTCTCTTTTCTCTTTTCTTTTCACATTTTTTCTTTCTTTTCATATTTTTCTCAAACTAAGCTAAGATCATGCAATGGTTTCCATTATTTTGTGTTTTCTGTCCAAGATAGGACTTTGGACACTTGGGATGTCTAAGATATTCTCCTATACATTAATTTCACATTTTGGCCTCTTTTTCCATGAGTTGGCCTTAAGGAGCTCCACGGCTTGACTTTGATTTTGAACACTTGAACTTTTCTTTCCTTTCCATGTCATGAACTCCATTTGATGCTTCCTTGTCACAACCTAGACTATAGGGTATGGCCAATATTAAGGGCTTCCTATCTAGGGCTTAGGTTATGCTTTGGGTGATGAAAGAAGGGTTTAAGTGTTTGGCTTCAAACTGGGTTAAGGGAGCATGCACAATGACATATATGGCTTTTAGAAGGCTCGAACATTCATAGCCTACATCCCTTCTTATGGGTTATCAAGCTGAGAACCAAGAACCTCTACATAAGATGTTAGTTCTTTAAAATCCAATGCAAGCATAGTAATGAGATAATTCAATATAGAAATAATTGAGTGCTGTTTAAGAGTAGAACGAAATAAATTTCTCAAAAAGAAAGGTATTAGGCTCAAAACCTCACATAGGGTATGTAGTCTCCACTAATTTTCTAAAGTTCAATCAAACAAAGTCATCTTTTAGCTCAATTTCTTGAAGTTAGGCACTAAGTGAAAAGATATGGCACAAACTTAAGCATGTCATGGCTCTTGTAAGACACTAATAATTACTTTAACAATGTAGCTTATTAACAAGTAAAGTACTAAGTCCCCCAAAACCTAAATGTTGCACAGTTCAAAATTTTGATCCACACCCCCAAACCTAAACTATACATTGTCTTCAATGTTAACAAGTTAAAACACTAAGTTCACAATTAGTAAATATTTGAAATAGGCATGTGTTGTACAAATAGCAACCTAAAAATTACGCAACTATATGCACGTTTTAACTCGCAAGTGCACAAGATCAAACAAATAGTATAGAAAGCAAATACGAGATCATTCCCACGAGGACTGGATTAATATGTGTTTAAAATTCATTTCCTAGAACTACTAACTAAATGGCACAAACTAAGAATGCAAAAGTGAAAGAAAACCCTAAAAAAACTTATTTCAAAACCCTAAGATTTCTAATCAAAGTTAATGTGCAATACACGAAGGCACTCGGTGTTCAAAAGGATGATTTTAAGATGATTTTGAAAACTGAAAATTTCGAAACAAAATATTAAAAACAATGTTTGATTAAAAATATAATTGGATTGAGGTTAAAACAATGAGAAACCCAGTTAGGGATTCTATGTTCACCGCTAATCTTCTTCCTTAAGCAACGACATGCACAATGCTAAAAAACAGATTTTAGATGCTCATGTTTGTCAACCTAAAGGCATGATATCTACTCTTTAAATTATTGATTTCCCTAAGCAACAAGTTAGGCATGGGTATCTACGCTAACTCTTTTCTTTCTTAAAGTGTTTAGCATGGTATCTACTAAGTTGCACTTTAAGAACGCATAACACAATGGAAATCGACAAACACACAACTCCTAGAACATGGTATCTATTCTAGTTATTCATGATGATTAATTTCAAGAACTTATAACTAGTTCTTTTGTTACTCTCACAGGCATAAGATTCGGTCATCTAAATTTACCTATGTAACAAACTCAATACACAACGTATGTAAAGAGTAAAATATAATTTGAAATTAATCAATTAAGCATCACAAAAGTAGTTTACAGCAAAGACATATCGAAATCCTTAAAGAAACATGATTAGGGCTTCAATCGAGCCCTAACTAAAGTACTTAGTTACCCATAATTTAAATAGACAGCAAGAACATACAAAACAAAAAATAAAAAGAGGAAGCATATAGCTCTTTGATGATGTGTTGGTCAGCCAGAGTGATTGGGTGACGCCTTGACGTTCCTCCTTGCTTCCTAAGCCTTTTAGACCTTGGAACCTTGAAGGATGGAGCATAATGGGATGGTGTGGTTGAGTCCTTGTGTGAGAGCCCCCGACGTTTCTGCAGTTTTTTCAAGTGAGGGAAAAAGTAAGAGAAATTCCTACCTTGTGTGAGAGCCTCACGTTTTTCAGATTGAGGGAGATAAGGAGACATTCCAAGTGAGGTGAGGGGGAGACTCTTTGCTTCTCTCTTGTGTGTGTGTCTGCCCCTTGGCTGCCAAGAATTTATGTGCATATTAATTCGCTGAATGAGGGAGAGCAATTGTTTCTTTGTCCCTTGGCTGCCAAGAATTTATGTCCCGTGGCTGCTCCGTTTTTTTTTTCTTTTCTTATGTTCTCTGATTAAAAAGGCTCCTCTCATAACCCTAACAAACTGGGCTTCTAGTCGTCCAAGCCTGATAAGGATTAGAAAACTTGAAATAGAAGGAATGCTGAATTCTCGCGCAGCCTGACCTTGCTGTACTAAAACGGCCATAACTCCTTCTAGAAAATTCCAATTCATGAACCGTAAATTCATTTAGAAACTAGACTTCGGTATCTTTCCAAAGATATATGGCCCATCAGCTAGTTCTTCCCGAGCAGGTGCAGTTAATTTCGAATAGTTGACACATCTGCTGAAGTCTGTTTCAAAGTTTCCTCTTTAGATTTCCAAAACAGTACTCAGTAACTCCTTTTTTTAACTTTGCTTCCAAAAATCCTACAAAACACGAAAACAAGCTAAGTATTAAGAAAACATAGGAAACATGCTAAGAAAGCATAAGAAAACAAGATAAAACGTAGCATAAATATGCTTATATCAAATTCCCCCACACTTAGCTTTTGCTAGTCCTCGAGCAAAATAGAAACAAAGAATGAAAGAAAAACAAAGACTCAATAATTCAACTTAAACCTTCCAACATTTGTCTCAGAGATTTTCAATGAATCATGACATATTAAGATTCTTCATAAGCATAAAAATTGGTCCACATGATCCGAGAGTTAATACACCTTCATAGAAATCATACACATACTCACAATTAAATCAATCAAAGCACAAGTACAAAGAGAGATACATGCTGCAAAGAATTAGCTCAAAATTCTCATCGAATAAGCATTGATTTTACCTCATATTTTCTTGTTATGTCACTCTTCCTATACTAGTTATATGTGAGAGGATTGATGTAAAATGGAAACAAATTGCTCACATATGATATAACAAGAAAGAAAGGCACTTTCAGAATTTTTCTTATCAATATGACTCATGAAAGGAATGCTACTACTTGAATGCAAGAACAAGTGACACCATATGCTCATACTTCATTCAAATCTCCACATATTGATATAAACTCAACAAACAAGATCAAAAGGTCTTTATGAGGATTGTAATGAGGCCAAAGGGTAAGGGGTTAAAGAAAGAATGGATATGGATAACACAAGGTTCTTAAAGAAAAGTAGAAGAATGCTATGATGTTAGAGACATAAGAACTTGTATCACAATCAAGGCTTAAAAATCATATAAGTACCGAGCAAGTACATACACTCAATGGCCGATCTGAACATTATGGACCATACTTCAACAATCAATACATGAACGGTAAGGGAATAACAATCCAAACAAAATGCCGATGTTTTTTTTTTTTTTTTTTTTTTCTGGTGCACACTCCGAACCGTGTACAATTCTTATCTTTCTTTTTTTTAATTTTTTTAATTTCTTTTTTGAACATTCCCCCAAACTTACTCTTTAAACACCCCTTGATTCACAATTAAGTCTCTACAAATTATTCTTCACTAATCCTTAAGAAAAAGGGTAAGAATGATAGTGTTTAGGCTAGGTGAGGAAAATGAAGGTTATGAAACAAAAAGGCTTAAACAATGGCTCAACATGGGTTTACCTAGAGGAAAGTGTATCATGGGTCAAAGGCCATTTTGGCAATGGTGGTAATCTAGGTGCCTTCATCATCTCAAGTATGTCATGCAAATCAATTCAATGCCTCGAAAGAAATTAGTACCAGTTCTAGCATTTAGTTCCAATGATGATAAGCAATTCAAGTAGCAACCAGAAAGATGAGCTCATGCAACAACTTAATTGACAAGAAAGTGATAGATTAAACAAATACAACTCTCTCAAACAAAGGATAAAGGCTCAAAAGCTCACAAAAGGGTTGTATTGAGCTTCATTCAATTAAGCATGTTATGGTTACCACTTCCTAGGGTGATTACATGTGATTTTGCATATGATAACCATGAATACTTGAGTATTAACCAAAGAATAATTTCAGACCTTGAATCATGCTTAGAAGTCATCTTAAAGTCATGCAATTAAAAACAAAATCTCATCATTGTGTTGGAAAAAAACCTAAGACACAAAAAAAAAACACAAAAACTACCCAATTTAACACTACTAAAACCGACACAAACTAAGGCTAAAAAAAAAGTTGTCAAATTTTTTTTTTTTTTAAACCAATGCAAAATCAACGAAAAACACAAGTGTTTCCCCCACACACCTAAATCTAACATTGTCCTCAATGTTTGAAAGTTAAAGTATAAACAATGAAGCATTTAAGGAAGGAGAAACAAGCAACGACACACACAAAGAAAATAAAACAAAACAAAACAAAACAAAACAAAACAAAACAAACGAAGGAAAAGTTAACGACAAAGAAGGACAGGGTGAGAGAAAGCAAATCTGATTGTCAGTGGTTGTAGAGTGGCAAAACTGTCATCATCCTCTTCACATGGGTTGCCTCCCAACTTCCCTTTGGTTTACCTCTCAAGTAGTGCTAAGTTTATAGTCTTCAACCAGACTGTTGGACTCTCATGCAATGTACTGAACAGGTTGGAGAGTCACATCCTCCTCTCTAGGCTCAAAGCTCATCTCAATATAGGGCTTTACTCTGTGCCCATTCACCATGAATGTCTGATTCTTCTCTTTGCTATGAACCTCCAAAGCTCCATGAGGGAAAACTTTTGTAACAACATTAGGACCGTACCACCTAGACTTGAGCTTACCAGGGAAAAGTCTCAATTTTGAATTGTAGATCAACACCTTATGTCCCACATGAAACTCCTTCCTAACAAGCCGCTTATCATGATACACCTTGGTCTGTTCCTTATACAACTTAGCATTCTCATATGCATCATACCTCAACTCTTCAAGCTCATTCTCTTCATTCTTCATCACTGTGATTCCACTCTTCTTAGGCATAACATGAACTAGACTCACCAATTTGCTATATGAGATGGAGTAGATGATGCCAACATCCAAGAGCTTAAGAACCTCTGCTCTCACTACTTCCTTCATGTGTGGGTTAAGCCGTCTTTGAGCATCCCTGTTAGGCTTTGCACTTTCTTCACGGAGGGTTATGCATGCACTTGCATGGACTTATGCCTTTGATGTCAGCAATGGTCCGCCCTAATGCAGTCTTGTGCTCCCTAAGGACTCTCAACAACATCTCTTGCTCCACCAAACTCAAGTTTGCAGTAACTATCACTGGTAATGTCTGGTTCTCTCCCAAGTAAGCATACTTCAATTGTTCAGGTAGTTGCTTCAATTCTAGTTCTGGTGCCCTGACAATAGAAGGTACAAGAGCAGTATTAGTAGACACAAGAGTTTCAAAGGGAGGTAGATACTTACTTGGATAAGGCTGAGAAGCCTCAAGAGAATGCACAGCTTCATGGAGGTCTATCTCTGTAACATCAAATCCATGTTCATAATTCAGCCTTGTTAGATTGTGGGCTATGCATGCCTCCAAAGGGTCAACGCTATGTACCTGAAACATTTGCTCAACAACAATTCCTACCACATCAATCTTGAAACAATCATGGTTATCATGTGGCAATTTGATAGTGTCAGACAACATGAACTCTATCTTCTTACCATTAACTTTCATGCGTATAGTACCATTTTTCACACTTATCTTAGTATCAGCAGTTACCATAAAGGGTCTACCAAGAATAATAGGTAATGAGGATGGCATAGGGGAATCTTCCATATCTAGAACAACAAAATCAGCATGCAAAATAAATTCATTTACCTGAACCAAAACATCCTCTAATATACCTCTAGGTCTTCTGATGCTTCTATCTACCAATTACAATATAATTGAGGTTGGTTTGAGCTCCCCCAAACTCAACTCCTCATAAATGGTATAAGGCATCAAGTTAATGCTTGCTCCTAAATCAAGCAAAGCACGTTCAAACAGACGGTCACCAACCCTGCAAGGAATAGTAAAACTACCTGGATCTTTTAGTTTATGTGGTAGCTTTCTCAACAAAACCGCACTTACCTCCTCAGTCAATGCAACTTTCTCATGTTCCTGAAACTGTCTTTTGTGTGTACAACAATCCTTTAAAAACTTAGCATAAGATGGAATCTGTTTAATTGCATCAAGTAAAGGAATGTTGATTTCTACTTTTCTCAAAGTTTCAAAAATATCAAGAAGATGTTTTTCTTTCTTTTGCTTAACTAACCTTTGAGGGAAGGGTGGAAATATCACCTTCTCCTTCTCACTTACCTTTGTGGCTGGAGGTGGTTCAACATTTTCTGGTTCTTTCTCATATGTCCCCACCTTGTTGTCTATTACCTTGCCACTTCTAAGGATTGTCACAGCCTTGAGCTGCTCTTGGCCTCCCGGATTAGGTATGGTTTGTGATGGAAACTCTTCTTTCTTCCTTTCACTTAACTCCTTTGCCATTTGCCCTACTTGTGCCTCCAATCTCTGAATAGCTGGGCTAGTTATGGCTTCTAGTTTCTGAATGTTCTGACTAGTTAGAGCCTTTGTCTGTTGTTGTGCAATCAAGAACTGGAGTATGGCACCTTCAAGATTATTCTTCTTCTGGTCAGTATTTGGTTGTGCCACATGTGATGAAGCATGATAATTACTTCCCTGCTGGAAGTTCTTCTGTTGCCCTTATGGATTAAGCACATTCTGACTGTTGCTCTAAGAGAAATTTGGGTGGTATTTCCATCATGGATTATAAGTGTTCGAATATGGGTTGTTCTTGGGATGATAGTTGTTTTTCCTCACATAATTAGCTTGCTCATGATCTGTAAAACAAGACATAGGACAAGTCTCAGTAGTATGATTAGAATGAGAACATATAGCACATACCTCGACTTTAGCAACTTATTGAACTTGAGAGATGTTCTGAGCTGACATTGCTTTCACCAGCATATCTAACTTCTTCTCCATTGCTGCCATTTGACTCTGGACTCCACCATTTGTGCTAACTTCATAAACACCTTTACTTTTTACTCCTTGTCTCCCTCTTGATGAGAATTGCTGAGAACTTTCACTTAGGGTCTCAAATAGCTCAATGGTTTCATCACTGCTCTTTTCCGTAAGCACACCTCCACAAGCTGAATCAACAAGACTTTTGTTAATATCCTTTAAACCTTCATAAAAATCTTGTACCTGATCGTCTTGAGATAGATTGTGGTGTGGACACTTGAGAAGCAACTCCTTGAAATGCTCCCACGCGCTACTACAATGTTCACGTGCCTGGACCGGTCCAACCCGGTCCGGCTCAACCTGACCCGGTCTAACTCGACCCGACCGGTTCACTCAACCCGACCGGTTCACTCGACCCGACCGGTCACCGGTGACTCGCCAGAGAAGATGACCGGACTGCCGTCACCGTCGCCGGAGGCTGGCCGGAGAAGATGACCGGACCGCCACCTCCGCCGCCGTCTGGTTCGCCGGAATTCCCTATTTCCGGCCGAAACTTCAAGGTTTTCTAACTTCTTCATTTCTTAACCGTTTTTCACGATCTACACATGGAAATTTATCTACGTTTCACCAGGAATCCAAATATGAGATCAAAGTTCCGAGATCGTACCTGGTTTGGCCGGAAAACGGCCAAGAAGGTTCAGTTCACCTCCCTCCTCCGTCCGTCGCCTACGGCGGTACTCCCGCTCCAATAGCTACCCCAAAATGCTCGTGGTGTCCCGAGGAAGATCCTCCCGACCTTAGTTTCGCTCAAATCGGATCGAAATCCATCCGATGAAAATCAAGTTTCTTTGTTCACACGGGGGGGGGGGGGGGGGGTTTTCGGGTAGGAGAGAGAGAGACCATATTGACCAATCTGCCGAGAAGAGAGAAAATATCTACTATATAGTTCCAACTTCTCCAAAATTACCAAACTGCCCCTGAAGCTTCTAGACCCGTAACGAACTCACCGGGTCTCCGTTTTCCGCGTGCCGCCTGTCTACGAACTCGTGAGTTCGAGACCTACGCAACAACCCTAGAAAAATTCCCAAAAGTCTTGCCAGTCAAAAAGTGACTCCCGAACCCGTCCAAAACTGAGGGTAAAATTGTCCAATCCTCAAAATAGTTTAATTTCTGGTCCGGGTCGTTACAATCTACCCTCCTTAAGAAATTTCGTCCCCAAAATTCATTCATAACCATGAAACAATGAGGATATTGTGCCCCATTAGTTCCGCGATTTCCCACGTGGCCTGCTCCACGTTATAATTCCTCCACAACACTTTAACTAGAGGAAAAGTCTTTCTGCGAAGTACCTTTTCCTTCAAATACAGAATTTGCACCGACACTTTATTTAACTGCCGGTAGTCGATACACAATATCAGACCACCATCTTTTTTCCTCACAATTAATACCAGCGCACCCCATTGTGAAACACTTGGGCGAATAAATCCCATATTCACCAAGTCCTGCAACTGAGTCTTTAACTCTCGCAATTCTGCCGGTGCCATCTTATACGGTGCCTGTGAGATAGGTTGAATACCTGGCAAAAGCTCAATGGTGAACTAAATCTCACGGTGAGGTGGTAATCCTGGAAGATCATCTGGAACACATCAGAGAACTCACTCACTCCTGGAATATCCTCCACTCTCATCGGAGTATCCCGTGAATCAAACACATGAGCCGGATACCCCCCACAACTTTCCCTCTACAATCTCTCAGCGGTCAACGTTGATATCACTCCAAGGGTAGTACCCTACGATCTCCCCGAAATGTAAAATTCGGTAATCTTGGACTCCGGAAAACCACTGTCTTATCATAACAGTCTATGGAGGCATGATGCATGGACAACCAATCCATCCCCTGAATCCCATCAACTCAAAAATATCTAAGGGGATTAAATCTGCCTCCAAACCATGGTCTTCAACCATCACCGGACAACTGCGAATCACTAGGTTCGCCACTAACATATCTCCGGTAGGAGTACTAATACCCATGTCCCAACCAATTGGAGACAATTCTTTATCCGCAAACAGTGCAAAACCCCGAGAAATAAAAGAATGAGTTGCTCCCGGATCTAATAAAACGCAAGCATTGCGGTTAAAAATAGATAACGTACCCGTGACCACATCCGGTGCTACTCGAGCTTCCTGTTGCGTCATGGCAAAAACTTGAGCTGGTGTACTAGAAGATCGACCACGATCCCCATACCTGCCTCTGGGCCTGTTGGTGCCACTAGCTCTACCAGCCCCACCGAAATAGGTCTGCCTCCCAGCTGCAGTATCAAACATCCGTCCTGTACTCGGGCTAGGATCAGTCGCACCACGACTAAAGAAACTACTGTCCGGACGTCGTTGTGGACAGAATCTCTTGATGTGACCAGTCTTCCCACAGAAATAACAAACGGAATCACTGAAGCCACTAGATCTGCCACCCTGTCTCCTGTTGAACTGCACTGAGGCACCCCTAGGCTGTGCAAAAGATTGTCGTGTCTGACCAGCTCCGTCACTGCCTGTACTAGATCTCTCAGAAGATCCAGAACTATGACTGCCTTTTTTTGATGGTCCCTGACTAGAGGTTCCGGCAGTCCGGTGATCTCGACGTCTCCTGTACCCACTGTACTGCTGTGGCATTGGGAAACCCAAACTCAACTCTACTCGAGCTGCAGCATCAGCCAAAGTCCTCAAGGAAGTGTGGTCCATAGACGTAACTGCTGACCGAATCTCACTCTGCAGTCCACTCTCAAATCTGTGGCACTTGTCTGACTCGGTCGCCACCAACGTCGGTGCAAAGCGACTCAGCGCTATGAATCTCTGTTCATACTGGGCCACCGTCATGTCTCCTTGCTGTAAATGCAAGAACTCGACCTCCTTAACGTTCCGGTGTGAGCGAGGGTAAAACTGCTCCAAGAAGCGTTCCCGGAAAGTCTGCCAAGTAAGCGTATGGACATTTCAGCCTGACACCTCCAATGAGTGCCACCAGTGGTAAGCAGAACCACCTAGTAAAAATGTGGCCAATAGAACTCTCTCCTCTAGAGGACACCTCATAATAAAAAACACCCGCTCCATGCGAGTAATCCACTCCTCAGCCTCATCTGGGCTAGAGTCACCCATGAATATCGTCGCCCCCAGTCTCTGGGCTCTCTCGATATAAGAGACTTCATGAGAAGCCCTATCCTGGAGTACAGAAGCTAAAGTCTGACCCAGCTGTTCCAGTGTCCGCCTCAAATCAGGTTCCACTGCAGGTTCATGGTCATCTCCACCATTCCCTGACCGTTGACGGAATTCACGTCTTGGAGGCATTATACGCGGTGTAGAAGCTGTAAATCATTAATACCAAAATTTCACCTGTACACTAAATGTACGGTCTATAGGAATTTAACCTAGTGCTCTGATACCACTTGTAAGGACCCTTCCCGAATTTTCCCTCGAAACCCGGAAAGAACCCTTATCCCGTCTGACAGCTCTTTACTTCAAAATTTAAACACCAGAAATACCCTTTGTTCTGGAATAATTTTTTTATTATTAAACCTTACAGGGTTCCCGACAGAACCTCTGTACTTACTGACCACTCATACCTGTCAGACGCAGGATAGTATACTGGTCAAAACCAAAACCTCGGAATAGTGGTGGTCCAAATAGGAATACCCTCTGTCACCAAACGTCAGTAGGTCAGACACTGCTGACATCTCTGCTGGAATACCACAAGACAACAGACTAGTCAAATACTTGTGAACCAACCATAATTCGTCCCTCTGGGTCACTGCCCACACCAACCCACTGACCCGGCTGACGAAGTATTTTCATAGGTTGATTAAGCCCATGACCATTATCGTCTGTTTCATATTAGAGCCGGATATATCCTCGGCTATCCTATCGTATCATCAGCCGGTATAACCTTCGGCTATCATAACATATCAGTCGGCATATCTCTCGACTATCCTGTCCCTAGCCACCAGGGTATCCCTTGGGGTGTGCTAGTCATGTATTATATCATATCAGTCGGCATATCTCTCGACTATCATAACATATCAGTCGGCATCTCTCGACTATCATATCATATCAGTCGGCATCTCTCGACTATCATATCCCTAGCCACCAGGGTATCCCTTGGGGTGTGCTAGTCATGTATCATATCATATCAGTCGGCATATATCTCGACTATCATATCATATCAGTCGGCATCTCTCGACTATCATAACATATCAGTCGGCATCTCTCGACTATCATAACATATCAGTCGGCATAGTCGGCATCTCTCGACTATCATAACATATCAGTCGGCATAGTCGGCATCTCTTGACTATCATAACATATCAGTCGGCATCTCTTGACTATCATAACATATCAGTCGGCATCTCTCGACTATCATATCATATCAGTCGGCATCTCTCGACTATTATAACATATCAATCGGCATAGTCGGCATCTCTCGACTATCATATCATATCAGTCGGCATAGTCGGCATAGTCGGCATCTCTCGACTATCATAACATATCAGTCGGCATAGTCGGCATCTCTCGACTATCATAACATATCAGTCGGCATCTCTTGACTATCATAACATAGCAGTCGGCATCTCTCGACTATCATATCATATCAGTCGGCATCTCTCGACTATTATAACATATCAATCGGCATAGTCGGCATCTCTCGACTATCATATCATATCAGTCGGCATAGTCGGCATCTCTCGACTATCATAACATATCAGTCGGCATAGTCGGCATCTCTCGACTATCATAACATATCAGTCGGCATCTCTCGACTATCATAACATATCAGTCGGCATAGTCGGCATCTCTAGACTATCATAACATATTAGTCGGCATAGTCGGCATCTCTCGACTATCATAACATATCAGTCGGCATCTCTTGACTATCATAACATATCAGTCGGCATCTCTCGACTATCATATCATATCAGTCGGCATCTCTCGACTATTATAACATATCAATCGGCATAGTCGGCATCTCTCGACTATCATATCATATCAGTCGGCATAGTCGGCATCTCTCGACTATCATAACATATCAGTCGGCATAGTCGGCATCTCTCGACTATCATAACATATCAGTCGGCATCTCTTGACTATCATAACATAGCAGTCGGCATCTCTCGACTATCATATCATATCAGTCGGCATAGTCGGCATCTCTCGACTATCATAACATATCAGTCGGCATAGTCGGCATCTCTCGACTATCATAACATATCAGTCGACATCTCTCGACTATCATAACATATCAGTCGGCATAGTTGGCATCTCTCGACTATCATAACATATCAGTCGGCATCTCTTGACTATCATAACATATCAGTCGGCATCTCTCGACTATCATATCATATCAGTCGGCATAGTCGGCATCTCTCGACCATCATAACATATCAATCGGCATAGTCGGCATCTCTCGACTATCATAACATATCAGTCGGTAAGTATCCTCGACCATCATATCATATCATATTAGTCGGTAAGTATCCTCGACCATATAGTCGGTAAGTATCCTCGACCATCGTATCATATCATATTATTATATTGGAGGTTCACCGGGTTCACCGTTAATAACGGATCCTCGTCCCGAGTCTTAGCCTCCCTCAATTTGACCAAATCCGATAAACTCATGTAACAGGGTCAAAACCCAAATCATTGACTCTATAATCTCCTCGTCAAAACGATATCAAAATCAAGTCTAAAACCATGATGTTTCTCAAATCACACTTTCACAGTAATAGTGGAAAACATGTATACAATAATCATTTCTCAAAATACAGAAATGCAATGCCACAATACATAACAGTATTTAAACAAGGATATTTGAATGCATGTATTTCAGTTTATAAAACAAAGTCCACTCACAAACATCAACCGACCCTTAATTCAAGGACGCTCTAGCCCAAGCAACACATGCACAATAATGTCCCAACTACCTTGACTTCCCGAGCTCAAAACCCGCTAATACGGTCAACTATTACCGCTGGGATTGCCCAAAACCACCTCTAAACGACGTCTGATCAACCTCAAACCTGTACCAACAGACTCGGAACGTCGAAAACTACTTACCACGCGCCGCCGTGGACCTCAGTCTCGGCCCCGACGCGCCGCCGGAAGACGGCTCAAGTCGGCACACGCGCCCCTACGGCGCGCTCAACGAGCCCGGTCACAACGCGCTACTACAATGTTCACGAGCGCCTGGACCGCCGCTCCAACCCGGTCATGGCTCAACCTGACCCGGTCTAACTCGACCCCGACCGGTTCACTCAACCTCGACCGGTTCACTCGACCCGACCGGTCACCGGTGACTCGCCGGAGAAGATGACCGGACTTCCGTCACCGTCGCCGGAGGCTGGCCGGAGAAGATGACAGGACCGCCACCTTCGCCGCCGTCTGGTTCGCCGGAATCCCCCATTTCCAGCCGAAACTTCAAGGTTTTCTAACTTCTTCATTTCTTAACCGTTTTTCACGATCTACACATGGAAATTTATCTACGTTTCACCAGGAATCCAAATATGAGGTCAAAGTTCCGAGATCGTACCTGGTTTGGCCGGAAAACGACCGAGAAGGTTCGGTTCACCTCCCTCCTCCGTCCGTCGCCTACGGCGGTACTCCCGCTCCAATAGCTACCCCAAAATGCTCGTGGTGTCCCGGGGAAGATCCTCCAGACCTTAGTTTCACTCAAATCGGATCGAAATCCATCCGATGAAAATCAAGTTTCTTTGTTCACACGGGGGGGTTTTCGGGTAGGAGAGAGAGAGACCATATTGACCAATCTGCCGAGGAGAGAGAAAATATCTACTATATAGTTCCAACTTCTCCAAAATTACCAAACTGCCCCTGAAGCTTCTAGACCCGTAACGAACTCACCGGGTCTCCGTTTTCCGCGTGCCGCCTGTCTACGAACTCGTGAGTTCGAGACCTACGCAACAACCCTAGAAAAATTCCCAAAAGTCTTGCCGGTCAAAAAGTGAGTCCCGAACCCGTCCAAAACTGAGGGTAAAATTGTCCAATCCTCAAAATAGTTTAATTTCTGGTCCGGGTCGTTACAGAACTACTACAACTATCCTCATAATAGTTGCAGTGATTATCTCATAAAATGAAAAACCTTTGGGATTAACTAAGAAAACAAATCAAGTAATTCAATAAAACCTACTGAAAAATGACTGTTGCAAGCAACTATCATTGTGAAGTTCAAGTACTCTAAACAGAATTTACCCTATTCTATAATAAAAATACCCTATTCTATATTGTCTTTCTTTCCATAGAACGAACTGTGTTTGTCGTTAATGAATCTTTTCAAGGCATCTACGCGCATCATTCTTCTTTCTTTTGGAATGAATTTTTATGTAATAGGCTTTTCTCGGAGAATTTGTTGCCTGAAATAGATGATAAAGTAACCACAATCAACACTGCATTAAGCATTAAAAGAATCATCAAGATTAAATTCAAATCATGCATATGTTGAAACTAACTAACTGCAACTGTTTGATCCAAAATAAGGAAAAAATTACTTATGATGTAGATGCTTGCTGTGCACATGTCTGGTCATTTTCAATTTGAAATTCAGTTTTATCAATGTCCTTCAGCCATGCAATTGTATTCATTTCATCTGGTGACAATTCTTTCATGCACGTTGTAGGTTCGTTTATTGACATATGCGTTGTACTAAAGATGGTGTCTTTGTGTCTTTTTCCGGATGTCAGAAACACTAATTCTTTTCGTTTCATCTCATTCATCCATGATTCTACCATGTTTTGATGCAAAGGTATTGAACAATGTGAGTTACAAAGTTATTTGGAAATTTGAGGTTAACAGTTACAATATATAACACAAATAGTTGCAGTGCATAAATACTAATAGAAAATAAAATATATTAGAAATAGTTGTAGTCACTAATAAAAACAGTTGCAATTCTCTTTTCAAGTATGAGGCATGCATTGAAAGCATATACATACAAACAGTTGCAATCATTAGGAGAAATAGTTACAGTCACTAATAGAAATAGTTGCAAGTCGCTAATACACAGTTACAGTTACTAATACAAACAGTTGCAGTGCATAAAAATTCCAGAATCAATGAATCATTAGCATCTACTTGCAGTCACTAATAGAAACAATTGCAATGCATACAAACATTTAATAATAGTGATTACAAGCATTTTCATACCAATATTTTTTCTTTTTCAGAATAAACATCTTTGGAAGTTTTCTTTCTACCACGCATGAAGTTGTAGAGTATCCATTTCTGATCGGTAACAAATAGTACCAGCAACGTGTAGTGTTTTGCATCATGTAGCAACTAAAAGAAGATAATTTCACTTTTTGCCAATCCTTCAACCAATAGAATGTACAAAAACGAACACATGGCGCTTCTATCATTCATTTGGGTGAATAACTGTTTATTATAAATAAATAATAACTTGTGAGTGATTGCAATTCTTATGGTAATAATTTATAAGTCAAATAGCATGGTATTTTACCCCATGCATAACACAATAGAAAGCAGCACTTGTCATCCCTTTCATTGGCATCTTTTTTGAAAATTCAATGTATGAATCAATGAGCTTCAGTGGTAGAAAATAAGTTGCATTTTAATCTCTATATCCCACAAATAATTGCAATTCATGTAAAAACGGTTATATAAATCATATGAAACAGTTGCAGTTCAATTAAAACAGCTGCAGAAGTGATATTTTGGTACTTAACTTGTTGTAAGCCATTTTTCCCATGATTAAGCTCTTCAGATCTTTGGCTGATACTGTAGAACCACTAGCTTGTCCCGTCCATTATTCCCTGTTTACACAAAATTTAAGTTAAAACCTTATGCAATTGTTAAAATAATTAAAAATTGAATAATAAGGAGTTCTAAAATGTTACTTACTCTTGTTTATCAGAATTCTAGTACAAATCGACCTTCTTTTCTATGTCTGCTCTCAATAAAACATATACATGAGATTTGATCCATGAAATTAGCTCCTTCCTTGTCTTGACTGGTGAGTTCTCTTCCAATTTCTCAACATCCATAACCGCTACTTGGATAGCTCTTCTTTCTCCACTTCAGCAACTTTGAATTTTTTCTAATCATCCAATGTGTACTCAAACACTGGATCCCTTTTTTGCAATTTTTTCTTTCTTTATTATTCTTTGGATCACTAAGTGAAGTGGATTGCTGGTTGGATCTGCCAAATCAATTGCAGTGGGTGTAGTTGCTTCACTTTTGGCCATGAAATCTTCAATTTCCTTCTCAAAATCAGCTTGTTCATATTTAAGCATTGCCATTCTTTTATCCAACAGGTTGCCATATTCTTGGAGTGACTCCTTTTTAGTTTGTGTTATAGTTTGCTGAAACTACAACACTTCAGACACTCTTTTCTTCTTTTACAACTCAGCTTTGAACATTTCAACCTTATTTTCTTGCTCATTCAAGCTTCTCTTCAATTTTTCATTCTCATCTTTCAAGTGTTTCACCATTTGCTGTTATAATTCTCAGATTTTCTCAACCCTTCAACTTCTTGAGTAGATGTAGTTGCAGTTCTGAGTTCAGTTGCATGAGCTTGAGTCCTCAGTTGCAGTGGCTCTTCCTTCTTCTTCAGTTCTGCCTATAGCCTCTCTTTCTCATCCTTAAATTGTTTCAGCATTTCCTTGTTATCATCCTCATATTTTCTCTCAACCTCCTGAGCAGATGCATCATATTGAGTCCTCAGTTGCAATGGTTCCTCATTCTTCTTCAGTTATGCCTATGACCTCTCATTCTCTTGAGCTGATGACAAACCCCGACCAGGAAAGTCCTCGTGGATACCGTAACATAGGTATGATGCCCGACACCTGAATAGTGACGTCCAGATGACAATAGCCAAAAGTGAAACGGTAGGAGGTCGTGAGAAAAGTAATTAGTAAAAACCAATTGATAATTCACCGCGACAGCAGAAACGCAGAGCATAGTACACTACTTTGATGATCATAAAGTTTAAACAACTACTTGAATTATCACAATTTATAAACGGTCACACCCGTACAATCAGGGTGAATGTCAAAGCGACAACCGTGAACCCCCTCCTCGATGCACGTGTTGTACTACTAAGACATGAGGGGTGGAAACTAGAAGGGTAAGTGGACCTTACAAGTTATTTAAGTGTAAAATAGTATAATAAAAAATATAAACATAATAACCAGTTTTGCAAGATAACTCATAAGCATACTAAATATAATATAACAATACTCACACCACGAGTAAAACTGTGTAAGGTAATCTAGCTCTACAATCTCAAGAACACTATATAATGTAGAACATGTATCTGACAATCTATATAGTCGCACGAGTCATGGTCACATGACAAGATTGAGTATCATTCGCTCATACCACAACCACGTGAAGGGCTAGGTGCGAAGCACCGTAACCACATGTGCCCTAGGAGCTCTAGGACAAGACTTGTGCTCTTTAACTGGTATAGAGCAAGCGCAGGGTGAACAATCACGTGGAGGACTGGTTTGTGGCCTACAGACAGATACTGATATCAGCAACTCTAAGTGGGCATGCAGCTAGAATCTCAAATTCGGTAATCAAATCTCGACAAGAACAACTCATAGTCATCAAAACTCTACACAGAAACATACACAAAGGCTCAACAATCCTCCATCAAGAGTAATACACAAGTAACATATAGTCTTAACCCTAGCTAGGTCATAACATCACCACATTATGAGCTATGCAATAGGTAAATCTTCGGAAACACAATCATAAACACACAATAGCAGTAATAATAGTATGCTAAAATAGAGTTTAGGAAGGTGGTCCACTCACTGTTAGTCAGGGATAAAAATCACTCCACGGTGCAAGGCCAACATAAGCTCCAAACCGTTGGTTCCTTAATCAAAATCAAATAAAAAGTTTATGAACAACTTCAATAACGAAAACTAAAGAATGCCCTTTTGGGTTGCTCAAAATAGATCAAAAACAACCCTGAATGGACTAAAAACGTGCTCAAACGATTTGGAACGTCCCGAAACTAGGGCTATGCGCCGCCACGCTCGCTCACGCGCTTGTTGACTATGCTTCCATGCAACTGCCATGTGGCTTCTACGTGGCTGCCATGTGGAGGCCACGTGGCTTGGCTTCCACGTGGGTTTGTAGATCGATGAACAGCGCCGCCGTACAAGACTGTCGTCGTCGCCGTGAACGGTGGTTGGATTCTGGAAAACGTGCCGGAAAACTTCCCGAACCCTAATTTCAACTCAAAAATCATCACTCGACCCCAAACATACCAGGAGATCGAAAACCTACCTCTTGAAACTCGATTGCAAACGATTGCCCTCGAAATCGCCTGGAAACGGTATGAATACACCATAAATTCCCCAGTTTTCGGCCAACTCCTCTGCCGTCAAATCCTCCGCCAAAAGGAACATGCAAAGGGTCAAAAATCATCAAAACATCCTAATGAAGCTAAAGGTCAACTACCACGCTTCAATTTTACCTTGATATGTCTAGAAAACGCGCCAAACCCGCCGGATTCCGATGAACACAACCAACTTCGATCCTGGTCCAAACCTCAACAAAACCGACATGCAATTAGCCTATCTTCAAGATCTCAACAAGAAAAATCCAAATGTATAAACGTTGAGTCCAAACATTACCTAAGATGGCTGGAAATTGATCATGAAGCCTCGGCTCCACCGAGCTTCCTTCCCTCGTTTCTTTCGCGATCGTTGGGGTTCAACAATGGTACGATTGTCTTTGTCTCCTTATGACGGTCAAGAGGACAGTGGTAGCGAGGGTGCGTTGGTTGGATTTCGAGGATGTGGTGTTGGTGGGTTTCTGTGTTAGTTTTCGACTTCGAGAGGAAGAAGAAGTTGAATGATAGAGAGGTAGAAGCAATGGAGAAAATTCAGTTTTGGGTTTTCCAACTGGGCTTCACTAAGAACTTTGGGCCTTAAATGTATTTCGGCTCAAGGTACAATAACCCAAAGGATAAATACTCAAGGCCCAAAAGGATGCTCAAAAAAGAGCATTTTGGTCAATTCAAATATCCATTTTCGAGTTTACGAGACGAGTCGTAACAGCTGTGAACTGCAATTCTCGCTCCATCCTCTCCAGTTCTTGCTCATTTATCCATCTGTTCACTTGGCCTTCAATAGACTATAACTCTTTATGCAATTCTCGTTTCTTAGAGTTTCATTTTCCGATATTTGATCATTCTACATTTCTTGAGTTGAAACTATTATGTACGGTGGTTCTCTTTGAATATATTCCTCATAGTATTCATCAGAAATCGATCCAACAATTTTATAAAAAATTTGGGTCCCTGTCATATCATTAAAACCTTCATTTGGAGTTCAAACCCTTTCATTTGTCAGTCTTCTCATAATCATCTTCCCTTGCTTCTTTCTGCTCCTTTTGTGGTATTTCTTCCACCAAATTCTCCATTTCTCTCTCGGAAACTTTTATTTTTTTTGGATTATGGCTTTTCCTTTTCAGTTTGTCTTTGTCTCTTTGTGGTTTTGATTTTGTATGTTTCTTTATCTGAAAAACTAAGACAGAAAAACTAATTCAAAAAACAGTTGCAATAAGTAAAATAGTTTCAGTTCATAACATAAATTGCAGATACAGTTGCAGTCACTAATACAAACAGTTGCAGTCACCAATAAAAGCAGTTTCATTTATCTTTTCAAGTATGAGGCATGCATTGCAAGTATATATATACAAACAGTTGCAGTCACTAATACAAACATTTGTAGTTCCCTTTTCAAGTATGAGGCATGCATTGAAGGCATATACATACAAATAGTTGCAATAATTAGGAAAAACAGTTGCAGTCACTAATACAAACTATTACAGTCACTAATAGAAACAGTTGCAGTAACTAACAGAAATAGCTACATTGGTTAAAAAGTTCCAGAATCAATGGATAATAAGCATAAATTGTAGTCTTACCGAAATAGTTGTCATCTTTCTTGGAGGTGCATCAATGAAATCATCATTGTCATCTTTATCTTCTTTATCTTCTTTTTCATGCCTTTTTACTTTCTTCCCTTCTTTCTTCCCTTTCTTCCCTTTCTTGGGTCCGATAGGATGCCCCTTGACAGCTTGTGTTCACATCAAGGCCAACTTGCATTCACACTAATTTTCCATGATTTTAGGATTTAGTTTAATTAATTAAATGTTTTAAATGTAATTCTAATCCTTGAAGGACAAGGAATCACTTTATGGCTTTTACTTAGAAATAGGATTCCAATTTTCACTTGGCTTAGTATTTGGATTCCTTGTAGGACAAGGCTTGGTTTTTCTCTATAAAAAGAGGGCATTGTCCATTAGATTGGGCACACAATTCACACCAACTTAGAGAGAAAGAAATGGAGATAGCCGTGAGCCATAGTGAGAATTATTCTCACAAACACTTGAAGTCCAAGATTTGTGTTTTGAAGGAGGAACTTGAGCAGTGCTTGAGGCCTTCCCGCCTTCCCTTAGGCGTTTTTATTGGGTTTAATCTTTCAAATCTAATTAATAAAATTCATGTTTGTTATTTCCATTACGCATAGTGAGTAGTTTCTTTTAAGTTAGGGCTGATCTTGAAGCCCTAGCCATGGCAACTTCTTAACTTGGTTTTGGCGCTTGGTTTGATTGTTCTATTTGTCTTGGGAGATTGATTTACTGTTTTTATTGAGACTATTTTGTGTTATTAAAACTGCTGATTTTATTTGCATAACTTAAAGATGATTGTTGCATCAAGGATTATAATTAACATAATTTGTAAAGAGATCCATGACTCAACTAGAATTACATATCACTTTCTAGGGTTAGTGTAGTGACTCAGATTTCCTTTAGAACTTAATACTTCTCTTTGTGATTAATTTGGTACCCGTGAGGGTAAGTTAACATAATTTCATAGACGTCATAGGTACCCATGAGGCTTATGATATACTAAATAAGGAGATCAAATGTGTGAGAGGGCTTAAGAGACCTCTTGGACACTAGACCAAGTAGCAAACATAGTAATTGAACCTTGCAAACCAAGTGGAAAACGTTGTGGTTAGGAGTGGATAGTGAATGCCTTAACTTGACTTTTAAATTGTTAAATCCTTTTCAGTGTTACTTTGTTTTCTTGCATTACAAGTTTCTTAAATTCAAATCATCTTTCAACTTAAAAACCCCCTTGTTCATGTCTTTGCATTTAGTGTCCTTGTAGTTGATGTAAAATTAGACAGCCTGCAAAATCGAGATTACTCTAACACAAATTATACTCGTAAGTGCACAAGATCAATGGTAGTTTAGCAAGGCAAGCACAAGGTCATTCCCACAAGGACTGGTCTTAACTTTGAATTAATTTATTCTAATCTAGTTTCACGACACTAAAGCAAATTCCACAACCATAAACACTTAATCTAAGCATATAAACACAAACGAGATTTCTTGAATACTTGTTTTGAAGGTGAACACGAAAGCACACTAATTTAATAAGCAAAATAAATACAATAAAACTGGTTTAATGCAAGATGAGATGGAACTAGGACTATGAGTCCACCTTTAATACTCGTCTCTAGTTACTTATTCCTTCTCCCGCTTCGTTAACTCAAGTGATATTGTTGACGAATTCCCATTAGTATGAATTACCTTTGGTATTTAGGCTAACTCGTATACCTTAACATGCAATTTGGATATGGTATTTAGACAAAGATAACCATGCTAGAGCTCACTAAGTTCAATGGAATCCAACACAAGCCACGCAAAACCCTAGGTGTATGGTATTGATAGGAGCATATTTATGCAACGTTTTATCTTGTTTTCTTATGCTTTTCTTAGCATCTTTCCTATGTTTTCTTAATACGTAGCTTGTTTACGTGTTTTGTAGGATTTTTGGAAGCAAAGTTACAAAACGAGTTAATGAGTGCTGTTTTGGAAATCTAAGGAGGAAACTTTGAAACAGACTTCAGCAGATGTGTCAAATTCTCAAAATTAACTGCACCTGCTCGGGAAGAACTAGCTGATGGACCATATATCGTTGGAAAGATACGGAAGTCTAGTTTCTAGAGAATTTTACGGTTTGTGAATTGGAGTTGTCTAGAATGAGTTATGGCCGTTTTAGTACAGCAAGGTCAGGCTGAGCTGGAATTCAGCATTCCTTCTATTTCAAGTGTTCTAATCCTTATCGGGCTTGGACGACTAGAGGCCTAGTTTATTAAAGTTACGGGAGGAAATGTTTTAACCAGACAAAAGGAAAATAAACAAATAATAAAGGGAGAGGAGCAGCCACAACGTGAGGATTGATTGAGCAGCGAATGCAAACGGTAACGTCTGTCTCCCTCATTAAGGAAATTAACACCCACATCAATTCTGGGCAGCAAAGGGGCAGACACATACATGGGACAAGGGGAAAACGCACAAGGAAGACAAAAAGGAAGCCAACAAAGAGTTATTCTCCCACACAAAAAGTCAGAAACGTCTCTCTCTCTATATCTCATACTTTGGAACGTCTCTTTTTCTCCCAAAAAGAAAACTGCAAAAACGTTGGAAGCTCTCACACAAGGACTCAGCCACACCATCCCATTCTGCTCCATCCTTCAAGGTTCCAAGGTCTAAAAGGCTTAGAAAGAAAGGAGGAACGTCAAGGCGTCATCCAATCACTCTGGCTGACCAACACATCATCAAAGAGCTATCTTCTTCCTCTTTTATTTTCTGTTTTTTTATGTTCTTACTGTCTATTTAAAAATATGGGTAACTAAGTACTTTAGTTAGGGCTCGATTGAAGCCCTAATCATGTTTCTTTAAGGATTTCGATATGCCTTTGCTTCAAACTACTTTTGTGATGCTTAATTGATTA
The DNA here is from genome assembly GCA_037349345.1 of Oemleria cerasiformis. Lineage (NCBI taxonomy): Eukaryota > Viridiplantae > Streptophyta > Magnoliopsida > Rosales > Rosaceae > Oemleria > Oemleria cerasiformis. Next base: position 189,850 of record JAZGTL010000090.1, on the reverse strand, counting down.
ATTTCAGATTATATTTTACTCTTTACATACGTTATGTTATGCTTGATCACCATATGCATGTTGTGTATTGAGTTTGTTACATAGGTAGATTTAGATGACCGAATCTTGTGCCTATGAAAGTAACAAAAGAACTAGTTATAAGTTCTTGAAATTAATCATCATGAATAACTAGAATAGATACCATGTTCTAGGATTTGTGTGTTTGTCAATTTCCATTGTGTTATGCGTTCTTAAAGTGCAACTTAGTAGATAACATGCTAAATACTTTAAGAATGAAAAGAGTTAGCGTAGATACCCATGCCTAACTTGTTGCTTAGGGAAATCAATAATTTAAAGAGTAGATATCATGCCTTTAGGTTGACAAACATGAGCATCTAAAATCTGTTTTGTAGCATTGTGCATGTCGTTTGCTTAAGGAAGAAGATTAGCGGTGAACATCGAATCCCTTACTGGTTTCTCATTATTTTAACCTCAATCCAATTCTGTTTTTAATCAAACGCTGTTTTTAATATTTTGTTTCGAAATTTTCAGTTTTCAAAATCATCTTAAATCAATTTTAAACACATATTAATCCAATCCTCGTGGGAATGATCTCGTATTTGCTTTCTATACTTTTTGTCTTATCTTGTGCACTTGCGAGTTAAAACGTGCATATAGTTGCGTAATTTTTATGTTGCTATTTGAACAACAAGTTTTGGGTGCCGCTGCCGGGGATTGTGTATTAGTTTTTGCTGAAATGGATTTTTGGTTTTCTTTTACATGTTGAATTTTGTTATGAAAGGTCGTCGATCCCAAAAGGTAGGGGTCAGTGTTTACAATCCTGAGATTGAACGAACTCTTAGACGTCTTCGAAAGTAGGCTGAGAGGGCAAAACTTAACACACAAAGAGAAGATTTTGAAGAAGGAGAAAGATCATAATCTTTGAACGAAATGGGGGATGAATAGGTTCGAAGACCAATGAAGGACTCCTTAGGCCTCCTTTGTTCCTCAAAACCTTAATCAACCATCATGCATTGCCTACCAACCAACTGCGCAAGGCAGCTTCAATTTATCACCTCAATTGCTTAACATGGTGCGGTACTACAGAGGTACACCTTCTGAGGATCCATACTTGCACATTAGGGATTTCTTCGATCTCTGCAAGACTCAGAACATCTAGGGCTTAACTCCAGAAGGAATCAGGTTAATTCTTTTTCCTTTCTCCTTAAAAGATAATGCTAAGTTGTGGTTGTATTCTCTGGCTGCAGGTTCCATTACTACTTGGGAAAAATTGGCTACTAAATTCTTGAAGAAGTTTTTCCCAGCCCAAAAGACAAGACAACTTAAAAGGGAGATTCAAGCCTTTCAACAGAAGGATGGAGATCTTTTCTTTGAGGCATGGGAGCATTTCAAGGAGTTGCTTCTCAAGTGTCCACACCACAATTCATCTCAAGACAATCAGGTACAAGCTTTTTATGAAGGTTTAAATGATATTAACAAAAGTCTTGTTGATTAAGCTTGTGGAGGTATGCTTATGGAAAAGAGCAGGGATGAAGCCATTGAGCTATTTGAGACCCTAAGTGAAAATTCTCCGCAATTCTCATCAAGAGGGAGACAAGGAGTAAAAAGTAAAGGTGTTTATGAAGTTAGCACAAATGGTGGAGTCCAGAGTCAAATGGCAGCAATGGAGAAAAAGTTAGATATGCTGGTGAAAGCAATGTCAGCTCAGAACATCTCTCAAGTTCAACAAGTTGCTAAAGTCGAGGTATGTGCTATATGTTCTCATTCTAATCATACTACTAAGACTTGTCCTATGTCTTGTTTTACAGATCATGAGCAAGCTAATTATGTGGGGCAAAACAACTATTATCCCAAAAACAACCCATATTCGAACACTTATAATCCAGGATGGAAAGACCACCCAAATTTCTCTTGGAGCAACAGTCAAAATGTGATTAATCCACAAGGGCAGTAGAAGAACTTCTAGCTGGGAAATAATTATCATGCTTCATCACAGGTGGCACAACCAAATACTGACTAGAAGAAGAATAATCTTGAAGGTGCCATACTCCAGTTCTTGACTGCACAACAACAGACAAATGCTCTAACTAGTCAGAACATTTAGAAACTAGAGGCAACAACTAGCCAAGCTATTCAGAGATTGGAGGCACAAGTAGGGCAAATGGCAAAGGAGTTAAGTGAGAGGAAGAAATGAGAGTTTCCATCACAAATCATACCTAATCCGGGAGGCCAGGAGCAGTTCAAGGCTGTGACAATCCTTAGAAGTGGCAAGGTAGTTGACAACAAGGTTGAGACAGATGAGAATGAACCAGAAAGTGTTGAACCACCTCCAACCGCAAAGGTAGGTGAGAAGGAGAACATGATATTGCCACCCTTCCCTCAAAGGTTAGTTAAGCAAAAGAAAGAAAAACGTCTTCTTGATATTTTTGAAACTTTGAGAAAAGTAGAAATCAACATTCCTTTACTTGATGCAATTAAACAGATTCCATCTTATTGTTTTTAAAGGATTGTTGTACACACAAAAGACAGTTTCAGGAACATGAGAAAGTTGCATTGACTGAGGAGGTAAGTGCGGTTTTATTGAGAAAGCTACCGCCTAAACTAAAAGATCTAGGTAGTTTTATTATTCCTTGCAGGTTTGGTGACCGTCTTTTTGAACGTGCTTTGCTTGATTTAGGAGCAAGCATTAACTTGATGCCTTATACCGTTTATGTGGAGTTGAGGTTGGGGGAGCTCAAACCAACCTCAATTATATTGCAATTGGTAGATAGAAGCATCAGAAGAACTAGAGGTATATTAGAGGATGTTTTGGTTCAGGTAAATGAATTTATTTTGCCTGTGGATTTTGTTGTTCTGGATATGGAAGATTCCCCTATGCCATCTTCATTACCTATTATTCTTGGTAGACCCTTTATGATAACTGCTGATACGAAGATAAGTGTGAAAAAGGGTACTATACGCATGAAAGTTAATGGTAAGAAGATAGAATTCATGTTGTCTGACACTATCAAATTGCCACATGATAACCATGATTGTTCCAAAAGATTGATGTGGTAGGAAGTGTTGTTGAGCAAGTGTTTCAGGTACATAGCATTGACCCTTTGGAGGCATGCATAGCCCACAACCTCACAAGGATGAATTATGAACGTGGATGTGATGTTACAGAGATAGACCTCCATGAAGCTGTGCATTATCTTGAGGCTTCTAAGCCTTATGCAAGTAAGTATGTACCTTCTTTTGAAACTCTTGTGTCTACTAAAACTGCTCTTGTCCCTTCCATTGTCAGGGCACCAGAACTAGAATTGAAGCAACTACCTGAACAATTGAAGTATGCTTACTTGGGAGCGAACCAGACATTACCAGTGATAGTTGCTGCAAACTTGAGTATGGTGGAGCAAGAGAAGTTGTTGAGAGTTCTTAGGGAGCACAAGACTGCATTAGGGTGGGCCATTGCCGACATCAAAGGCATAAGTCCATCCAAGTGCATGGATAGAATCCTCCTTGAAGATAATGCAAAGCCTAACAGGGATGCTCAGAGACGGCTTAACCCACACATGAAGGAAGTAGTGAGAGCAGAGGTTCTTAAGCTCTTGGATGTTGGCATCATCTACCCCATCTCAGATAGCAAATGGGTAAGTTCAGTTCATGTTGTGCCTAAGAAGAGCGGAATCACAGTGATGAAGAATGAAGAGAATAAGCTTGTTCCTACCAGGCTCACCACAGGTTGGAGAGTGTGCATTGATTACAGAAAGCTCAACAATGAAACCAGGAAAGATCATTTTCCTCTTCCCTTTATTGATAAGATGTTAGAAAGGTTAGCAGGTCATAGTCATTACTGTTTTCTAGATGGTTATAGTGGTTATAATCAGATTGCTATAGCACCAGAGGACCAGGAGAAGACCACATTCACATGCCCCTTTGGCACATTTGCATACAGAAGGATGCCATTCGGTTTGTGTAATGCACCTGCCACATTCCAGAGGTGCATGATGAGCGTATTTTCAGGCATGTTGGAGAGATTTATAGAGGTATTTATGGATGATTTTAGTGTTTTTGGTTCTAACTTTGATGATTGTCTTAACCATTTGCAGCTTGTTCTAAAGAGATGTGAGGAATGCAACCTAGTGCTGAATTGGGAGAAGTGCCATTTCATGGTACAACAAGGTCTTGTTTTAGGTCATGTAATATCTAGCAGGAGCATTGAGGTGGACAAGGCAAAGATTGACATCATATCAAAATTACCTCCTCCTACATATGTGAAGGGTGTGAGAAGTTTTATAGGGCATGCAGGGTTTTACAGAAGATTCATAAAAGATTTCTCTAAAATGTCTAGACCTCTTTGTGCGTTATTGTCTAAAGATGTTGAGTTTGTGTGAACAAAAGAGTGCATGAATGCCTTTAACACATTGAAAGAGCTACTCACATCTGCACCCATTATGATGGCACCTGATTGGAACCTCCCATTCGAGCTCATGTGTGACGCCAGTGATTATGCTTTGGGAGCTGTTCTAGGTCAGAGAGTTAACAAGGTACCTCATGCTATTTATTATGCCTCTAGAACTTTGAATGATGCTCAGCTTAATTATTCTACTACTGAAAAAGAATTGTTAGCTGTTATATTTGCTTTGGAGAAGTTTAGGTCCTACTTGATTGGTTCTAAAGTTATTGTTTTTACTGATCATGCTGCTTTGAGATTTTTGTTTGATAAGAAAGATGCTAAGCCTAGGTTGATTAGATGGGTGCTCTTACTGCAAGAATTTGATCTTGAGATTAAGGACAAGAAGGGTAGTGAGAATGTGGTTGCAGATCATTTGTCCAGGTTACTTCATGATGAAGAAGGGAACAAGCTTCCCTTGAGTGAAAACTTTCCAGATGAGCAGTTATTTGCAATTGATTTACAGCTTCCATGGTATGCAGATATTGTTAATTATATAACTACTAAGGTTTTTCCTCTAGGTATGTCGAGCCAAGAAAGGAAGCAATTAGTGTCTATGTCTAGGCACTACTATTGGGACGAGCCCTACTTGTTCAAATTTTGTCCAGATCAAATTATCAGAAGGTGTGTTCTTGGGGAGGAGCATATGAGCATTCTCCAACATTGTCATCAGTTTGCATGTGGAGGACACTTTGGAGCAAAGAGAACAACACTTAAGGTATTACAATCTGCGTTCTATTGGCCTAATGTGTTTAAAGATGCTTTTTGGTTTTGCAGCTCTTGTGACAGATGCCAACGAACAGGGAACATCTCTTCTAGAAATCAGATGCCATTGCAAAGCATTCAAGTGGTGGAGCTCTTTGATGTGTGGGGTATCGACTTCATGGGTCCATTTCCTAACTCATTTGGTTATTTATATATTCTTGTGGGTGTGGATTATGTATCTAAATGGGTCGAGGTTGTCCCCTCAAAAACTAATGATCACAAAGTTGTTGTGAAGTTCTTGCAGGATAACATCTTTACTAGGTTTGGGACACCAAGGGCAATAATTAGTGATGGAGGTAGCCACATCAACAACCAGGTTTTTGCTTCCCTAATGAAGAAATATGGGATCGTACATAAGGTTGGCTCTCTATATCATCCTCAAACCAGTGGTCAAGTGGAGATAAGCAATAGAGAGATCAAAAGCATCCTAGAGAAGACAGTGAATACTAGAAGGCATGATTGGTCTCTACGCTTGAATGATGCATTGTGGGCATATCAGACTGCGTACAAAAGCCCCATTGGCATGTCCCCATATCGTCTAGTCTTTGGGAAGGCATGTCACCTACCAGTGGAGTTGGAGCATAGAGCATATTGGGCTATTAAGAAATTCAACTATGATATGCAACAAGCAGGTGACAAGAGGAAGTTACAGCTGAATGAGCTTGAAGAGTTGAGATGCATATGAGAATGCTAGGTTGTATAAGGAACGAACCAAGGCGTATAATGATAAGCAGCTAGTTAGGAAGGAGTTTCATGTGGGACAGAAGGTGTTGATCTACAATTCAAAATTGAGACTTTTCCCTGGTAAGCTCAAGTCTAGGTGGTACGGTCCTTATGTTGTTACAAAAATTTTCCCTCATGGAGCTTTACAGGTTCATAGCAAAGAGAAGAATCAGACATTCATGGTGAATGGGCACAGAGTAAAGCCCTATATCGAGATAAGCTTTGAGCCTAGAGAGAAGGATGTGACTCTCCAACCTGTTCAGTAGATTGCATGAGAGTCCAACAGTCTGGCTGAAGACTATAAACTTAGCACTACTTGGGAGGTAACCCAAAGGGAAGTTGGGAGGCAACCCATGTGAAGAGGATGATGACAGTTTTGGCACTCTACAACCACTGACAATCAGATTTGCTTTCTCTCACCTTTTCCTTCTTTGTCGTTAACTTTGCCTTCGTTTGTTTTGTTTTGTTTTATTTTATTTTATTTTCTTTGTGTGTGTCGTCGCTTGTTTCTCCTTCCTTAAATGCCTCATTGTTTATACTTTAACTTTCAAACATTGAGGACAATGTTAGATTTAAGTGTGGGGGGAGCACTTGTGTTTTCCAATGATTTTTGCGTTAGTACAAAAAAATAATAATAATAATAATAATTTTTGACAGCTTTGTTTTTGCCTTAGTTTGTGTCGGTTTTTGTAGTGTTCTTGGGTAGTTTTTGTGTTTTTTTGTGTCTTAGGTTTCTTTCCAACACAATGATGAGATTTGGTTTTTAATTGCATGACTTTAAGATGATTTCTAAGCATGATTCAAGGTCTGAAATTATTCTTTGGTTAATACTCAAGTATTCATGGTTATCATATGAAAAATCACATGTAATCACCCGAGTAAGTGGTACCCATAACATGCTTAATTGAATGAAGCTCAATACAACCCTTTTGTGAGTTTTTGAACCTTTATCCTTTGTTTGAGAGAGTTGTATTTGTTTAATCTATCACTTTCTTGTCAATTAAGTTGTTGTATGATCTTATCTTTCTTTGCTTGGTTGCTACTTGAATTGCTTATCATCATTGGAACTAAATGCTAGAACTGATACTAATTTCTTTTCGAGGCATTGAATTGATTTGCATGACATACTTGAGATGATGAAGGCACCTAGATTACCACGATTGCCAAAATGGTCTTTGACCCATGATATACTTTCCTCTAGGTAAATCCTTGTTGAGCCTTTGTTTAAGCCTTTTTGTTTCATAACCCTCATTTTCCTCACCTAGCCTAAACACTTTCATCCTTACCCTTTTTCTTAAAGATTAGTGAAGCATAATTTCTAGAGACTTAATTGTGAATCAAGGGGTGTTAAGAGCAAGTTTGGGGGAACGTTCAAAAGAAAAAAAAAAAAAAAAGATAAGAATTGTTCACGGTTCAGAGTGTGCACCAGAAAAAAAAATGAAAAGAAAAAAAAAAGAGAAAAAAAAAAATCGACATTGTGTTTGAATTGTTAATTCCCTGACCGTTCATGTATTGATTGTTGAAGTATGGTCAATAATGTTCAAATCGGGCATTGAGTGTATGTACTTGCTCGGTACTTATATTATTTTTAAGCCTTGATAGTGATACAAGTTCTTATGTCTCTAACATCATTGCATGCTTCTACTATTTTTTTAAGAACTTTGTGTTATCCATATCCATTCTTTCTTTAACCCCTTACCCTTTGGCCTCATTACAATCCTCATAAAGACCTTTCGATCTTGTTTGTTGTGTTTTAATCAATATGTGGAGATTTGAATGAAGTATGAGCATATGGTGTCACTTGTTCTTGCATTCAAGTAGTAGCATTCCTTTCATGAGTCATATTCATAAGAAAAATTCTGAAAGTGCCTTTCTTTCTTGTTATATCATATGTGAGCAATTTGTTTCCATTTTACATCAATCCTCTCACATATAACTAGTATAGGAAAAGTTACTTAACCAAAAAATATGAGGTAAAATTAGAGCTTATTCGGTGAGAATTTTGAGCTAATTCTTTGCAGCATGTATCTCTCTTTGTATTTGTGCTTTGATTGATTTAATTATGAGTATGTGTATGATTTCTATGAAGGTGTATTAACTCTCGGATCATGTGGACCAATTCTTATGCTTATGAAGAATCTTAATATGTCATGATTTATTGAAAATCTCTGAGACAAATGTTGGAAGGTTTAGGTTGAATTATTGAATCTTTGGTTTTCCTTTCATTCTTTGTTTCTGTTTTGCTCGAGGACTAGCAAAAGCTTAAGTGTGGGGGAATTTGATAGGAGCATATTTATGCGACGTTTTATCTTATTTTCTTATGCATTTCTTATCATCTTTCCTATGTTTTCTTAATACTTAGCTTGTTTTCATGTTTTGTAGGATTTTTGGAAGCAAAGTTACAAAAGGAGGTAATGAGTGCTGTTTTAGAAATCTAAGGAGGAAACTTTGAAACAGACTTCAGCAGATGTGTCAAATTCTAGAAATTAACTGCACCTGCTCGGGAAGAACTAGCTGATGGACCATATATCATTGGAAAGATACGGAAGTCTAGTTTCTAGAGAATTTTACGGTTTGTGAATTGGAGTTGTCTAGAATGCGTTATGGCCATTTTAGTACAGAAAGGTCAGGCTGAGCTGGAATTCAGCATTCCTTCTATTTCAAGTTTTCTAATCCTTATCGGGCTTGGATGACTAGAGGCCTAGTTTATTAAGGTTACGGGAGGAAACGTTTTAATCAGAAAAAGGAAGATAAACAAATAATAAAGGGAGAGGAGCAGCCACAACGTGAGGATTGATTGAGCAGCGAATGCAAACGGTAACGTCTGTCTCCCTCATTAAGGAAATTAACACCCACATCAATTCTGGGCAGCAAAGGGGCAGACACATACATGGGACAAGGGGAAAACGCACAAGGAAGACAGAAAGGAAGCCAACAAAGAGTCATTCTCCCACACAAAAAGTCAGAAACGTCTCTCTCTCTCTATATCTCATACTTTGAAACGTCTCTTTTTCTCCCAAAAAGAAATCTGCAGAAATGTTGGAAGCTCTCACATAAGGACTCAGCCACACCATCCCATTCTGCTCCATTCTTCAAGGTTCCAAGGTCTAAAACGCTTAGGAAGCAAGGAGGAACGTCAAGGCGTCATCCAATCACTCTGGCTGATCAACACATCATCAAAGAGCTATCTTCTTCCTCTCTTTTTTTTTTTTTTTTTTTTTTTTTATGTTCTTGCTGTCTATTTAAATTATGGGTAACTAAGTACTTTAGTTAGGGCTCGATTGAAGCCCTAATCATGTTTCTTTAAGGATTTCAATATGCCTTTGCTTCAAACTACTTTTGTGATGCTTAATTGATTAATTTCATATTATATTTTTCTCTGTACATACATTATGTTATGCTTGATCACCATATGCATGCTGTGTATTGAGTTTGTTACATAGGTAAATTTAGGTGACCGAATCTTGTGCCTATGAGAGTAACAAAAGAACTAATTATAAGTTCTTGAAATTAATCATCATGAATAACTAGAATTGATACCATGTTCCAGGAGTTGTGTTTGTCGATTTCCATTGTGTTATGTGTTCTTAAAGTGCAACTTAGTAGATAACATGCTAAATACTTTAAGAATGAAAAGAGTTAGCGTAGATACCCATGCCTAACTTGTTGTTTAGGGAAATCAATAAAATCAATTTTAAACACATATTAATCCAATCCTCGTGGTAATGATCTCGTATTTGCTTTCTATACTATTTGTCTTATCTTGTGCACTTGCGAGTTAAAACGTGCCTATAGTTGCATAATTTTTATGTTGCTATTTGTACAACAGGTATTTACCCTTAGCAGATCACAATCCTTAATCACAAGAAGATGGTCTCAAACTCAGTATAGTATTTACGCAAGTTTACATCAAATAACTTAATCCAATACCTAGATGGTAGCTAAGTATCCAAGAAATCAATCGAGAATAAGAACAGTGATTAAAACTGAAAGAGAACTTAGAATAAGAAATCTAGCTAATCATATTAGGATTTCATCAAGCCCTAGCAAGGAGGCGTTTAGTTACACATAATTAAGAGTAGCATGCAAAGAGATAAAAAAAACACAGAACAGAACAAACCCACGCTGTGTTCTTTTCTTCTCCACAAAAAAGTCCCTCTCGTGTCCCAATTTCCCCCTTTTATATCAAGTCCTAAGGTCCTCAAATTCAGCTCAGAAAATAATCTAGAATGTCCAAATCCCTAAAGTTTAGGTAAAGATACCAAACTAGGAAGCCTTGGCTCAGACTCTTACTTAGACTTGGACTGCACGTCAGCCTGCTTGTACACACGTTTTGGGGTCGTTTGAGTCTCCAGAATATTCCCAACAATATGGAAATTGTAGCTCTAGGTCTTATCATTCCAGGCATATGTGGTAAATTTCACAGAAAAATCGGGAAGGTCTTCAAACTCAGTTTTTCCTTCTGCTGGACAGAACTGACGGGTTTTGCACTGATGCCAACTTTAAGTCTTAAACTGCTTTAATTGGCTGAATATAAAAATCCAGAAAAATTCCACAAGTAACTTCAATGTCTTTGAAACATTCTTCAACTGGCCTTGCTCAATAACTCGTCTTAGACATCTTTCTCCGTCAAAAACCATTTAAGTGCTCAGTTGAACTCCAAGGCAAATTCCAAATGGATTTGCCAAACAGAAGCTTAGTATTGCCATCTGAGCTATGCAATTACCACACCAAAGAATCCACATGGGCTTCTGTCTTCTAAGTCCTTCTTTCTTCAAAAACCTATCAAAAACAAGAAAACAAAGTAAATGACTTTTAAACAAAGAGAAGTAGCACAAAACTCAGCGGGAATAGCATGAAAAATCATGTGTAAATTGATGCATATCAAATACCCCCAAACTCGGTTTTTTTCTAGTCCTCAAGCAAAACAAAGAACAAAAATGACAAAAACTCCAACAACCAAACACAAGTTAGCCTTCCCAAAGAATTACCTCAAAGATTGCACCAAGAGATATAGCTCCAAGGAAACAAATAGCCGTTGTAAGAGTTCTAACACGGTTTCAAGAGCTAACAACTCCTTACAACAATCATTTTTTAATTGGGTGTGTGAGTAGCCAATCATAAAACAATACTAGCTTCTCGGATAGGTATATGCAAACAAGTAGACAGTATGTGATCTCTAAGTAATGAAATACTGCGAACCCCATAAACTTGCTCTTCATATCATCTCTCCACTAATGTAAACTAATGCAACACCAAAGATCAAAAGGACTTTATCCAGGCTGTAACTTTAGGCTAGGGTGATTGGTGTTGAGAATGAGGCTCAGATTGAGGAGCTCAGGAGCAGAGGCAATGAAGGACTCGGGAGCAGAACTTCAACGGCAGCAACCAGGTATTAATTCTTAACACTCTCCTTAGCTGAAACCGATTGAATCAAGATTAGCCTGTGATGTTCTATTACTCTTTTCTATTTCTGGATTGTTTGTTGAATTGAATATGAGTGATGATCACTATGATGATCAATGCACTCTAAGTGTTTGTGAAAATGCCTTATACGATTTTGTATAATATTTCCTCAGCTGTGACTGAGTGTATTTTCTTAATTGATTGATTTGAGTAAAATTGAATGCATACATACACTCACACTCTCACATTCACTCACATTCGGTTAGTCTTAGATGCTATGACATCACAAGATCTAATTACATTTTGACACCTAGACTATTCTATTCTAACAGAATTCTCTTGCAGGCCACGCAAGTCACACACACACTAGGCACAATTTCTGATATGTTTTACACCTGCACGACACCTCTTGGTCTTCATACACCTAGTTGCCTTGTAGGTTGTCCAGCTGATAGCTTAATCAGCAACACTCCCTTCTAAGCTAGCTGCTGGTTTAACACCAAGTAAACCCCTTAGGTAGTTTAGTCCCTCCTTAGGCAGAGCCTTAGTAAAGATGTTAGCTATCTGATCTTCTGATTTGCAGAATATCAAACCGATCTGATTATCTTGTAGTGCATCTATGATGAAATGAAACTTCTTGTTAATGTGTTTTGTTTTTTGATGAATACTGGGTTTCTTGCCATTGCTATTGCTGACATATTGTCACAAAACAAAGGTGTTGCCTCTCCTTGTTCTTCTCCAAAATCCTTAAGCACAAACCTAAGCCAAATAGCTTGAGATGTTGCCTCAGTAGCAACAACATACTCAGCTTCTGCTGTGGACAAAGCCACTGTGCTTTGTTTCACTGAGGCCCATGAAAATACCCCACTTCCTAGAGTAAATGCATAACCTGAAGTGCTCTTCATATCGTCCTCAGAACCTCCCCAATCATTGTCATAGAAACCAATCAAACCAATCAAAGTAGAAGCTTTTCCCTTAACATACTCAATTCCATAAGAAAGTGTAACTTAAATGTATCTCAAGACCCTTTTTGCAGTTCCATAGTGCTTACTTGTAGGACCATGCATAAACCTAGATAACAGACTTGCAGCATACATTATGTCAGGTCTTGTTGCTGTCAAGTAGAGTAGGCTTCCAACTATCTTTCTATAAAGCTGCTCATCAGCAGCTTCACTTCCATCTTCCTTCATGAGTTTGTCTCCTGGAACCAACGGTGTACTCACTGGTTTACAATCCTTAAGACCAAACTTCTCTAGGAGAGTAGTTGCATACTTTCTTTGGTGTATAAGGATACTTCTGTTAGATTGTATCACTCCTATTCCTAGGAAATGATGAAGTAGACCCAAATCTGTCATTCATACTTACTCATCATCACATGCTTGAATTCCTTGATCAATGCTTGTGAACTTCCAGTGTAAATTATGTCATCCACATAGATAGACACAATTAGAACTTCACCAGCTTCATCAAACTTTATATAAAGTGTGGCCTCACTAGAACTCCTTTTAAACTCACATCTCAATAGATAGGAATCAATTTCTCCATACCAGGCCCTTGGGGTTTGCTTGAGTCCATAGAGAGCTTTCTTAAGATTATAGACTTTTCCTTATTCTTCTTAAAACTCAAAACCCTCTGGCTGATCAATATACACTTCTTTTTCTAGTACTCCATTCAGGAATGCAGATTTTACATCCAACTGGTACAATTTCCAGTTCCTTTGAGCTGCTAGAGCAATGAGGGATCTAATGGTATCTAACCTTTCTACTGGAGTAAAGGTTTCATTGAAGTCCACACCAGGCTTTTGTGCATATCCCTTGGCTACAAGTCTGGCCTTGTGCTTTTGTATAGAACCATCTAGGTTTAACTTTGTCTTGTAAACCCATTTGACTCCAATGACAGGTTTATTCATAGGTCTGTTCACTAACTCCCATGTCTCATTCTTTTGAATCATGTCAATTTCAGCCTCCATTGCTTTCTTCCAAGCTAAATCTTTAGTTGCTTCTTGATAGGATTCAGGTTCAATGATGCACATGTGACATTGTGTATAAATATCATGAATGCTTCTGATCTTAACAGGTGTTCCAGTAATGGATTCATCTGTAGGTTGCACATTACCTATCTGAATTTCATTTTGAGATTCAGGTTCTCGGAAAACTTCAGCTGCAGGTTCATGAGGGATCTCAGTTGCATTCTCAGGTTGAGAATTGGCATATTCAAAGCCATAGTTCAGTATAAGAGTGCCACCAGCCTTAGCCTTAGTAGCATTCCATTCCCATTCTGCATTCTCATCAAAAACCACACTCCTAGATATCACAATGTTGTTGGTTTGCAGATTATATAACCTGTAGCCTTTTCACAATGTCCATATCCCATGAACACACACTTTACCCCCTTTTCATCCAGTTTATATCTCAATTGGTCAGGGATATGTGAATAGCAAATAGAACCAAAGATTCTTAGGTGTTTGACCCCTGGCCTTCTCCCACTAAACTATTCAAATGGTGTTTTACCATTCAAAGCCTTTGTAGGACATCTATTCTGTAAATACACATCAGTATTCACAGCTTCACCCCATAATTTGTAAGGTACACCCTTTCCATGCATCATGGCCTTAGCCATTTCAACAATGGTTCTATTCTTCCTTTCAGCAACACCATTTTGCTGAGGAGAATAGGCCACTGTCAGTTGTCTTGCTATTCCTGTCTCATCACAGAACATTTCAAACTCTTTTGAGAGGTACTCCCCACCTCTATCACTTCCGAGTCTCTTGATTTTATAACCACTTTGCAACTCAATCATGTTATTAAACTTCTTAAACACATTTAGAACTCCAGCCTTATGTTTAAGAAAATACAACCAGCACATTCTAGTGAAATCATCAATAAAGGTCAAGAAGTACTTGTTACCTCCAATGGTTTCTACTTGCATTGGACCACACACATCTTAGTGTATGAGTTCAAGAGGGAAAGTTGCCCTCCAAGCAGGTTCCTTGTCAAACTACTCCACATGCTGCTTTCCAGCTGCACAACTTGCACAGATATCAGTACTTCCCTGTAGTTTAGGCATGCCAACAACCATCTCCTTTTGCTGTAAACTCATCAAACTAGTGTGGTTCAGATGACCATATCTCTTGTTCCATAAGTCTGAGTCTTCAACAATAGTTGCTCTCATTGCAATAGGATTTACACACCCAAATGTCATAGGAAAGCATCTATTCCTTGTCATAGGGATTTTAGCTACTCTGTGGCATAGCTCCTTGTCTTCATTGATGTCCACTGTCTGATCTCCAAATACCAGAAAGTAGCCATCCTGAATCATTTGTCCTACACTCAGCAGGTTTTCCTCCAATCCAGGTAAGAGCATATCATCTCTTATGTGTCTTTTACCCTTGCTTAGTTTGAATGACAAGTGTATCTTTTCCTTCTGCTCGAACTAACTCACCATTTCCTATCTTTACGTTAGCTTTAATGCTCCTATCAATATCCACAAGTAGTGCTTCTTTTGCAGTCATGTGATTACTACATGCACTATCCATATACCACACATTATCATCCTTCACAGAAGCTGTGTTACACGCATAGAACAAGTTCCCAGAAGTTTTAGTCACTTCTCTAGCCATATTCACAGACTTCCCATTGCAATCTTTGGCATAATGCCCAAACTTATTGCAATTGTAGCATTTAGGCTTACCCTTGAACCAACACTCACCATAGTGTAGTTTCTCACACACCTTGCATTTTGTTCCACTGCTCTCTGCCTTGTTAGAGCCTGCATTATGGTGATAATTGGATTTACCAGTGGCATTGGACTTTTGATTCCAATTTTTGTTGTTCTTGAAGAACTTCTTAAACTTGCCTTGAGTGTTACCTTGCTGCCTTTAGGATTCACAGACAAACTAGCAAAGGCCTTGTCAACACTCCCTTCATTATGCATTTCTATTCTTTGATCAAAAGCCCTAATTGAAGCAATGACACTTTCAACATCCACAGATTCCATGTCTCTGGTTTCTTCAATGATAGATACAATGGGATCATAGGGTTTAGTCAAGCTAATTAGGATCTTCTGAGCTAATCTCTTTTCTGAAATGTCTTCTCCATAAGTCCTCATTTGGTTTACAACTCCATATAGTCTAGACATATACACAGACAATGATTCATCTTCTTTCATTCTTGTATATTCAAAATCACGTCTAAGAGATTGTAGTTTGACAGCTCTAACCTTTGAGTCTCCTCTGTATTCCCTTTTCAGCACATTCCAGGCTGCTTTTGTACTTTCTTCATTCTGGATCCTGGGAAAGATGTCATCGGCAACTGCATTCTGAAGCATGCTCAATGTCTTAGCATCTCTCACCATGTCTGTATGAGAAGGCTAGTTCAAAACAGCTCCAGCTTCTCCTTCTACGGCCATTGCCTCAAGTAATCCCACATCTACATATTTCCATAGATCATAGCCCTTCAGCACAGTCTTCATTTTGATACTCCACACATCATAGTTAGTACCTGTGAAGATCGGGGTCCTCAGCTCACCTCCACCGTGTGTTTCTGTCATTGCAGATTGTACACTTTCTTGATGCTATAGCCATGCACAGATCTACGCCCAGATGATGAACAGAGACTAAGCTCTAATACCATGTTGAGAATGAGGCTCAAATTGAGGAGCTCGGGAGCAGAGGCAATGAAGGACTCGGGAGCAGAACTTCAACGGCAACAACCAGGTATTAATTCTTAACACTCTCCTTAGCTGAAACCGATTGAATCAGGATTAGCCTGTGATGTTCTATTACTCATTTCTATTTCTGGATTGTTTTGTTGAATTGAATTTGAGTGATGATCACTATGATGATCAATGCACTCTAAGTTTTTGTGAAAATGCCTTAGACGATTTTGTATAATATTTCCTCAGCTGTGACTGAGTGTATTTTCTTAATTGATTGAATTGAGTAAAATTGAATGCATACATACACTCACACTCTCACATTCACTCACATTCAGTTAGTCTTAGATGCTATGACATCACAAGTGCTAATTACATTTTGACACCTAGACTATTCTTTTCTAACAGAATTCTCTTGCAGCCCACGCAAATCACACACACACACTACGCACATTTTCTGATATGTTTTACACCTGCATGGCACCTTTTGGTCTTCATACACCTAGTTGCCTTGTAGGCTATCCAGCTGGTAGCTTAATCAGCAACAATTGGCTACAAATGAAGGGATAGGGAAAGCAACAAATCTAGAGAGCGAACCATGAAACACAATGTAAGGATAAGAGATTTTAGGAGTTGATACTAGCAAGAGTATTATTTTTTGTTCTTTTTGAAGGTCTGTGCTCACAAATTTTTCCTTTGCATCACCATTTTTCTCTTCTTTTTTTCTTTTATTTTTCACTGTTTTTTTCCAGCTGTCATAAACCCCAAACTCGCACTTTGAATCACATGAGTTATGATACCTTTTTTTTTTTTTTTTTTGTCTTTTAGTATTTTATTTTTTCGAGCTCTTTTTACACTTGCATCGTTCTTAGTTATCTCTTAAGATGCATGCTCCAGTGGCTCTCTAGAAAGGGTAAGGATATGTGTTTAAGGTTCACAGGGGTAAAGGTAATGTGGTTTAGACAAAGAAATCGGCTTACTTTAGAAGGCTCAAGGGGCTGACTAGAGTTAAATGATGTGAAAGGTTGGTTTGAAAGGCTCAGACGGTCCAAAGATGGCCTAAATCATCTCCACATTAGCATGCTTAAGCATTAAGACTATCACAGAAAAATGGATTCTCAGTCATTTTACAAGCCTTTTCCAACATTTTTCAATTTACTTA
Organism: Oemleria cerasiformis; assembly: GCA_037349345.1. Classification (NCBI taxonomy): domain Eukaryota; kingdom Viridiplantae; phylum Streptophyta; class Magnoliopsida; order Rosales; family Rosaceae; genus Oemleria; species Oemleria cerasiformis. Next base: position 172,706 of record JAZGTL010000090.1, on the reverse strand, counting down.
GGGTGCAAGAAATGTCAAAAGGAAGAAAATAAGAACAATCACACCTGGAACGATCTTGAAATGACCTTGGGAAGTTGTTAGGATACATCTAGAAGATGATCTTGGCAGCTGGAATTTTTCCAGAATTTTCTAGACATAATCTGGAAAGTTTTTGGAAATAATATGAATTTCGTCACCATATACCCTTAGCAGCGAAAAAACCTGAAGAAAACTGCAGCCAAATCTATGAATTCCGCCGCTAAAATCCTTTTTTGCCCAGAAATCTGCAGAAATTATGCAGAATTTATTTTGGCCTTTTAGGTAATTTTTTGGACTTCTGGGGTACCCAAAATCTTCTGTGATCATTCGATGACCCCCAAACCTGTTCTAACACATCATATAACACATACCAAACATGTCTATGGCCCTGGATTCATCATAAAAACAAGAAATTTCAAATTGGGACATAAAATAAAAAATAACCAAAATCAGAACTCAGATGCCCAAAATCTTCAATTTTCAGTTTCTAACCATTCCAACACCATAGAGTCCTTCCATAAACTCTTTTTGACCTGTTCATGCACTTACTAGCTCAAAAATAACTCTAAATCCATTCTCCCCTTATTTTGTGACCTAAAATCAACCTAAAAACTAACAAAAAAACATAAATTTGAAAAATTACATATTTTTCTACCCCAAAACCTAACCTAAGAATTGTCCTCAAGGCTCAAAATAATAATGACTGGCAATGACAAAGAGAGACGATAAGGTAAGGAAAATCACTCTATGACTCAAAATACATGACAAACAAAAATTCAAAATTTGAGAAATACCTGGCCGAGTTGCCTCCCGACAATCGCTTAGTTTATAGTCTTTAGCTAGACTTTGAAGCACTGCAGCTAGGTAGATGGTGCTGGCTAACCCAAAGGGAGAGAAGTCTTTTCAAGATCAAAAAGTGACTCGAGGTAAGGCTTCAAGGGGTGGCCATTCACTTTGAAAGTCGCCCCATCTTTAATATTCTGAATTTCAACAGCACCATGGGGGAAAACTTGCAAGACAAGAAAGGGTCCATACTATCGGGATTTAAGCTTGCCCGGAAAGATTCGCAGCCGTGAGTTCAAGAGAAGCACCGTCTGACCAGGATGAAACTCCTTACGCAAGATAGTCTAGTCATGAAAACGTTTTGTCTTCTCTTTGTAAATTTTGGCATATTCATATTTATCGTTTCTTATTTCCTCCAATTCACTGAGTTGTAACTTCCTCTTTTCTCCACCAGCTTGGTAATCATAATTAAGTTTTTTGATTGCCCAAAATGCGATGTGTTCGAGTTCCACGGGAAGATGGCAAGCTTTACTGTAGACCAAACGAAAAGGAGACATGTCAATGGGGGTCTTGAAAGCTATTCTAAATGCCCATAATGCGCCACTCAACTTGAGGGACCAATCCTTCCGAGAAGCATTCACCGTCTTCTCCAAGATGCGTTTGATTTCACGGTTAGAAACCTCCACTTGCCTGCTGGTTTGTGGGTGATACGGAGTGGCCACCCAGTGTGTAATGTGATACTTAGCTAGGAGAGCTGCCAAGGGTTTGTTCATGAAGTGAGGACCTCCATCACTAATCAAAGCTCTAGTTGTGCCAAACCTGAAAGATAGTGCCCTGGAGAAACCGTAAGACAACCTTGTGATCGTTTGTCGGCTATGCCACTGCTTCCACCCATTTAGAAACATACTCGACATCCACCAAATGTATTGATTACCACAGGAGGATGGAAATGGCCCCATAAAGTCAATGCTCCATACATCAAACAATTCTACCACTAAAATGCTTTGTAACAGCATCTCATTACGCTTGGACAGATTACCAACCCTTTGGAAAGTGTCACACGCAGCACACCAATCATGGGCATCCCGGAACAATGTGTTGAGAATGAGGCTCTGATAGAGGAGCTCGGGTGCAGAGGCAATGAAGGACTCGGAAGCTGGCAGCAATGAGGTAAACTTCCTAAACACTCTCCTTAGCTGAAAACGATTGAATCAGGGCTAGCCTGTGATGTTCTCTTTTACTCTTTTCTATTTCTGGATTGTGTTGTTGGATTGAAAACGAGTGATGATCATTGTGATGATCACTGTGATGATCAATGCACTCTAACTGTTTGTGAAAATGCTTTAGAAGATTTTTGTATGAATTTTCTCAGCTGTGACTGAGTATATTTTCTTAATTAAATTGAAATGAGTAATTGAATGCATACATAGTCACACTCTCTCACATTCACTCACAATCGGTTAGTCTTGGATGCTATATATGACATCACAAGAGCTAATTACATTTTGACACCTAGACTTTATGTTCTAACAGAATTTGCTTGCAGCCCACGCAAGACACACACACACTTAGGCACTCTTCCTAATCTGTTCTACACCTGCACGGCACCTCTTGGTATTCTGCACACCTAGCTGCCATGTAGACTGTCCAGCTGGTAGCTTAATCAGCAACACAATGTAGGCCAGTATAGACCACTTTGCAAAATCTTAGCTGCAGTCCTATTCGCTCCAAAATGACCCCCACAAGCATAGTGGTGACAGGATCGCAGAACACTCGCTTTTTCATTGGCTGGAACACATCGTCCAATAATCTGGTCAGGACAATACTTGTACCGATTTGGCTCATCCCAGAAAAAGAATTTGACATCAGATAGGAACTTCTTCTTTTGCTGGTAACGCAAATCAGTCGGGACAGCTCCACCCACAAGATAGTTTGCAATGTCTGCGTACCATGGAGACTCATGGCAGATGGCGAAAAGCTGCTTGTCAGGGAAGCTCTCATTAAGGGGCAGCACATCCTTCTCATCAGCAGTAAATTGGGTGAGGCGGGAAAGATGGTCAGCTACAACATTCTCTGCACCCTTTTTATCCCGTATCTCCAAGTCGAACTCTTGGAGCAACAAAACCCTACGAATTAGCCTTGGTTTAGCTTCTTTCTTTGAAAAGAGATACTTAAGGGCAGCATGATCAGTGTACACAACGACCTTCGAACCAATGAGATAAGTCCTAAACTTCTCCAATGCAAAGATGACAGCCAAGAGTTCATTCTCGGTAGTCGAGTAATTGAGCTGTGCATCGTTCAAAGTGCGGCCGGCATAATAAATTACACGCTGAAACTTGTCCGTCTGCTGCCCCAAAACAGCTCCAACTGCATAATCAATTGCATCACACATTAGTTCAAAAGGTAAACTCCAATCTAGAGCTGTAATAATAGGTGTAGTAGTTAGAAGCTGTTTTAAAGTATTAAAAGCAAGCAAACACTCATGATCAAAAGAAAAAGGGGCATCCTTAGCAAGGAGGTTGCACATGGGTCAGCTGATCTTGGAGAAATCCTTGATGAAATGCCGATAAAAGCCAGCATGCCCGAGAAAATAACGGATTCCCTTTACTGAAGTTGGTGGCTGCAGCTTGGAAATCAAGTCAATCTTTGCCTTGTCCACTTCTATGCCCTTGTCAGAAATCAAATGTCCTAATACAATTCCATGGTTAACCATAAAATGACATTTTTCCCAATTCAAGATAAGATTAGTTTCCCTGCATCTATCCAAAACCATGGTTAGATTAGACAAACAACTATCAAAAGAAGAACCGAATATGGAAAAGTCATCCATGAAAACCTATATGATCCGCTCTACCATATCAGAAAATATACTAAGCATACACCGCTGGAAGGTGGCTGGAGCATTACACAATCCGAACGGCATTCTCCTATATGCAAACGTTCCAACTGAGCAAGTAAATATGGTATTCTCTTGGTCTTCCGGTGCAATTAGGATTTGGTTGTAACCTGAATAACCATCCAAAAAATAGTAATGTGAGTGACCAGCTAACCTTTCTAACATTTGATCGATAAACGGAAGAGGAAAATGGTCTTTGCGAGTAGAAGAGTTCAACTTCCTGTAGTCAATACAAACCCTCCACCTAGTTGTCATTCGAGTCGGCACTAATTCATTATTCTCATTTGTTGCCACGGTAATGCCGGACTTCTTTGGGTAGACATGCACTGGACTAACCCAAGCACTGTCAGAGATGGGATAAATAACGCCAGCATCTAGTAACTTTAAAATTTCAGCTCTCGCAACCTCCTTCATATTGGGATCCAATCGCCTTTGCGCCTCATTGATTGGCTTCGAGTTATCCTCCAAAAGTATCCTATGCATACAAACTGATGGGCATATGCCCTTAATATCAGCGATAGTCCATCCAAGCACTTATTTGAACTCTCTTTATACGCGCAACAGCTTCTCTTCTTCAGTGGCAGTGAGTGTGGTGGCAATGATGACTGGTAGTGTGTCATTGTCTCCCGAATATGTGTACTTGAGATGTTCAGGTAGGAGCTTGAGCTCAAGCTTAGGTGCCCTATCAATGGATGGTGCAATTCGAGCACTTGAAGAGCCAAGGCTTTCCACCTCATACCACCACCTTGGAGGGTAAGTAGTAGCAGAATTTAATGCTGTCACCATATCCAATGCTTCCTCTTCCTCTATTGGCTGTAACTCCGGATTTGCTCTGCACATTTGTAACACGTCGTTGGAGGAATGTGCTAAGAAGTTTATGTGTGATAGGGTCTCGACAATGTCAATGCGGCTGCATTCTTCTAGATCACCTGGTTTTTTATGGCCTCAAACACCTTAAACTGAACTGTTCTCCTTGAATTCTCAAAGTTAACCTTCCTTGGACGTCAATTAATGTGCGAGCTGCAGCTAGGAAGGGCCGACCTAGCAAGAGTGGTATGTCACGGTCTTCCTCCATGTCGAGAACAATGAAATCAGCTGGCAACACATACTGCTTCACTCTAATCAACACGTCTTCAATGATTCCTTTAGGATATGTGACAGATCTGTCTGCAAGCTGAAGAGAAATGGAAGTACTCTTGTGCTCTCCAATACTTAAACGCTGAAAAATAGACAAAGGCATAAGGTTAACACTTGATCCTAAGTCTAAAAATGCTTTATCAAATTGAACATCACCAATAACACAAGGTATTGTAAAACTCCCTGGATCCTTTAGTTTTGGAGGCAGTTTCTTGAGCCGAACGGCACTACATTCTTCAGTTAACAACACCTTTTCATGTGTTGCGAATTTCCTCTTGTTTGTACATGCATCTTTCAAAAATTTTGCATAGGAAGGAAGTTGCTGAATTGCTTGAAGCACGGGAATATTGATATGCACTTTTTTTAAGATTTCCATAATGTCCAACATGTGCTGATCATTCTTTAGCTTCTGCAGACGATGTGGGAAAGGTAAGGGTGGTGTGTAACTCTCCTCCTTTGTCTTCTCAGCTGCAACTGTTGTGGGTGATATTTGTGGGACTGTTTCTGAGGTGTTATGAAGAACACCCACTTCATCATCTCTCTTTTCAGCACGATCCTCATCACGAGAAGCAATTAGTGCATCATTCTCATGTGAACCATAAGATCGGCCGCTCCTCAATGTTCTAATAGCCTTGGCATGCTCAGAATTTCGAGGATTAATTTCAGGTTGGCTCGGGAACGTGCCTTGTGCCCTCTCATGCACAATAGTGGCTAGTTGTCCAACTTGAGTTTCTAATTTAGTGATGGATGCTTCCATAGTATTCTGATTTTGTTGAGAAGTCTGAAAAAACTGAGCAATTAAGTCCTCCAATGCTTGTTTCTTAGGCTCACTTGGAGGCTACACTTGTTGCTGGAAAGGACGGCTAACACCAGCTTGTTGTTGCTGATTGCTCCACGAAAAATTTGAATGGTTACACCACCCCGGATTATAAGTGTTCAAATAAGGATCATTCCGAGGTCGCTGAAAGGAATTAACTTGGCGAACATGGTCTAACACTTGAATAGTAGATGGACAAAGTTCCATAGCATGAGTTGGGTCAGAACAAATGGCACACATCTGCTGAGATGACGATGGACTGATCACTTGCATGAGAGTGTCGAATGTCTTTTCCAAGCTCGCAATTTTTGCTGCCATTCCTGTGTTCAAATCCACCTCAAATACTCCAGCCTTCCTTGTAGTTCGACCACTTCCCCATTGCTGATTATTATTAGCAAGTAAATCAAACTGCTCAAATGCAGCTTGTTGGGTTTTCTCCATTAAAGCACCCCCCACACGCTGAGTCCACCATGCTCTTGTTTGAAGGAGTGAGGCCTTCATAGAAAATGTGCATTTGCATCCAATCTGTTATACTATGATGGGGACATTTAAGTAGTAATTCCTGAAATCTCTTCCAAGCCTCATAAAATGGCTGCTGCTCGCCTTGAGTGAATTGCATGATCTCCCTTCTCAGCCGGTTGGTCTTTTGCTTGGTCTTTTGCACAGGAAAATATTTTTGAAGGAACTTTGTTGCCAAGGTTTCCTATGAATCAACAGAATTAGATGGCAGCGAATACAGCCAGACCTTGGCCTTGTCTTTGAGTGAGAAAGGAAAGAGTTTCAGCCTCACCACCTCTTCATTAACTTGATATATTTTGATAGTCCCACAAATGTCAAAGAACTCTCTAATATACAAGTTTGGATCCTCATCACTTGTTCCAGAAACTTTTGGCAATGATCCAAGCATATTAGTCTTCAATTCAAATGAATTTGCTGCTACTTTAGGCATGGTGATACATGATGGTGAAGTAGTGAACGTAGGGGTGGAGTACTCCTTCAAAGTCTTGACGGGAGGATTAGGTGGTGGCAAATCCATCTCTTCCTCTTGGTTTTCTAACTCTTACTCTTCACTTCTCTCACTTCCTCTATCACTAAGTCTGTCTTCATTATCATGATGTTCCAGCTTGCGATCCTTAGACCTATTCCAATGGTGGAAAGTTCATTCAATCTCATAATCAAAATCTGAAAGTTCCTTGTCTCGAGACCGAGTGTCCACCTTATTGGCTTTGATACCATATTGGCTTGTGAGCTCATAATGGAGGTATGCGGATGCAGAGCTTGAAGTTGCAAAGCAGGTACGATTTCTAATCTAAATCTTTAGCTAAAAACGGATGAGCCTAAGATATGATTAGAGTTCTTGTTACGGATTTTGAGAATGGATGATGATCTATAGATTCAATTTGATATGATATGCACTATGATGCAAAATGCACACTATGTGTTTGACATAATGCCTAGATGAATATTTTCTGAATGATACTCTCAGATATGACTGAGATTTTCTCGCTTCATCGAATTGTTAGAGATTACAGATTGCACACACACATATCTCACTCTCTCACAATCGGTTAGTGTGATGACACTATGATGTCATCACACACTCTCACGGTTACACAACCTCCATGCTCTACAAGCAAGACTCACACACATTTAATTTTCTGTTACACCGTTTTACAACTCACACACTCTCAGCTATGACTTTTTGTCCAGCTCAGCTGTTGCCTTACCAGCTAGCAGTGAACCATTGGACAGCTTATAGTCCAACAGTCCCTTCTAAGCTGTTCACTGGTTTCACTCCTAGTAGACTTCTTAGATAATTAAACCTATCCTTAGGTAGGGACTTAGTAAATACATTAGCCATTTGTTCCTCTGACTTACAGTAGAACAGATCCACCTCACCAGATTGAATTACTTCTCTGAAGAAGTGAAAACGTCTGTAAATGTGCTTTGTTTTCTGGTGGAAAACAGGGTTCTTTGACATGGCTATAGCAGACGTGTTGTCACACATAATAGGAGTAGGTTCAATTTGCTCTTCTCCAAAATCTTCTAGTACAAACCTCAGCCATCTTGCTTGTGTTGTTGCGTCAAAGGCACTCACATATTCTTCTTCTGCAGTAGACAGTGATACACTGTGTTGCTTTACTGAAGCCCATGAAAACACTCCACTCCCTAGAGAAAATGCATACCCATAGGTACTCCTCATATCATCCAAGCTTCCACTCCAGTCACTGTCACAGTACCCAATTAGAGTAGCTTGCATTCCCTTCTCATACTCAATACCATAGTTAACAGTACCCTGAATGTACCTCAGCACTCTTTTGGTTGTGCCAAAGTGCTTATTAGTAGGATTGTGCATAAACCTAGCAAGTAGACTAGTAGCAAACATTATATCAGGTCTGGTAGTAGTCAAATAGAGTAAGCTACCTACCATTTGTCTGTAGATCATCTCATCTGCAGCCTCTGAACCATCCTCCTTGCTTAGTCTGTCATTAGTTGCCAATGGGGTGCTAACATGCTTACAATCTTTTAGGCCAAACTTCTCTAGTAGAGTCAGTGCATATTTCTTTTGGTGAATGAAGATACATTTGCTGGTTTGTATCACTCCCATGCCTAGGAAATGGTGTAGGAGTCCCAAGTTTGTCATCTCATACTTTCCCATCATGTCCTGCTTGAAACTTGCAGTCATTTCTTCACTATTTCCAGTGTAGATGATGTCATCCACATAGATAGATACTATGAGTATTTCATTGTCATGATTTGACTTCATGTACATTGTAGCCTCACTAGGACTTTTCTGTAATCAACAGAACAGTAGATAGGAATCTATTTCTCCGTACCATGCTCTAGGAGCTTATTTCAAATCATAGAAGGCCTTTATGAGTTTGTACACCTTTCCTCCTTCACTGTGCACTTCAAAACCATCTGGCTGATACACATAAACTTCTTCTTCTAATATACCATTTAGGAAGGCTAATTTCACATCAAGCTGGTATAAACACCATTTCTTCTGTGCATCTAGTGCAATCAAGGTCCTGATTGTATCTAGCCTTGCAACAAGTGCAAATGTCTCATTAAAATCAATCCCAGGCTTCTGTGCATAGCCTTTAGCTACAAGCCTTGCCTTGTGTTTATGAATAGATCTATCTAAGTTCAGTTTGGTTTTGTACACCCATTTAACTCCAATCACTGATTTATCAGATGGCCTGTTAACCAACTCCCAGGTTGAGTTCTTCTCGATCATTTCAATCTCGTTCTCCATTGCTCTCTTCCATGCATTGTCTTTCACTGCTTCTTCAAAGCTTTCAGGTTCAACAATAGTTAGGTTACATCTAGCATAGATGTCCCCTATGTCTCTCATTTTCACTGGAGTATTCCCAGATTCAGATGATGGTCCTTAGGATGAGATATTGCTAGGACTTGATTGTGAGTCCTGTGCTTGTAGATCTGATTCTTGAACCGTAGGAACTTCAGCTTCAATCTCAGTGTCAATTCCATTTGGAATATGAACTCTGACTTCTACATTTGCTTCCCAACCCCACATTGTCTTCTCATTGAAAGTCACAGTCCTAAAAATCACAATCTTCTTGGTTTCCAGATTGTAGACTCGATATCCTTTCTCACAACTCCCATAGCCTACAAATACACCTTTTGTAGCAGTTTCATCCAGCTTCTATCTAAGTTGGGTGGGCACATGAGTATAACACACAAAACCAAACACTCTCAAGTGTTTCACACCTGGTTTCCTCCCACTGTACACCTCAAATGGTGTCTTCTTTAGAACAGCCTTTGTAGGACATATGTTAAGACGATAGACTGCTGTATTAACAACTTCAGCCCAAAAATGATATGGAATTTTCTTGTCATGTAGCATTGACATTTCCATTTCAACAATTGTTCTATTCTTCCTTTCTGCAACTCCATTCTGCTGTGGTGAGTATGCCACAGTAAGCTGCCTTTCTATTCCCATTTCTTCACAGAAATTGAGAAACTCTTCTGATGTGAACTCACCTCCTCTGTCACTTCTTAACATCTTGATCTTGTTCTCAGTCTGTAGTTCAACCATTGCCTTGAACTTCTTGAATGCATTGAACACACCATACTTGTGTTTTAGAAAGTAGACCCAACACATCCTTGAATAGTCATAAATAAATGTTAGGAAATACTTGTTCCCTCCCATTGTCTCAGTTTGCATAGGACCACAAACATTTGAATGAATCAGTTCAAGTAACTCTGATGCTCTCTAGGCTTTGTCCTTGTCAAAGCTCTCCACATGCTGCTTTCCAACAATGCAGCCTTCACACACTTCGATTTTCTTAGATAGCTTTGGTATCCCCACAACCATGTCCTCTGTGTATAGAGTAGCTAGGCTAGATTGATTTAAGTGACCAAATCTTCTATGCCATAGCCAGGAACATCCCTCCTCAGTGGCAATTCTTGCTACTGGAATAACTTGATTGAATGAGAGTGGGAAACATCTATTCCTAGTCATTGGAATAGATGCAACTTCATACCCCTGATCATAGATCTTAGCAATTCTGTCTTCAAATACCAGATTGTATCCATGCTCAACCATTTGACCTACATTGAGTAAATTTTCATCCAATCCTGGCACAAGCATAACTTCTTTTATCAATCTGTCACCATTTTGTGTGTTGATCACCAAAGTGCCTTTACCACTAGCTTCCACAAGTTCACCAGTCCCCATTTTCACCTTGGACTTTAGTGTTTTATCCAGATCAATCAATGAAGCCTCGTTCGAGCTCATATGATTACTGCATCCATTGTTTAAGTACCAAATATCAGTATCTGATTTGGTTGTAGCAGAGTGACATGCATAAAACATTGTACCTTCTTCATCTACTTGCTTTGCTACATTTGCACTTTGCTTCCCATTACAATCCTTGGCCATGTGACCAAATTTATTGCATTAACAACACTTAGTTTTTCCTTGAACCAGCATTCTCCATAATGTAACTTGTCACAGATCTTGCATTTAGCACCACTGCTTTCAGCTTTACCAGTACTTACATTATGATTGTAATTAGGCTTTCCAGAATTGTACTTCTGATTCGAGTTCATGTTGCCTTTGAATTGCTTCTTTAATTTTCCTTGTGCATGGGTCTACTGTCCCTTAGCATGCATAGATAAGCTAGAAAGCGCCTTATCCACATTATTATCATGCATTTCTAGTCTTTGATCAAAAGCTCTAATAGATGCTACCACATTTTCAACATTTACAGTATCCATATCTTTGGTCTCTTCTATAAGAGACACTATAGAATCATATGATTTAGTTAAACTGATCAATATGTTCTATGCTAGCCTTTTTTCAGTGACATCTTCACCGTAAGTTCTCATTTGATTCACAATTTCATATAGTCTAGACAGATAGTTAGATAGTGATTCATTTTCTTTCATCCGAGTGTATTCAAAGTCACGTCTCAATGAATGTAACTTCACAACTCTTACCTTATGATCTCCTCTATACTCGCTCTTCAACAGATCCCAAGTGGCTTTGGCACTCTCCTTGTTTGAGATCTTAGAGAAAATTGTATCAGCTACAGAACTCTGAATCAATCTCCAGACTCGTGCATCCTTGATGTAGTTTGCTCGTGTTGGCTGATTAACCACTTCACCAGCAGCATTCCTTGCTTCTTCATTTAGGCCAACGTCCACGTACTCCCAGAGATCATGCGCTGAGTATGGTGCGCATCTTGATGCTCCATAACTCGTAATTAGTTCCATCGAAGATCGGAGCTCTCAGTTCAGCTCCTGCCATGTTAGACACAACCACTTCTTCATAGTTTGACGCCCTAAGTCAATGCTCATGGATCAGATAAGCTTTGATACCATATTGGCTTGTGAGCTCATAATAGAGGTATGCGGATGCAGAGCTTGAAGTTGCAAAGCAGGTACGATTTCTAATCTAAATCTTTAGCTGAAAACGGATGAGCCTAAGATAGGATTAGAGTTCTTGTTACTGATTTTGAGAATGGATGATGATCTATAGATTCAATTTGATATGATCTGCACTATGTCATCAACACACTCTCACGGTTGCACACCCTCCTTGCTCTACAAGCAAGACTCACACACATCTCATTTTTTGTTAGATTGCTTTACAACTCACACACTCTCAGCTATGACTTGTAGTCCAGCTCAGCTGCTACCTTACCAGCTTGCAGTGAACCATTAGACAGCTTATAGTCCAACACACCTTAAACAAGCACGGACCTTTAAACCTAAACAACAAAATAAAAAAATAAAAATAAAAAAATCAAAGCAACGAAATTAAACTAAAATGAAACAGATCGCTAGATTATACTTAAACTATATCGAAGTATAGGGAACCAAGTCCCTAGAAATGGCGCCAAAAACTTGATGTACAATTAGACAACCTGCGAAATTGAGATTAATCAAACACAAATTATACACGCTAGTGCACAAGATCAATGGTAGTTTAGCAAGGCAATCACGAGGTCATTCCCACAAGGACTAGTCATAACTTTGAATTAATTTAATCTAATCTAGTTTCACGACACTAAAACAAATTCCACAACCTTAAACACTTAATCTAAGCATATAAACACAAACGAGATTTATTGAATACTTGTTTTGAAGGTGAATACGAAAGCACACTAATTTAATAGGCAAAATAAATACAATCAAACTGGTTTAATGCAAGATGAGATGGAACTACGACTATGAATCCACCTTTAATACTCTTCTCTAGTTCCTTATTCCTTCTCCACCTTCGTTAACTCAAGTGATATTGTTGACGAATTCCTTTTAGTATGAATTACCTATGGTATTTAGGCTAACTCGTATACCTTAACATGCAATTTGGTTATGGTATTTCGACAAAGATAACCATGCAAGAGCTCACTAAGTTCAATGGAATCCAACACAAGCCACACAAAACCCTAGGTGTATGGTATTTACCCTAACCGGATCACAATCCTTAATCACAAGAAGCAGGCCTCAAACTCAGTATGGTATTTACGCATGTTTGCATCAAATAACTTAATCAAATACCTAGATGGTAACTAATGATCCAAGCAATCAATCGAGAATAAGAACAGTGATTAAAAATCCAATAACAATTGAGCCACGAAAGAGAACTTAGAATAAGAAATCTAGATATTCATATTAGGGTTTCATCAAGCCCTGGAAAGGAGGCATTTAGTTACACATAATTAAGAGTCACACATAATTAAAAGTAGCATCCGAAGAGATAAAAAAAAGCATAGAACAGAACAAACCCACATAAAACTGAAGATACTACCTCTAGGGTTGTGTTCTTCTCTTCTCCACAAAAAAGTCCCTATCGTCTCCCAATTTTCCCCTTTTATATCAAGTCATAAGGTCCTCAAATTCAGCCCAGAAAATAATCTAGAATGTCCAAATCCCTAAAGTTTAGGTAAAGACACCAAACTAGGAAATTCTTGGCTCAGCCTCCTACTTAGACTTGGACAGCCTTGGACAGCACGTCAGTTTGCTTGTACACACGATTTGGGGCCCTTTGACGCTCTGGAAAATTCCCAAACAATATGGAAATTGTAGCTCTAGGTCTTATCATTCCAGGCATATGTGGTAGATTTCACAGACAAATCGGGAAGGTCTTCAAACTCAGTTTTTCCTTCAGCTGGACAGAACTGACTGGTTTTGCACTGATTTAATTGGCTGAATAGAAAAATCCAGCAAAATTCCATAAGTAACTTCCATGTCTTTGAAACATTCTCCAGCTGGCCTTGCTCCACTGCTCACGCACAACTCTCTCACAAGAAGAAGACCACGCTAGGGCTTGTTCCTCCACTACTCACGCACAACTCTCTCACAAGCAGAAAACTAAAGTGTCTGAATTGAAAAACTGAATTACAATGTAATGCGGCTAAGGGTTGGCACCCAAAACTTGCGTTAAAGGCCAGCTTAATTAGTCCCTATGGATTCCTCCAAAAACTAGGAGTTAAAACCCAATTGCAAAGACCAAAAGACCCTTAATTAAACTCTAAAACATATTTCCTATCTCAGTAGGGACAAAGTCCTAAAATCTTGGACTTTCTTAGGAGAAAAGCAATCTCCACGCAGCCCAGGGAATTCTGATGCGCTAAGAAATATTCTGGACCTTTCTGAGACGTTCTTGGACAGCAAAGCATGGCTGGCAACTTTCTTGGATCTTCATGACATGGCTGGCACAACTTTGACTCATAGGACAAACCATGCTCTTCACTTCCATATGGTGTAGCTAGCATGGTCCTAGGCTTTTTCCTTCTCAAAAGCTCGTAGATAACTCAATGGCCCAATTTAGCTCAACTTAAGGCACAACGGAGGTCTTCTAGGGCGCACCACCATTGGCACTTCTGGGCGAGACACACGATTGCATTAGCTTAGATGGGTGTTTAGAAGTGTACTTCTGGGTGGTGTCTGATAGATGGGTGTTTAAATTAATTTAATCTAATCTAGTTTCACGACACTAAAACAAATTCCACAACCTTAAACACTTAATCTAAGCATATAAACACAAATGAGATTTCTTGAATACTTGTTTTGAAGGTGAATACGAAAGCACACTAATTTAATAGGAAAAATAAATACAATCAAACTGGTTTGATGCAAGATGAGATGGAACTAGGACTATGAATCCACCTTTAATACTCTTCTCTAGTTCCTTATTCCTTCTCCCCCTTCGTTAACTCAAGTGATATTGTTGACGAATTCCTTTTAGTATGAATTACCTATGGTATTTAGGCTAACTCGTATACCTTAACTTGCAATTTGGTTATGGTATTTAGACAAAGATAACCATGCAAGAGCTCACTAAGTTAAATGGAATCCAACACAAGCCACACAAAACCCTAGGTGTATGGTATTTACCCTAACCGGATCACAATCCTTAATCACAAGAAGCTGGCCTCAAACTCAGTATGGTATTTACGCATGTTTGCATCAAATAACTTAATCAAATACCTAGATGGTAAATAAGGATCCAAGCAATCAATCGAGAATAAGAACAGTGATTAAAAATCCAATAACAATTGAGCCACGAAAGAGAACTTAGAATAAGAAATCTAGATATTCATATTTGGGTTTCATCAAGCCCTGGAAAGGAGGCATTTAGTTACACATAATTAAGAGTCACACATAATTAAAAGTAGCATCCGAAGAGATAAAAAAAAGCATAGAACAGAACAAACCCACATAAAACCGAAGATACTGCCTCTAGGGTTGTGTTCTTCTCTTCTCCACAAAAAAGTCCCTATCGTCTCCCAATTTTCCCCTTTTATATCAAGTCATAAGGTCCTCAAATTCAGCCCAGAAAATAATCTAGAATGTCCAAATCCCTAAAGTTTAGGTAAAGACACCAAACTAGGAAATTCTTGGCTCAGACTCCTACTTAGACTTGGACAGCCTTGGACAGCATGTCAGTTTGTTTGTACACACGATTTGGGGCCCTTTGACCCTCTGGAAAATTCCCAAACAATATGGAAATTGTAGCTCTAGGTCTTATCTTTCCAGGCATATGTGGTAGATTTCACAGACAAATCGAGAAGGTCTTCAAACTCAGTTTTTCCTTCAGCTGGACAGAACTGACTGGTTTTGCACTGATTTAATTGGCTGAATAGAAAAATCCAGCAAAATTCCATAAGTAACTTCCATGTCTTTGAAACATTCTCCAGCTGGCCTTGCTCCACTACTCACACACAACTCTCTCACAAGCAGAAGTCCACGCTAGGGCTTGTTCCTCCACTGCTCACGCACAACTCTCTGGTTTTGCACTGATTTAATTGGCTGAATAGAAAAATCCAGCAAAATTCCATAAGTAACTTCCATGTCTTTGAAACATTCTCCAGCTGGCCTTGCTCCACTACTCACACACAACTCTCTCACAAGCAGAAGTCCACGCTAGGGCTTATTCCTCCACTGCTCACGCACAACTCTCTCACAAGCAGAAAACTAAAGTGTCTGAATTGAAAAACTGAATTACAATGTAATGCGGCTAAGGGTTGGCACCCAAAACTTGCGTTAAATGCCAGCTTAATTAGTCCCTATGGATTCCTCCAAAAACTAGGAGTTAAAACCCAATTGCAAAGACCAAAAGACCCTTAATTAAGCTCTAAAACATATTTCCTATCTCAGCAGGGACAAAGTCCTAAAATCTTGGACTTTCTTAGGCGAAAAGCAATCTCCACGCAGCCCAGGGAATTCTGATGCGTTAAGAAATATTCTGGAACTTTCTGAGACGTTCTTGGGCAGCAAAGCATGGCTGGCAACTTTCTCGGATCTTCATGACATGGCTGGCACAACTTTGACTCATAGGAAAAACCATGCGCTTCACTTCCATATGATGTATCTAGCATGGTCCTAGGCTTTGTCCTTCCCAAAAGCTCGTCGACAACTCAATGGCCCAATTTAGCTCAACTTAAGGCACAACCGAGGTCTTCTAGGGCGCACCACCATTGGCACTTCTGGGTGAGACACACGATTGCATTAGCTTAGATAGGTGTTTAGAAGTGTACTTCTGGGTGGTGTCTGATAGAAGAAATACTGAACACAATAATTAAGAACTTTATTTCCACTAAGTATAACTTTGCAAGTGCACAAAATTGATGGATATAGTATAATGACAAGCAAAGGTCGATCCCTCAAGGACTTGTTCGATTAACCCAATTAAATTAAGATTTGTTAACTTATAGAAAAACACACACACACACACACCAAGGGGGGGGGGGGGGGGGGGGGGGGGGGGGGGGCGGGGGGGTGGTTTATGATTCGAGAGTTGAAAATTAAAGACAAGTCAATCAAAGTGCAGAAAATAACAATGCAAGAATGAAAGGTTGATTGTTTGTTAACTAAGGCGAGTTAAGGCTTACTATCCTCTCTAACTAATTATAGCTCTTAACCAGATTATCTTGACCTAATTACTATGCAATTCTGAATTTGGTGCTCATGCCTAGGTCCTGGCATTGGTACACTAAACATATATCATTCTCTCTTACTTAGCGTGTTTTAGATAGGGCATATGCCTAGAACGTCTATCACTTACCAGTTAAGATGACGCATGAAGTACTAAGAGAATTTAATGACACCACACTAGCCTAGAAAAGTTAGATGCATTCGTAGGTTGTCATGAATTCCGACTACAAGATTGTTTCTTAACCTCAACCTCTCGATGCTAATGAACCACAGGATGATATGGCGGTCACTCAAGCAATTGCATCAATAATTTATGCAAACAAGGTAGCAAGTCTCGTCAACATAAAAGAATGGTAGTTAAAGCAGTAATCAGAGTTATTCAGCATGCATAGCAATTAAGAACAAGAATAAAAATCTACTTAACGAGCTAACATGGCTTGGGCTTCAAGCAGCCCTAATCCTAAAAGGAACTACTAGAAAATGAAACAAATATAATTGAATTCATAAGTAAATTGCAATAATAAAAATAAGGACACATAAGAGATTGTTGAAGAACAGGCACAGCGGAGCCACGACAGATCCTTCCTCACCAAGCTTCACGCACAAAAAGTGCAGAAAATAAAAACAGTTTTCTTTGAACTGAATTACAATGTAAATCGAGACTAGGGTGTCTAGATCTGCAAAATGGCATCTAAAATATATCTGTCTAAAAATATGGTCCCCAAAACACTGAACAAAGGCTCCCTTTTATAGACAAAGGGAAAACCTTGTCCTATAAGGATTGGTATTAAAAACCCTAGCCAAGAGTGTTCTAGAATAGTTAATGTGCTTCTAATTAATTACAAAGTCCCTAAAATCTATTAGAACCAATCAGAACATGGTTGGGAGTGTGAATGCAAGCTGTCAAGTGGGAACACAATCTGGCCGTGGGCAGCCCGCGGTCTTCCCGCGGTCAGACGCTAGAACTTAGAACTTGGCCCTTGGAATGCCTTCATCGTAGGGGTATGGGACTGCCCTTTTGAGGCACACCATGAGTATAGTAGAAGCTCATCTTGGCTCAGGCCAGGCGCACAAGATTTTAGGCTTAGCGCAGAGGATCAACTTTGATCCACCGCTGGCGGAACATGAACTAGGGTTTAGGCACAGAGGCTGGGCTCAGATGGGAAGTTCTTAGGACATGTACTCGACATGTCCTGGCATGACCTTGGCACTTCTAGGATTTGAACTTGATGTCATGAGACACAGGTTTGGTACCCGGATGGCATGATCTGAGGTACTTGGCCAAGGACCCAAAATAGGCGCACTGGCGCACTCAGGACCCAGTTCAGGACCTGATATTGAAATGAGGACATCTCCTTCATCTGAACTCCGATTTGAGTCATTCTTTTTCATTCTTATCAGAATTTACCTATCTTTCCAAATCTGCACAAGTCTCACAAGATTGATCATTTTCTACTAATGATGGCACGAAATCATTCAAAAGACATGTAAGTGAGGCATATAAAGACATCAAAATGAAGCATAAATATTGACTGATCAGTGTCTTGCTTGGTTCCATCGAGTTCCTAGTCATGTCCTATTTGGCCTAAATCAGCATGTCACGAGACATGTCATCTTGCAGACCAGACTCTACCACTGGCTGTCTCGTCTCTAGCACCTCGGCGGAACACGCCTGGAACATGGAACTTGAGGCGTGTCAGGGGACATTATTGGGACTTGACTGAGAGCTCTGAAGACGTGCCATGGCTTGTCTGGGCTTGTCTTGGATTAGGGCGCAGATGAAGTATCCTTGAGACATGTCAGGGACACGTCTTGGCATGCACCTTGGCTCATCAGGGGCTTGATCTACTGGTCCTTAGACATGGATTTAGGACCCTCAAGGCTTGATTCGATGTTCTTGGTCCTGTGCCCTAAATAGGGCGCAAGGGTGTGCCAGGGCCTTTCTCAGGACCCAATATTGAATTGAGGACATCTCATTCATTTGAACTCCGATTTTAGCCATTCTTTTTTCCTGTATTCCCATAATTAAGCTATCTTTCTAAAGGTTGCACATGTCTCACAAGAGCATCACTTTCTACTATATATGGCACAAAATTAAGAAAAAGACATGAAAAAGGGAACTAAATGACATTAAAATGATGTGTAAATAATGACCGAACAAATACCCCAAAAACTATCTTTTGCTAGTCCCCGAGCAAAACAAAGGAAAACAAACTAAAAAAATGAAAATACTCAATCTTAGTTAAGGGTAAATCATTTGAACCCCTAGGTGTCCCTAGTAGGAGGATTTTTGTCTCCTGAGGGTTTACCAGTTACGATACCCACAAACGTTTTACTTAGACAACTAAGATGCTAGAGACAGTACCTTAAACAAGCTAATAGGAATCAAAGTAAGTATACCGGCTTTAAAGAACTAACAGAGATGCCATAGCCGTGAGTGTCATGTGTTAAGTGTATGAGTGCCAACATTTCAAGTGATCATGCTTAAAACAACTTCATCTAAGTGCCTTAGAAACATTTCGCCTCGACTCTAATCCGCACTAGGCAACTCTCAATTCACAAAAGAATCCTAGGCTTTCACTCTTTTCAAGCATATGTGATGAGTTTATGTTATGGAATTCAAGTTTAATCACATATGAGTATTAATGAAGAATAGCACTTTATGGAGGTAAGGATTTCATGAAAGGAATTGAATTTTAAGAACATAGATACGTACCTTAGTCCTCAACATGATTGTCCATAAGATCAGTTAGGTCTTCCATTTCAGGTTGTAATGGGTCTAAGCTTAGGGGTTAGAAAGGAAGGATTGGGATTCAAAGAACCTGAGTTTTGCTAAGGGATGAGAAGTCATGACTTGAACTTAGAACTTTCTGAACTGAACCCTTGCTTAGGGCCCATGTCATTGTACCTTCTTGATGACTTATTTTGAGGTCTTTGGTTCACTGGCTAAATTCACTTTGTTTATCTCTTTTTTCTTTCTTTCTCTCTTTTTCAACGCCTTTTCTACTTTCTCTTTGTTTTCTGGATTTTTTTTTCTTTTTATTTTGAATTGAATTGAACCAAGATCATGCAATGATTTCCTCAAACTTTCATGTAGCTTGTCACTTGTAGAGCTTTTCACTCCATGAAACCTTTTAACTTTTAACTTCTATCTTCTGATAAAAACGCCAATATCTACGGAATTGGGCAGCAGTTTTTTCACTTCTCATTCTCACCATGAATCTCATTTAGGGAAACCTTAGCACAAACTTAGGTTATAGGGCATGGCTTTGATTAATGGCTAAGTATTTTGGTTAGGTTATACCTTGGGTGATGAAAGAAAAGGTTGAGTGTTTGGCTTCAAAGTTCGCTTAGGGAGCATGCAATAGGGTAGAACAAGGCCTTTAGAGGTTACGCATACATAGCCTACATCACTTATTATGGCAAACCACATATTAAATCAAGAGTATCTACATGATGTTAGTTCTTTAAAATCCAATGCAAATATGATGTAATGAGATCAACAGTTATGAACAAAAGTGAAGAGTGTTTAAGAGTAGAAACAAGTATATCCCTAAGATAGAATGGCAATTAGGCTAAAAAATCTCACAGGGTAGTCTCCACTAATTTTCTAAGGTTCACTCAAATTCAGTCATTTTATTCACCTAATCACTGAAAACATGGCATTGTGAAGTGTAGTTTATGACTTACTGACTATGGCATGACTCTTAGTAAAACAAAGGTAGTTAACTTAGCATGTACATCCCTATTAAAAAGTTATAATACTATCACTAGCAATACTTAAACTAACACTTAACTTGAAACTGAACCTAAAACTTCCTGGCAGTGTATTACCTCCAAACCTAGATGTTTCTATATGCAAAATTTGAAATCAACATCCCCAAACCTAAACTGAACCTTGTACTCAATGTGATAAACAAGAAGTGTGACAACAGAATAAAGGTTTCGAGAGATAGAAAGGGCATAAACAGTAAAGGAAGAGAGAAACACAAACCAGGGCTAGTGGCCTCCTAGGAGCGCTTTATTTAACGTCTGGGCAAGATGGGGCTGGCAAGCTATGCAATTTGTGAAGGGTGAGTTGCAAAAACATCAGGTGTTGGATTGGTGAGGGCCTCGTAGTAATGCTAGAGGCGAAGACCATTCACCTTGAGTGGATATTGTCTAACCGGGTGCTGGATTTCAACCGCACCATGGGAATAGTTTGAGCCGAGAATCAAAGAGGAGGACTTTCTGTCCGATTTCAAAGTCCATGGGCAAGATGTGCTTGTCGTTAAAAGCTTTGGTCTTTTCTTTGTAAATTCGTGCACTTTCATATGCCTTATTGCTTAGCTCATCTAATTCACTTAGCTAAAGCTTTCTATGAATTTCAGCGTCATCTTCATTCATGTTCATCTTCTTGACGGCCCAAAAGGCTTTATGCTCCAACTCGACCAGTAAATGACAACCCTTCCTGGAGACAAGTTTGAATGGAGACATGCCAATGGGGGTTTTGTATGCCATCCTATAAGCCCACAAAGCATCATTTAACCGCTGAGACCAGTCCTTCCTCGTAGGGCTCATAGTTTTCTCTAGGATGGATTTCACCTCACGGTTTGAGATTTCAGCCTGACCACTTGTTTGAGGGTGGCGTGACAACTCTGTGAGCCTATACTTCCGTAGCAGGGCATCAAAAGAACGGTTTTAGAAGTGAGTGCCCCCATCACTAATGATGGCTCTAGGTGCGCCAAAGCGTGCTAAGATATGTTCCTGTATGAAACTCACCACTACTTTGGAATCATTAGTGCTAGTGGGGATGCCTTCCACCCACTGTGAGACATAGTCAATAACAAGCAATATGTAAAGAAAACCATGGGAATTGGGAAATGGGCCCATGAAATCAATGCCCCACACATCAAATATTTCAACAACAAGAATAGGGTGCAACGGCATTTGATTCCTAGGGCCTATATTACCTTGCTTTTGGCATTTATCATAGGTGAGGACGAAATCATGTGCATTGTTGGTAAAATTAAAGAGCAAGAAATATGCAGTTCAATTCTAACATTTATAAAATCCTTGCAAGTGCACAAATCGATAAGAATAGTATAGTAGCACAGCAAGAGTCGATCCCTCGAGGACTTGTATCAACGTTATGACCACTTTAGTTCAGATTTATTAACTTAGTGAAAAAAAACACACACACACACACACACACACATGCAGGGGGGTTTATGATGTGAGAACTGAAATTTAAAGACAAGTAAAATAAAATGCAGAAAATAACAATGCAAGAATTAACGGTTGATTGATTATTAACTAAGGCGAATTAAGGCTTACTATCCACTCTAACCAATTATAGCTCTTAACCAGATTTCCTTGGTCAAATTACTATGCATTTTCTGAATTAGGTGCTCGTGCCTAGGACCTGGCGTTGGTTCACTAGACACATCTTATTCCCTCTTACTTAGCATGTTCTAAACAGGGCATATGCCTAGAACGTCTATCACCTACCTTTTAAGATGATGCATGAAGTTTATAGAGAATTTAATGACACCACATTAGCCTAGCAAAGTGGCATGCAATCCTAGGTCGTCATGAGTTAAGATTACAAGTACGAATACTTTCGATGCTCCAAATCACAAGATGATATGACGGTCACTCAAGCAATTACATCTATAATTATATGCAAACAAGGTAGCTAATCTTATAGGCATAAATTAAGTTCATTAAGCATAGTAATCCAACTTATTCAGCATGCATAGCAATCATAATCAAGAGCCAGAAATCCAATCAACAAGCTAACATGGCTAGGGCTTCAAGCAGCCCTAATCCTAATGACTACTCATACATAACTGAAATAAACACAAGTATAATTGAATTCATAAGTAAATTGCAATAATGAAAATAAGGGTACAAAAGAGATTGTTAAGAACAGGTGCAGCAGAAGACACGACAGAGCCTTCTTCTCCAAGCTCCATGTCCAATAATCTATGTGAAAGATTATCTCCCAAAATATGGTCCCTAATTCTCTAGAAAACCAAAACGGAACTCTCTGTGGCTCAGGTCTCTGTTTTCCCAGAAACAAAAACGCCTCCAATCCTCTATCTGATTCTCCTTTTTATAGACAAGGGAAAACCTTGTTCTATAAGGATTGGTATAACCTTGTCCTATAAGGATTGGTAAAACCATGTCCTATAAGAATTGGTAAAACCATGTCCTATAAGAATAGGGAAAGTTATTTTACTTTTAATTAATTACAAAGTCCTTAAAATCTATTAGAACCAATCAGAGCACGGCTGGGAGTGTGAATGCAAGCTGGCAAGTGGGAACGCAAGATGGCCAAACTTGGATTTTGGACTGTCTTCGTAATCAGGATCTGGGACTGCGCTTTTCAAGCAAATCATGAGTACATTAGAAGCGCATCTTCTTTCAGGCTTGGCGTAAATGTTGTCAGGCTTAGCGCAGAGGGAGAACCACTGATCTACCGCTGGCGGAACACGGACCCCGGGCTTAGGCGCACATCTGGGCTCGGATGGGAGTTCTTGGGACATGTCCTCGACCTGCCTCGGCGCGACCTTGGCACTTCTAGGACCTGACCCTGATGTCATGAAACACAAGTTCGGGACCTAGAGGGCCTGATATGAGGTACTTGGCCAGTGGCCCAAAATAGGCGCACTGGCGCACTCAGGACCCCGTTGAGGACCTGATATTGAAATGAGGATATCTCCTTCATCTGGACTCCGATTTGAGTCATTATTTTTGCGTTCTTTCCAGATTTTACCTAAATTTATAACTCTGCACAAGTCTCACAAGATTGATTATTTTCTACTATTGATGGCACGAAATCATTCAAAAGACATGTAAGAGAGGCACATAAAGACATCAAAATGATGCATAAATAACGACTGATCATGCATCTTTAAATAAGGTAGGCCAATAGAATCCAGATTGAAGTACCTTAAGCGCAGTCTTCTTCGCACCAAAGTGCCCACCCCACGCCAAACCATGGCAGAAATTTAGAGCTGACCTCATCTCATCTTTAGGAAAACATCTTCGAAGAATCTGGTATGAACAATGTTTCCAAAGGTATGGCTCATCCCAAATGTAGTATTTGGCTTGTTTGAAAAACTTGTCCTTTTGAAATCCGTTCAAGGAAGAGGGCACACGTTTAGTGACAAGATAGTTAGTTATGTCAGCATACCATGGATCAATGACACGCAAGTCAAAGAGTTGTTCGTCAGGGAATGTCTCAGAGAGTGGCAGTTGATCAGCTTCCTTAGTAGAGCTGTGGATCAGCCTACTCAAATGGTCTGCCACAACATTTTTACTCCCTTTCTTATCCTTGATTTCCAAGTCAAATTCCTGCAGGGGCAACATCCAACGTAGTAGACTCGGCTTAGCGTCCCTCTTGGTGAGCATATACTTGAAAGCTACATGACCAGTGTAAACAATCACTTTAGTTTGAATTAAATAAGATCTAAATTTTTTTAAAGCGAAAATAACAGCTAAGAGCTCCTTCTCTGTGGTGGAGTAATTCAATTGAGCATCATTGAGGGTCTTCCTTGCATAGTAGATGCCATGAGGAAACTTGCTCACCCTTTGACCCAGGACCACTCCTACTACATAGTCGGATGCATCACACATGAGCTCAAATGGGAGGTCCCAATTGGGAGGCATAATAATGGGTGAGGCCTCGAGCTTAGCATTGAGAATTGAATGCCTCAAGGAATTCCTTGTTGAAATCAAACACGGCGTCCTTGGCTAGGAGGTTGCATAGTGGTCTTGTGATTTTTGAAAAGTCCTTGATGAACCTCCTATAGAATCCAGCGTGTCCCAAGAACGATCTTACCTCTTTGACTAATGCAGGGTATGGTAACCGGTCTTCAATGTCAAGCTTGGCTTTGTCCACTTCATTGCCACGTGCTAAAATCACATGGCCCAAGACAATCCCTTGTTGTACCATGAAATGGCACTTCTCCCAATTGAGCACCAGATTGCTTTCCCTACACCTTTCCAACACTGGAGATAGATTATATAAACAAAGCTTAAACGAATGACCAAATACAGAAAATCATCCATAAAAACTTCAATAATGTTCCGAACCATATATGAGTATATACTCATCATGCAATGTTGGAAGGTGGTTGGTGCGTTGCATAGTCCGAAGGGCATCCTCCTATAGGAAAAAGTGACATAGGGGCACGTGAAAGTGGTCTTCTCCTGGTCCTCCGGGGCAATTGCAATCTGATTGTACCCTGAATAGCCATCTAGAAAACAATAATGAGAATGTCCTGCAAGACGCTCAAGCATTTGGTCAATAAATGGAAGAGGAAAGTGATATTTTCTAGTTGTGGAGTTTAACTTCCTATAGTCAATACATACTCTCCACCCTGTTTGAACCCATTGGGGCACTAACTCATCATGTTCATTTTTAACCATTATGATTCCACTTTTCTTAGGAACCACCTAAACAGGGCTTACCCACTTTGAGTTAGAAATTGGATAGATGACTCCAACATCTAAAAGCTTGAGTACCTCTTTCTTCACCACTTCCTTCATTGGTGGGTTGAGCCTTCTTTGTCCCTCTCGTGATGCCTTGGCATCCTCTTCAAGTAGAATCATGTGCATGCACTTTGAGGGGCTAATTCCTTTGATGTCTGCAATGGTCCATCCAATTGCAGTTTGATTGGCCTTCAAAACCAGCACCAACTCATCCTCTTCCATAGCATTAAGGTTAGCAGAAATAATAACTGGAAGAGTTCGATTCTTACCCATGTGTGCATATTTTAGATGCTCAGGAAGGGTCTTCAATTCAAGCTCAGGAGCTTGAATGATTGAGGGCAGGGTCTGTTTGGCCGTGATGGGTAGATCCTCAAAGATAGGTTTTTTTGTCCATTGGTGCACATGCATGGCATTGAGGTGCAGAAGTTGTTATGTCGCGCGCTCATCATGTTGTTCTTCTATGGGTGTTGTGTCCGTGAGGGCCTTCTCTAATGGATCTGCAAGGCATGAGTTAACAATAGTTTTCTGCAATAAGATATCCATCACGTTTAATGGAAAATCAACAATAGGTTCAATAGGATATTGAATTGCATCATGGATAGAGAAAGTTCTCAATTGATCCAACACTTTGATGGACACATGGCCATTCTTCATGTCTATCATGCATTCAGCCGTGGCCAATAGGGGCCGGCTAAAAATCAGTGGTGGCTCCTTGTTTTGATCCATCATATCCATCTTCAGAATGTAAAAAGGTACTGGGATGCAAGTGTACCCTATTTTTGTACATGCACATCCTCAAGAACTCCCATTAGATTAGTAACATAAGCATTAGCTAATCTAACACATAGGTGAGTGGGTTTCAGTTCTCCTAAATTGAGTAGTTTATAGATATGAAAATGCCTTATTCTCACCGTGCACCTGTGTCACGTAAGCAATGATCAAACCTTTTGGAATTGATGACACTTGGAAGTGTTGGAGGACCGGGGTCATTGATTTTGAGGGGCCTGCACAATAGGGCAGCAGAGCATACCTTGGGAATGTCTATGATGAAATTTGAGCTAAAACCCCCTTTCCCAGCTACCAAGTCTTTGATAATCTTGGCAAAGATTGGCATGTGCTTGACCAACTTGTGGAATGGCAAAGTGATTTCGAATTTCTGCAGCATGCTAATGATGGCTTTAGTAAATTCCTCATTCTTTTTATTTTGAAACCTGCAAGGAAAAGGTTTACAACATCATCATTGGAATCAAAATGAACTTTCTTATTTGAATTAGGAGTGACAGAGCTAGAAAATTTAGCTTGGTCCAAAATCGAGCCCTTGTCCTGAGACATGGGCGGTGTCCTCGTTCTAAGGTGATGAGGACATATCGGGTCCTTAACAGGCATTCCAGGCGTGGCCTAGTGCCCTACAGTGATTGACCGTGGCTTGGCTGGGACATGTCCCAGGATGTGTCCTGCGCCTTGGCGCAACGTGTTTTACGACTGCAGCGGCCGTGTCTTGGCTAGACTAGCTGAGGTGTTGCTTGCGTGCGGCTGAGGAACCGAGTCCTGAAATTGGGCCTGGTTCTCTATTCTGTGTCTCAACAGGGCTGTTTGAAGCATGTCCTGTAGCGGTAAGTCCAAGGGCTCATTTTGCGCCCTAATTTGCTCTTGTGGCAGGGTCACGGTGCTGTCCCGCGGGTTGGGCCGCGGGCTAACTTGATGTGCGGTTTTTGACATGCCATGCGGCAAAGGTTCAACATAAGCTTCTTCATCATCTGATATGTCATTCTCAACTGTATAAGGGATAGATTATAGGCCTTGGAGCTTAGTGCCACTCCTCAGTGTGATAGCATTGGCTGTGGGGTTCTGGAATCCCCTAGGGTTGACCATTACTTGGCTTGGTAACTGGCGTTGTTCTCTCTGACTTAGTTGGGTTGCAAGATGGCCCATCTGACGATCCAACTTTGCAATGGCCTTGCCAGTCGTCTGTTGATGAGCTGTGGTTTGCTGTTGATGAGCCATGGTTTGCTGAGACAAGGTTTGGAGCATGTTTTGGGTTTTGAGCATGGAATATGCCAATGGTTCATTCCCTTTAGTGTGAGGGGCTTGGGGCTGCGGTGGTGCTTGGTTTGGGGCTGGGGCAGCCACGGCTTGATTGTGGAATCCAGGTGGTGGATTCTAAATGTTTTGATTGGTACCCCATCGAAAGTTAGGATGGTTCCTCCACCCCGGGTTGTATGTATTAGAATAAGGATCATTCCTAGGCCGTGGGTTTCCATTGAAGCCTCCCACCATGTTGGCTTCTTCAACCATTGGGCACTCTTGAGAGCTGTGCCCCTGAACAGAACACACATCACACACATGGACACCCTTTGTTTTTTCATTATACAGCTGCTTCACCATTGATGTGAGTTGGGCAATGGCATCATCCTTGTCCCTGCTTACTCCTCAAAGAGTTTTGGTTGATGTACCCTATGACTAAATCACTTCTCCGTTGAGCAATACACTCAAAATCCTCCCTAGCCTCCTCGGCTGCTCTTTAGAACTCCTTTAGATTGAGAGTTCACCATCACTTTGTCACTGTTATTCAGTCCCCTATAGAAGTACAACATGAGGTGGCAGTCATCAAAGTTATGGTGAGGACATGACTAAATAAGTTGATTAAACCTCTCCCAGAACTCATAAACGGACTCATCCTGTGTTTTACGTGGGTCCATAATCTCACTTTTCAGTTTGTTTTTCTTGGCCACGGGATAGTATTGGGTGAGAAACTTGGAGGACAAGTCTCTCCAGGATGAGATAGACACAGAGGCCAAGGACTGAAACCATGCCTTGGCTCCGTCCTTGAGACTGAAGTGAAATAGTCTCAATCTAATTTCTGCCTTCGTCATGCCTTTTATCCTCAATGTTGCGCATGCCTCCATGAATTGCTTGATATGTAGATGAGGATATTCTCCTAATAATCCATGGAATTTTGGGAGCATGTGTATGGTCCTTGACTAAGGTCAAAGTTTTCCATAGTAGAGGGTGGAAAAACGATAGGAAAATGATCTTCGAATACATGTGGAGTGGCATACTCTTGCAGAAGCCGTGGAACTGGGGGTGGTGGTGGAGGGGTAATGTCACGGCCTGCCATCCTTGGTGAAGATTGTGGTCGTGTTGGATGTGGAGAGTCATGTACTGATGATGATGCAGATAAAGGAAAGTAAGACCCGTGTACAGACCCTTGTACAGAGCCTCCTGATGACATAAACGGTGAGTACCTAATAGATTGAAAACAAAAGAAACTAAGTTAAACAATATAAACTACTTGGACACCGTTGAGGGACAAGTCCCCAGCAACGGCGCAAAAAACGTGTTGGTAAAAATAGAAAAAAAAATAATGCAATCTATTCTTAATAGTTAAAACCTTGAAAGCATACAAATCAGAAGATAGTATAGCAACAGAGCAAGTGTCGATCCCACAGAGACTATGTATCAACGTTATGTCCAATTCAAGTTAAACTTAATCAACTTAGTTAAGACTCAACAAAAATATAACAGAACGCAATATACAACTAAACTAAGATTCACACTATCTAGATATGCAAGACACCTAGACACAACTTAAGACACCTAGACACAACTTAAGACACTAACTTATGACGCAAGGAAACAGAAAAGACTCTAATAAACACACAAACAAGAAACATGGCAAAAGGGGGGGGGGGGGAGGGCGGGGTGGGTGGTGTGGTGTATTTGATGAATTGGATTCCAAAATTAAAGACAAATAAAAAATTAAAGACAAATAATAGAAACACAAGAGATAAAAAAAACATAATTAAAGATGATGATTGAATGAATTAACTAAGTAGAATTTAAGCCTCACTATCCACCCTAACAAATTATAGCTCTTAACCAGATTTTCTTAACCTAATTACTATGCAACTTCTGAATTAGGTGCCCATGCCTAGGTCCTGGCGTTGGTACACTAAACATATATTATTCTTTCTTACTTAGCATGTCCTAAACAGGGCATATGCCTAGAACGTCTATCACCCACTAGTTAAGATGACGCATGAAGTACTAAGAGAATTTAATGACACCACACTAGCCTAGAAAAGTGGCATGCAATCCTAGGTTGTCATGAATTCCGATTACAAGATTGTTTCTTAACCTCAACCTCTTGATGCTAGTGAATTACAGGGTGATATGACGGTCACTCAAGAAATTCCATTAATAATTTATGCAAACAATGTAGCAAACCTCATAAACATAAAAGAATGGTAATTTAAGTAGTAATCAGACTTATTCAACATGCAAAGCAATCAAAATCAAGAGCCAAAATCTAATCAAGGAACTAACATGGCTAGGGCTTCAAGCAGCCCTAATCCTAAAAAAGACTACTCACGCATGATTGGAATTGAAACATACATAATTGAATTGATAATGCAAAAGAAATAAAAGTAAAGATACAATGGAGATTATTGAGGATGAAGAACAGCAGAAGACCATTCCCGGGCTTGTTCCTCCACTGCTCATGCACAACTCTCTCACAAGCAGAAAACTAAAGTGTTTGAATTGAAAACCTGAATTACAATGTAATGCTGCTAAGGGTTGGAACCCTAAACTTGCGTTAAAGGCCAGCTTAAATAGTCCCTCTGGCGTCCTCTAAAATATAGGACTTAAAACTTAATTACAAAGACCAAAAGCCGCTTAATTATTCGCTACAACAAATTACCTAGCTCAGCAGGGACAAAGTCCTAAAATCTAGGACTTTCTTCGGCGACAAGCAATCTCCAAGCAGTCCAGGGAATTCTGATACGCCAAGAAATATTCTGGAACTTTCTGAGACGTTCTTGGATAGCAAAGCACGGCGGGAAACTTTCTTGTATTTTCTTGACACGACAGACACAACCTTGACTCCTAGGACCTCATTCTTGGACTTGTTAAAGACACAGCAGGTCATTGACCAATGCAGCTGGGACAAACCATGTGCTTCATTTCCATATGATGTATCTAGCATGGTCCTCAGCTTTGTCCTTCTCAAAAGCTCGTCGAGAACTCAATGGCCCAATTTAGCTCAATTAAAGGCACAACCGATGTCTTCTAGGGCGCACTGCCATTGGCAGTTTGGGTGAGACACACGATTGCATTAGCTAATATGGGTGTTTAGAAGTGTACTTCTGGGTGGTGTCTCACTTGGTTCTTTCGAGTTCCAAGTCATGTCCTATTTCGCATAAATCAGCATGTCACGAGACATGTCTTTTGGCAGACCCGGCTCTACCGCTGGTTGTCCCGTCTCTAGCACCTTGAAGGAAGACGCCTAGAACTTGAAACTGGACGCGTGTCAGGGAACACAATTGGGACATGGATGAGAGCTCTGAAGACACATCATGGCTCGTCTGGGCTTGTCTTGGATTAGGTCACAGATGGAGTATCCTTGAGACATGTCAGGGACACGTCTTGGCATGCACCTTGGCTCATCAAAGGCTTGATCTGCTGGTCCTCATACATAGATTTAGGACCCTCATGGCTTGATTTGAGGTTCTTGGTATTGCGCCCTAAATAGGGCGCAAGGGTACACCAGGGCCTTTATCAGGACCCAATTTTGAATTGAGGACATCTCCTTCATTTGAACTCCGATTTGAGCCATTCTTTTTCCTGTATTCTCATAATTAAGTTGTCTTTCTAAAGTCTACACATTTCTCACAAGAGCATTACTTTCTACTATGGTTGGAACAAAATTAAGCAAAAGACATGAAAAAGGGTACTAAATGACATCAAAATGATGTATAAATAATGACTGAACAAGTACCTAGAACGTCTATCAAATTATGTTAAGTTGATGCATGAAGTACGAAGAGAATTTAATGACACAACACTATCCCTAGAAAATTGATGTACAGTCCTAGGTTGTCATGAGTTGAATTACAAGTAAGATGCAAAGCCACTACCCTTGATGCCAAACAATTACAAGAAGATGACTAGTCTAACAAGCAATTATTCATCAATAGTTTCTGCAAACAAGTTAGTCAGATTTGTAAACAAAAACATAAATTAAGCACAGTAATCACAACTATATCCAGCATTCATAACAATAAAAATCAAGGGCCAAAATCCTGCCAAACGACCCTTATGATTAGGGCTTCAAGCAGCCCTAATTCTGTAAAGAACTACTCACGCTTCAAGTTGTCATGTCTAAAAGCAACTTCATGTAAGTGCTCTAGAAACATTTCGCCTCGACCTTAATCCTTACTTGGAAACTCTCAATTCACACAAAAATCCTAGTCTTTTCACTCTTATCAAGCATATGTGATGGAGTTTATGTCATGGAATTCAAGTTTAATCACATATGAGTAGTAATGAAGAATAGCACTTTATAGAGTTACGATCTCATGAAAGGAATTGAACTTTAAGAACATAGATATGTACCTTGATCCTTAGCATAGTTGTCCATAAATAAGTTAGGTCTTCCATTTGGGGTGTAATGGGGCTAGGCACATGGGTTTAGAAAGGGAGGATTGGATTCAAAGAACCTGAGTTGTACCAAGGCATGAGAGGTCACGCCTTGAACTAGGAATTTCTGATATGAATCTTGCTTAAGGCCCACGGCTTTTGATGGGTTTCCGTGAGGTCTCTTGGAGTGCATTGGCTCACTTGCATCAATTCAATGTCTCTTTTACTTTCTTTTCATTTTCTTTTTGCTTTTCTCATTGAATTGTTTTCCCTTTTGTTTCTTTTCTTTTTGAATTGACCCAAGATCCTGCAATGATTTTCTTATTCCTTGTAGAGTTTCCTTTGTAGAGCTTTGTACTCATAGTTTCAGCATTTTGAACTTTCCGTCCTTTGACAATGACGCCAACATCTTGGAATTGGGCATTACATTTTTTTGGTTTTCCTCCTTCTCACCGTGATTCTCCTTTAAGACAACCTTAGCACAAACTTAGGTTATAGGGTATGGCTTTATTGATTGGTTGAGTATTTTGGGGAGGTTTTACTTTGGGCGATGAAAGGAAGAGGCTGAGTGTTTTGCTTCAAAGGGGCTTAGGGAGCACACAATAAGGTGGAGTAAGGCCTTTAGGGGTTAAAGCACACATATCCCACATCACTTCTTATGGCAAACCGCACATCAAATCATGAGTATTTATATGATGTTAGTTCTTTAAAGCTCAATGCAAATATGATGTAATGAGATCAACATTTAAGAAAAAAAGTGAAGAGTGTTTAAGAGTAGAAACAACGTAAATCCCTCTGAAAGAATGGAAATAAGGCTCAAGGATCTTACAAGGTAGTCTCCACTAATGTTCTAGAGTTTACTGATATTCAGTTGTTTTGTTCACTTAATCACTTAAAACATGACATTGTGAAGTGCAAGATATGAACTACTTGACTATGGCATGACTCTTAGTAGGAAAAAGATAGCTAACTTAGCATGTACAATTAAAATAACAACTAAGAAAACACAATAAGTAAAGAAAATGTATATATGGTGATGGATACTAGGACTACAAACTCCCCACAATTAATACTATTTAATTCCTATATGCATACTAATTCCAATTTACCCTTCCCAAGTTGACAGTATTTTCCATTAATTTGTACTAATATTTCGGCTAAGGCAATAATAGACGTGTTCTTTTAATTAACCTAATCCGGCTAAGGCACTAGATTTACATAAAAGAACCCATTAAGATTTATGGAAAACAGTGAACAAAGCTGCATAAACTATACGCACGACTCACGTCCTATTGGCTATGTAATTTATGGCAATTCCTACAAGAAGCTATCTATTAAGTATCTTTATTATGACTCAACTTAATTCTTCGAGCAAATAATGGCCAGTTATTTGATAACATAAAGCATAGTAGAAATTACTCAATCATGGAAAGGAAAACTAAAATTAATATAACAAAAAGAATTAAATATTCATAATTGGTTTACGCGCTCATCCTAGTAAAGTGATTTAGCTCATAATGAGCTTAGGAGACATGATGATTTGATGTGTTTTTAGATTGGTCGATTGTAGATGGAGGATGGATGGTGTGTTGATGGGTGGATGGATGGGCGAACCCATTTTTACAATGGCATGTGCCTCCTTTTTATAAGAGAAAGCTAATCCTCAAATAATTAGGAGTTCACAATTGAAATCCTAGAAGGAAAAGGTTTAGAAAACCTTTTTATTACACAAAATAATTATAAATTGAAGTCCTAATGAAAAATGGATTCCTTAAAGAGAAAGGAAGGCAAAATCAAGTCTTTGGTGGAGTAATTTTCCTCCAAAAACTAGATTCGGTAGCCGGCTACCGAAGTGGTTTATTTTGGTTCAGTACACGTGCGCCGAAGATGAGAGCTGACCTCGGCACACGGCCACCGAAGGAAGACGCCAGCCCTCAGTTTGGTCTTCTAGTCTTTTGTTTGAATCGGTGGTCAGCCACCGTATTGATTGCTATTTTCGGTGGTTGATCTTGTTTCCTTTATATTTTTTTTGTTACAATGCCGATTGAGGTGATTCTTTCACCCCAAGTTCTCATAATTTTATGCTTTATTTATTTATGCACATTTCTCAGAAAACATATTATTTTCTCCTATTTAATCACAATAATTAAGCTAAATCATAAGTTAAATGGATATATAAATATATATAAAATGTGACTTATCACATGTGCATCTTCTTGATAGCCCAGAATGCTTTGTGCTCGAGTTCCACAAGTAAGTGGCATCCTTTCCTGAAGACAAGTCTAAAGGGAGACATGCCTATGGGAGTCTTGTATGCTGTTCTATAGGCCCATAATGCATCGTTCAGTCTGTTGGACCAGTCTTTAAGATTGGGGCTCACGGTCTTCTCCAATATGGCCTTTACTTCCTGATTAGAAATTTCAGCTAGGTGACTCGTCTCCGGATGGTAGGGCATTGATATTATGTAGGTGACACCAAACTTCTTTAGTAACGCTTCAAAGGATCGATTGCAAAAGTGCGTGCCCTCATCACTGATGATTGCCGTAGGTGCTACTAACCTGGCTAAGATATGATCCTGCAGAAAACTCACAACTACTTTGGCATCATTAGTTTTAGTGGGAGTTGCTTCCACCCACTTCGAGACATAATCTACCGCTAGTAAAATGTAATGATAACCAAAAGAGTTCATGAAGGGTCCCATGAAATCAATGCCCCATACGTCAAAGAGCTCCACAACGAGGATAGGGTTTAATGGCAATTGATTTGAGGGCCCAGGTTACCTTGCCTTTTGACATCTATTGCAGGTGAGAACAAACTTGTAGGCGTCCTTGAATAGTGGAGGCCAGTATAATCCACTCTGAAGCACTTTGAGGGTCATCTTCTTAGCACCAAAATACCCTCCCCACGCCAGACTATGGCAGAATGTTAGGATTGATTGCATCTCAGCTTCTGGAATGCATTGTCTCTAACTACCCACCTCGACCCTCCAAGCCGGTGGATGGACATCGTTAGTGGCATCCCCCTACCATCTGGCCAAAACCGGCACAAAGGTATTGTTACCCCGCCCCACGTCCGAAAATCCCCTAGCTGCAGCATCTTTGAGGATTCGAACCCTAGACCAAGCCTTTTTATTCCTCTCAAGGAGGACACCTTTCACCAACGGAGTTGCAGCTAATTAGATAAGTATACAAACTCGATTTAGACAAGTATAGTGACAAGCAAAGGTTGGTCCCTCGAGTACTATGCATTAACGTTATATCCAATTAAAATTCAGATTCAATTAACTCAAACAAAAGACTCAAAACAAATACTAAAAATCAACAAAGACTCACACGCCTAACCTATACTCAACAAGAACACAAACTAATTAGATATGCAAGTAAGTAAAAATGCAGCAAAGGTGATTGATTGATTAAGTGATTAACATGATTTCCAGGACTTAATTACTATGAAACTTCTGAATATGACTCCCGTGCAAAGGTCCGACTAAGGCCGACTCTACATATATTATTCTCTCTTACTTAGCATGTTCTAGGCCGGATGAGTACCTTAGAATGTCTATCAAATTATATTAAGATGACACATGAAGTATGAAGAGAATTTAATGATACAACACTATCCCTAGAAAAGTTTGTGCAGTCCTAGGTTGTCATGAGTTAAATTATGAGTAAGATGTAAGCCACTACTCTCGATGCCAAACAATTACAAGAATATGACTAGTCTAACAAGCAATTATTCATTAATAGTTCATGCAAACAAGTTAGTCAGACTCATAATCATAAACATAAATTAAGCACAGTAATAAAAACTATATTCGGCATTCATAGCAATATAAATCCAGGGCCAAAATCCTGTCAAACGACTCTCATGGTTAGGCCTTCATACAACCCTAACTCTATAAAGAACTACTTACACATAATTGAAAAACAAAGAATAATGGAATTCATAATTAAATTACAACAATGAAAATAAATCTACAAAAGAGATTGTTGAAGATGATGCATAGCAAAGAACCATGCCAAGGCTGCTCCTTCACGGCTCCATGCTCAACTCTCTCACAAAATAGAAACCTAAAGTGTTTAAAGCTGAAAATAAAATAATCTGCGGCTAGGGTATCTAGAGGTCCTCACCCATGAGCATTAGCGTCCATTAAATAAGGAACCTAAAGCTCTACAAGTTAGAAGATATTCTAGTGCAGAAACCCAATCGAAAACTGACTTAAAACTGCTATCCTAGTTTGCAAGGAATAAGGACTTAAAAAGGAAATCCTTGTAGGACAAGGAATA
Organism: Oemleria cerasiformis; assembly: GCA_037349345.1. NCBI lineage: Eukaryota > Viridiplantae > Streptophyta > Magnoliopsida > Rosales > Rosaceae > Oemleria > Oemleria cerasiformis. The sequence continues at coordinate 136,954 of JAZGTL010000090.1, read as the reverse complement.
TAACTTATGCGGAAACCCTTTTTGACTTGTCTCCTGAGCTTTCTAGTATGGTAAGGCAGCTTCTGGGATCCTCTTGAGGCTTCTTGAACATCAAGGACTAGGCTGGGCCAATGCTTGCCACCTTTGACACATCATGACCCCCCTTTTGACACCATTGGGCCTCCTTTTTGGATTTTCTGAGAACTAAGTACGTCATGTACCAATGCAGCTGGGCCAAACCACTTATTTTACTTCCATATGGTGTCTCTAGCTTGGTTCTGGGCTTTGGCCTACTCGGGAACTGGTAGAAGATACAAGAGCCCAAACTGGCTCTAATTAGGGCGCAGCCGAGGCCTTTTTAGGCACATCATGTCAAGGAAATGCCTTTGGCATTTATGAGTGTCTCTCCTGAAGTCACTAGCTTAGAAATGTGTTTTGAAGCATAATTCTACGCTTAGAAATGTTGTAGGTGAGTTCTCAATTTGGCCTACTCGGACATGTCAAAAGACATTTCACGGGACATGTCCTGGACTCTGTTTAGGGCACAGTAGAGGAACTTATCAAGGGCTCGTCAAGGACTCCTTTGGGGCTCAGACTAGGGATCAGTTATAGTGTCTGAGAGCTATGTCAGGAACATGATTTAGGGCGCGCCTGGGGCTCAGATTAGGGCGCAAGACATGTCTAGGGGGGGGGGGGGGGGGGGGGGGTTTAGGACGTGCCCTGGGATTCGTTTGGCACTTTCTAGCAGGGTCTAGGACTCGGTTTAGGACCTTTTCATGACTCAAACTTAAACTTGAGACATCTCCTTCATTCTAACTCCGATTTGAGCCCTTCTCTTTGCGTCGTTCTCAGAATTCACCTAAATTTCTAATTTTGTACAAGTCACACAAGATTGATCATTTTCTACTATGGATAGCACAAAATCATTCAAAAGACATGTAAAAGGGTCTTGAGTGATATCAAAATGATGTATAAATAACAAATACCCCCAAACCTATCTTTTGTTAGTACTTGAGCAAAACCAAGGAAAATTTAACTAACCAAAGTAAAAAGACTCGATCTTAGTTAAGATAGGATATTTAAACCCCTAGGTGGTACTAGTAGGAGGAGTTTTGTCACCTTAGGGTTGTAGCAGCACGATACCCACAAACGTGTAGTGTCATGTGTAGTGTGTAAATGCCAAAGTTTCAAGTGATCATGTTGAGAACAACTTCATCTAAGTGCCTTAGAAAGATTTCGTCTCAACTCTAATCCTCACTAGGCAATTCTCAATTCACACAAGAATCCTAGGTTTTTACTCTTATCAAGCATATGTGATGAGTTTTTGTTATGGAATTCAAGTTTAATCACATATGATTAGCAATTAAGAATAGAACTTTATGGAGTTAAGATCTCATGAAAGGATTTGAACTTTAAGAACATAGATACATACCTTAATCCTCAGCATGATTGTCCGCAAGATTAGTTAGGTCTTCCATTTAGGTTGTAATAGGGCTAAGCTTAGGGGTTTAGAAAGGAAGGTTTAGGATTCAAAGAATTTGAGTTGGGCCAAGGCATGAGATGTCATGACTTGAACTTAAAATTTCTAATATGAATCCTTGCTTAAAGCCCACGACAATTGATGGCTTTCTTTGAGATTCTTTTGGGTGCATTGGCTCACTTGGATCAATTCAATGTTTCTTCACTTTTTCTTCATTCTTTCCTTTCTTTCTTTTGTTTCTTTTTCTTCTGAACTGGTCCAAGATCATGCAATGAATTCCCCATTCCTTGAGCTTCCTTTGTCGAGCTTTATGCTCAAATTTTTATTATATTTGTTTTTTCTTTATAGGTAAATAGTATCATTCAAAAAAATATAGGACTACAAGTTTACAAGGGGCATTCCCCAGGGAAAGAAAGAAACCTAAGGATTACCCACAAGTAGACTTATAAACAAAGGCACTAGGCTTAAATAGAATCCAGCAATAACTAAGATCCAACTATAGTTCAGGCCCAAATAGAGCTTTGTGCTCAAATTTCAGAACTTTGAACTTTCACCATAATGAAGCCAATATCTTGGAATTTGCGCAGCACTTTCTTTTGGTTCCTTATTCTCACCATGAATCTCATTTAGTACAACCTTAGCACAGACCTAGGTTATAGGGTATGACTTAATTGAACGGGTGAATATTTTGGTTAAGTTATACTTTGGGCGAGTGAAAAAAAGGCTGAGTGTTTGGCTTCAAAATTGGCTTAGGGAGCACACAATAGGGTAAGATAAGGCCTTTAGAGGTTAGGCACACATAGCTTCCATAACTTCTTATGGCAAACCACACATCAAATCAAGAGTATCTACGATGTTAGTTCTTTAAAATCCAATGCAAATATGATGTATTGAGATCGGAATTTATGAACAAAAGTGAAGAGTGTTTAAGAGTAGAAACAGTATGTATCCCTCATAAACAATGGTAATAAGGCTCAAAGATCTCACAGGGCAGTCTCCACTAATTTTATAAAGTTTACTCAAATTTAGTTGTTTTGTTCACTTAAAACTTACAGACTCAAAATTTAAATTTTTGTGGCCGTGTACCACCCCCAAACCTAATTGTTTCTATATCCAAATTTAATCCATACCCCCAAATCTAAATTGAAGATTGTCCTCAATGTGATAAGCAATAAGCATGACAAAAAATATTGAAGGTTCAGAGAGTGCAATATGGCAGACACAGTAAAGTGAGAGAGAGCACAAACCAAAGGTTGGTTGCCTCCTAGGAGTGCGTTATTTAACGTCTGGGCAAGACGAGGTTGGCAGGTTAGATGTTTGGCGTCTGTTGGAGGTCAAGGTTGGCTGTGATAGGATAAGGACGGGCCTCAAAGTAATGCTTGAGGGGATGACCATTCACCTTGAACGGCTCATGCTTAACTGGATGTTGAATTTAGATTGCACCATGGGGAAAAACGTGAGTAACAATATAAGGTCCAGACCATCTAGAACATAACTTACCTAGGAACAACTTAAGACGTGAGTTGAAGAGGAGGACTGGGAACAACTTAAGATGTGAGTTGAAGAGGAGGACTTTCTGTCTGACTTGAAAGTGTTTGCTATGGATCTGTAGGTCATGAAAGGACTTTGTATTTTCGTTTTAAATTCGAGCACTCTCATATGCCTTGTTCTTGAGTTCATCCAATTCGCTTAGCTGAACCTTTCTATGAATTTCCGCTTCATCCATGTCCATGTCCATGTGCATATTTTTGACAGCCCAGAATGCTTTGTGTTCGAGCTCCAGAGGTAAGTGGCATCCTTTTCCAAAGACGAGTCTGAAGGGGGACATGCCAATAGGGGGTTTTGTTTGTTGTCCTATAGGCCCACAATGCATCATTTAGTTTGTTGGACCAGTCTTTTCTATAGGGATTCACCGTCTTCTCCCATATGGCCTAAACTTCACGATTGGAAATTTCCACTTTGCCACCCGTTTGGGGAAGATAAGGCATGGAGATTCTGTGGGCAATGCCATATTTCTTCATTAGGGCTTCAAATGATCGATTGCAGAAGTGCAAACCCCCGTCACTGATGGTTGCTGATCAGTCATTATTTATGCATCATTTTGATGTCTTTATATGCCTCTCTTACATGTATTTTGAATGATTTCATGCCATCAATAGTAGAAAATGATCAATCTTGTGATACTTGTGCATATTTGGAAAGATAAGTAAATTTTCAGAAGAATGCAAAAAGAATGACTCAAATCGGAGTTCAGATGAAGGAGATGTCCTCATTTCAATATCAGGTCCTAAACTGGGTCCCAACTGCGCTAGTACGCCTATTTTGAGTCCTTGAACAAGTACCTCAGATCATGCCATCCGGGTCCCAAACCTGTGTCTCATGACATCAAGTTCGTCTTAGAAGTGCCAAGGTCATGCTAGGACATGTCGAGCACATGTCCCAAGAATTTCCCATCCGAACCCAGCATCTGCGCCTAAACCTTAGTTCCTGTTCCGCCAGCAGTGGATCAAAGTTCCTCCTCTGCCCTAAGCCTAACAATCTGTGCGCCTAGCCTACACGAAGATGCGCTTTTACTATCCTCATGGTGTGCCTCAAAAGCGCAGCCCCAGACCCCTATGACGAAGACATTCCAAGGGTCAAGTTCTAAGTTCTAGCATCTGACCGCGGGAAGACCGCGACCAGCTTGTGTTACCACTTGCCAGCTTGCATTCACACTCCCAACCATGTTCTGATTGGTTCTAATAGATTTTAGGGACTGTGTAATTAATTAGAAGTACAATAACTATTCTAGAACATTCTACGCTAGGGTTTTTAATACCAATCCTTATAGGACAAGGTTTTCCCTTTGTCTAGAAAAGGATGCCTTTGTTCAGTGTTTTGGAGACATTATTAGAAGAGCGTTATTTCAGAGATCTAGAAACCCTAGCCGCATTTTACATTGTAATTCAGTTCAAAGTAAACAATTTCTATATTTCTGCACTTTTTGGGCGTGGAGCTTAGAGAGGAAGGCTTTACCGAGTCTCTGTTGTGCACCATTGTTCATCAGTGTTCTTTACTCTAAACTTTTATTTCATTTCAATTTAATTATGAATTCAATTATATCAGTTTTAATCCCAGTTTTGCTTGAGTAGTTCTTGTTAGGATTAGGGTTGCTTGAAGCCCTAACCATGTTAGTTTGTTAATTAGATTTTGGCTCTTGATTTTGATTGCTATGCATGCTGAATAACTCTGATTACTGCTTTAACTGCCATTCCTTTATGGCTATGAGCTTTGCTACCTTGTTTGCATAAATTATTGATGGAATTGCTTGAGTTACAACTATACCATCTTGTAATTCATGAGCATCAAGAGGTTGAGGTTAAGAAACGATCTTGTAGTCAGAATTCACAACGCTCTAGGAATGCACATCACTTTTCTAGGCTAGTGTAGTGTCATTAAATTCTCTTTGTACTTCATGCATCATCTTAAATGGTAGGTGATAGATGGTCTAGAGTACACATCATGCTTAGAACATGCCAAGTAAGAGAGAATAATATATGTGGAGTGGGCCAACCATTGGGACCTTTGCATGGGAACTTAATTCAGAAGTTGCATAGTAATTAGGTCAAGAAAGTATGGTTAAGGACTATAATTGGTTAGAGTGGATAGTAAGCCTTAATTCGCCTTAGATAATAATCAATCAATCTATCATTCGTGCATTTTAATTTACTATTTTACTTTCGTGCGTGTTTCTGAAAATAATAAAAGTCCACCCCCCCCCCCCCCCTCCATTTACTATTTTACTTTCGTGAGGGATCGACTCTTGCTGTGCTACTATACTATTCTTATCGATTTGTGCACTTGCAAGGATTTAATAATTGTTAGAATTAGATTGCATATTGCTTGTTCTCTGATTTTACAAATAAGTTTTTGGCGCCGTTGCGGGGGACTTGTTCCTTAACGGTGCCCATTTAAGTTTGAATTTATAACTTAGTTTTTCATTCTTTTTGGGTACCAGTGTATGTCATTCCAAGGCTCGATGCACGGCTCATCAAGTGGGCCGTCTTCGAGAGAATCTTCAGTAAAAGGCTCACCACCACCAAGTCCCAGAAGGATGGCGGATCAAAGAGAAGAGCAAGGACGAGACCGTGGCCTAGGACCACAAGCCCCACGGCTCCTTAAAGACTTTGCCATTCCCCATGTCTCAGAGGATCAATTTCCCATTGTTTTTCCTGAGTCAACAGTGCCAAATTTCGAATTAAAGTCTGGGACGATTCACATGCTACCCACATTTCACGGACTTTCCGGCAAGGACCCGCACTTTCATATCAAGGAATTTGTTGAAGTCTGCTCAATACTGTGCATTAATGGCATGACGAAATTTGAAATCCGCCTACGACTTTTTTACTTCCGTCTCAAGGATTGCGCAAAGGTATGGTTTCATTCGCTGGTGTCGGCTTCCTTCACTCATGGAGGGACTTGACGTCCAAATTCTTAACACAATATTTTCCCGTGGAAAAAAGGAACGAATTAAAGTCCAGAATAATGAACCCACGACAAGACACGAAGGAGATTTTTTATGAGTTATAGGGACGCTCCAACCAGATGTTATGGGTGTGCCCCCACCACCATATCGATGACCATCACCTTATGTTATACTTCTACGGAGGCCTGAAGACTAGTGATCGGACAATGGTAGACTCTCAATCCCAAGGGATTCTAGAAGGCATGGTTGAGGAAGCAAGGACCGCCTTTCAGAACATCGCTCAAAGAGAAAAACAATTTAGCTACAGAGGTCCTTCCTCTAGGGCTACTGGTGATACATACACAAACCACAATGATAACGCCATTGCTCAGCTCACGGCAATGGTGAAACAACTGTGTAACGAGAAAGGAAAAGGAGTTCAAACCTGCGAAGTGTGTTCAATACAGGGCCACACATTGCAAGACTGCCCAATGGTGGAAGACGCCAATTTTCTGGTAGTTTAAATAACAATTCATGACCCCGGAATGACCCATATTCAAATACTTACAATCCGGGGTGGAAAAATCATCCAAACTTCCGTTGGAGCAACAATCAGACTGCCGCCAATCCTTTGCCGCCCCCTGGATTTCAGCAGCAAGCCGCAACCCCTCAAGGGAACTCTCACGGTCCTTCCTTAATTCAGACTAGCAAAAGCAAGTCTGTGGAGGAAACCGTCAATACCTTGGCCGAACATCACGTCCAATTCATACAATTCATGCAAGACAACCAGAGTAAGATGGCAAACATGAATAACGCAATTGCCCACTTAGATCGGCAATTGAGACAAATTGCAAATCAACAAAATCAGCGGGAGCAGGGAAAGCTTCCAAGTCATGTCCTGGTCAATCCTAAAGGATTTCACAATCCTACGGCCAATACCATCTCTTTGTGGATTGGAACATAACTTCAAAGTCTGACATCTTCTACCCTCGAAAGGAATAACGAACGACTTGACACTGAGGAGGATGACTTCCCTGTGACATCCATAAGGCACAACACTGTGCCACCAACCATGTTTCAGGCTCCACCGGGAGCCTGCCACAAGAGGGACTAGACTCTTCACCTCAATCGGCTCTGGCAAGAACCGCTAACTAGGGCGTGCCACTAAACTCACCACAACCGCAACCGCAGGTGTAGAACCTGCCCAGCGTCTCAATAAACACCTCAACGAAAGAAGCCTCTAAACCCACGCCTACTTCGGCTGCGCCCAGAGCCATGCCCCTGCTGCTATCGCAAGACGCGCCAAGGATCATGTCCAAGGCACTGCAGCGGGCCACAATTGACATCCAACTTGCTCCTGAGGCCCATTCGCAACATCCAAATACTTCTACTCTAAAACTCAAATTTACAATCTTCAACCAGCTAAAAAAGTAATGTTTGAGTTAGCTAATGATGTTGAAATCCCATTTCCTCGCAGGTTCCAAAACAGGAATAAGAAAAAGGAGGACTTTGAGGAGGAAATCATCGGCATGTTGTAGAAGCTTCAAATCACACTACCTTTCCATAAGATCGTAAAGCATATGACTATCTTCGCAAAGCTCATCAAAGACTTAGTTGCAGGAAAACGTGGTTTCAGCTCTACTGACATCATTGAAATCCCTAAGGCATGCTCTACTGCCCTCTTGCACATGCCCCTTAAAGGCAACGACCCGGGGCCTCCCTCACTTCCATGTGTCATTCAATCAAAAAGATTCGAGCATTGCCTCTGCAACATGGGAGCATCAATAAACATCATGCCATTCCACATTTACAGGTCCCTCAACCTAGGCGCACTCAAACCTACACACCTATGTGTTAGATTAGCTAACACCTCTATCACTAATCTAATGGGAATTCTAGAGGACGTACTTGTGCAAATTGGAGACACATGCATCCCTCCAGACTTTTACGTACTCAAAATGAACAGAATTGACAAGAATGAGGAATCCCCACTCATCTTGGGAAGGCTTTTGCTAGCTACGGCTGAGTGCCTTATCGAGGTCAAAAATGGCCAAGTTTCCATCAAGGTCTTGGACAAATTTCGGACATTCTCGATCCATGATGCCATCCAATACCCTACAGAACCAATTGAGGACTTCCCGTTAAACACCATGGACTTATTGCTGCAGAAGGCACTCGCAAATTCCTGCATAAAAGATGCTCTTAACACAGCCATCAGTTCACCAACTGCTGAGACACTGGACTATAAGGTGATGGATGAAGTCAGAGTTCTTGATACCATTCCTATTCATTCATGGAACAAACAGCCAGCCTTTGAGGCGCTACCTCTCATGGACCACAAGACTCTGCCATCCACCATCCATCCCCCAGAATTAGAATTAAAACCACAGCTTGCTCATTAAAAGTATGCCTACTTAGGAAAAATCAGACCCTTCCGGTCATCATTGCCTCTCACTTAAGTGTGGTAGAGGAGGAGAAGTTGGTGCGAGTCTTGAAGGATCATCATACGACAATCGGATGGACTATAACCGATATAAAAGGGATCAGTCCTGCCAAATGCATGCATCGAATACTTCTTGAGGACGATACCAAACCATCAATGTAACGACCCGGACCAGAAATTAAATTATTTTGAGAATTGGACGATTTTACCCTCGATTTTGGATGGGTTTGGGAGTCACTTTTTGACTAGCAGTACTTTTTGGAATTTTTCTTGGGTCGTTGCGTAGGTCTCAAACTCACGAGTTCGTAGACAGGTGGCACGCGGAAAATGGAGACCCGGTGAGGTTGTTACGGGTCTAGAATCTATAGGAGCAGTTTGGTAATTTTGGAAATGTTGGAACTATATATCAGATATTTTTCTCTCTCTTCGGGAGACGGGAGGATGCAGTCTCCTTCTCTTATCCGAAATTCTTCCCGTGCGAACACCGAACCACCGTTTTCATCGAACCGATTTTAGTCCAATTTGAATGAAACCAAGGCCAGGAGGATTTTCCTCGCGACCCCACGAGCCTTTTGGTGTAATCATCGGAGCGGGAGCATCGCCGTAGGCGACGGACGGAGGAGGGAGGTGGACTGAATCTTCTCGGCCATTTTCCAGCCAGACCAGCTACGATCTCGGAACTTTGACCCCATATTTGGATTCCTGGTGAAAAGTAGATGAATTTACATGTGTGGATCGTGAAAAATGGACAAGAAAAGAAGAAGTTAGAAAACCTTGACAATCGACCGGAAATGGCAATTTTCGGTGAAACCAGACGGCGGCGACGGCGACTGCCGGTCATCTTCTCAGGCCAGACTTCGGCGACGGTGCCGGCAACCGATCGTCTTCTCCTGCGACCGGTCGAGTCGGGTCAGACCGGGTCTGATAGAGCCAAGCCGGGTTGGATCGATCCAGGCGCGTGAACACTGTAGCAGGCGTGTGACGGCGCGTGAGGGCGCGTGGCGGCGTGTGAGGGCGCGTGGCGGCGCATGAACGCGTGTTCTGACCTTCCGGTGGCCCGAGGCGGCGCGTGGGACTGTTTCCGATGTCACGGCGATGTGTGACTAGGGTAATGGGATGTTCCGGATCCGATTTTATTGGTTTCAAGGCCATAGGAGTTCGTTTAGGGCCCGGTTGGGTGATCCCAGCGGTAATGGTTGACCGTGAACCGGGTTTTGAGCTCAGAAAGTCAAGGTAGTTGGGTTGTTATTGTGCATGTGTTCCTTGGGCTAGAGCGTCCATGAATTTTGGGTGCAATGGTTTGATGGAATTTATAAATTGTTTTTTTTTCAATAGTTTAGTGAAAGTGTGTTGTGAGAAATGGCATGGTTGTTGGATTCGGTTTTGATATTGTTTTGACGTGGTAATTATTTGAGTCCATGATTTTGAGTTGAGACCGTATTTGTGATTATAAAATACTTGATTTTGGATCCAATACTGTTTTGAGGGGGGCCAGGATCCAGGGCTAGGATCCGTTGAGACGGTGAACCCGGGGAACCTCCAAAATAAACAATACCGATTTGAGAGGGGCTAGGATCCGGGGCTAGGATCCGCTGAGACAGTGAACTCGGTGAACCTCCAAAATAAACAATACCGATTTGAGGGGGGCCAGGATCCGAGGTTAGGATCCGCTGAGACGGTGAACCCGGTGAACCTCCAAAATAAACAATACTGATATGTGTAGGGGCCAGAATCCGGGCTAGGATCCGCTGAGACGGTGAACCAGGTGAACCTCCGATTTAAAAAATACTGATATGTGTGGGGGCCAGAATCCGGACCAGGATCCGCTGTAGGCGGTGAACCAGTGAACCTCCAATATAATCGATTACTGTTTCTTCGACTAGCGTCAAGAGTTTTACTCCATTGGTTCGTTGAGTGCTCTGACTCTGGCATCGAGGAGTTTTGGCCCCGTCAGATCGTGAGGCTATCTATGCATAGTACAGAGAGTTGTGATACAGGACTAGCACACCCCAAGGGATACCCTGGTGGCTAGGGATATGCCAGTCGAGGGATATGCCGACTGATGTGATATAATAGTCGAATGTTATTCTAGCTAAGGATACTTGCCGATTTATATGATATGATAGTCGAGGATATTTCTGGCTCTAATATGGTTGACGACGATTGTCATGTGATTAATCAGCCTATGGAAATACTTCGTCATCTGGGTCTGTGGGTTGGTGTGGGCGGTCACCCAGAGTGAAGAATTATTGTTGGTTCACAAGTATCTGACTAGTCAGTTGTCTTGTGGTATCCCAGTAGAGATGTCAGAAGTGTCTGACCTACTGACATTTGGGTGAGAGGGTATTCCTATTTGGACCACTACTATTCCGAGGTCTTGGCTTTGACCTATATACTATCCTGCGTCTGACAGGTAGGAGTGGTCTGTAAGTATAGTGGTTCTGTCGGGAACCCTGTAAGGGTTACTAAAAATTATTTAAGGATAAAGGGTATTTCTGGTATTTAAATTTTGAGGTAAAAGAGTTGTCAGACGGGATAAGGGTTCTTTCCGGGTTTCGAGGGAAATTCAGGAAAGGTCCTTACAAGTGGTATCAGAGTTCTAGGTTAACTTCCTGCAGACCGCAGACTTGTGTGCAAATTATTTAAGGATTTCAGTTAACAAGTTGCCTCCGAGGCATTTACCTCTTTAGCGACCTTGAACTGAATAAGGGGTTGGTTCTTTAACCTGAGTTAGTGAAATTTCGGGGACGAAATTTCTGTAAGGGGGGAAATTTGTAACGACCCGGACCAGAAATTAAATTATTTTGAGAATTGGACGATTTTACCCTCGATTTTGGACGGGTTCGGGAGTCACTTTTTGTTTGGTAGTACTTTTTGGAATTTTTCTTGGGTTGTTGCGTAGGTCTCGAACTCACGAGTTCGTATACAGGCGTCACGCGGAAAACGGAGACCCGGTGAGGTTGTTACGGGTCTAGAATCTACAAGGGCAGTTTTGTAATTTTGGAAAAGTTGGAACTATATATCGGATATTTTTCTCTCTCTTCGGGAGACGGGAGGATGCAGTCTCTCTCTCTTACCTGAAATTCTTCTCGTGCGAACACCGAACCACAGTTTTCATCGGATCGATTTCAGTCCGATTTGAACGAAAGCAAGGCCGGGAGGATCTTCCCCGTGACCCCACGAGCCTTTTGGTGCAATCATCGGAGAGGGAGCACCGTCGTAGGCGACGGACGGAGGAGGGAGGTGGACCGAATCTTCTAGGCCGTTTTCTGGCCAAACCAGGTACGATCTCGGAACTTTGACCCTATATTTGGATTCCTGGTGAAAAGTAGATGAATTTACATGTGTGGATAGTGAAAAACGGTCAAGAAATTAAGAAGTTAGAAAACCTTGAAAATCGACCGGAAATGGCAATTTCCGGCTACCCAGACGGCGGCTGCCGGTCATCTTCTCAGGTCAGACTTGGCGACGGTGCTGGTAGTCGATCGTCTTCTCCGGCGACCGGTCGAGTCGGGTCAGATCGGGTTTGGTCGAATGAATCGGTCGAGTCAAGTTGAACTGGTCGGGGTGAGTGAACCGGTCGGGTTGAGTCGAGTTGGACTGGGTCCGGTAGAGCCAGGCCGGGTTGGACAGGTCCAGGCGCGTGAACACATTAGCAGGCGTGTGACCGGCGCGTGAGGGCGCGTGGCGGCGCATGAACGCGTGTTCTGACCTTCCGGTGGCACGTGGCGGCGCGTGGGACTGTTCCCGATGTCACGGCGACGCGTGACTAGGGTTTGGGATGTTCCGGATCCGATTTTGTTGGTTTCGAGGCCATAGGAGTTCGTTTAGGGTCCGGTTGGGTGATCCCAGCGGTAATGGTTGACCGTGAAGCGGGTTTTGAGCTCGGAAAGTCAAGGTAGTTGGGTTATTATTGTGCATGTGTTCCTTGGGCTAGAGCGTCCATGAATTTTGGGTGCAATGGTTTCATGGAATTTATAAATTGTTTTTTTTTCAATAGTTTAGTGAAAGGGTGTTGTCAGAAATGGCATGGTTGTTAGATTCAGTTTTGATATTGTTTTGACGTGGTAATTATTTGAGTCCATGATTTTGAGTTGAAACCATATTTGTGATTATAACATACTTGATTTTGGATCCAATACTGTTTTGAGGGGGGCTAGGATCCGGGGCTAGGATCCACTGAGACGGTGAACCCGGTGAACCTCCAAAATAAGCAATACCGATTTGAGAGGGGCTAGGATCCGCTGAGACGGTGAACCCGGTGAACCTCCAAAATAAACAATACCGATTTGAGGGGGGCCAGGATCCGAGGTTAGGATCCGCTGAGACGGTGAACCCGGTGAACCTCCAAAATAAACAATACTGATATGTGTGGGGGCCAGAATCCGGGCTAGGATCAGCTGAGATGGTGAACCCGGTGAACCTCCGATATAAACAATACTGATATGTGTGGGGGCCAGAATCCGGACCAGGATCCGCTGTAGGCGGTGAACCGGTGAACCTCCAATATAATCGGTTACTGTATCTTCTACTAGCGTCGAGAGTTTTACTCCATTGGTTCGTTGAGTGCTCTGACTCTGGCATCGAGGAGTTTTGGCTCCGTCAGGTCGTGAGGCTGTCTATGCATAGTACAGAGGGTTGTGATACAGGACTAGCACACCCCAAGGGATACCCTAGTTGCTAGGGATATGCCAGTCGAGGGATATGCCGACTGATGTGATATAATAGTCGAATGTTATTCTGGCTAAGGATACTTGCCGATTTATATGATATGATAGTCGAGGATATTTCCGGCTCTAATATGGTTACGACGATTGTCATGTGATTAATCAGCCTAGGGAAATACTTCGTCATCCGGGTCTGTGGGTTGGTGTGGGCGGTGACCCAGAGTGACGAATTATTGGTGGTTCACAAGTATCTGACTAGTCAGTTGTCTTGTGGTATCCCAGTAGAGATGTCAGCAGTGTCTGACCTACTGACATTTGGTGTCAGAGGGTATTCCTATTTGGACCACTACTATTCCGAGGTCTTGGCTTTGACCTATATACTATCCTGCGTCTGACAGGTAGGAGTGGTCAGTAAGTACAGAGGTTCTGTCGGGAACCCTGTAAGGGTTACTAAAAATTATTTAAGGATAAAGGGTATTTCTGGTATTTAAATTTTGAGGTAAAAGAGATGTCAGACGGGATAAGGGTTCTTTCCGGGTTTCGAGGGAAATTCAGGAAAGGTCCTTACAAGTGGTATCAGAATTCTAGGTTAACTTCCTGTAGACCGCAGACTTGTGTGCAAATTATTTAAGGATTTCAGTTAACAAGTTGCCTCCGAGGCATTTACCTCTTTAGCGACCTTGAACTGAATAAGGGGTTGGTTCTTTAACCTGAGTTAGTGAAATTTCGGGGACGAAATTTTTGTAAGGGGGGAAATTTGTAACGACCCGGACCAGAAATTAAATTATTTTGAGAATTGGACGATTTTATCCTCGATTTTGGACGGGTTCGGGAGTCACTTTTTGTTTGGCAGTACTTTTTGGAATTTTTCTTGGGTCGTTGCGTAGGTCTCGAACTCACGAGTTCGTAGACAGGCGGCACGCGGAAAATGGAGACCCGGTGAGGTTGTTACGGGTCTAGAATCTACAAGGGCAGTTTTGTAATTTTGGAAAAGTTGGAACTATATATCAGATATTTTTCTCTCTCTTCGGGAGACGGGAGGATGCAGTCTCTCTCTCTTACCCGAAATTCTACCCGTGCGAACACCGAACCACAGTTTTCATCGGACCGATTTCAGTCCGATTTGAACTAAAGCAAGGCCGGGAGGATCTTCCCCGTGACCCCACGAGCCTTTTGGTGTAATCATCGGAGAGGGAGCACCACCGTAGGCGACGGACGGAGGAGGGAGGTGGACCGAATCTTCTCGGCCATTTTCTGGCCAAACCAGGTACGATCTCGGAACTTTGACCCCATATTTGGATTCCTGGTGAAAAGTAGATGAATTTACATGTGTGGATAGTGAAAAACGGTCAAGAAATTAAGAAGTTAGAAAACCTTGAAAATCGACCGGAAATGGCAATTTTCGGCGAACCAGACGGCGGCAACGGCGGCTGCCTGTCATCTTCTCAGGCCAGACTTCGGCGATGGTGCTGGTAGTCGATCGTCTTTTTCGGCGACCGGTCGAGTCGGGTCAGATCGGGTTGGGTCGAATGAATCGGTCGAGTCGAGTTGAACCGGTCGGGGTGAGTGAACTGGTCGGGTTGAGTCGAGTTGGACTGGGTCCGGTAGAGACAGGCCGGGTTGGACCGGTCGAGGGGCGTGAACACTGTTGCAGGCGTGTGACCGGCGCGTGAGGGCGCGTGGCTGCGCGTGAATGCGTGTTCTGACCTTCCGGTGGCGCGTGTCGGCGCTTGGGACTGTTCCCGATGTCACGGCGGCGCGTGACTAGGGTTTGGGATGTTCCGGATCCAATTTTGTTGGTTTCGAGGCCATCGGAGTTCGTTTAGGGTCCGGTTGGGTGATCCCAGCGGTAAGGGTTGACCGTGAAACGGGTTTTGAGCTCGGAAAGTCAAGGTAGTTGGGTTATTATTGTGCATGTGTTCATTGGGCTAGAGCGTCCATGAATTTTGGGTGCAATGGTTTCATGGAATTTATAAATTGTATTTTTTTCAATAGTTTAGTGAAAGTGTGTTGTGACAAATGGCATGGTTGTTGGATTCAGTTTTGATATTGTTTTGACGTGGTAATTATTTGAGTCCATGATTTTGAGTTGAAACCGTATTTGTGATTATAAAATACTTGATTTTGGATCCAATACTGTTTTGAGGGGGGCCAGGATACGGGGTAGGATCCACTGAGACGGTGAACCCGGTGAACCTCTAAAATAAGCAATACTGATTTGAGAGAGGCTAGGATCCGCTGAGACGGTGAACCCGGTGAACCTCCAAAATAAACAATACCGATATGTGTGGGGGCCAGAATCCGGGCTAGGATAAGCTGAGATGGTGAACCCGGTGAACGTCCGATATAAACAATACTGATATGTGTGGGGGCCAGAATCCGGACCAGGATCCGCTGTAGGCGGTGAACCGGTGAACCTCCAATATAATCGGTTACTGTTTCTTCGACTAGCGTCGAGAGTTTTACTCCATTGGTTCGTTGAATGCTCTGACTCTGGCATCGAGGAGTTTTGGCTCCGTCAGGTCGTGAGGCTATCTATGCATAGTACAGAGAGTTGTGATATAGGACTAGCACACCCCAAGGGATACCCTAGTGGCTAGGGATATGCCAGTCGAGGGATATGCCGACTGATGTGATATAATAGTCGAATGTTATTCTGGCTAAGGATACTTGCCGATTTATATGATATGATAGTCGAGGATATTTCCGGCTCTAATATGGTTGACGACGATTGTCATGTGATTAATCAGCCTATGGAAATACTTCGTCATCCGGATCTGTGGGTTGGTGTGGGCGGTGACACAGAGTGACGAATTATTGTTGGTTCCCAAGTATCTGACTAGTCAGTTGTCTTGTGGTATCCCAGTAGAGATGTCAGCAATGTCTGACCTACTGACATTTGGTGTCAGAGGGTATTCCTATTTGGACCACTACTATTCCGAGGCCTTGGCTTTGACCTATATACTATCCTGCGTCTGACAGGTAGGAGTGATCAGTAAGTACAGAGGTTCTTTCGGGAACCCTGTAAGGGTTACTAAAAATTATTTAATGATAAAGGGTATTTCTGGTATTTAAATTTTGAGGTAAAAGAGCTGTCAGACGGGATAAGGGTTCTTTCCGGGTTTCGAGGGAAATTCGGGAAAGGTCCTTACAAGTGGTATCAGAGCTCTAGGTTAACTTCGTGCAGACCGCACACTTGTGTGCAAATTATTTAAGGATTTCAGTTAACAAGTTACCTCCGAGGCGTTTACCTCTTTAGCGACCTTGAACTGAATAAGGGGTTGGTTCTTTAACCTGAGTTAGTGAAATTTCAGGGATGAAATTTCTATAAGGGGGGAAATTTGTAACAACCCAGACCAGAAATTAAATTATTTTGAGAATTGGACGATTTTACCCTCGATTTTGGACGGGTTCGGGAGTCACTTTTTGACTGGCCGTATTTTTTGGAATTTTTCTTGGGTCGTTGCATAGGTCTATAACTCACGACTTCGTATACAGACGACATGCGAAAACGGAGACCCAGTGAGGTTGTTACGGGTCTAGAATCTACAAGGGCAGTTTTGTAATTTTGGAAAAGTTGGAACTATATATCAGATATTTTTCTCTCTCTTTGGGAGACGGGAGGATGCAGTCTCTCTCTCTTACCTGAAATTCTTCCCGTGCGAACACCGAACCACCGTTTTCATCGGACCGATTTCAGTCCGATTTGAACGAAACCAAGGCCGGAAGGATCTTCCCCGTGACCCCACGAGCCTTTTGGTGTAATCATCGGAGAGGGAGCACCGCCGTAGGCGACGGACGGAGGAGGGAGGTGGACCGAATCTTCTTGGCCGTTTTCCGGCTAGACTAGGTGCGATCTCGGAACTTTGACCCCATATTTGGATTCCTGATGAAAAATAGATGAATTTACATGTGTGGGTAGTGAAAAACAGTCAGGAAATTAAGAAGTTAGAAAACCTTGAAAATCGACCGGAAATGGCAATTTTCGGCGAAACCAGACGGCGGCAACGGCGGCTGCCGGTCATCTTCTCAGGTCAGACTTCGGTGACGGTGCCGGTAGCCGATCGTCTTCTCCGGTGACCGGTCGAGTCGGGTCGGGTCGAGTGAATCGGTCGAGTCGTGTTGAACCGGTCGGGGTGAGTGAACCGATCGGGTTGAGTCGAGTTGGACCGAGTCAGGTCAAGCCGGGCCGGGTTGGATCGGTCCAGGCGCGTGAACACTGTAGCAGGCGCTTGACCGGCGCGTGTGTGCGCGTGCCGGCGCATGAGGGCGCGTGGCGGCGCGTGAACGTGTGTTCTGACCTTCCGATGGCGCGTGGCGTCGCGTGGGACTGTTCCCGATGTCACAGCGGCTCGTGACTAGGGGTTTGGGATGTTCCGAATTCGATTTTGTTGGTGTCGAGGCAATAGGAGTTCGTTTAGGGTCCAGTTGGGCGATCCCAGTTGTAATGGTTGACCGTGAAGCGGGTTTTGAGCTCGGAAAGTCAAGGTAGTTGGGTTATTATTGTGCATGTGTTCCTTGGGCTAGAGCGTCCATGAATTTTGGAGCAATGGTTTCATGGAATTTATAAATTTTTTTTTTTAATAGTTTAGTGAAAATGTGTTGTGAGAAATGGCATGGTTGTTGGATTCGGGTTTGATATTGTTTTGACGTGGTAATTATTTGAGTCCATGATTTTGAGTTGAAACCGTATTTGTGATTATAAAATACTTGATTTTGGATCCAATACTATTTTGAGGGGTACCAGGATCCGGGGCTAGGATCCGCTGAGACGGTGAACCCGGTGAACCTCCAAAATAAACAATACTGATTTGAGGGGTGCCAGGATCCGGGGCTAGGATCCGCTGAGACGGTGAACCCGGTGAACCTCCAAAATAAACAATACCGATTTGAGGGGGGCCAGGATCCCGGGTTTGGATCCGCTGAGACGGTGAACCCGGTGAACCTCCAAAATAAACAATACTGATATGTGTGGGGGCCAGAATCCGGGCTAGGATCCGCTGAGACGGTGAACCCAGTGAACCTCCGATATAAACAATACTGATATGTGTGGGGGCCAGAATCTAGACCAGGATCCGCTGTAGGCGGTGAACCGGTGAACCTCCAATATAATCGGTTACTGTTTCTTCGACTAGCGTCGAGAGTTTTACTCCATTGGTTCGTTGAGTGCTCTGACTCTGGCATCGAGGAGTTTTGGTTGCGTCAGGTCGTGAGGCTATCTATGCATAGTACAGAGAGTTGTGATACAGGACTAGCACACCCCAAGGGATACCCTGGCATCAAGGAGTTTTGGCTCCGTTAGTTAATTAAATATGAACTTAATAGAATTAATCCTTGAGGCAAGTCCTCGAGGGATCAACTCTGATTTTACCAACAGTTGCCTTGGGTGCTCCGAACCTGGCTAAGATATGACCATGCAGGAAACTCACAACTACTTTGGCATGGTTAGTTTTTGTGGGAATTGCCTCCACCCACTTTGAGACATAATCAACCTTATGTAAGATACAGAGATAACTGAAAGAGTTGGGAAAAGGCCCCATGAAATCAATGCCCCAGACGTCAATGATCTCCACGACGAGGACAGGGTTCAATGGCATTTGATTCTGAGGGCCTAGGTTACCTTGCCTTTGGCATATGTCGCTATTGAGAACAAATTTGTATGCATCCTTGAATAGGGTAGGCCAGTAGAAGCCAATTTGAAGAACTTTGAGGGCCGTCTTTTTTGCACCAAAATGCCCTCTGCACGCCAGACTTTGGCAGAATGTCAGGATTGTCTCTATCACATCTTCTGGGATGCATCTTCGAATGATT
Source organism: Oemleria cerasiformis (assembly GCA_037349345.1). Lineage (NCBI taxonomy): Eukaryota > Viridiplantae > Streptophyta > Magnoliopsida > Rosales > Rosaceae > Oemleria > Oemleria cerasiformis. Next base: position 118,130 of record JAZGTL010000090.1, on the reverse strand, counting down.
TGATCCGAGTAGTGCTTCCATAGGTATGGTTCATCCCAGACGTAATACTTAGCCTATTTAACCAGCTTGTCCTTCTGGTATCTCCTCTAAGAGGAATGGTCACACTTATTAGCAAGATAGTTAATGAGATCCGTATACCAGGGAAAAATTGCATTGAGCGCGAAGAGTTGCTCATCTGGGAAGGTTTCAAGGAGCGGCAAGTGATCAGTTTCGTCGTTAGACCCGTGAATCAATCTGCTCATGTGATCAGTAAGTATGTTTTCACTCCCCTTCTTGTCTCTGATTTCGAGATTGAACTCTTGGACTAGCTAATTCCCTTGATGCCTGCGATGGTCCATCCAAGTGCAGTTTGATTGGCCGTTAGAACTTGTACCAATGTCTTTTCTTCCTCCGTACTTAGGTTAGAGGCGATGATGAATGGAAGGGTATGGTTATTGCCTAAGTATGGGTACTTTAAATGTTCAGGCAATGGATGATAGCGTCTTCTGTCCCAAGGGGGGTAGCTCTTCGAATGGTTTCTTCCAAGATAGATAGGGCACGACATTTAGGAACCTGAGTTCTTCCATGATGCCTTCATTTGTGATTTCCTCAGTTTGTGACGACCTTGTGATGGACTTTTCCAGATCATCTTTCATACATGAATTTGTGATCGTCTTCTGTAGTAGCATGTCCATCATGTTTAATGGAAAGTCCACGATAGGTTTAGCTGGGTACTGGACTGCATCATGAATAGAGAAAGTCCGCATTTCGTGTAAGACTTTGATGGAGACTTGGCCATTCTTAATGTCAATCATGCACTCTGTCGTGGCTGGCAAGGGTCTTCAAAAGATTAAGGGAGGTTCTTCGTTTTGATCGATCTGGTCCATCTTGAGAATGTAGACGTCCTTCGGGATGCATCCGTCGCCAATTTGTACGAGCACGTCTTCGAGCAACCCATGAGATTTGTAATAGATGCGTTAGCCAATCAAACACGTAACTGTGTTGGTTTCAGTGCCCCTAGATTGAGCGATTTGTAAATGTGGAATGGCATGATGCTTATGGAGGCCCATGTGTCACATAGACAATGGTCGAATCATTTCGATTGAATGACGCAGGGAAGTGGTGGAGGCCCAGGATCGTTGGCTTTGAGAGGCATACGCAAAAAGGCCAAGGAACATGCCTTGGGAATGCCAATGATATCATTGGTGTTGAAACCTAATTTTCCTGCCACCAAATCTTTGATCAGTTTCGTAAACATAGGCATGTGCTTGACGAGCTTGTGAAACGGCAATGTGATTTGAAGTTTTTGCAGCATGTTTATGATTTCCTCCTCAAATTCCTCCTTCTTTTAGTTCTTGTTGTGAAACCTGTGATAGTAAAAATACCGAACACAATAATTATGAACTTTATTTCCACTAGTTATAACTTTGCAAGTGCACAAAATCGATTAAGATAGTATTACGGCAAGCAAAGGTTGATCCCTTGAGGACTTGTTCAACGATTAATCCAATTAAGTTCAGATTTGTTAACTTAGATAAAAACACACACACACGCCAAAGGAGGGATGTGTTTTGGATTTTGAAAAACATAATTTAAACAAGCAAAAACGCAGAATATAATAATGCAACAATGATGAATGATTGAATTTATGACTAAGGCGACTTAAGGCTCACTATCTATTCTAACCAATTATAGTCATTAACTAGATTTCCTTTACCTAATTATTATGCAAATTCTGAATTAGGTGCCCGTGCCTAGGTCCTGGCGTTGGTTCACTGGACACGTATTATTCTCTCGTACTTAGCATGTTTTAAGCAGGGCATATGCCTAGAACGTCTATCACCTACCAGTTAAGATGATGCATGAAGTACGAAGAGAATTTAATGACACCACACTAGCCAACTAAAGTGGCATGTATTCCTAGGTCGTCATGAGTTGGGGGGGGGGGGGGGGGGGGGGGGGGGGGGGGGGGGGGGGGTGGGGGGGCGGGGGGTGGGGGGGCGCGCGCGATTTATGAATGAGAGTTGAAAATTAAAGACAAGTAAATCAAAGTGCAGAAAATAACAATGCAAGAATGAAAGGTTGATTGTTTGTTAACAAAGGCAAATTCAGGCTTACTATCCACTCTAACCAATTATAGGTCTTAACCAGATTATCTTGACCTAATTACTATGCAATTCTAAATTAGGTGCCCATGCTTAGGTCCTGGCGTTGGTACACTGAACATATATTATTCTCTCTTACTTAGAATTTTTAGACAGGGCATATGCCTAGAACATCTATCACCTACCAGTCAAGATGACGCATGAAGTGCTAAGAGAGTTTAATGACACCACACTTGCCTAGAAAAGTGATATGCATTCCTAGGTTGTCACGAATTCTGATTACAAGAATGTTTCTTAACCTCAACCTCTTGAAGCTAATGAATCACAGGATGATATGATGGTCACTCAAGCAATTCCATCAATAATTTATGCAAACAAGGTAGCTAATCTCATAAACATAAGAGAATGGTAGTTAAAGCAGTAATCAGAGTTATTCAGCATGCATAGGAATTAAGAACAAGAATAAAAATCTACTTAACGAGCTAACATGGCTAGGGCTTCAAACAACCCTCATTCTGAAAGGAACTACTCACTCATAAAGGAAATTGAAACATAAATAATTGAATTCATAAGTAAATTGTAATGAAATAAAAGTTCAGAGTAAATAACGCTGATGAACAATGGTGCACAACAGAGACTTGGCAAGGCCTTCCTCTCCAAGCTCCACGCTCAAAAAGTGTAGAAAATAAGAAACTGATTACTTTGAACTGAGTTACAATGTAAATTGAGGCTTGGGTGTCTAGATCTCCGAAATAATGCTCTCCTAATAATGTGTGAAAAATATTCCTCTCTAAAACATTGAACAAAGGCTCCACTTTATAGACAAAGGGAAAACCTTGTCCTATAACGATTGGTATTAAAAACCCTAGCCTAGAATGTTCTAGAATAGTTATTGTACTCCTAATTAATTACAAAGTCCCTAAAATCTATTAGAACCAATCAGAACATGGTTGGGAGTGTGAATACAAGCTAGCAAGTGGGAAACCAAACTGGCCGCGAGCAGCCCGCGGTTTTCCCGCGGGCAGACGCTGGAACTTAGAACTTGGACCTTGGAATGTCTTCGTCATAGGGGTCTGGGACTACGCTTTTGAGGCACACCATGAGGATAGTAGAAGCGCATCTTCACTCAGGCTAGGCGCATACGTTGTTAGGCTTAGCGCAGACGAGGAACTCGGATCCACTGTCGACGGAACAAGAACTAGGATTTAGTCGGAGAGGCTGGGCTCGGATGGGAAGTTCATGGGACATGTACTCGACATGTCCTGGCATGAGCTTGGCACTTCTAGGACATGAACTTGATGTCATGAGACACAGGTTTGGGACCCGTATGGCATGATCTGAGGTAATTGGCCAAGAACTCAAAATAGGCGCACTGGCCCACTCAGGACCCAGTTTAGGCCCTGATATTGAAATGAGGACATCTTTTTCATCTGAACTCCGATTTGAGTCATTCTTTTGCGTTCTTCTCAGAATTTACCTATCTTTCCAAATCTGCACAAGTCTCACAAGATTGATCATTTTCTACTATTTATGGCACGAAATCATTCAAAAGACATGTAAGAGAGGCATATAAAGACATCAAAATGATGCATAAATAATAACTGATCAAATACCCCCAAACCTATCTTTTGTTAGTCCCTGAGCAAAGAATTTTTAACAAAATGAAAAGACTCGATCTTAGTTAAGATAGAACATTTAAACCCCTAATTACACCTAGTAGGAGGAGTTTTGACTCCTGAGGGTTATAGCGGCATGATACCCACAAAGGTTTTACTTAGACAAATATGATGCTAGAGATAGTACTTTTAACCAGCTAATAACAATCAAAGTAAGTAGACATGCTTTGCAGAACTATAAGGAATGCCATAGCCGTGAATGTGATGTGAAGGTGTACGTGTATAAGTGTCAAAAAATTTCAAGTGATCATGTTTGAAAACAACTTCATCTAAGTGCCCTAGAAAGATTTCGCCTCGACTGTAATCCTCAATTTGCACAAGAATCCTAGGCTTTCACTCTTTTCAAGCATATGTGATGAGTTTATGTTATGAAATTCAAATTTAATCACATATGAGTACCAATGAAGAATAGGACTTTATGGAAATAAAGATCTCATGAAAGGAATTGAACTTTAAGAACATACATTCGTACCTTAATCCTCCCGCATGATTGTCCATAAGATCAGTTACGTCTTCTTTTTTTAGGTTGTAACGGGGCTAAGCTTAGGGTTTTAGCAAGGAAGGATGGGATTCAAAGAACCTGAGCTGTGCCAAGGCATGAGAAGTCATGACTTGAACTTGGAATTTCTGAACTGAATTCTTTCTTAAGGCGCACGGCATTGTGCTTTCTTGATGGCTTATTTTGAGGCTCTTGGCTCACTTGGCTTAATTCACTTTGTTTTTTAGGCTCTTGGCTCACTTGGCTTAATTTACTTTGTTTTTTTCACTTTTTTTTTTCGTTCTTTTCAATGTTTTTTTTTTCTTTCTTTTGATTTCTTTATTTTTCATTTTTCTTTGAATTGAGTTGAACCAAGATCATGCAATGATTTCCTCAAACTTTCGTTCAGCTTGCAACTTGTAAAGCTTTTCTTTTCTTTTCAACTTTGAATTGACGCCAATGTCCTTTGAATTGGACAGCATTTTCTTCCACCTCTCATTCTCACCTTGAATCTTATTTAGGGCAACCTTAGCACAAACTGTGGTTATAAGGCATGACGGTGATGAATGGCTATGTATTTCCGTTAGGTTATACTTTGGGTGATGAAAGAAAAGGATGAGTGTTTGGCTTCAAAGTTGGCTTAGGGAGCATGCAATAGGGTAGGATAAAGCCTTTAGAGGTTAAAGCACACATAGCCTACATCACTTCTTATGGAAAACCACATATTAAATCAAGAGTATCTAAATGGTGTTAGTTCTTTAAAATTCAATGCAAAATGATGTAATGAAATCAACAATTAAGAACAAAATCGATAAGTGTTTAAGAGTAGAAACAAGTATATCCCTCAGAAAGAATGGCAATTAGGCTCAAAGATCTCACAGGGTAGTCTCCACTAATTTTCTAAGGTTCACTGAAATTCAGTTATTTCGTTCACTTAATCACTTAAAACATGGCATTGTGAAGTACAGATTATGACCTACTTGACCATGGCATGACTCTTAGAAAGGCTAAGATAGTTAACTTAGCATATACATCCCTATTAAAAAGTTATCATACTATTCAAAAGCAAAAAATTATGTAACTAACTAAACACAAAAAACTAAGGCTGAAAATTCAAAAGTCATGCCCGTGTATCACCCCTAAACCTGCTTGTTTCTATATGCAAAAATTTCAAATCCACACCCCCAAACCTAAATTGAACATTGTCCTCAATGTGATAAGCAGTAAGCATGACAACAGTAGAAAGGTTTGAGAGATATAACGGGCAGAAACAGTAAAGGAAGAGAGAAATACAAACCAGGGTTAGGCTGCCTCCTAGGAGTGCTTTATTTAACGTCTAGGCAAGACGGGGTTGGCATGCTAGGCATTTGGCGCATGCTGGGTTGCAGGGTAGGCTGGGCTTGGATTGGAAATGGCCTCGAAGTAGTGTTTGAGGCAATGGCCATTTATCTTGAACGGAGTCTTCCTTTCCGGGTGTTGGATGTCAACTGCACCTTGAGGAAAAACGTTAGTAACAAGGAATGGTCCAGTCCATCTCGAACGCAACTTACCTGGAAATAATTTGAGCCGGGAATCAAAGAGGACGACTTTCTGTCCGATTTGAAAGTCCTTGGGTTGAATGTGCTTGTCATGAAAAGCTTTGGTCTTTTCCTTGTAAATCCGAGCACTTTCGTGGGCCTCGTATCGAAGCCCTTCTAATTCACTTAGCTGCATCTTTCTATGTACTCCAGCATCATCGATATTCATGTTCATCTTCTTAATTACCCAGAGTGCTCTATGCTCCAATTCCACTGGAAGGTGACATCCTTTTCCAAAAACAAGCCTGAAAGGAGACATGCCAATCGGGGTCTTGTATGTTGTAAAGACAAGTAAATCAAAGTGCAGAAAATAACAATGCAAGAATGAAAGGTTGATTGTTTGTTAACTAAGGTGAATTAAGGCTTACTATCCACTCTAACCAATTATAGCTCTTAACCAGATTATCTTGACCTAATTACTATGCAATTTTGAATTAGGTGCCCATGCCTAGGTCATGGCGTTGGTATAGTAAACATATATTATTCTCACTTACTTAGCATTATTTAGACAAGGCATATGCCTAGAACGTCAATCACCCACCAGTTAAGATGACGCATAAAGTACTAAGAGAATTTAATGACACCACACTAGACTAGAAACGTGATATGCATTCCTAGGTTTTCATGAATTCTGATTAGAAGATTGTTTCTTAACCTCAACCACTTGAAGTTAATGAATCACAAGATGATATGATGGTCACTCAAGCAATTCCATCAATAATTTATGCAAACAAGGTAGCTAAACTCATAAACATAAAAGAATGGTAGTTAAAGAGTAATCAGAGTTATTCAGCATGCATACCAATTAAGAACAAGAATAAAAATCTACTTAACGAGCTAAAATGGCTAGGGCATCAAACATCCCTAATTCTGAAAGGAACTACTCACTCATAATGGAAATTGAAACTTAACTAATTGAATTCATAAGTAAATTGTAATGAAATAAAAGTTCATAGTAAAGAACGATGATGAACAATGGTGCACAGCAGAGACTCGGCAAGGCCTTCCTCTCCAAGCTCCACGCCCAAAAAGTATAGAAAATAAGAAAATGTTTACTTTGAACTGAATTATAATGTAAATTAAGGCTAGGGTGTCTAGATCTCTGAAATAATGCTCTCCTAAGAAAATGTTTACTTTGAACTGAATTACAATGTAAATTGAGGCTAGGGTGTCTAGATCTCTGAAATAATGCTCTCCTAATAATGTGTGAAAAATATTCCTCTCTAAAACACTGAACAAAGGCTCCCTTTTATAGACAAAGGGAAAACCTTGTCTTTTAAATATTGGTATTAAAAACCCAAGCCAAGAATGTTCTAGAATAGTTATTGTACTTCTAATTAATTACAAAGTCCCTAAAATCTATTAGAACCAATCAGAACATGGTTGTGAGTGTGAATACAGGCTAGCAAGTGGGAACACAAGCTGGCCGCAGGCAGCCCGCGGTCTTCCAGTGGTCAGATGCCGGAACTTAGAACTTGGCCCTTGGAATGTCTTCGTCATGGGGGCCTGGGACTGCTCTTTTGAGGCACACCATGAGCATAGTAGGATTTAGGCGTAGAGGCTGGGCTCGGATGGGAAGTTCTTTGGACATGTACTCGACATGTCCTGGCATGAGCTTGGCACTTCTAGGACATGAACTTGATGTCATGAGACACAGGTTTGGGACCCGTATGGCATGATCTGAGGTAATTGGCCAAGGACTCAAAATAGGCGCACTGGCCCAGTCAGGACCCAGTTTAGGCCCTGATATTGAAATGAGGACATCTTTTTCATCTGAACTCCGATTTGAGTCATTCTTTTGCGTTCTTCTCAGAATTTACCTATCTTTCCAAATCTGCACAAGTCTCACAAGATTGATCATTTTCTACTATTTATGGCACGAAATCATTCAAAAGACATGTAAGAGAGGCATATAAAGACATCAAAATGATGCATAAATAATAACTGATCAAATACCCCCAAACCTATCTTTTGTTAGTCCCTGAGCAAAGAATTTTTAACAAAATGAAAAGACTCGATCTTAGTTAAGATAGAACATTTAAACCCCTAATTACACCTAGTAGGAGGAGTTTTGACTCCTGAGGGTTATAGCGGCATGATACCCACAAAGGTTTTACTTAGACAAATATGATGCTAGAGATAGTACTTTTAACCAGCTAATAACAATCAAAGTAAGTAGACATGCTTTGCAGAACTATAAGGAATGCCATAGCCGTGAATGTGATGTGAAGGTGTACGTGTATAAGTGTCAAAAAATTTCAAGTGATCATGTTTGAAAACAACTTCATCTAAGTGCCCTAGAAAGATTTCGCCTCGACTGTAATCCTCAATTTGCACAAGAATCCTAGGCTTTCACTCTTTTCAAGCATATGTGATGAGTTTATGTTATGAAATTCAAATTTAATCACATATGAGTAACAATGAAGAATAGGACTTTATGGAAATAAAGATCTCATGAAAGGAATTGAACTTTAAGAACATACATTCGTACCTTAATCCTCCCGCATGATTGTCCATAAGATCAGTTACGTCTTCATTTTTTAGGTTGTAACGGGGCTAAGCTTAGGGTTTTAGCAAGGAAGGATGGGATTCAAAGAACCTGAGCTGTGCCAAGGCATGAGAAGTCATGACTTGAACTTGGAATTTCTGAACTGAATTCTTTCTTAAGGCGCACGGCATTGTGCTTTCTTGATGGCTTATTTTGAGGCTCTTGGCTCACTTGGCTTAATTCACTTTGTTTTTTAGGCTCTTGGCTCACTTGGCTTAATTTACTTTGTTTTTTTCACTTTTTTTTTTCGTTCTTTTCAATGTTTTTTTTTTCTTTCTTTTGATTTCTTTATTTTTCATTTTTCTTTGAATTGAGTTGAACCAAGATCATGCAATGATTTCCTCAAACTTTCGTTCAGCTTGCAACTTGTAAAGCTTTTCTTTTCTTTTCAACTTTGAATTGACGCCAATGTCCTTTGAATTGGACAGCATTTTCTTCCACCTCTCATTCTCACCTTGAATCTTATTTAGGGCAACCTTAGCACAAACTGTGGTTATAAGGCATGACGGTGATGAATGGCTATGTATTTCCGTTAGGTTATACTTTGGGTGATGAAAGAAAAGGATGAGTGTTTGGCTTCAAAGTTGGCTTAGGGAGCATGCAATAGGGTAGGATAAAGCCTTTAGAGGTTAAAGCACACATAGCCTACATCACTTCTTATGGAAAACCACATATTAAATCAAGAGTATCTAAATGGTGTTAGTTCTTTAAAATTCAATGCAAAATGATGTAATGAAATCAACAATTAAGAACAAAATCGATAAGTGTTTAAGAGTAGAAACAAGTATATCCCTCAGAAAGAATGGCAATTAGGCTCAAAGATCTCACAGGGTAGTCTCCACTAATTTTCTAAGGTTCACTGAAATTCAGTTATTTCGTTCACTTAATCACTTAAAACATGGCATTGTGAAGTACAGATTATGACCTACTTGACCATGGCATGACTCTTAGAAAGGCTAAGATAGTTAACTTAGCATATACATCCCTATTAAAAAGTTATCATACTATTCAAAAGCAAAAAATTATGTAACTAACTAAACACAAAAAACTAAGGCTGAAAATTCAAAAGTCATGCCCGTGTATCACCCCTAAACCTGCTTGTTTCTATATGCAAAAATTTCAAATCCACACCCCCAAACCTAAATTGAACATTGTCCTCAATGTGATAAGCAGTAAGCATGACAACAGTAGAAAGGTTTGAGAGATATAACGGGCAGAAACAGTAAAGGAAGAGAGAAATACAAACCAGGGTTAGGCTGCCTCCTAGGAGTGCTTTATTTAACGTCTAGGCAAGACGGGGTTGGCATGCTAGGCATTTGGCGCATGCTGGGTTGCAGGGTAGGCTGGGCCTGGATTGGAAATGGCCTCGAAGTAGTGTTTGAGGCAATGGCCATTTATCTTGAACGGAGTCTTCCTTTCCGGGTGTTGGATGTCAACTGCACCTTGAGGAAAAACGTTAGTAACAAGGAATGGTCCAGTCCATCTCGAACGCAACTTACCTGGAAATAATTTGAGCCGGGAATCAAAGAGGACGACTTTCTGTCCGATTTGAAAGTCCTTGGGTTGAATGTGCTTGTCATGAAAAGCTTTGGTCTTTTCCTTGTAAATCCGAGCACTTTCGTGGGCCTCGTATCGAAGCCCTTCTAATTCACTTAGCTGCATCTTTCTATGTACTCCAGCATCATCGATATTCATGTTCATCTTCTTAATTACCCAGAGTGCTCTATGCTCCAATTCCACTGGAAGGTGACATCCTTTTCCAAAAACAAGCCTGAAAGGAGACATGCCAATCGGGGTCTTGTATGTTGTAAAGACAAGTAAATCAAAGTGCAGAAAATAACAATGCAAGAATGAAAGGTTGATTGTTTGTTAACTAAGGTGAATTAAGGCTTACTATCCACTCTAACCAATTATAGCTCTTAACCAGATTATCTTGACCTAATTACTATGCAATTTTGAATTAGGTGCCCATGCCTAGGTCATGGCGTTGGTATAGTAAACATATATTATTCTCACTTACTTAGCATGTTTTAGACAGGGCATATGCCTAGAACGTCAATCACCCACCAGTTAAGATGACGCATAAAGTACTAAGAGAATTTAATGACACCACACTAGACTAGAAACGTGATATGCATTCCTAGGTTTTCATGAATTCTGATTAGAAGATTGTTTCTTAACCTCAACCTCTTGAAGTTAATGAATCACAAGATGATATGATGGTCACTCAAGCAATTCCATCAATAATTTATGCAAACAAGGTAGCTAAACTCATAAACATAAAAGAATGGTAGTTAAAGAGTAATCAGAGTTATTCAGCATGCATACCAATTAAGAACAAGAATAAAAATCTACTTAACGAGCTAAAATGGCTAGGGCATCAAACATCCCTAATTCTGAAAGGAACTACTCACTCATAATGGAAATTGAAACTTAACTAATTGAATTCATAAGTAAATTGTAATGAAATAAAAGTTCATAGTAAAGAACGATGATGAACAATGGTGCACAGCAGAGACTCGGCAAGGCCTTCCTCTCCAAGCTCCACGCCCAAAAAGTATAGAAAATAAGAAAATGTTTACTTTGAACTGAATTATAATGTAAATTAAGGCTAGGGTGTCTAGATCTCTGAAATAATGCTCTCCTAAGAAAATGTTTACTTTGAACTGAATTACAATGTAAATTGAGGCTAGGGTGTCTAGATCTCTGAAATAATGCTCTCCTAATAATGTGTGAAAAATATTCCTCTCTAAAACACTGAACAAAGGCTCCCTTTTATAGACAAAGGGAAAACCTTGTCTTTTAAATATTGGTATTAAAAACCCAAGCCAAGAATGTTCTAGAATAGTTATTGTACTTCTAATTAATTACAAAGTCCCTAAAATCTATTAGAACCAATCAGAACATGGTTGTGAGTGTGAATACAGGCTAGCAAGTGGGAACACAAGCTGGCCGTAGGCAGCCCGCGGTCTTCCAGTGGTCAGATGCCGGAACTTAGAACTTGGCCCTTGGAATGTCTTCGTCATGGGGGCCTGGGACTGCTCTTTTGAGGCACACCATGAGCATAGTAGGATTTAGGCGTAGAGGCTGGGCTCGGATGGGAAGTTCTTTGGACATGTACTCGACATGTCCTGTCATGAGCTTGGCACTTCTAGGACATGAACTTGATGTCATGAGACACATGTTTGGGACCCGTATGGCATGATCTGAGGTACTTGGCCAAGGAGTCAAAATAGGCGCACTGGCACTCTTAGGACCCAGTTCAGGCCCGTATATTGAAATGAGGACATCTCCTTCTTCTGAACTCCGATTTGAGTCATTCTTTTGCGTTCTTCTCAGAATTCACCTATCTTTCCAAATCTGCACAAGTCTCACAAGATTGATCATTTTCTACTATTTGTGGCACGAAATCATTCAAAAGACATGTAAGAGAGGCATATAAAGACATCAAAATGATGCATAAATAATGACTGATCAGATATGACGGTCGCTTAAGCAATTACATCGATAATTTATGGAAACAGGGTAACTAATCTTATAGGCATAAATTAAGGTCATTAAGAAAAGTACACCAACAAATTCAGCATGCATAGCAATTAAAATCAAGAGCAAGAAATCCAATTGAATAACTAACATGGCTAGGGCTTCAAGGAGCCCTAATCCTAAAAAGACTACTCACGCATAACTGAAATTAAAGACATAATGTAAATTCTCATTTATAATTAAAATGAAATCAAATCTTAAAGTAAGGAACAATGGTGGACAATGATGCACAACAGAGACGCGGCAAGGCCTTCCCTCTCCAAGCTCCACGCTCAAATTGTAAAAAGAATAAAAACTGATTAACTTTGAAAACTGAATTATACAAGAAAATTGTGGCTAGGTCTAAAGTCCTTCAGCCGTGGGCTTTAGGGTCCTATTTATAGGGTCTCTAAGCCCCTACAAAGTAGGAGATATTCTAGGATAAAATCCTAATAAAAAACTGACTTAACTTCCATTCCTAGTTTGAATTGAAAAGGAACTAGAAAAAGATATCCTTGTTGGATTTGGAGTAGAATTATGCGGCAACTTTGTGAACCGAGTCTTCTGGAATTTCTTTCACATCCAGGCAACATCTGGGAATCTTCTAGTGTCTCTTGGATGTCACTCAATGGGCTGGGCCAAGCCTTAGACAATCAGAGCTCGTCTGGACCTCAATTAGGCACTTTTGGGCCTTTTTAAAGACTTCTTGGAACTGTGCATGTCTTGGACCAATGTGACTGAGCCAAACCACTTATTTGGCTGACATGTGATGTAACTTGATGAATGGTGGGCTATGGTTTACTCAGAAGCTGCCAAAACCTGGAGATCGCAAAAGTGCACCCTAATTAGAGAGCATACGTGCCTTTAGGGCGCACTTAGGCGGATCATGAGGAAGTGTCCTTATAGGGATCTGGGACAGCGCCTTTCAGGTGCATCATAGGTTTGTTAAAGGCGCATAATGGGTCAGCTAAGCGCATAGGTTTCAGGTTTGCCGCAACTTGATCATCACAGGCGGAACATGGACATGCGATGGGACATGTCCTAGCGGGGCGTGACAGAAAGACTTGGTGCTGACCTCACGGATTGGTGCAGACTTGAGATAGGGGCCTGGCGTAGGGCTTGGATTTAGTGCATGGCTTTAGGTTCTCGGCTGGTACTCCTTTGGTGCATGACTTGGACTTAGCGGGGACTTCGCAAGGACATGTCTTGGTGACAGGATAGGGACTCAGTTTGGGCCCAAATTTCAACTTGAGATAACTTCTTCGTTATAACTCCGATTTGAGCCATTCTTTTTGCGTTCTTCTCAGAATTCACCTATCTTTCCAAATCTGCACAAGTCTCACAAGATTGATCATTTTCTACTATTGACAGTACGAAATCATTCAAAAGACATGTAAGAGAGGTACTTCAAGATATCAAAATGATGCTTAAATAATGACTGAAAAAATACCCCCCAAACCTATCTTTTTCTTGTCCCTAAGCAAAACAAACTCAAACAAAATTAAAAGACTCGATCCTAGTTAAGATAGAACATTTAAACCTCTAGGTTCACTTAGTAGGAGGAGCTTTGTCTACTGAGGGTTAGCACGATACCCACAAAAGCTTTACTTAGACAACTAATATGCTAGAAACAGTACTTTTAACAAGCTAATAGGAATCAAAGTAAGTAGACATGCTCTGTTGAATTAAAAGGTTGCCATCGTGAGTGTCATGTGTAAAGTGTAGATGCCAAAATTTCAAGTGATCATTCTAAAAAATTAACTTCATCTTAGTGATTTAGATAGATTTCGCCTAGACTCTAATCCTCACTAGGAAACTCTCAATTCACACAAGAATCCTAGGCTTTCACTCTTTCAAGCATATGTGCTGAGTTTATGTTATGGAATTCAAGTTAATCACATATGAGTAAAACTACCACTTTATGGAAATAAAGATCTCATGAAAGGAATTGAACTTTAAGAACATAGATACATACCTTAATCTTCAGCATGATTGTCCATAAGATCAGTTAGGTCTTCCATTTTAGGTTGTAATGGGTCTAAGTTATGGGGTTTAGAAAGGAAATATAGGATTCAAAGAACTTGAGCTGTGCCATGGCATGAAAACTCATGACTTGAACTTGGAATTTTCTGAACTGAATCCTTGCTTAAGGCCCATTTGGCTTATTTTGAGTTCTTGGCTCACTTGGCTCAATTCACTTTGTTTTTCACTTTTTTCCTTTTTCTTTTCTTTTTCAACGTTTTTATTTCTTTTGTTTTCTTTCTTTTTCTTTTTGAATTAATTGAACCAAGATCATGCAATGATTTCCTCAAACTTTTCATGTAGCTTCATTTGTAAGGCCTTGTACTCCTTGAACTTTTTAACCCTTGAATTTCATCATAATTGGAGCTAATGTCTTTGCAATTGGGCAGCACTTTCTTTCACTTCTCATTCCCACCATGAATCTCATTTTGGGGCAACCTTAGCACAAACTTAGGTTATAGGTTATGGCTTTGATGAATGGCTAAGTATTTGGGTTAGGCTATACTTTGGGTGATGAAAGAAAAAGGCTGAGCGTTTGGCTTCAAAATGAGTGTTTGGGTTAGGCTATACTTTGTTTTTCACCTTTTTCCTTTTTCTTTTCTTTTTCAATGTTTTTCTTTCTTTTGTTTTCTTTCTTTTTCTTTTTGAATTAATTGAACCAAGATCATGCAATGATCTCCTCAAACTTTTCATGTAGCTTCATTTGTAAGGCCTTGTACTGCTTGAACTTTTTTACCCTTGAATTTCATCATAATTGGAGCTACTGTCTTTGGAATTGGGCAGCACTTTCTTTCATTTCTCATTCTCACCATGAATCTCATTTTGGGGCAACCTTTGCACAAACTTAGGTTATAGGTTATTGCTTTGATGAATGGCTAAGTATTTGGGTTAGGCTATACTTTGGGTGATGAAAGAAAAAGGCTGAGCATTTGGCTTCAAAGTTGGCTTAGGGAGCATGCAATAAGGTATCATAAGGCCTTTAGAGGTTAAGCACACATAACCTACATCACTTCTTATGGAAAACCACACATCAAATCAAGAGCATCTATGCGGTGTTAGTTCTTTAAAATTCAATGCAAATATGATGTAATGAGATCAACAATTAAGAACAAAAGCGATGAGTGTTTAAGAATAGAAACAAGTATATCCCTCATAAAGAATGGCAATTAGGCTCAAAGATCTGACAGGGTAGTTTCCACTAATTCAGTGAATTAACATGCACATAAATGTTTGGCAAGCCGAAGGGGCAAAGACACGCATACACGTCTGGGCTCTCACACAAGGACTCAGCCACACCATACCATTCTGCTCCATCCTTCAAGGTTCCAAGGTCTAAAAGGCTTAGGAAGCAAGGAGGAACGTCAAGGTGTCAGCCAATCACTCTGGCTGACCAACACATCATGAAAGAGCTATCTTCTTCCTCTTTTTATTTTCTGTTTTTTTTTTATGTTCTTGTTGTCTATTTAAATTATGGCTAACTAAGTACTTTAGTTAGGGCTCGATTGAAGCCCTAATCATGTTTCTTTAAGGATTTCGATATGCCTTTGCTGCAAACTACTTTTGTGATGCTTAATTGATTCATTTCAGATTATATTTTACTCTTTACATACGTTATGTTATGCTTGATCACCATATGCATGCTGTGTATTGAGCTTGTTACATAGGTAAATTTAGATGACCGAATCTTGTGCCTATGAGAGTAACAAAAGAACTAGTTATAAGTTCTTGAAATTAATCATCATGAATAACTAGAATAGATACCATGTTCTAGTAGTTGTGTGTTTGTCGATTTCCATTGTGTTATGCGTTCTTAAAGTACAACTTAGTAGATACCATGCTAAATACTTTAAGAATGAAAAGAGTTAGCGTAGATACCCATGCCTAACTTGTTGCTTAGGGAAATCAATAATTTAAAGAGTAGATATCATGCCTTTAGGTTGACAAACATGAGCATCTAAAATCTGTTTTGTAGCATTGTGCATGTCGTTTGCTTAAGGAACAAGATTAGTGGTGACCATCGAATCCCTAGCTGGTTTTCTCATTGTTTTAACCTCGATCCAATTCTGTTTTTAATCAAACGCTGTTTTTAATATTTTGTCTCGAAATTTTCAGTTTTCAAAATCATCTTAAAATCAATTTTAAACATATATGAATCCAATCCTCGTGGGAATGATCTCGTATTTGCTTTCTATACTATTTGTCTGATCTTGTGCACTTGCGAGTTAAAATGTGCATATAGTTGCGTAATTTTTATGTTACTATTTGTCAAACAAGTTTTTGGCACCGTTGCCGGGGACTGTGTATTAGTTTGTGCTGAAATGTATTTTTGGTTTTCTTTTACAGGTTGAATTTTGTTTATAAAAGGTCGTCGATCCCAAAAGTTAGCGGTCGGTGTTTACAATCCTGAGATTGAACGAACTCTTAGACGTCTTCAAAAGCAGGCTGAGAGGGCAAAACTTAACACACAAAGAGAAGATTTTGAAGAAGGAGAAAGATCAGAATCTTTGAACGAAATGGGGGATGAACAGGTTCGAAGGCCAATGAATGACTTCTTTGTTCCACATAACCTTAATCAACCATCATGCATTGCCTACCAGCCAACTGCGCAAGGCAGCTTCAATTTATCACCTCAATTGCTTAACATGGTGCTGCACCACAGAGGCACACCTTCTGAGGATCCATACATGCACATTAGGGATTTCTTCGATCTCTGCAAGACTCAGAACATCCAGGGTTTAACTCCATAAGGAATCAGGTTAATTCTCTTTCCTTTCTCCTTAAAAGATAATGCTAAGTTGTGGTTGAATTTTCTGGCTATAGGTTCCATTACTACTTGGGAACAATTGGCTACTAAATTTTTGAAGAAGTTTTTCCCAGCCCAAAAGACAAGACAACTTAAAAGGGAGATTCAATCCTTTCAACAACAGGATGGAGATATTTTCTTTGAGGCATGGGAGCATTTCAATGAGTTGCTTCTCAAGTGTCCACACCACAATCTATCTCAAGACGATCAGGTACAAGCTTTTTATGAAGGTTTAAACGATATTAACAAAAGTCTTGTTGATTCAGCTTGTGGAGGTGTGCTTATGGAAAAGAGCAGTGATGAAGCTATTGAGCTATTTGAGACCCTAAGTGAAAATTCTCAGCAATTCTCATCAAGAGGGAGACAAGGAGTAAAAAGTAAAGGTGTTTATGAAGTTAGCACAAATGGTGGAGTCCAGAGTCAAATGGCAGCAATGGAGAAGAAGTTAGATATGCTGGTGAAAGCAATGTTAGCTCAGAACATCTCTCAAGTTCAACAAGTTGCTAAAGTCGAGGTATGTGCTATATGTTCTCATTTTAATCATACTACTGAGACTTGTCCTATGTCTTGTTTTATGGATCATGAGCAAGCTAATCATGTGGGTCAAAACAACTATCATCCCAAGAACAACCCATATTCGAACACTTATAATCCAGGATGGAAAGACCACCCAAATTTCTCTTGGAGCAACAGTCAGAATGTGCTTAATCGACAAGGACATCAGAAGAACTTCTAGCAGGGAAGTAATTATCATGCTTCATCACAGGTGGCACAACCAAATACTGACCATAACAAGAATAATCTTGAAGATGCCATACTCCAGTTCTTGACTGCACAACAACAGACAAATGCTCTAACTAGTCAGAACATTCAGAAACTAGAAGCAACAACTAGCCAAACTATTCGGAGATTGGAGGCACAAGTAGGGCAAATGGCAAAGGAGTTAAGTGCGAGAAAGAAAGGAGAGTTTCCATCACAAACCATACCTAATCCGGGAGGCCAGGAGCAGCTCAAGGCTGTGACAATCCTTAGAAGTGGCAAGGTAGTTGACAACAAGGTGGGGACAGATGAGAATGAACCAGAAATTGTTGAACCACCTCCAGCCACAAACTAACCTTCCCTCAAAGGTTAGTTAAACAAAAGAAAGAAAAACATCTTCTTGATATTTTTTAAACTTTGAGAAACGTAGAAATCAACATTCCTTTACTTGAATCAATTAAACAGATTCCATGTTATGCTTAGTTTTTAAAGAATTGTTGTACACACAAAAGACAGTTTCAGGAACATGAGAAAGTTGCATTGACTGAGGAGGTAAGTGCGGTTTTATTGAGAAAGCTACCACCTAAACTAAAAGATCTAGGCAGTTTTACTATTCCATGCAAGGTTGGTGACCGTCTGTTTGAACGTGCTTTGCTTGATAACTTGATGCCTTATACCGTTTATGAGGAGTTGAGGTTGGGGGAGTGATAGAAGAAATACTGAACACAATAATTATGAACTTTATTTCTACTAAGTATAACTTTGCAAGTGCACAAAATCAATGGAGATAGTATAATGACAAGCAAAGGTCGATCCCTCGAGGACTTGTTCAACGATTAACCCAATTAAGTTCAGATTTAAGTAACTTAGATAAAAACACACACACACACACACGCCAAGAGTAAAACAAAGTGCAGTAAATAAAAATTCAAGAATGAAAGGTTGTTAACTAAGGCGAATTAAGGCTTACTATCCACTCTAACCAATTATAGTGCTTAACCAGATTTTCTTGACCTAATTACTATGCAACTTCTGAATTAAGTGCCCATGCAAAGGTCCCGATGGTTGGCCCACTCCACATATATTATTCTCTCTTACTTGGCATGTTCTAAGCATGATGTCTACTCTAGAACATCTTTCACCTACCAGTTAAGATGATGCATGAAGTACAAAGAGAATTTAATGATACTACACTAGCCTAGAAAAGTGATGTGCATTCCTAGAGCGTTGTCAATTCCGACTACAAGATCGTTTGTTAACCTCAACCTCTTGATGCTCATGAATTACAAGATGATATAGTGGTCACTCAAGTAATTCCATCAATACGTTATGCAAACAAGGTAGCAAAGCTCATAGGCATAAAGGAATGGCAGTTAAAGCCGTAATAAGAGTTATTCAGCATGCATAGCAATTAAGAACAAGAATAAAATCTAATTAACGAACTGACATGGTTAGGGCTTCAAGCAGCCCAAATCCTAACAAACACTACTCACGCATAACTAGGATCAAAACAGATATAATTGAATTCATAATTAAATTGCAATAACAAAAATAAGGTTACAGAAGAGATTGTTGAAGAACAGGCATAGCAGAGCCTTCTTCCCCAAGCTCCACATCTAATAATCTGTGTGTAAAATATTATCTCTAAAAATCTGGTCTCTAATTATCCCCTAAAGACTGAACAAAGGCTCCCTTTTATAGACAAAGGGAAAACCTTGTTCTGTATGGATTGGTATTAAAAACCCTATCCTAGAATGTTCTAAACTAGTTATTGTACTTCTAATTAATTACAAAGTCCTTCAAATCTATTAGAACCAATCAGAGCATGGCTGGGAGTGTGAATTCAAGCTGGCAAGTGGGAGCACAAGCTGGCCACGGGAAGCTCGCGGTCTTCCCGTAGTCTTTGGAATGTCTTTGTCATAGGGGTCTGGGACTGCGCTTTTGAGGCACACCACGAGCATAGTAGAAGCGCATCTTCACTCAGGCTAGACGCACAGGTTGTTAGGCATAGTGCAGAGGAGGAACTTTGATCCGCCGCTGGCAGAACAAGAACCCTGGTTTAGGCGCAGAGGCTGGGCTCGGATGGGAAATTCTTGGGACATGTACTCGACATGTCCTAGCACGACCTTGGCACTTCTAGGACGTGAACTTGATGTCATGAGACATAGGTTTGGGATCCGGATGGCATGAGCTGAGGTACTTGGTCAAGGACTCAAAATAGGCGCACTGGCGCACTTAGGACCTAGTTTAGGACCTGATATTGAAATGAGGACATCTCCTTCTTATGAACTCCGATTTGAGTCATTCTTTTCGCGTTCTTCTTATAGTTTACCTATCTTTCTAAATCTGCACAAGTCTCACAAAATTGATCATTTTCTACTATTGATGGCACGAAATCATTCAAAAGACATGTAAGAGAGGCATATAAAGACATCAGAATGATGCATAAATAATGACTGATTAGGGAGCTCAAACCAACCTCAATTATATTGCAATTGGAAGATAGAAGCATCAGAAGACCTAAAGGTATATTAGAGGATGTTTTGGTTCAGGTAAATGAATTTATTTTGCCTGCTGATTTTGTACTTCTGGATATGGAAGATTCCCCTATGCCATCTTCATTACCTATTATTCTTGGTAGACCCTTTATGGTAACTGTTGATACAAAGATAAGTGTGAAAAAGGGTGCTATACGCATGAATGTTAATGGTAAGAAGATAGAATTGATGTTGTCTGATGCCATCAAATTGCCAGATGATAACCACAATTGTTTCAAGATTAATGTGGTAGGAAGTTTTGTTGAGCAAGTGTTTCAGGTACGTAGCATTGACCCTTTGGAGGCATGCATAGCCCACAACCTCACAAGGCTGAATTATTAACGTGGATGTGATGTTACAGAGATAGACCTCCATGCAGTTGTGCATTCTCTTGAGGCTTCTAAGCCTTATCCAAGTAAGTATGTACCTCCCTTTGAAACTCTTGTGTCTACTAATACTACTTTTGTCCCTTCCATTGTTAGGGCACCATATCTAGAATTGAAGCAACTACCTGAACAATTGAAGTATGATTACTTGGGAGAGAACCAGATATTACCAGTGATAGTTGCTGCAAAATTGAGTTTGGTGGAGCAAGAGAAGTTGTTGAGAGTTCTTAGGGAGCACAAGATTGGATTAGGGTGGACCATTGCCGACATCAAAGGCATAAGTCCATCCAAGTGCATGCACAAAATCCTCCTTGAAGATATGCAACAAGAAGGTGACAAGAGGATATTACAGCTGAATGAGCTTGAAGAGTTGAGGTATGATGCATATGAGAATGCTAAGTTGTATGAGGAACAGACCAAGGCGTATCATGATAAGCATCTAGTTAGGAAGGAGTTTCATGTGGGACAGAAGGTGTTGATCTACAATTCAAAATTGAGACTTTTCCCTGGGAAGCTCAAGTCTAGGCGATACGGTCCTTATGTTGTTTCAAAAGTGTTCCCTCATGGAGCTTTGGAGGTTCATAGCAAATAGAAGAATCATACATTCATGGTGAATGGGCACATAGTAAAGCCCTATATTGAGATGAGCTTTGAGCCTAGAAAGGAGGATGTGACTCTCCAACCTGTTCAGTACATTGCATGAGAGTCCAACAGTCTGGCTGAAGACTATAAACTTAGAACTACTTGGGAGGTAACCCAAAGGGAAGTTGGGAGGCAACCCATGTGAAGAGGATGATGACAGTTTTTGCACTCTACAACAATTGAGAATCAGATTTGCTTTCTCTCACCCTTTCCTTCTTTATCGTTAACTTTGCCTTTGTTTGTTTAGTTTTTATTTTTATTTTCTTTGTAGGTGTCGTCATTTGTTTCTCCTTCCTTAAATGCTTCATTGTTTATACTTTAACTTTCAAACTTTGAGGACAATGTTAGATTTAGGTATGAGGGGGAAACACTTGTGTTTTCCGTTGATTTTGCGTTGGTTAAAAAATAATTAAATAAAAAAAAAACACTTGTTTGTGTCGATTTTGCATTGCTTCAAAAAAAAAATTATTAAAAAAAAAAAAATTTACAGCTTTGTTTTTAGCCTTAGTTTGTGTCGGTTTTAGTTGTGTTCTTTGGGTAGTTTTTGTGTTTGTTTGTTTCTTAGGTTTCTTTCCAACACAATGATGAGATTTGGTTTTTTAATTGCATGACTTTAAGATGATTTCTAATCATGATTCAAGGGCTGAAATTATTTTTTGGTTAATACTCAATTATTCATGGTTATCATATGCAAAATCACATGTAATCACCCGAGTAAGTGGTACCCATAACATGCTTAATTGAATGAAGCTCAATACAACCCTTTTGTGAGCTTTTGAGCCTTTATCCTTTGTTTGAGAGAGTTGTATTTGTTTAATCTATCACTTTCTTGTCAATTAAGTTGTTGCATGAGCTCATCTTTCGGGTTGCTACTTGAATTACTTATCATCATTGGAACTAAATGCTATAACTGGTACAAATTTCTTTTCGAGGCATTGAATTGATTTGCATGACATACTTGAGATGATGAAGGCACCTAGATTACCACCTTTGCCAAAATGACCTTTGACCCATGATACACTTTCCTCTAGGTAAACCCCTGTTGAGCCTTTGTTTAAGCCTTTTTGTTTCATAACCCTCATTTTCCTCACCTAGCCTAAACACTTTCATCCCTACCCTTTTTCTTAAAGTTAGTGAAGCATAATTTGTAGAGACTTAATTGTGAATCAAGGGGTGTTTAAAGAGCAAGTTTGGGGGAATGTTCAAAAGAAAAAAACCAAAAAAAATAAAAAAATAAAAAAAAAAGAGAAAAAAAATCGGCATTGTGTTTGAATTGTTATGCCCTGACTGTTCATATATTGTTTGTTGAGGTATGGTCCAAAATGTTAAAATCGGTCATTGAGTGTATGTACTTGCTCGGTACTTATATGATTTTTAAGCTTTGATGGTGATAAAAGTTCATATGTGTCTAACATCATAGCATGCTTCTACTTTTCTTTAAGAACCTTGTGTTATCCATATCCATTCTTTCTTTAACCCCTTACCCTTTGGCCTCATTACATTCCCCATAAAGACCTTCAAATCTTGTTTGTTGTGTTTATATCGATATGTGGAGATTTGAATGAAGAATGAGAATATGGTGTCACTTGTTCTTGCATTCAAGTAGTAGCATTCCTTCCATGGGATCATATTCAAAAGAACATTTCTGAAAGTGCCTTTCTTTCTTGTTATATCATATGTGAGCAATTTGTTTCCATTTGACATCAATCCTCTCACATATAACTAGTATAGGAAGAGTGACTTAACCAGAAAATATGAGGTAAAATCATAGCGTATTCAGTGAGATTTTTGAGCTAATTCTTTCAACATGTATCTCTCTTTGTACTGTTGCTTTGATTGATTTAATTGTGAGCTTGTGTATGATTTCTATAAATGAGTATTAACTCTCGAATTATGTGGACCAATTCTTATGCTTATGATGAATCTTAATATGTCATGATCCATTCAAAATCTCTTAGACAAATGTTGGAAGGTTTACGTTGAATCATTGAGTCTTTTTTTTTCTTTCATTCTTTGTTTCTGTTTTGCTCGAGCACTAGCAAAAGCTTAAGTGTGGGGGAATTTGATAGGAGCATATTTATGCGACGTTTTATCTTGTTTTCTTATGCTTTTCTTAGCATGTTTCCTATGTTTTCCTAATACTTAGCTTGTTTTCCTGTTTTGTAGGATTTTTGGAAGCAAAGTTACAAAAGGAGTTAATGAGTGCTGTTTGGAAAATCTAAAAAGGAAACTTTGAAACAGACTTCAGCAGATGTGTCAACGTCTCCAAATTAACTGCACCTTCTCAGGAAGAACTAGCTGATGGGCCATATATCGTTGGAAAGATACAGAAGTCCAGTTTGTAAAGGAATTTACGGTTCGTGAATTGGAATTTTCTAGAAGGAGTTATGGCCAGTACAGTAAGTCCAGGCTGCGCGGGAATTCAGCATTCCTTCTACTTCAAGTTTTCTAATCGTTATCAGGCTTGGATGACTGAAGCCCAGTTTGTTACGGTTATGGGAGGAGCTGTTTTAATCAGAGAAAAGAAGAAAATTAAAAAGAATAAAAAAAGAAACTCTTGCTCTCCCTCATTCAGTGAATTAACATGCATATAAATTCATGGCAAGCCGAAGGGGCAAAGACACGTATACAAAAGAGAAGCAAACAGTCTCCCCCCCATCTCATACTTTGAAACAACTCTTTGTCTCCCTAAAAACTGCAGAAAACGTCTGGGCTCTCACGCAAGGACTCAGCCACATCATCCCATTATGCTCCATCCTTCAAGGTTCCAAGGTCTAAAAGGCTTAGGAAGCAAGGAGGAACGTCAAGGCATCATCCAATCACTCTGGCTGACCAACACATCATCAAAGAGCTATCTTCTTCCTTTTTTATTTTCTATTTTTTTTTATGTTCTTGTTGTCTATTTAAATTATGGGTAACTAAGTACTTTAGTTAGGGCTCGATTGTAGCCCTAATCATGTTTCTTTAAGGATTTCGATATGCCTTTGATGCAAACTACTTTTGTGATGCTTAATTGATTCATTTCAGATTATATTTTACTCTTTACATACGTTATGTTATGCTTGATCACCATATGCATGCTATGTATTGAGTTTGTTACATAGGTAAATTTAGATGACCGAATCTTGTGCCTATGAGGGTAACAAAAGAACTAGTTATAAGTTCTTGAAATTAATTATCAAGAATAACTAGAATAGATACCATGTTCTTGGAGTTGTGTGTTTGTTGATTTCCATTGTGTTATGCGTTCTTAAAGTGCAACTTAGTAGATACCATGCTAAATACTTTAAGAATGAAAAGAGTTAGCATAGATACCCATGCCTAACTTGTTGCTTAGGGAAATCAATAATTTAAAGAGCAGATATCATGCCTTTACGTTGACAAACATGAGCATCTAAAATATGTTTTGTAGCATTGTGTATGTCGTTTGCTTAAGGAAGAAGATTAGTGGTGAACATCAAATCCCTAATTGGTTTTCTCATTATTTTAACCTCGATCCAATTTTGTTTTTAATCAAACGCTATTTTTAATATTTTGTTTCGAAATTTTCAGTTTTCAAAATCATCTTAAAATCAATTTTAAACACATATTAATCCAATCCTCGTGGGAATGATCTCGTATTTGCTTTCTATACTATTTGTCTGATCTTGTGCACTTGCGAGTTAAAACGTGCATATAGTTGCGTAATTTTTATGTTACTATTTGTACAACACTTAATCACTTAAAACATGGCATTGTGGCATATTATGAACTACTTTGGCATGACTCTCAGTAAAGAAAAGACGGCTAACTTAGAATGTACATTCCTATGAACTAGTTATAGTACTATCACTAGCAACACTTAACTAAACAAATTAAACTTTTACTTTCCTGGCCGTGTATTACCCCCAAACCTAGAGGTTTCTATATGCAAAATTTTAAATCCACAACCCCAAACCTAAACTGAACTTTGTCCTCAATGTGATAAGCAATAAGTATGACAATAGACTAAAGGTTCGAGAGATATAAAGGACAAAAATAGTAAAGGAGGAGCGAAACACAAACTAGGACTAGGTTGCCTCCTGATCAGTCATTATTTATGCATCATTTTGATGTCTTTATATGCCTATCTTCCATGTCTTTTGAATGATTTCGTGCCATCAATAGTAGAAAATGATCAATATTGTGAGACTCGTGCAGATTTGGAAAGATAGGCAAATTCTGAGAAGAAGGCAAAAAGAATGACCTCATTTCAATATCAAGTCCTAAACTGGGTCCTGAGTGCGCCAGTGCGCCTATTTTGAGTCCTTGAACAACTACCTCAGATCATGCCATCCGGGTCCCAAACTTGTGTCTCATGACTTCAAGTTCATGTCCTAGAAGTGCCAAGGTCGTGCAAGGACATGTCGAGTACATGTCCCAAGAATTTCCCATCCAAGCCCAACCTCTGCGCCTAAACCTTAGTTCCTGTTCCGCCAGCGGTGGATCAAAGTTACTCCTCTGCGCTAAGCCTAACAACATGTGCGCCTAGCCTAAACGAAGATGCGCTTCTACTATGCTCATGGTGTGCCTCAAAAGCGCAATCCCAGACCCCTACGACGAAGGGCCAGCTTGGGTTCCCACTGGCCAGCTTGTTTTCTCACGAGCCGACTTGTGTTCCCACTGGCCAGCTTGCATTCACACTGCCAACCGTGTTCTGATTGGTTCAAATAGATTTTGAGGACTTTGTAATTAATTAGAAGTACAAGAACTATTCCAGAACATTCTAGGATAGGATTTTTAATACCAATCCTTATAGGACAAGGTTTTCCCTTTGTCTATAAAAGGGAGCCTTTGTTCAGTGTTTAGTAGACCATTATTTTTCGAAGAAATAGAGATTTTTAGAGAGATTATTAGAAGAGCATTATTTCGGAGATCTAGGCACCCTAGCCGCAATTTACATTGTAATTCAGTTCAAAGTAAACAGTTTATTATTTTCTGCACTTTTTGGGCTTGGAGCTTGGAGTGGAAGGCTTTGCCGAGTCTCTGCTGTGCACCATTATTCATCAGTGTTCTTTATTCTAAACTTTTATTTCATTGCAATTTAATTATGAATTCAATTATATCTGTTTTGATCCCAGTTATGCGTTAGTAGTTCTTGTTTGGATTAGGGTTGCTAGAAGCCCTAACCATGTTAGTTCGTTAATTAGATTTTGGCTCTTGATTTTGAAGTCTTTGCATGCTGAATAACTTCTATTACTGCTTTAACTGCCATTCCTTTATGCCTATGAGCTTTGCTACCTTGTTTGCATAAATTATTGATGGAATTGCTTGAGTGACCACTATATCATCTTGTAATTCATGAGCATCAAGTGGTTGAGGTTAAGAAACGATCGTGTAGTCGGAATTCACAACGCTCTAGGAATGCACAACACTTTTCTAGGCTAGTATATTGTCATTAAATTCTCATTGTACTTCATGCATCATCTTAAACAGTAGGTGATAGACGTTCAAGAGTACACATCATGCTTAGAACATGCCAAGTAAGAGAGGATAATATATGTGGAGTGGGCCCACCCTTGGGACCTTTGAATGGGCACTTAATTCAAAAGTTGCATAGTAATTAGGTCAAGAGAATCTGGTTAAGGACTATAATTGGTTAGAGTGGATAGTAATCCTTAATTCGCCTTAGTTAATAATCAATCAATCTATCATTCGTGCGTTTTAATTTACTGTGTTACTTTCGTTCATGTTTCTCAAAATCATAAACCCACCTCATTTGGCGTGTGTGTGTGCTTTTATCTAAGTTAATTAAATATGAACTTAATTGGGTTAATCGTTGAGGCAAGTCCTCGAGGGATGAACTCTTGCTGTGCTACTATACTATTCTTATCGATTTGTGCACTTGCAAGGATTTTATAACTGTTAGAATTAGATTGCATATTGCTTGTTCTCTAATTTTACCAACATTTTTTGGCGCCATTGCCGGGGATTTGTCCCTTAACGGTTCCCATTTTAGTTTGAATTTATAACTTAGTTTTTCTTTCTTTTTAGGTACCCGTGTATGTCATTCCAAGGCTCGGTGCACTGCTCGTCAAATGGGCCATCCTCGAGAGAATCTTCAGTAAAAGGCTCACCACCACCAAGTCCCAGAAGGATGGCGGATCAAAGCGAAGAGCAAAGAGGAGACCGTGACCTAGTACCACAAGCCCGACGGCTCCTTAAAGGCTTTACCATTCCCCATGTCTCAAAGGATCAATTTC
The DNA here is from genome assembly GCA_037349345.1 of Oemleria cerasiformis. Lineage (NCBI taxonomy): Eukaryota > Viridiplantae > Streptophyta > Magnoliopsida > Rosales > Rosaceae > Oemleria > Oemleria cerasiformis. The sequence goes on along the minus strand of JAZGTL010000090.1, from coordinate 90,875 downwards.
CCATTGTTTTTCCTGAGTGAACAGTAGCAAATTTCGAATTAAAGTCTCTGAAATCCGCCTACGTCTTTTTTACTTTAGTATCAAGGATCACGCCAAGGTATGGTTTCATTCGCTGGCGCCGGCTTCCATTCACTCATGGAGGGACTTGACGTCGAAATTCTTAACACAATATTTCCCTGTGGAAAAGACGAAAGAATTAAAGTCCAAAATAATGAACCCACGACAAGACATGGAGGAGTCCTTTTATGAGTTATGGGGACGTTTCAACTAGATGCTACGGGTGTACCCCCACTGATTAGTCATTATTTATGCATCATTTTGATGTCTTTATATGCCTCCCTTACATATCTGTTGAATGATTTCGTTCCATCAATAGTATAAAATGATCAATATTGTGAGACTTGTGCAGATTTGGAAAGATAGGTAAATTCTGAGAAGAACGCAAAAAGAATGACTCAAATCGGAGTTCAGATGAAGGAGATGTCCTCATTTCAATATCAGGTCCTGAATTGGGTCCTGAGTGCGCCAGTGCGCCTATCTTGGGTCCTTCACTAAGTACCTTAGATCACACCATCCGGGCCCCAAACACGTGTCTCATGACATCAAGTTCATGCCCTAGAAGTACCAGGACATGTCGAGTACATGTCCCAAGAACTTCCCATCCGAGCCCAGCCTCTGCGTCTAAACCCGGGTTCATGTTCCGCCAGTGGTGGATCAAAGTTCCTCTTCTGTGCTAAGCCTGACAACCTGTACGTCTAGCCTGAGTGAAGATGCGCTTCTACTATGCTCGTGGTGTGCCTCAAAAGCGCAGTCCCAGACCCCTATGACGAAGACATTCCAAAGACCACGGGAAGAACACGGGAAGACCGCGGGCTGCCTGCGGCCAGCTTGTGTTCCCACTTGCCAGCTTGCATTCACACTCCCAACTATGTTCTAATTGGTTCTAATAGATTTTAAGGACTTTGTAATTAATTAGAAGTACAATAATTATTCCAGAACATTCTAGGATAAGGTTTTACCAATCCTTATAGAACAAGGTTTTACCAAACCTTATAGAACAAGGTTTTACCAATCCTTATAGAACAAGGTTTTCCCTTTGTCTATAAAAGGGAGCCTTTGTTCAGTGTTTAGGGGAGATAATTGGAGACCAGATTTTTAGAGATAATATTTTACACGCAGATTATTAGGCGTGGAGCTTGGCGAAGAAGGCTCTGCCGTGGCTCTGCTGTGCCTGTTCTTCAACAGTCTATTCTGTAACCTTATGTTTATTATTGCAATTTAATTATGAATTCAATTATATCTGTTTTAATCCCAGTTATGTATGAGTAGTTTTTGTTAGGATTAGGGCTGCTTGAAGCCCTAACCATGTTAGTTTGTTAATTAGATTTTGGCTCTTGATTTTGATTGCTATGCATGCTGAATAACTCTGATTACTGCTTTAACTGTCATTCCTTTATGCCTATGAGCTTTGCTACCTTGTTTGCATAACTTATTGATGGAATTGCTTGAGTGACCACTATATCATCTTGTAATTTATGAGCATCAAGATGTTGAGGTTAAGAAACGATCTTGTAGTCGGAATTCACAGCGCTCTAGGAATGCACATCACTTTTCTAGGCTAGTGTAGTATAATTAAATTCTCTTTGTACTTCATGCATCATCTTAACTGGTAGGTGATAGATGTTCTAGAGTACACATCATGCTTAGAACATGCCAAGTAAAAGAGAATAATATATGTGGAGTGGGCCAACCATCGGGACCTTTGCATGGGCACTTAATTCAGAAGTTGCATAGTAATTAGGTCAAGAAAATCTGGTTAAGGACTATAATTGGTTAGAGTGGATAGTAAACCTTAATTCGCCTTAGTTAACAACATTTCATTCTTACATTGTTATTTTCTGCACTTTGTTTTACTTGTTTTAAGTTTAAATTCTCAATCATAAACCAACCCGCGCCCCCCCCCCCCCCCCCCCCCCCCCCCCCCCCCCCCCCCCCCTCGCTCTTGGTGTGTGTGTGTGTGTTTGTTTTTATCTAAGTTACTTAAATCTTATCTTAATTGGGTTAATCGTTGAAAAAGTCCCCGAGGGATCGACCTTTGCTTGTCATTATACTATCTCCAACGATTTTCTTCTATCAAGTTTTTGGCGTCGTTGCCGGGGACTTGTCCCTTAACGGTGCCCATTTAAGTTTGATTTTATAACTTAGTTTTTATTTCTTTTTAGGTACCCGTGTATGTCATTCCAAGGCTCGGTTAACGGCTCGTCAAGTGGGCCTACTTTGAGAGAATCTTCAGTAAAAGGCTCACCACCACCAAGACCCAGAAGGATGGCGGATCAAAGAGAAGAGCAAGGACGAGACCGTAACCTAGTACCACAAGCCCGACGGCTTCTTAAAGACTTTGCCATTCCCCATGTCTCAGAGGATCAATTCCCCATTGTTTTTCCTGACTCAACAGTGGCAAGTTTCGAATTAAAATCTGGGACGATTCACATGCTGCCCACATTTCATGGACTTTCCGGCGAGGACCCGCACTTTCATATCAAGGAATTTGTTGAAGTCTGCTCAACGCTGCGTATTAATGGCATGACGGAATCTGAAATCCGCCTACGTCTTTTTCACTTCAGTCTTAAGGATCGCACCAAGGTATGGTTTCATTCGCTGGCACCGGCTTCCATTCACTCATGGAGGGACTTGACGTCCAAATTCTTAACACAATATTTCCCTGTGGAAAAGACGAACGAATTAAAGTCCAGAATAATGAACCCACGACAAGACATGGAGGAGTCCTTTTATGAGTTATGGGGACGTTTCAACCAGATGCTACGGGCGTGCCCCCACCACCATATCGAAGACCATCACCTTATGTTATACTTCTACGGAGGCTTGAAGACTAGTGATCGAAACATGGTAAACTCTCAATCCCAAGGGATTCTAGAAGGCTCGCCCGAGGAAGCAAGGACCGCCTTTGAGAACATCGCTCAAAAGGGAAAAAAAATTCAGTTACAGAGGTCCTTCCTCTAGGGCTACTGGTGATACGTACACAACTCACAATGATGATGCCATTGCTCAACTCACGACACTGGTGAAACAATTTTGTAACGAGAAGGCAAAAGGAGTTCAAACCTACGAAGTATGTTCAATTCAGGGCCACACGTCCCAAGACTGCCCAATGGTGGAAGACGCCAATTTTGCTGCATGTTTCGATAACAATTCACGACCCCGAAATGACCCATATTCAAACACTTACAATCCGGGGTGGAAAAATCATCCAAACTTCCCTGGATTTCAGCATCAAGCCGCAGCCCCTCAAGGGAACTCTCACGGCCCTTCCTCAAATCAGACTGGAGCAGCAAGTCTATGTAGGATACCGTAAATACCGTGGTTCAACAGCAAAGCCAACTCATGCAATTCATGCATGACACCCAGAGTCATCTGGCAAACCAGGATCGTCAAATAGGACAAATGGCAAATCAACTAAATCAGCGGGAGCAGGGAAAGTTACCAAGTCAAGTCCTGGTAATTCCTAATGGATTTCACAATCCTACGGCCAATGCCAACACTCTGCTTAATGGAACGCAAGAAGGACCTGACACTGCGCCTCAAATAGATCTGCCGAGAGCCACTTCCTAGCCGCTATAATCAGACGTACCAAGTATCATGTCCAAGGCACAGCCGCAGGCCACGACTGAAATCCAACTTGCTCCTACGGCCCATTCACAGCATCCAAATACTTCTACCTCTAAAACTCAAATTTCCGATCTGAAACCAACTAAAAAAGTAATGTTTGGGTTAGCTAATAATGTTGAAATCCCATTTCCTTGCAGGTTCCAAAACAGGAATAAGCAAAAGGAGGACTTTGAGGAGGAAATCATCAGCATGTTGCAGAAGCTTCAAATCACACTACCTTTCCATAAGATCGTCAAGCATATGCCTATTTTCGCAAAGATCATCAAAGACTTAGTCGCAGGAAAGTGTGGTTTCGGCTCCACTGACATCATTGAAATCCCTAAGGAATGCTCTGCTGCCCTCTTGCGCATGCCCCTTAAAGCCAACGACCCGGGGCCTCCCCCACTTCCATGTGTCATTCAATCAAAAAGATTCGAGCATTGCCTCCCCCACTTCCAGTGAACATCATGCCATTCCACATTTACAGGTCACACAACCTAGGCGCACTCAAACCTACGCACCTATGTGTTAGATTACCTAACGCCTCTGTTACTTATCCAATGGGAATTCTAGAAGACATACTTGTGCAAATTGGAGACACATGACACCCAGCGGACTTTTACGTAATCCAAATGAACATAATCGACAAGAATGAGGAATCCCCACTCATCTTGGGAAGACCTTTGCTAGCTACGGCTGAGTGCCTTATCGATGTCAAAAATGGCCAAGTCTCCATCAAGGTCTTGGACAAACTTCGGACATTCTCCATCCATGATGCCATCCAATACCCCGCATAACCAATTGAGGACTTCCCGTTAAACACCAAGGACTTACTGCTGCAGAAGGCACTCGCCAATTCTTGCATAACGGATGCACTTAACACAGCTATCACTTCACCAACTGTTGAGACACTTGACGAGAAGGTGATGGAGGAAGTCTGAATTCTTAATACTGTTCCTGTTTATTGATGGAACAAACAGCCAGCTTTTGAGGCCCTACCTCTCAGGGACCACAAGACTCTGCCGTTCACCATCCATCCCCCAGAATTAGAATTAAAACCACTGCCTGCTCATTTAAAGTATGCCTACTTAGGTAAGAATCAGACCCTTCCGGTCATCATTGCCTCTCACTTAAGTGTGACCGAGGAGGAGCAGTTGGTGCGAGTCTTGAAGGATCATCATATGGCAATTGGATGGACCATAGCCGATATAAAAGGAATCAGTCTTGCCAAATGCTTGCATCGAATACTTCTTGAGGATGATACCAAACCATCAAGAGAGGCGCAACGAAGATTAAATCCACCTATGAAGGAGGTCGTAATGAAGGAAGTCCTTAAACTCCTAGACATGGGCATTATCTATCCTATAAGTGACTCTAAGTGGGTAAGCCCGGTCCAAGTAGTTCCAAAGAAAAGTGGGATTACAATGGTAAAGAATGAGCATGATGAGCTTGACCCCAAAGAGTTCAAACTGGATGGAGGGTTTGCATTGACTACCGGAAGCTAAATACCACCACCCGCAAGGATCATTTCCCCTTGCCATTCATCGATCAAATGCTTGAGCGGTTGGCTGGCCATTCACATTATTGTTTCTTGGATGGCTACTCAGGGTATAATCAGATTGCTATTGCCCTGGAAGACCAGGAAAAGACTACATTGACGTGCACCTATGGCAAATTTGCCTACAAAAGGATGCCTTTTGGTCTTTGTAACACCCCAGCCACCTTTCAACGCTGCATGATGAGTATCTTCTCTGACATGGTGGAGGACATAATTGAGGTATTTATGGATGAGTTCTCTGTATTTGGCCATTCATTCGAACTGTGCTTAGCAAACTTATCCCGAGTACTAGAACGCTGCCAAGAAAGTAACTTAGTGCTTAATTGGGAAAAATGCCACTTCATTGTCCATCAAGGAATTGTCTTGGGCCATGTGATCTCTAGCCATGGAATTGAGGTGGACAAGGCTAAGTTGGACATAGTGGAAAGACTTCCGTACCCTACAACAGTCAAGGAGGTTCGATCTTTCTTAGGGCATGCCGGTTTTTATCGACGCTTCATTCAAGACTTCTCAAAAATCACAAGGCCGTTATGCAGTCTCCTAGCTAAGGAGGCCGCATTTGACTTCAACAAGGACTGCCGTGAGGCATTCAATACACTAAAAGCAAAGCTCATAGCATCCCCCATCATTATGCCACCGAATTGGGACTTACCTATCGAACTTATGTGTGATGCTTCAGACTTCGATGTAGGAGCTATTCTAGGACAGCGTGTCAACAAGCTTCCTCACGTCATCTACTATGCCAGTCGAACCCTGAATGACGCCCAGCTGAACTACTCCACCATTGAGAAAGAGCTCCTTGCTGTTATCTTCGCTCTTGAGAAGTTCAGATCATACTTGATTCAGACCAAGGTCATCATCTACACCGATCATGCGGCCTTGAAGTACCTACTCACTAAGAAGGACGCCAAGCCAAGGTTGCTGCGATGGATGCTACTTCTCCATGAGTTTAACCACGAAATTCGAGATAAAAAGGGAAGTGAAAACGTAGTGGCTGATCATATGAGCTGCTTGATACATGGATCTAACGAAGAGGCTGACCAATTGCCGCCCATGGAGACATTCCCATATGAACAACTCTTCGCACTCCAAGCAATCGATCCATGGTACGCTGATCTCATTAATTACCTTTTCACTAAACAATTTCCTTCCTCTTTAAGCAGGTATCAAAAGGACAAGCTAGCTAAACAGGCTAAGTACTACATCTGGGACGAGCCCTACTTATGGAAGCATTGTCCTGATCAAATCATTCGACGATGCATTCCCGAAGCTGAGATGGAATCTGTCCTGACATTTTGCAATAGCTTGGCATATGGAGGCCATTTCGGAGCTAAGAAAACGGCACTCAAGGTCCTTCAAAGCGGATTCTATTGGCCTACATTATTTAAGAATGCATACGAGTTTGTACTCACTTGTGACAGATGCCAACGACAATAAAGGCTTTATCCTACCCTATTGCATGCTTCCCAAGCCAACGTTGAAGCCAAACACTCAGCCTTTTCTTTCATCACCCAAAGTATAACCTAACCGAAATACTTAGCCATTCATCACAGCCATACCCTATAACATCAGTTGTGCTGAGGTACTGTAAATGAGATTCATGGTGAGAATGAGAGGTGAAAGAAGATGCTGCCCAATTCAAAGGACATTGGCGTCAATTCAAAGTTGAAAAGAAAAGAAAAGCTTTACAAGTTGCAAGTTGCAAGAGTCTCAAAATAAGCCATCAAGAAAGCACAATGCCGTGGGCCTTAAGAAAGGAATCAGTTCAGAAATTCCAAGTTTAAGTCATGACTTCTCATGCCTTGACACAGCTCAGGTTCCTTGAATCCCATGCTTCCTTGCTAAACCCCAAAGCTTTGCCCCGTTACAACCTAAAAAGGAAGACCTAACTGATCTTATGGACAATCATGCGGAGGATTAAGGTACGTATCTATGTTCTTAAAGTTCAATTCCTTTCATGCGATCTTTACTTCCATAAAGTGCTATTCTTCATTGTTACTCATATGTGATTAAATTTGAATTTCACAACATAAACTCATCACATATGCTTGAAAAGAGTGAAAGCCTATGATTCTTGTGCGAATTGAGAGTTGCCTAGTGAGGATTAGAGTCGAGGCGAAATCTTTCTAGGGCACTTAAATGAAGTTGTTTTCAAACATGATCACTTCGAAATATTGGCACTTATACACGTACACCTTCACATGACACTCACGGCTATGGCATTCCTTTTAGTTCTGCAAAGCATGTCTACTTACTTTGATTCTTATTAGCTTGTTAAAAGTACTATCGCTAGCATCTTTTTGTTTAAGTAAAACGTTTTTGGGTTTCGTGCTGCTATAACCCTCAGGAGACAAAACTCCTCCAACTAGGTGAACCTAGGGGTTTAAATGTTCTATCTTAACTAAGATCAAGTTTTTTTTTATTTTTGTTAAAGTTTGTTTTGCTCAGGGACTATCAAAAGATAGGTTTGGGGGTATTTGATCAGTCATTATTTATGCATCATTTTGATGTCTTTATATGCCTCCCTTACATCTATTTTGAATGATTTCGTGCCATCAATAGTAGAAAATGATCAATCTTGTGAGACTTGTACATATTTGGAAAGATAGGTAAATTCTGAGAAGAAGGCAAAATGAATGAGTCAAATCAGAGTGCAGATGAAGGAGATGTCCTCATTTCAATATCAGGTCCTGAACTGGGTCCTGAGTGCGCCAGTGCGCCAGTGTCCCAAACCTCAGATCATGCCATCCGGGTCCTAAACCTGTGTCTCATGACATCAAGTTCATGTCCTAGAAGTGCCAAGGTCGTGCCCGGACATGTCGAGTACATGTCGCAAGAACTTCCCATCCGAGCCCAGCTTCTGCGCCTAAACCCGGGTTCCTGTTCCGCCAACGGTGGATCAAAGTTCCTACTCTGCGCTAAGCCTGACAACCTGTACATCTAGCCTAAGTGAAGATGCGCTTCTACTATGCTCGTGGAGTGCCTCAAAAGCGCAGTCCCAGACCCCTATGACGAAGACATTCCAAAGACCACGGGAAAACCACGAGAAGACCGCGGGCTGCCCGCGCCCAGCTTGTGTTCCCACTTGCCAACTTGCATTCACTCTGCCAACTATGTTCTGATTAGTTCTTATAGATTTTCAGGACTTTGTAATTAATTAGAAGTACAATAAATATTCCAGAACATTCTAGGTTAAGGTTTTACCAATCCTTATAAAACAAGGTTTTCCCTTTGTCTATAAAAGGGAGCCTTTGTTAAGTTTTTAGGGGGGATAATTGGAGACCAGATTTTTAGAGATAATATTTTACACACAAATTATTAGGCGTGGAGCTTGGAGAAGAAGGCTATGCCGTGGCTCTGCTGTGTTTGTTCTTCAACAGTCTATTAAGTAACCTTATTTTTATTATTGCAATTTATTTATGAATTCAATTATATCTGTTTTAATCCCTGTTATGTGTGAGTAGTTTTTGTTAGGATTAGGGCTGCTTGAAGCCCTAACCATGTTAGTTTGTTAATTAGATTTTGGCTCTTGATTTTGATTGCTATGCATGCTAAATAACTCTGATTACTGCTTTAACTGTCATTCCTTTATGCCTATGAGCTTTGCTACCTTGTTTGCATAACTTATTGATGGAATTGCTTGAGTGACCACTATATCGTCTTGTAATTCATTAGTATCAAGAGGTTGAGGTTAAGAAACGATATTGTAGTCGGAATTCACAACGCTCTAGGAATGTACATCACTTTTCTAGGCTAGTGTAGTGTCATTAAATTCTCTTTGTACTTCATGCATCATCTTAACTGGTAGGTGATAGACGTTCTAGAGTACACATCATGCTTAGAACATGCCAAGTAAGAGAGAATAATATATGTGGAGTGGGCCAACCATCGGGACCTTTGCATGGGCACTTAATTCAGAAGTTGTATAGTAATTAGGTCAAGACAATCTGGTTAAGGACTATAATTGGTGAGAGTGGATAGTAAGCCTTAATTCGCCATAGTTAACAACCTTTAATTTTTTGCTTGTCATTATACTATCTCCAACGATTTTGTGCACTTGCAAAGTTATACTAGTAGAAATAAAGTTCATAAATATTGTGTTCCGTATTGCTTCTACCACCAAATCGAAGACCATCACCTTATGTTATACTTCTACGGAGGCTTGAAGACTAGTGATCGGACAATGGTAGACTCTCAATCCCAAGGGATTCTAGAAGGCACGGCCGAGGAAGCAAGGACAGGCTTGGAGAACATCGCTCAAAGGGACAAACAATTCAGCTACAGAGGTCTTTCATCTAGGGCTACTGGTGATACGTACACAAATCACAATGATGACGCCATTACTCAACTCACGGCAATGGTGAAACAACTGTGTAACGAGAAGGCAAAAGGAGTTCAAACCTGCGAAGTATGTTCAATACAGGGCCACACATCGCAAGACTGCCCAATGGTGGAAGACATCAATTTTACTGGCGATTTCAATAACAATTCATGACCCTGGAATGACCCATATTCAAACACTTACAATCCGGGGTGGAAAAATCATCCAAACTTCCGCTGGAGCAACAATCAGACTGCCGCCAATCCTTGGCAGCCCCTGGATTTCAGCAGCAAGCCGCTGTCCCTCAAGGGAACTCTCATGGGCCTTCCTCAAATTAGAGTGGAGGCAGCAAGTCTGTGGAGTATACCGTCAATAAATTGGCTCAACAACAAGCCCAATTCATGTAATTCATGCAATACAGCTAGAGTAAGACAGCAAACACAAATAATGCAATTGCCCACTTGGATCGGCAATTGGGACAAATTGCAAATCAACTAAATTAGCGGGAGCAGGGAAATCTTCAAAGTCAAGTCCTGGTCAATCCTAAAGGATTTCACAATCCTACGGTCAATACCATCACTCTACGGACTGGAACACAACTTTAGAGTCTTACATATGCTGCCCTCGAAGGGAATAACGAAAGACTTGAAATTGAGGAGGATGACTTCCCCGTGACATCCTTGAGGCACAACACTATGCCACCAACCATGTTCCAGGCTCCACCGGGAGCCCTGCCACAAGATGGACCAAACCCTTCACCTCAATCGGCTCTGCTAAGAACCGCTAACCAGGGCGTGCCACTAAACTCGCCACAACCGCAACGGCAGGCGTAGAGCCTGCCCAGCGACTCAATAAGCACCTCAACAAAAGTAGCTTCTGAACCAGCGCCTACTTCGGCTTCGCCCAACGCCATGCCCCAGCTGCTATCACAAGACGCGTCAAGGACCATATCCAACGCACTGCAGCAGGCCCCGACTGACATCCAACTTGCTCCTACGGCCCATTGGCAGCATCCAAATACTTCTAACTCTAAAACTCAAATTTCCAATCTGAAACCAACTAAAAAAGTAATGTTTGAGTTAGCTAATAATGTTAAAATCCCTTTTCCTCGCAGGTTCCAAAACAGGAATAAGCAAAAGGAGTACTTTGAGGAGGAAATCATCAGCATGTTACAGAAGCTTCAAATCACATTACCTTTCCATAAAATCGTCAAACATATGCCTATCTTCGCAAAGCTCATCAAAGACTTAGTCGCAGGAAAGCGTGGTTTCAGCTCCACTGACATCATTGAAATCCCTAAGGCATGCTCTGCTGCCCTCTTGCGCATGCCCCTTAAAGCCAACGACCCGGGGCCTCCCTCACTTCCATGTGTCATTCAATCAAAAAGATTCGAGCATTGCCTCTGCGACACAGGAGCATCAATGAACATCATGCCATTCCACATTTATAGGTCACTCAACCTAGGCTCAGTCAAACCTATGCACCTAGGTGATAGGTTAGCTAACGCCTCTGTTACTAATCTAATGGGAATTCTAGAAGACGTACTTGTTCAAATTGGAGACACATGCATCCCGGCGGACTTTTATGTACTCCAAATGAACATAATTGACAAGAATGAGGAATCCCCACTCATCTTGGGAAGCCCTTTGCTAGCTACGGCTGAGTGCCTTATCGACGTCAAAAATGGCCAAGTTTCCATCAAGGTCTTGGACAAACTTTGGGCATTCTCCATCCATGATGCCATCCAATGCCCTGCTGAACCAATTGAGGACTTCCCGTTAAACACCAGGGACTTACTGCTGCAGAAGACACTCGCCAATTCCTACATAACCGATGCTCTTAACACAACCATCACTTCACCAACTGCTGAGACACTTGACGAGAAGGTGATTGAGGAAGTCTGAATTCTTGATAATGGAACAAACAACTAGCTTTTGAGGTGCTACCTCTCATGGACCACAAGACTCTGCCGTCCACCATCCATCCCCCAGAATTAGAATTAAAACCACTGCCTGCTCAATTAAAGTATGCCTACTTAGGCAAGAATCAGACCCTTCCGGTCATCATTGCCTCTCACTTAAGTGTGGCCGAGGAGGAGCAGTTGGTGCGAGTCCTGAAAGATCATCATACGGCAATTGGATGGACCATAGCCGATATAAAGGAATTAGTCCTGCCAAATGCATGCATCGAATACTTCTTGAGGACGATACCAAACAATCAAGAGAGGCGCAATAAAGATTAAATCCACCTATGAAGGAGGTCGTAAAGAAGGAAGTCCTTAAACTCCTAGACGTGGGCATTATCTATCCTATAAGTGACTCCAAGTGGGTAAGCCCAGTCCAAGTCGTTCCAAAGAAAAGTGGGATTATTTTGGTAAAGAATGAGCATGATGAGCTCGTGCCCCAAAGAGTTCAAACCGGATGGAGGGTTTGCATTGACTACCGGAAGCTCAATACCACCACCCGCAAAGATCATTCCCCCTTGGCTGTGGGACACGGCTTGGGGCAATGCGTTGTTGCTAGGCACCACATAGGGCAGGGGCATGGGTTTGACCTGGATGTCCTTGTAAAAGGCAAGGCAATGAAGTATAGTTACACAAGAAATCAGAATCAGAATCATTATAAAAGGACGAGTATACTGGAGGGTATGAATTGGGTGCGTCCCACTGCTCAATCTGAGCAGAATCAGGAGACACTATCACGGCATGGCCTTGGGCGGAATTCATGGCATCCATGGCAAGCACTTGTCGAAGTGTTAGCTTGGTGGTGTCCTTATTATGCTCTTCATCTGTGTGATTGTTCTGATTACAAGCGTCCATGCTTTGTATCCTGGTCCACAACGAAGGTTGGGTGGACTTCGCGGCCTCCATGGCAAGCACTTGTCGAAGTGTTGGCTCGATGATAGCTTCACCATGATCATCATTCACGGCCTCACTTGGCAGGAATCGTGCCTTTTCTTCGATTTGGCGCATGTTGAAGTCAAACTCCCTCCTACTCCTTTCTTGTCTCTCCTTTTGGCGCTGGCTTTCCTCTAGGCTTTCTTTAGAAGCGGCTGCCATGTATTGAGTACAAATCCCCATGCATTGTCCCAACGCCGTCAGCGAAGGGTGGAGGTCAGGAGTTGGTTCATAGTGAGGAACTATTTGAGGGGAGTTCCATGCAAAATTAGGCTGCTCGCACCACCCCGGGTTATATGGTTATGGTTTTTCGTGATTGCTCCACCCCTGATTGAATGAAGTTGGGTATGGATCGTTCCAAGCTCCCAGCCAAACGTATGGATAATTCCATGGTCCCAAATCCATGTATGAGTTGTTCATATGTACATGAGTAAGATGACAAGCTAAGTTAGTAAAAACTCTAAAAGAAATCAAAATAGTTACTATACAAAATTTAGTTAACTAAATCTGAATTAATGGGCACCGTTGAGGAACAAGTCCCCAGCAACGGCGCCAAAAACTTGTTGGTGGAATTAAAGAGCAAGAAATATGCAATTCAATTCTAACATTTATAAAATCATTGCAAGTGCACAAATCGATAAGAATAGTATAATAGCACAGCAAGAGTCGATCCCTCGAGGACGTGTATCAACGATATGACTACTTTAGTTCAGATTTATTAACTTAACTAAAAACACACAAACACACACACACACGCGCAGGGGGGGGGGGGGGGGGGGGGGGGGGGGGGGGGGGGGTTTATGATGTGAGAACTGAAATTTAAAGACAAGTAAAATAAAATGCAGAAAATAACAATGCAAGAATTAACGGTTGATTGATTATTAACTAAAGCGAATTAAGGCTTACTATCCACTCTAACCAATTATAGCTCTTAACCAGATTTCCTTGACCTAATTGCTATGCATTTTCTTAATTAGGTGCCCGTGCCTAGGACCTGGCGTTGGTTCACTAGACACATCTTATTCCCTCTTACTTAGCATGTTCTAAATAGGGCATATGCCTAGAACGTCTATCACCTACCTTTTAAGATGATGCATGAAGTTCAAAGAGAATTTAATGGCACCACATTAGCCTAGAAAAGTGACATGCAATCCTAGGTCGTTATGAGTTAAGATTACAAGTAAGAATACTTTCGATGCTCCAAATCACAAGATGATATGACGGTCACTCAAGCAATTACATCTATAATTATATGCAAAACAAGGTGGCTAATCTTATAGGCATAAATTAAGGTCTTTAAGCATAGTAATCCAACTTATTCAGCATGCATAGCAATCATAATCAAGAGCCAGAAATCCAATCAACAAGCTAACATGGCTAGGGCTTCAAGCAGCCCTAATCCTAATGACTACTCACACATAACTGAAATTGAAACAAATATAATTGAATTCATAAGTAAATTGCAATAATGAAAATAAGGGTACAAAAGAGATTGTTAAGAACAGGTGCAGCAGAGTCACGTCAGAGCCTTCTTCTCCAAGCTCCACGTCCAATAATCTATGTGTAAAATATTATCTCTCAAAATTTCGTCCCTAATTCTCTAGAAAACCAAAACGGAACTCTCTCTCTCTGCCTCCTTCCCAAAACACTGAACAAAGCCTCCTTTTTATAAACAAAGGGAAAACCTTGTTCTATAAGGATTGGTAAACCTTATTCTATAAGGATTGGTAAAACCATGTCCTATAAGGATAAGGAAAGTTATTGTACTTTTAATTAATTACAAAGTCCTTAAATCTATTAGAACCAATCAGAGCACGGCTGGGAGTGTGAATGCAAGCTGGCAAGTGGGAACGCAAGCTGGCTAAACTTGGATTTTGGACTGTCTTCGTAATTAGGATCTGGGACTGCGCTTTTGAAGCACATCATGAGTATAGTATAAGCGCATCTTCATTCAGGCTTGGCGCAAATGTTGTCAGGCTTAGCGCAAAGGGAGAACCTCTGATCCATCGCTGGCGGAACAGGGACCCCGGCCTTAGGCGCACATCTCGGCTCTGATGGGAGTTCTTGGGACATGTCCTCGACCTGCCATGGCGCAACCTTGGCACTTCTAGGACCTGACCTTGATGTCATGAAACACAGGTTTGAGACCCGGAGGGCCTGATATGAGGTACTTGGCCAGTGTCCCAAAATAGGCGCACTCAGGACCCCGTTCTGGACCTGATATTGAAATGAGGACATCTCCTTCATCTGGACTCCGATTTGAGTAATTCTTTTTGCGTTCTTTCTAGATTTTACCTATCTTTCCAAATCTGCACAAGTCTCACAAGATTGATCATTTTCTACTATTGATGGCACGAAATCATTCAAAAGACATGTAAGAGAGGCATATAAAGACATCAAAATGATGTACAAATAACGACTGATCAGTACAGAGCCCTGTGCTAAACGTAGATAGCCTCAATGACCCGGTGGAGCAAAACCCCTCAACATCAGTGTCGGAGCCCTCGCAACCAGTGGAGCAAAACTTCTCAATGCCAGTTGGAGAAAAAACATTGACCCTCAGGGACAGAAAAACCAATGAAAACCAAAATCCGTGTTTTGAAAACCTTGTTTCTTGGCCTAAGCCAAATTCAATGAAAGTCATTTATGGCCAAATCCAGTAAAATCATAAATACGGGTCTAACCTGAAACCATGGACTCCATAATTACCACATTAAAATGATATCAAAATCAAGTCCAAAAACCAGGCCATTTCCTCAAAACACATTTTCACTTAAATATGTAAAACCTGTGTCCAGTAATAAGTTCTAAATTCCGGAAACATATCACAACAATATATAATAGAATTTAAATCAAAGATACCTTTATGCATGCATTACAATTAATAAACGAAAGTCCACTCACCGATAGCTCAATCCCGAGTCGTACGCTCCTCTGCAGTGTTCGGAGTAGTATCGCATGTCAAAAGTAACAATCGGGATTACTAACGATATTTAGAAACCCTATATTGAAACTCCCTAAACCCCGGGAAAACTACTAGCGTTACACTGAAATGCAGCCACTTCAGACGTCCCAAACTACCCCGAAACAATGCCCGATTAACCTGAAACCTGCACCAAAAGGTCTGGAACATTGAAAACTCAAAGACACGTGCCGCCGTGACCCTAGAAACGGTCCCACGCGACGCCACGCACCGGAAAAAGGCTAGACCACGCGGTACGCACTAGCCACGTGCCTGTTACAGTGCACCACTCGCCGACCCGGTCCAACCCGACCAACTCGACCTGACCTGGTTCGACTCGACCTGGTTTGACTCGACTCGACCCCGACCCAGTTTGACTCGATCTGACCCGGTCTGACTAAACCCAACCTAGTTCGACTCGACCCGATCAGTTGCCGGTGAACCGCTGGAGCCTTGCCGGAATCTCGCCGGAGAAGACAGTTGCGCCGCCGTCGCCGGAAACTGCCATTTCCGGCCGATCTTCAAGCTTTCCTAACTTCTTCAAAACTCAACCGTTTTTCACGAATTTTATGTCTAAATTCATCTACTCAATCCCAGGAACTCAAAAATGAACTCAAAACTCTAATCTTGTACCTGTACTGGTCGGACATTTGATCGTAGGCCTTCAGTTCCTTTTTCCTCCGATCGGCGCCTCCCGCGACTGCCTCCTTCTGCGGTGGTGATAGAAGAAATACTGAACACAATATTTATGAACTTTATTTCTACTAAGTATAACTTTTCAAGTGCACAAAATTGTTGGAGATAGTATAATGACAAGCAAAGGTCGATCCCTAGAGGACTTGTTCAACGATTAACCCAATTAAGTTCAGATTTGTTAACTTATAGAAAAACAAACACACAAACAGTGGGGGTTTTAGGAATGAGAGTTGAAAATTAAAGACAAGTAAATCAAAGTGCAGAAAATAACAATGCAAGCATGAAAGGTTGATTGTTTGTTAACTAAGGCGAATTAAGGCTTACTATCCGCTCTAACCAATTATATTCCTTAACCAGATTTTCTTGACCTAATTACTATGCAACTTCTGAACTCAGTGCCCATGGAAAGGTCCCGATGGTTGGCCCACTCCACATATATTATTCTCTCTTACTTGGTATGTTCTAAGCATCATGTGTACTCCAGAACATCTATCACCTACCAGTTAAGATGATGCATGAAGTACAAAGAGAATTAAATGACACTACACTAGCCTAGAAAAGTGATGTGCATTCCTAGAGCGTTGTGAATTCCGACTACAAGATCGTTTCTTAGCCTCAACCTCTTGATGCTCATGAATTATAAGATGATATAGTGGTCACTCAAGCAATTCCATCAATAAGTTATGCAAACAAGGTAGCAAAGCTCATAGGCATAAAGGAATGGCAGTTAAGATGATGCATGAAGTACAAAGAGAATTTAATGACACTACACTAGCCTAGAAAAGTGATGTCCATTCCTAGAGCGTTGTGAATTCCGACTACGAGATTGTTTCTTAACCTCAACCTCTTGATGCACATGAATTACAAGATGATATAGTGGTCACTCAAGCAATTCCATCAATAAGTTATGCAAACAAGGTAGCAAAGCTCATAGGCATAAAGGAAAGACAGTTAAAGCAGTAATCAGAGTTATTCAGCATGCATAGCAATCAAAATAAAGAGCCAAAATCTAATTAACAAACTAACATGGTTTGGGCTTCAAGCAGCCCTAATCCTAACAAAAACTACTCACGCATAACTGGGATTAAAACATATATAATTGAATTCATAATTAAATTCCAATAATAAAAATAAGGTTACATAATAGATTGTTGAAGAACAGGCACAACAGAGCCACGGTAGAGCCTTCTTCTCCAAGCTCCACGCCTAATAATCTGTGTGTGAAATATTATCTCTAAAAACCTGGTCTTCTTTAAGACACTGAACAAAGGCTCCCTTTTATAGACAAAGGGAAACCCTTGTCCTATAAGGATTGGTAAAACCTTGTCCAGAATGTTCTAGAATAGTTATTGTACTTCTAATTCAATACAAATTCCTTAAAATCCATTAGAACCAATCAGAACATAGTTGGGAGTGTGAATGCAAGCTGGAAAATGGGAACACAAGCTGGTAGCGGGCAGCCCGCGGTCTTCCCGTGGTTTTTGGAATGTTTTCGTCATAGGGGTCTGGGACAACGCTTTTGAGGCACACCACGAACATAGTAGAAGCTCATCTTCACTCAGGATAGACGCATAGGTTGTCAGGCTTAGCACAGAGGAGGAACTTTGATCCCCCGCTGGCGGAACAGGAACCCGGGTTTAGGCGCAGAGGCTGGGCTCGGATGGGAAGTTCTTAGGACATGTTCTTGACATGTCCTGGCACGACCTTGGCACTTCTAGGACATGAACTTGATGTCATGATACCCAGGTTTGGGACTCGGTTGGCATGATCTGAGGTACTTGGTCAAGGACTCAAAATAGGCGCACTGGTACACTAGCGCATTCAGGACCTAGTTAAGGACCTGATATTGAAATGAGGACATCTCCTTCATCTGAACTCCGATTTGAGTCATTCTTTTCGCGTTCTTCTCATATTTTACCTATTTTTCCAAATCTGCACAAGTCTCACAATATTGATCATTTTCTACTATTGATGGCATGAAATCATTCAAAAGACATGTAAGAGAGGCATATAAATACATCAAAATGATGCATAAATAATGACTTATCAAATACCCCCAAACCTATCTTTTGCTAGTCCCTGAGCAAAAAAAACTTTAATAAAATGAAAAGACTCGATCTTAGTTAAGATAGAACATTTAAACCCCTAGGTTCACCTAGTAGGAGGAGTTTTGTCTCCTAAGGGTTATAGCAGCACGAAACCCACAAACATTTTACCTAGACAAAAAGATGCTAGAGATAGTACTTTTAACAAGCTAATAAGAATCAATGTAAGTAGACATGCTTTGCAGAACTAAAAGGAATGCCATTGCCGTGAGTGTCATGTGAAGGTGTACGTGTATAATTGCCAATATTTCGAGTGATCATGTTTGAGAACAACTTCATCTAAGGGCCCTAGAAAGATTTCGCCTCGACTCTAATCCTCACTAGGCAACTCTCATAACATCAGTTCGGTCTTCCTTTTTAGGTTGTAATGGGGCTAAGCTTAGGGGTTTAGCAAGGAAGGATGGGATTCAAAGAATCTAAAGATGTGCCAAGGCATAAGAAGTCATGACTTGAACTTGGAATTTCTGAACTCAATACTTTCTTAAGGCCAACGGCTTGATGGCTTATTTTGAGGCCCTTGTGGCTTATTTTAAGGCTCTTGGCTCACTTGGCTTAATTCACTTTGTTTTTCACTTTTTTTTTTCTTTTCTTCGTAACGTTTCTTTCATGCAGATCATGCAATGATTTCCTCAAACTTTCGTACAGATCATTCTAGAACTTCTATCACCTACCAGTTAAGATGATGCAAGAAGTACAAAGAGAATTTAATGACACTACACTAGCCTAGAAAAGTGATGTGCATTCCAAGAGCATTGTGAATTCCGACTACAAGATCGTTTCTTAACCTCAACCTCTTGATGCTCATGAATTACAAGATGTTATAGTGGTCACTCAAGCAATTCCATCAATAAGTTATGCAAACAAGGTAGCAAAGCTCATAGGCATAAAGGAATGGCAGTTAAAGAAGTAATCAGAGTTATTCAGCATACATAACAATCAAAATCAAGAGCCAAAATCTAATTAAGAAACTAACATGGTTAAGGCTTCAAGTTGCCCTAATCCTAACAAAAACTACTCACACATAACTGGGATTAAAACATTTATAATTGAATTCATAATTAAATTGCAATAATGAAAATAAGGTTACAGAATAGATTGTTGAAGAACAGGCACAGCAGAGCCACGGCAGAGGCTACTTCTCCAAGCTCCACGCTTAATAATCTGTGTATAAAATATTATCTCTAAAAATATGGTCTTCTTTAAAACACTGAACAAAGGCTCCCTTTTATAGACAAAGGGAAAACCTTGTCCAATAAGGATTGGTAAAACCTTGTCCTATAAGGATTGGTAAAACCTTGTCCAAAATGTTCTAGAATAGTTATTGTACTTCTAATTAATTACAAAGTCCCTAAAATCTAATAGAACCAATAAGAACATAGTTGGGAGTATGAATGCAAGCTGGCAAGTGGGAACACAAGCTGGCCGCGGGCAGCCGACGGTCTTCCCATGTTTTTTCAAATGTCTTCGTCATAGGGGTCTGGGACTGCGCTTTTGAGGCACACCACAAGCATAGTAGAAGTTCATCTTCACTCACGCTAGACGCACAGGTTGTCAGGCTTAGCGCAGAGGAGGAACTTTGATCCACCGCTAGCGGAACAAGAACCCGAGTTTGGTCGCAAAGGCTAGGCTCGGATGGGAAGTTCTTGGGACATGTACTCGACATGTCCTGGCACGACCTTGGCACTTCAAGGACATGAACTTGATGTCATGAGACACAGGTTTGGGGCCCAGATGGCATGATCTGAGTTACTTTCTCAAGGACTCAAAATTGGCGCACTAGCGCACTCAGGACCTAGTTCAGGACCTGATATTGAAATGAGGACATCTCCTTCTTCTGACCTCCGATTTGAGTAATTCTTTTCGTGTTCTTCTCATATTTTACCTACCTTTCCAAATATGCACAAGCCTCACAATATTGATTGTTTTCTACTATGGATGGCACAAAATCATTCAAAAGACATGTAAGAGAGGCATATAAAGACATCAAAATGATGCATAAATAATGACTTATCAATGGGTATGGTTGTGCTCACAAGGAAGAGGAGAATTTGATGGTGTAGATGAAAAGTGTCAAGGTTCCTCGGATTTGAAGGTCCAAATTCAAGTTTCTTTTGGTTTTTGGTCGGTGTTGGTTTCGGTCGATCACGGGTGTGGATGGATTGTGTAAGAACTAAGAAGACTGAACAAATATACCGAATGGTTAGAATGGATTGTGTCAGGACCCGTCCCGAATTTCCCCTCGAAACCCGGGAAGAACCCTGATCCCGTCTGACAACCTAAGGAAAGGTTCCCAAATACCCTTCAATCCTTAGCATATAATATAATAACAATAAATAATTTCTCTTGTCAGACAAGGGATTTAAGCACTTAAAATTCCCGTAAGTAAATATCAACCAAATACAAGAATATCAGAGCGTCTAAGTAGGATCAATGTACAAATTAGATATCCTACTCAAGTACAACTATACAGCGTAGCGGAAGTGCTAATGCCTCTGCCTCGAGATACTGTCCGCGTCAACTCTATTGCCTGAAGGGGGTTTAAACACAAAAGTTGTGAGTGGACAAAAATAATCGTTTATAAAACGCTTTCCAAGGAATATTACCTTTTTCCCCCTCCATTTATAAAACCATGCATGCATCACATAAACAATTCATGTTATAAAAAAACATCATCTTTAAATCACCGGCATTTTCATGTTCAAAATCATTTATTTCCACCTAGACACATAACATCTCAAATCCACTGTCATCGACACATCCACTAGCCACCAGGGTATCCCTTGGGGTGTGCTAGTACTGTATCACAACTCTCTGTACTATGCTATCACATCAGTCGGCCTATCTCTCGACTAGCATATCATATCAGTCGGCATATCTCGACTATCTTATCATATCAGTCGGCATATCTCGACTATCTTATCATATCAGTCGGCATATCTCGACTATCATATCATATCAGTCGGCATATCTCGACTATCATATCATATCAGTCGGCATATCTCGACTATCATATCATATCAGTCGGCATATCTCGACTATCATATCATATCAGTCGGCATATCTCGACTATCATATCATATCAGTCGGCATATCTCGACTATCATATCATATCAGTCGGCATATCTCGACTATCATACTTTAACTGAAATAGTGGAGAACATATGTCTAGAAATCATTTCTAACATTCAGAAATTCAATGCCACAATACATAACCGTATTTACCAAAGATATTTTGATGCATGCAATTCAGTTTATAAAACAAAGTCCATTCACAAACCTGTTCAAGCTAGCTCAATCCCGTCTCGCTCGTTCCTCTGAGGTTCCCGGAACAATATCGCCTGTCAAAAACAACAATCGGGATTACCGGCTAGTAATAAGACTCGTATATAACAACTTCCTAAACCTCGGGAAGTCTACCCTTGCTGTTCCTAAAATCACAGCAACTTCGGACACTTAAAACGACCTCTAAACGATGTCCGATCAACCTGAAACCTGTACCAACAGATTCAGAACGTCCGAAACTAGTTACCACGCGCCGCCGTGACGTCAGCCTCGACCCCACGCGCCGCCACGCGCCGCCACGCGCCGCCGGAAGATCGGCATACGCGCCCACGCGCCCTCACGCGCCGGTCACGCGCCTGCTACAGTAACCACGCGCCTGAACCGGTCCAACCCGGTTCGGCTCAACCTGACCCGGTCCAACTCGACCCGACCGGTTCACTCAACTCGACCGGTTCAACTCGACCCGACCGGTCACCGATGACTCGCCGGAGAAGACAACCGGACGCCGTCACCGTCGCCGGAGGCTGGACGGAGAAGATGACCGGACCGCCACCTCCGCCGCCGTCTGGTTCGCCGGAATTCGCCATTTCCGACCGAATTTCCAAGCTTTACAACTTCCTCAAAACTCAACCGTTTTACACAAATTTTACGTCTAAATCTATCTACTCAAACCCAGGAATCCAAATATAACCTCAAAACATCAAACACGTACCTCTATAAGCCGGAAAATCGATCCAAAGATCCGAAACTTCCTTTACTCGGCTCGGCTTCCACCGTGGTCCTCTCCTTCGATGGTTGGTACGGTTGTGATCATGGGAAAGAGTAGAATACGATTAGTTGATCCAAATGGGAAGTTAAAGCCTTGAATCCGTCGTTGACTTTTGGTTTCTCTTTTGGTTTTTCTCTCGGTTTCGGTTCAATGTTTCGGTGTGTTTGTGTGATGTTTGTTTTGTTACAGAGAGAATGAAGGATAAGGAGATAAGATGAAATGAAGATGTAAAATAAGTGAGGTTAAAATATCTCCCCTCCATGGCAAATTACCAAAATGCCCTTACACATCTAGACCCACAACTTCCGTATACGAACTCCGTTTCCTGCGTGCCGCCTGTCTACGAACTCATGAGTTCGAGACCTACGCAACGGTACCCGAAACAACACCAAAAGTGTCTCGAAATAAAACTTGATTTCCAAACCCTTTACCGACCAAGGGTAAAATCGTCATTTAATAAAAATAATTGCATAATATCAATTATGAAAAGTCCGGGTTGTTACAATCTACCCCCCTTAGGAAATTTCGTCCCCGAAATTCATTCCTAATCATGAAATAATTGAGGATACTGTGCCCGCATTAGTTCCTCAGTTTCCCACGTGGCTTCCTCCACGTTATGGTTCCTCCACAACACTTTAACTAGAGGAATAGTCTTTCTGCGAAGTACCTTTTCCTTCCAATCCAGAATTTGCACTGGTTGCTCCTCAAATGTCAAGTCGTCTTTCAGCTCAAGTGGTTGCTCTTCCAACACATGAGACTCATCAAACAGATATTTCCGGAGCAAAGATACATGAAAGACATCATGAACTCTGGATAATTCCGAGGGTAAAGAAATACGATATGCCACTGGTCCTATCCTTTCCAAAATCTCATATGGACCAATGTAGCGAGGACTTAGTTTTCCCCGTCTACCAAAACGTACAACTCCCTTCCAAGGAGATAGTTTCAAGAACACCCAATCACCAACCTCAAACTCAAGGTCTCTGGTTCTGCGGTCTGCATAGCTCTTCTGGCGATCCTGAGCTATCTTCAACCTTTCTCTGATGATCCTTATCTTTTCCTCAGTCGTATCAACCAACTCTGGTGTTAACAGTTTCCTTTCACCTATTTCACTCCAACACAAAGGTGTTCTGCACTGCCTCCCATACAGTGCCTCGAAAGGTGACATCCCGATACTCGACTGGTAACTGTTATTATATGCGAATTCCATCAGAGACAAGTGTGAATCCCAGTTCCCTTTAAACTGTAGTACACAAGCTCTCATCATATCCTCCAAAACCTGGATTGTTCTCTCAGACTGACCATCCGTCTGAGGATGAAAGGCTGTACTGAAATGCAATGTGGTGCCAAATTCCTTCTGCAAACTCCGCCAAAACCTGGACGTAAATCTAGGATCCCTGTCCGAAACAATAGACTCTGGAGTCCCATGCAGCCGTATGATCTCATCCACGAACAATTTGGCATATCGACTCATCCGAAAATCTTCTCGCACTGGCAAGAAATGTGCAGACTTCGTAAGTCTATCCACAATTACCCATATCCCATCATATCCTTTCCGTGTCCTTGGAAGTTTATACACAAAATCCATCGTAATGTGATCCCACTTCCATTCCAGAATAGGTAATGGTTGCAGTGTCCCATAGGGTTTCTGCCTCTCTGCTTTCACTTGCTGACATGTCAAACATCTACTCACAAACTCAGCAATTTCTCTTTTCATCCCAGTCCACCAATAGTGTTTCCTTAGGGTATGATACATCTTGGTACCTCCTGGATGCATAGCATAAGCCGAACTATGAGCCTCATTAAGAATTTCCCTCTTTAGCTCCAGCTCATTCGGTACGCACAACCGTCCATCCTTAACCAATGCTCCATCATCCCTAACTGCATAGTCCTGCCTGTTTCCAGCCTCTAACTCCATCCTGACAATGCACAATGTAGGATCCTGGAGTTGAGCCTCAATAATCCGATCAATCAGAACAGGCCTCACATGGAAACTAGCCAACAAAGCCCCCTGGCTATCCATGTCCAGTACAATCCCTGCTCTACGGAACTCTACCAGCAACGGTAAGTAGACTGTATGCAAATGGGCCAAAGATCCCATAGATTTCCTGCTCAAGGCATCTGCCACAACATTGGCTTTTCCTGGGTGGTACTCAATAGTACAATCATAATCCTTTATCAGCTCAAGCCACCTTCTCTGCCTCAAATTCAGGTCTTTCTGGGTGAACAAGTACTTTAAACTCTTATGGTCGGTGAAGATCCGACACGTCTCCCCGTACAAGTAATGTCTCCATATTTTCAGTGCATGCACTACTGCAGCCAACTCCAAATCATGTGTGGGGTAATTCCTCTCATGGGTTTTAAGTTGTCTGGAAGCATACGCTATCACTTTCCCATGCTGCATCAGCACACAGCCAATACCCCGCAATGATGCATCACTATATACCTCAAAACCCCCGTTACCATCTGGAAGGGTTAATACTGGAGCAGAAGTCAATCTTCTCTTTAGCTCCTGGAAGCTCTGCTCACAATCAGCATCCCAGTCAAACTTGACTCCTTTCTTAGTCAACCGAGTCAATGGGCCTGCTATCGTAGAAAATCCTTCTACGAACCGCCGATAATATCCTGCCAAACCCAGAAAACTCCTCATCTCTATCACCGTCCTCGGTTGCTCCCAGTTTGCCACTGCCTCCACTTTTTGGAGATCTACGCTGATACCGTCAGCAGAAATCACATGACCCAAGAATCCAACTTCGGTCAACCAAAACTGACATTTACTGAACTTGGCAAACAAATGCTTTTTCCTAAGCATATTCAGCACCAACCTCAAGTGCTTCTCATGTGCCTTGGCACTCCTTGAATACACCAAGATATCGTCGATGAACACAATTACAAATCGATCCAAATACTTTTGGAATACTCTGTTCATCAAATCCATAAACGCTGCCGGGGCATTAGTCAACCCGAAAGGCATCACCAGGAACTCATAATGACCATATCGAGTCCTGAAAGCTGTTTTCTGAACATCCTCTTCCCGGATTCTCAACTGATGGTACCCGGATCGAAGGTCAATTTTTGAAAAATACTTTGCCCCTTTCAGTTGATCAAATAAATCGTCAATCCTTGGCAAAGGATACTTATTTCGCACCGTCACTTTATTTAACTGCCGGTAGTCGATACACAATCTCAGACCACCATCCTTTTTCCTCACAAATAGTACCGATGCACCCCATGGTGAAACACTTGGGCGAATAAATCCCATATTCACCAAGTCCTGCAATTGAGTCTTTAACTCTCGCAATTCTGTCGGTGCCATCCTGTACGGTGCCTGTGAGATAGGTTGAGTACCTGGCAAAAGCTCGATTGTGAACTCAATCTCACGGTGTGGTGGTAATCCTGGAAGATCATCTGGAAACACATCCGAGAATTCACTTACCACAGGAATATCTTCCACTCTCATCGAAGTATTCCGAGCATCTATCACATGAGCCAAGTAACCCTCACAACCTTTCCTCAACAATCTCTCAGCTGTTAACGCTGATATCACTCCATAGGGTAATACCCTACGATCTCCCCGAAATGTAAGTTCAGGAAATCCTGGACTCCGAAAAACTACTGTCTTGTCGTAACAGTCTATGGAGGCATGGTGCATGGACAACCAATCCATCCCCAAAATCACATCAAACTCAAAGATATCTAAGGGGATTAAATCTACCTCCAAACCATGGCCTTCAACCATCACCGGACAACTGCGAATCACTTGGTTCGCCACTAACATATCTCCGGTAGGAGTACTAATACCCATGTCCCAACCAATTGGAGACAATTCTCTATCCGCAAACAATGCAAAACCCCGAGAAATAAAAGAATGAGTTGCTCCCGGATCTAATAAAACACAAGCATTGCGGTTAAAAATAGGTAACGTACCCGTGACCACATCCGGTGCTACTCGAGCTTCCTGTTGCGTCATGGCAAACACTCGAGCTGGTGTACCTGAAGATCGACCGCGATCCCCATACCTGCCTCTGGGCCTGTTGGTGCCACTAGCTCTACCAGCCCCACCGAAATAGGTCTGCCTCTCAGCTGCAGTATCATACATCTGTCCTGCACTCGGGCTAGGATCAGTCGCACCACGACTAAAGGAACTACTGCCCGGACGTCGTTCTGGACAGAATCTCTTGATGTGACCAGGCTCCCCACAGAAATAACAACCGGCATCACTGAAGCCACTAGATCTGCCACCCTGTCTCCTGTTGAACTGCACTGAGGCACCCCGAGACTGTGCAAAAGATTGTCGTGTCTGACCAGCTCCGCCACTGCCTGTACTAGATCTCCCAGAAGATCCAGAACTATGACTGCCTCTTTTTGATGGTCCTTGACTAGAGGATCCTGCAGTCCAGTGATCTCGACGTCTCCTGTTCCCACTGTACTGCTGTGGCATTGGGAAACCCAAACTCAACTCTACTCGAGCTGCAGCATCAGCCAAAGTCCTCAACGAAGTGTGGTCCATAGACGTAACTGCTGACCGAATCTCACTCCGCAGTCGACTCTCAAATCTGTGGCACTTGTCTGACTCGGTCGCTACCAACGTCGGTGCAAAGCGACTCAGCGCTATGAATCTCTGTTCATACTGGGCCACCGTCATGTCTCCTTGCTGTAAATGCAAGAACTCGGCCTCCTTAACACTCCGGTGTGAGCGAGGGTAAAACTGCTCCAAGAAGCGTTCCCGGAAAATCTGCCAAGTAACCGTATGGACATTCCAGCCTGACACCTCCAATGAGTGCCACCAGTGGTAAGCAGAACCACCTAGTAAAAATGTGGCCAGTAGAACTCTCTCCTCTAGAGGACACCTCATAATCATAAACACCCGCTCCATGCGAGTAATCCACTCCTCA
Organism: Oemleria cerasiformis; assembly: GCA_037349345.1. Lineage (NCBI taxonomy): Eukaryota > Viridiplantae > Streptophyta > Magnoliopsida > Rosales > Rosaceae > Oemleria > Oemleria cerasiformis. The sequence goes on along the minus strand of JAZGTL010000090.1, from coordinate 63,725 downwards.
GCTTCCTCTGGGCTAGAGTCACCCATGAATATTGTCGCCCCCAGTCTCTGGGCTCTCTCAATATCAGAGACTTCGTGAGAAGCTCTATCCTGGAGTACAGAAGCTAACGTCTGACCCAGCTGTTCCAGTGTCTGCCTCAAATCAGGCTCCACTGCAGGTTCATGGTCATCGCCACCATTCCCTGACCGTTGACGGAATTCTCGTCTCGGAGGCATTATACGCTGAAAAGAAGTTGTAAATCATTAATACCAAAATTTCACTTGTACACTAGATGTACGGTCTACAGGAATTTAACCTAGTGCTCTGATACCAATTGTCAAGACCCGTCCCGAATTTCCCCTCGAAACCCGGGAAGAACCCTGATCCCGTCTGACAACCTAAGGAAAGGTTCCCAAATACCCTTCAATCCTTAGCATATAATATAATAACAATAAATAATTTCTCTTGTCAGACAAGGGATTTAAGCACTTAAAATTCCCGTAAGTAAATATCAACCAAATACAAGAATATCAGAGCGTCTAAGTAGGATCAATGTACAAATTAGATATCCTACTCAAGTACAACTATACAGCGTAGCGGAAGTGCTAATGCCTCTGCCTCGAGATACTGTCCGCGTCAACTCTATTGCCTGAAGGGGGTTTAAACACAAAAGTTGTGAGTGGACAAAAATAATCGTTTATAAAACGCTTTCCAAGGAATATTACCTTTTTCCCCCTCCATTTATAAAACCATGCATGCATCACATAAACAATTCATGTTATAAAAAAACATCATCTTTAAATCACCGGCATTTTCATGTTCAAAATCATTTATTTCCACCTAGACACATAACATCTCAAATCCACTGTCATCGACACATCCACTAGCCACCAGGGTATCCCTTGGGGTGTGCTAGTACTGTATCACAACTCTCTGTACTATGCTATCACATCAGTCGGCCTATCTCTCGACTAGCATATCATATCAGTCGGCATATCTCGACTATCTTATCATATCAGTCGGCATATCTCGACTATCTTATCATATCAGTCGGCATATCTCGACTATCATATCATATCAGTCGGCATATCTCGACTATCATATCATATCAGTCGGCATATCTCGACTATCATATCATATCAGTCGGCATATCTCGACTATCATATCATATCAGTCGGCATATCTCGACTATCATATCATATCAGTCGGCATATCTCGACTATCATATCATATCAGTCGGCATATCTCGACTATCATACTTTAACTGAAATAGTGGAGAACATATGTCTAGAAATCATTTCTAACATTCAAAAATTCAATGCCACAATACATAACCGTATTTACCAAAGATATTTTGATGCATGCAATTCAGTTTATAAAACAAAGTCCACTCACAAACCTGTTCAAGCTAGCTCAATCCCGTCTCGCTCGTTCCTCTGAGGTTCCCGGAACAATATCGCCTGTCAAAAACAACAATCGAGATTACCGGCTAGTAATAAGACTCGTATATAACAACTTCCTAAACCTCGGGAAGTCTACCCTTGCTGTTCCTAAAATCACAGCAACTTCGGACACTTAAAACGACCTCTAAACGATGTCCGATCAACCTGAAACCTGTACCAACAGATTCAGAACGTCCGAAACTAGTTACCACGCGCCGCCGTGACGTCAGCCTCGACCCCACGCGCCGCCACGCGCCGCCGGAAGATCGGCATACGCGCCCATGCGCCCTCACGCGCCGGTCACGCGCCTGCTACAGTAACCACGCGCCTGAACCGGTCCAACCCGGTTCGGCTCAACCTGACCCGGTCCAACTCGACCCGACCGGTTCACTCAACTCGACCGGTTCAACTCGACCCGACCGGTCACCGATGACTCGCCGGAGAAGACAACCGGACGCCATCACCGTCGCCGGAGGCTGGCCGGAGAAGATGACCGGACCGCCACCTCCGCCGCCATCTGGTTCGCCGAAATCCGCCATTTCCGACCGAATTTCCAAGCTTTACAACTTCCTCAAAACTCAACCGTTTTACACAAATTTTACGTCTAAATCTATCTACTCAAACCCAGGAATCCAAATATAACCTCAAAACATCAAACACGTACCTCTATAAGCCGAAAAATCGATCCAAAGATCCGAAACTTCCTTTACTCGGCTCGGCTTCCACCGTGGTCCTCTCCTTCGATGGTTGGTACGGTTGTGATCGTGGGAAAGAGTAGAATACGATTAGTTGATCCAAATGGGAAGTTAAAGCCTTGAATCCGTCGTTGACTTTTGGTTTCTCTTTTGGTTTTTCTCTCGGTTTCGGTTCAATGTTTCGGTGTGTTTGTGTGATGTTTGTTTTGTTACAGAGAGAATGAAGGATAAGGAGATAAGATGAAATGAAGATGTAAAATAAGTGAGGTTAAAATATCTCCCCTCCATGGCAAATTACCAAAATGCCCTTACACATCTAGACCCACAACTTCCGTATACGAACTCCGTTTCCTGCGTGCCGCCTGTCTACGAACTCGTGAGTTCGAGACCTACGCAACGGTACCCGAAACAACACCAAAAGTGTCTCGAAATAAAACTTGATTTCCAAACCCTTTACCGACCAAGGGTAAAATCGTCATTTAATAAAAATAATTGCATAATATCAATTATGAAAAGTCCGGGTTGTTACAAAAATGCCCCTACACAATCGAGACCCGACAATTCCTTGCACTGTCTCCTTTTTCCGCGTGCCGCCTGTCTACAAACTCGTGAGTTCGAGACATAAGCAACGGTATCCGTAAAAACTGTCAAACGGCTCCACACAAAATTGGCTTCCACGCCCCCTTTAAAACCAAGGGTAATTTCGTCTTTTCAAAAATTAACTTACAACCATTTACGAATTAAATGTCCGGGTCGTTACAACTCACCCTCCTTAAAGACATTTCGTCCTCGAAACTCATACCTGTCACTGGAACAAATGTGGATATTGTGCCCGCATCAGTGCTTCGGTTTCCCATGTGGCCTCTTCCACGTTCTGATTCCTCCACAGAACTTTAACCAGAGGAATAGTCCTTCTGCGCAATACTTTTTCTTTCCAATCCAAAATTTGCACTGGTTGCTCCTTAAAAGTTAAATCATCCCTCAGCTCAAGTGGTTGTTCTTCCAATACATGAGACTCATCATACAGGTACTTCCGGAGAATGGAAACATGGAAAACATTATGAACCCTTGACAGTTATGGGGTTAAAGCAAGTATGTACGCCACTGGCCCTATCCTCTAAAAAATATCATACGGCCCAATGTAGCGAGGACTCAGTTTCCCTCGTCTACCAAAATGTACGATTCCTTTCCAAGGGGATAATTTCAAGAAAACCCAGTCTCCGACTTCAAATTCAAGATCTCTGATCCGCCGATCTGCATATCTCTTCTGGCGGTCCTGAGCTATCTTCAGCCTTTCCCTGATGATCTAAATATTTTCCTCAGTCATTTCCACAACTTCTGGTGTCAACAATCATCTCTCACCTACCTCGGTCCAGCATATCGGTGTCCTGCACTGTCGCCCATATAGGGCTTCAAAAGGTGCCATCCTAATACTAGACTGATAACTGTTATTGTATGCAAACTCGATTAAAGCCAGGTGTGAATCCTAGTTCCCTTTAAACTGCAGTACACAAGCTCTCATCATATCCTCCAGAATCTGAATTGTCCTCTCCGAATGACCGCCAGTCTGAGGATGAAAAGCTGTACTGAAATGTAAGGTAGTTCCTAGGGATTTCTGCAAACTCCGCCAAAACCTCGAAATAAACCTAGGATCTCTATCTGAGACAATCGACTTTGGAGTCCCACGTAACCGTATGATCTCATCTATAAATAGCTTGTCTAGTATAATTTCCGCTCTTCGGAATTCCACCAGTAACGGTAGGTAAACAGTATGCAAATAGGCCAAAGAACCCGTGGACTTCCTGCTCAGTGCATCCGCCACTACATTGGCCTTCCTTGGGTGATACTCTATCGTACAATCATTATCCTTTATTAACTCGAGCCACCTTCTTGTCTCAAATTCAGGTCTCTTTGAGTGAAAAAATATTTCATACTCTGATGGTTGGTGAAGATCCGACATGTTTCCCCATACAAATAGTGTCTCCAAATCTTCAGTGCATGCATCACTACTGCTAATTCTAAATTATGCATGGGGTAATTCAACTTATGCGGTTTAAGTTGCCTAGACGCATAAGATATTACCTTTCCATGCTGCATCAGTACATAACCTATACCTCGTAATGACGCATCACTATACACCTCAAATCCCCCGTTACCATCCGGAAGGGTTAACACTGGGGCAGAAGTTAACCTCATCTTAAATTGGACTCCTTTCCTCGTCAACCGAGTTAACGGGGTAGCAATCGTAGAGAATCCGTCTACGAATCGCCAATAATATCCCGCTAAACCTAGAAAACTCCTCACCTCTGACATTGTCTTTGGTTGTTCCCAGTTTGCCACTGCCTTAACTTTTTGGGGATCCACGCTGATACCATCAGCAGAAATCACATGACTTAGGAATCCCTCATTATTCAACCAAACTGACATTTACTGAACTTGGCAAATAGTTGCTTTTTCCTCAGCATATTCAGTACCAACCTCAAGTGTTTCTCATGTGCCTTAGCACTCTTCGAATATATCAAGATGTCATCGATGAACACAATCACAAACCGATCCAAATAATGCCGGAATACCCTGTTCATCAAATCCATAAATGCTGCCGGTGCATTAGTTAAACCAAAAGGCATCACCAGGAACTCATAATGCCCATAGCGGGTCCTAAAAGCTGTTTTAGGAACATCCTCAACTGATGGTACCCGGATCGAAGGTCAATTTTAGAAAAATACTTCGGCCCTTTCAATTGATCGAACGGATCATCAATTCGTGGCAAAGGATACTTATTCCGTACTATAACCTTGTTTATCTGCCGATATTCGATACAAAGCCTCAAACAATACCGGCGCACCCCAAGGTGATACACTTGGTCGAATAAATCCCATATCCACCAAGTCCTGCAATTGAGTCTTCAACTCTCTTAACTCATCCGGTGCCAGTTTGTACGGTACCTGGGATATAGGTTGAGTGCCTGGAAGAAGCCCTATGGTGAACTCAATCTCCCGGTGAGGTGGTAACCCCGGAAGATCCTCTGGAAACACATCTTGAAATTCATTCACCACAGGAAGATCCTCTACTCTCATCGGAGTACCCCGAGAATCAATCACGTGAACTAAATATCCCTCACAACCTTTCCTCAATAATTTCTCAACCGTCAAAGCTGAGATTACTCCCGAGGGAAGTACCCTACGATCACCCTGAAATGTCAGCTCCGGCAAACCTGAACTCCGAAACACCACCCTCTTGTCTGCCCTCTTACTCGAATTAGTAGCCACTCGGCCCAATGAACTGCTGCCTGGACGACGATGTGGACACTCTCTCTTGAAATGACCAAGCTCCCCACAGAAGAAGCAACCAATATCACTTTGTCTTCCGGTCGATTGAACTGAAACACCACCAGACTGAGCAGATAACTGTTGTCCCTGACTCGCTCTGCCACTTCCTCCTCCAGATCTTGCACCCGCAGAAGAACCAGAACTAGAACTACCTCTCTTAGCTGGTCCTTGACTAGAGGTTCGGAACCCCAGCAATCCCGATGTCGCTTGGAACCACTGAACTGCTGCTGAGCTGGCAAACTCAACTCTACTCTGGCAGCAGCATCTGCCAAAGCCCTCAAAGATGTATGTGCCACAACAATTACTGCTACTCGAATCTCATTCCGCAGTCCATACTCAAACCTCCGGCATTTATCCATCTCTGTCGCCATAAGAGCCGGTACAAAACGTGACAACTCAAGAAATCGCTGCTCATACTGTACCACTGTCATATCCCCCTGCTGTAACTGCAGGAACTCAACCTCTCTGGCATCTCGATATGAACTAGGATAAAACTGTTCGAGGAAGCGCTCCGGGAAAGTCTCCCAAGTAAAGGTACGAACATCCCAGCCTGTCTGCTGCAAGGCATGCCACCAACGGTATGCATAACCACCCAAAAGAAATGTGGCTAACCGCACCCTATCCTCCGGAGGGCACCTCATAATAGAAAACACTTGTTCCAAAAGAGTAAGCCACTCACCCACATCCTCCGGGCCTAACTCGCTCATAAATACGGTGGCCCCCAACCTCTGGGCTCGCTCAATATCAGACACCTCAGTAGTAGTCGTACCCTGAAGTACCGTAGTCAAAGTCCGACCCAATTGATCCAGGGTTTGTCTCAAATTCCGATCTCCTACGAGTTTAGGTGTGTCCGGAGTATTTCCAGACCGTTGATGGGGCTCGCGTCTCGGAGGCATTACGTTGAAAGATCCATAAATCACCAATAACACATTCAGATGTACACTAAGTGTACGGTATATAGGAATTTAAACCTAGTGCTCTGATACCAAGTTGACATGACCCATCCCGAATTTCCCCTCGAAACCCTAAAAAGGTCCTACTCCCGTCTGACAACTTAACAAAATACCCAAAATACCCTTAAGCCCTGGCAAACAATTATGAGAATTCTGCCAAAAATCTAGCAGAATTTCCCCTTATAACTAGCTAACTGTCTTCCACCTGTCAGACAAGGGATCAGATAGCACACAAAATTCCAACAACCCAACCTCTCAACGAAATATCAACCAATAATTACAAACAATCCAGCAGATTTATCAGAGCATCTAGGTAGGACAAATTAATACACAGGTAAATATCCTACTCTTGGTAAATGCGCAGTTAAACTCTAATGCCTCCGCTTCTGGATCTGCCCACGTCAACTCAATAGCCTGAAGGGGATTTAAAACATCAAAATTGTGAGTGGACAAAAATAATCCATTAAAACTTTTTCCGAGGAAAACATACCTATTTCCCTCTCCACGAATAAAAGCATGCATGCATCACATAAAATAGTTTATAATAATAAAACATCATCTGAAAATCACCGGAATTCCATGTTCCTTTAAAACCATTTGGTTGGACCTATGCGAAATCTGTATAATGAAAAACACACCGTGGTCCACAATATGGTTTGAGAATCCTCTTCAGAGGAGTTTAAAATCCTTTGTAATTAACCTGGACACAAAATGTGTATCAAAACATAACAGAATCCACTGTTCCCGAAATACCCTCCACACACCCGATATATCTCGAGTTTTGCAGAACCCTGTGCTACGCGTAGACAGCCTCAACGACCTGGCAGAGCAAAACCCCTCAACACCAGTGTCGGAGCCCTCACAACTAGCAGAGCAAAACTCCTCAATGCCAATCGGAGAAAAAACCTTGACCGTCAGGGACAGAAAAACCAGTGAAAACCAAAATCCGTGTTTTGAAATCCTTGTTTCTTGGCCTAAGCCAAATTCATTGAAAAATCATTTATGGCCAAATCCAGTAAAATCATAAATACGGGTCTAACCCGAAACCATGGACTCCATAATTACCACATTAAAACGATATCAAAATCGAGTCCAAAAAACAGGCCATTTCCTCAAAACACATTTTCACTGAAATATGTAAAACCTGTGTCCAGTAATAAGTTCTAAATTCCGAAAACATATCACAACAATATATAATAGCATTTAAATCAAAGATACCTTTATGCATGCATTACAATTTATAAACCAAAGTCCACTCACCGATATCTCAATCCCGAGTCGTATGCTCCTCTGCAGTGTTCGGAGCAGTATCGCCTGTGAAAAGTAACAATCTGGATTACTAATGATATTTAGAAACCCTATATTGAAACTCCCTAAACCCCGGGAAAACCGCTCGCGTTACACTAAAATGCAGCCACTTCGGACGTCCAAAACTACCCCGAAACAACGTCCGATTAACCCGAAACCTGCACCAAAAGGTCTGGAACATCGAAAACTCAAAGACACGTGCCGCCATGACCCCAGAAACAGTCCCCCGTGCCGCCACGTGACTGCAGAAGGCCGGACCACGGGGCACGCACCGGCCACGCGCCTGCTACAGTGCACCACTCGTCGACCCGGTCCAACCTGACCCAACTCGGCCTGACCCAGTCTGACTCGACCCAGTTTGACTCGACTCGAACTAGACCCAGTTTGACTCGACTCGACCCAGACCCGGTTCGACTCGATCTGACTCGATCTGACTCAAGCTGACCCAGTTCGACTTGACCCAATCGATCACCGGTGAACCACTGGAGCTTTGCCGGAGAAGACGGCCGTGTCGTTGTCGGGCCGCCGTCGTCGTCGCCGGAAACTGCCATTTTCGGCCGATCTTCAAGCTTTCCTAACTTTTTCAAAACTCAATAGTTTTTCATGAATTTTATGTCTAAATCCATCTACTCAATCCCATGACTCAAAAATGATCTCAAAACTCTAAACTTGTACCTGTACTGGTCGGAAAGTTGATCGGAAGCCTTCAGTTCCTTTTTCCTCCGATCGGTGCCTCCCGCGACTGCCTCCTTCGGTGGTGGGTATGGTTGTGCTCGCGAGGAAGAGGAGAAGGTGATGGTGTGGATGAAAAGTGTCAAGATTCCTCGGATTTGAAGGTCAGAATTCAAGTTTCTTTTGGTTTTCGGTCGGTGTCGATTTCGGTCGGTCACGGGTGTGGATGGATTGTGTAAAAACTGAGAAGACTGAACAAATATGCAGAATGGTTAGATAGTTTGGATATATATATCTCCCCAAAGACAAATGACCAAAATGCCCCTACACAATATTGACCCGACAATTCCTCGCACGGTCTCCGTTTTCCGTGTGCCGCCTGTCTACAAACTCGTGAGTTCGAGACTTACGCAACCGTATCCGTAAAAATTGTCGAATGGCTTCATACAAAATTGACTTCCGTGCCCCCTTTAAAACCAAGGGTAATTTCGTCTTTTTCCAAATTAAATTACAACCATTTACGAATTAAATGTCCAGGTCGTTACAATGACTCTGTCACCGGTTTTCAATCCACCATAGAAGTACAACAACAACAAACTGTCGTCAATGTTGTGGTGGGGACAAGCTTGAATCATCTGATTGAATCGATCCCAGTATTCATCAAAGTGTTTATCTAGGGCTTACGTGAGGGCCATAATCTCCTTCCTTAGCTTGTTTATTTTCTCAGCATGATGGTACTGCGTGAGAAATTTGGGGGCTAAGTCCCTCCAAGAGTTGATTAAAGCTGGCACCAATGAGTGAAACCAGGCCTTGGCTTTGTAGTTGAGACTAAAGTGAAAAAGCCTTAGCTTGATTTCTGGTTCCGTCATTTTGTTGATGTGCAACGTGGAGCCGACTTCAACGAATTCCTTGATGTGTAAGTGCGGGTCTTCTCCATGAAGTCCATGAAACTTCGACAACATGTGGATAGTTCCAGACTTCAACTCGAAATTCTCCATCGTCGATGCTGGAAACACGATGGGAAATTCATCCTCCATGACATGGGGCGTAGCATACTCCAGAAAGTGTCCAGGAGCTGGGTTGGCAAGGGCACGTTGCTCAACCATACTAAGTGGACTTTGTGGTGGAATTGGCATTGGGGAAGCTTGTGAGCTCGTTGGTGATGATGAAGGTGACATCTTGATGTGCTGGAGAAGTGGTGATGGCACAGGGGACACTAGAAAGGTGGTGAAGCAGGCAAGGACTAAAACACGCTCCTCGTGGGCTTGATGATGGACTTGGACCTTTGCGCGTGCTTCTCCAATTGCCTTATTATGGATACGAGCTGATCAGTAGAAAACGTACTTGACATGTACCTAAAAGATAGAAAAAAAAAACTGAGATAATATGATCTAAGTTCAATGGACACCATTGAGGGACAAGTACCTGACAACGACGCCAAAAACTTGAAAGGAACTAAAACAAGCAACAATAATGAGGCCTATTCTACCCAGTTCTATGTTTGCAAGCATACAAAATCGATTAAGATAATATAGTAACAAGAAAAGGTCGATCCCTCGAGGACATGTTCAACAGTTTAAACTAATTAGAATTTAGATTCAATTAACTCGAACAAAAGATTCAACAACAATAAAAGAAAGCAAAAGACACGGCTAGAATGTAAAGACACACAAAAGGACTCAATTAAGACTCAAAACAAGACGCACGACAGGGGGGGATTTTGATGATTTTGGAATTCAAAATTAAAGAAATTAAGTAAATATGCAAGGAATTAGAATGCAAGAAAGATGGTGATGTAATTGATTAATTAACTAAGGCGAATTAAGGCTAACTATCCACCACTAACCAATTAAGTCCTTAACATGGTTTCCAAGATTTAATTACTATGAAACTTCTGAATATGATGCCCATGCAATGGTCGGACTAAGGCCCACTCCACATATATTATTCTCTCTTACTTAGCATGTTCTAAGCATGATGAGAACCTAGAATGTCTATCAAATTATGTTAAGTTGATGCATGAAGTACGAAGAGAATTTAATGACACCACGCTATCACTGGAAAAGTGATGTGTAGTCCTAGGTTGTCATGAGTTGAATTACAGGTAAGATGTAAAACCACTACCCTTGATGCCAAACAATTACAAGAAGATGAGTAGTCTAACAAGAAATTATTCATCAATAGTTCATGCAAACTAGTTAGTCAGACTCATAAACATAAACATAGATTATGCGCAGTAATCACAACTATATCCAACATTCATAAAAATATAAATCAAGGGCCAAAATCATGTCAAACGACTCTCATGATTAGGGCTTCGAGCAACCCTAATTCTAATAAAAACTACTCACACATAATTGAAAAACAAAGCATAATGGAATTCATGATTAAAAATATAACAATGAAAATAAAGCTACAAAAGAGATTGTTGAAGATGATGCTCAGTAAAGAACCACGCCAAAGTTTCTTCTACAAGGCTCCACGCTCAACTCTCTCTCAAAACAGAAAATTAAAACTGTTTAAAATTGTAAAATAAAGTATTATGCGGCTAGGATATTTAAAGGTCCTCACCCGTGAGGTTTAGAGTCCTTTAAATAGGCCACTCAAACCCCTACAACTTAGGAGATAATCTAAATCTAAATCTAGTCAAATAAGGACTTTGAAACTGACTACCTAACTAAGCAGGGACACATCCCTAAAAGGTAGGGATTTGGGATTCCTTAAGCGACAAGGAATCCTTCATATGCTGCAATCCTTTTCTGATTGGGTTCTGGGTTTTCTTGTGTGGCAAGGCAGCTTTTGAGAGTCTCTTAGGGTTGCCATGACGTGTAGGAATGGGCTGGGCCAACCCTAAATACCAATGACATGGCATGACATCATCTTGGCACCTTTGGGCCTTAAAATAGCTCACAACGAGTCATTGGCAGGTCCTGGGTCTAATTAGCTGAGCCAAACCACTTTTCTCTTATCCATTTAATGTAACTAGCTTGGTTCTGGGCTTTGGCCTACTTGAAAATGGATAAAACAGTTGAGAGCCCAATCTGGCTCAATTTAGGGTGCAGCCGAGGTTCTTTAAGGCATGTCAGGCCATGGACAAGTCTTGGCTAGTTCTGAGCTTGCCATATCATCTCATTGGCTTGAAAACACCATTTTAAGTTCATTTATGTTTGTTGGCTCACTTGGTTCCGTCAATAGCTAGGAAATGACACGTTTTGGCCTACCCGGACATATCAAAAGACATGTCACCGGCCTCTGTCTGGCACGCCGAGGGCTTGTTTGGAGCTTGTCGTCTGGAGGACCAGGGACATGTCACGGGACATGTCCTGGCATGGATTAGGGCGCACTTTAGGGAATGAATTTAGGGCGCAGAGGGACTCGGTTGAGGACTTCTGAAGGGCTCCTCAAGGACGTGTCAGGGACACGATTTAGGGCGCGCCTGGGGCTCTGATTAGGGCACAGGTCATGTCTCAGGGACACGATTTAGGGCGTGAATTTAGGGCACATAGGGACTTTGTTGAGGACTTCTAAAGGGCTCCTCAAGGACGTGTTAGGGACACAATTTAGGGTGGGTCTGGGGCTCCGATTAGGGGGTAGGTCATGTCTTAGGGACACGATTTAGGGCGCGTCCTTGACTTGGTTATGGCACTTCCTCGTAGGAACTAGGACTCGGTTTAGGCCCTTTTCAGGACCCAAACTTCAAGTTGAGACATCTCATTCGTTACAATTCCGAATTGAGACATTCTTTTGGTATTGTCCTCAGAATTAACCTATCATTCCAAATCTGCATAAGTCTCACAAGATTGATAATTTTCTACTCTTTATAACACGCAATTAGTCAAAAGACAAGTAAAAAGGGCCTGAATGGCATCTAAAAGTTGTATGAAATAATGACTGAACCGTTTCACAAAGAATGGTCAATACAACGTCCAGTCAGGCTATAGGATTGCTTTGCATATGTTTGAGGCTAAACATGGTGATGAGGCGAGTGGGTCAGATGACAGCCAAATTACTTCATTTTGGAAAAAAATGTGGAGGGTCACAGCTCCTAACAAGGTTAAGGTGTTTGTTTGGAGGGCCTGTCAGGATATCCTTCCTACGGCTCTGAATTTGTATAAAAAACAGCTAATCCAATCTCCTATGTGCATGCGATGTGGCAATAAGATTGAAAACCATTGTCCACGTAGTTTGGGGGTGTAAGCGAAGTAGGCAACTTAGGTCTCATCTAGGGTGTCCACTTGGCTTGAGCTCTTGTGAGGGCATTTTTTTTATTTTTTCCAAGCTACAGCTCTGTCGCTGCGCATGGAGGAACTAGCAGGTCTGGTTTGGGGTTGCTGGGAAGCTTGGCGCCTTTGGAATACTGCCATCCATGGGAGAGCAGTGGTGGATATTAGAGCTGCTGCAGAGAACCTGTTATTCAATCAGAGCTAGTTTCTGGCTCATTCCTCTTGTCCAAGCGCGCCAGGTTCTTTTCGTCAGGTTAGTTAGACTAAACCTACCACTGGTTTCTTTAAGATAAACTGTGATGTTGGTGTAGGAAGAGTAGAGGGAGGCCGTGGAATGGGAGGCCTAATCAGGGACCATGATGGACATTTTATCTCTGGTTTGGGAGCTGCAGCGACTCCTTGGTTAGCACCAGAAGCGGTGGAACTTACGCCGGCGTGCCATGGTCTTTTCTTGGTGCAACGATTAGGCTTAAGGAATGTGATTGTTGAGCTAGATGATAAGCAAGTTGTGGATTGACTCCAAGACAGTGAGTTGGGGATCACAGAGGTTTTCTTTCAGTATCGAGCAGGCAATAAAGCTGCTCATGAGTTTGGCCAATTTGGACTAGGACTATGAAGCCAACTGCCCCGCCTCTGGTTTAACTCTACACCACCTTGGGCAGAGGGGTAACTTGCGGCTGATCTGCTACAATGAAAACATGATGATGTGTTTGGTTTGGTGTTGGTGATTTGGCAGAAGAGTGTTTGCTGGCTGGTGGTGGTTAGGTACAAGATTGTGCTCAAGTTCTTATTTATTTTCTTGGTTGTAAAGCTCTATGTGAGCTCATTGTTATTGAGTTGTTTCTTTCTTTCTCAGCTGGAGGGTGATCACTTTTTTTCCTTGATCGGATTTTCTCGACTGGCGGGTTTTATGGCAAGGTTTTAATGAGGCTCGTTGCTAACTCTGGTGGTTGTACTCTCCTTATTATTCCAATAAATTCAATCTTTAGATTCAAAAAGGACATGAATGAGAATGAGAATGAGAATATCAAAGGCATAACTGAAAGCTATGGAACTAGGGCTGAGAAAATAAAAACGTACTAGGCTAAGTATTACATTATGCTACTCATAAGATTGGAATTCAAGGATAGTAAAAAGTCAAGTTGTTTGGTGTGTTGGAGATGTCCTCTCTTCTTTCTCAAAGCTTCATATTTATAGAAGCTCGAGTGCACCCTAGCTTGGACAATTATTAATCAACATGATTACTTCCTTGTTTAGAGATGATTGTTGACTTTCCCTGATTGCGTCATTCAACACGTTTCTGACCGAAATTGGCTTCAATCCCTCAAATCATGAAATGAAATTGGATGATGCATGATTTGATCTTCTTTCCATGTTATGATTTTATATATTTACTTTCGATTAACATGATTTTCTTCCATATGTGGATTTCAAACATAAATGGATGTTTGACCTTAAATCATGATTTTTTCCTTACTTAAAAAAACTTCCCACAAATTTATTTTCTCTAATTAGCTTTCCAATTGAGATGTGACTGCAATTAAATACTTTTTAAATGATCCGCTGAACTTGTCACTTTGGGTTTCTATGTGTATTTTAGCCTTTAAACCTATTTCAGACTCGAAAGCTAACTCATTGTCGAGTCTTGAGTTTTGAACCGGTCGAATTACAACCTAGCTCCAACAGCGTGTGTACGTTAATTATTTTTATTTTTGAATTTTTTTTATATACCCACTCCTCCTTTATTATATTTTAATTTTTTTTAATTTAGATGTTTGGCTTTACTATTTTATCTTTATTTATTAAATGATCTCTTTTTAAAAATTCATTTTGGCCAAGGGAATTTTTGTCTAAAATATTTTTAGTTTTTACTTTTCGTACTTCTTAAAATGCAACGTTTTACTTATGACTTTCATCACCGGGACCTAGCAACCTGGTGTCGACCAGCATAATTGAATTTCGATGTCCACGTGGATTTTCCGAGTCGGGGTGTGTGAACCACACTCACCCACTTGATTTTGCAATAATAGCGATAACATAGATAATGGAGATGTACATATATAACTGAAGGATAATGATACTTTTCCAGAAGAAAAAGAAGGATAATGATAATTTAATTACCAATATTCATAATTGGAAACAAAAAAAAAATTACCAAATTACATTCACCATTATTGCATTGACCCATTGAATCAGCACATTGAAAGTAAATAAATGAGCTCACACCTATGCCTTGAATGAGTGCACCGCCTCATCTTCTTGTACAAATAGCCCTAATCTTTATTATCAACCAATTCTTTGCTCTTAGCAAGATGAAAATGAAATCCATATCTCTAACCCTCCTCCTATGTCTCATCCAACTTTCTTGTCTCCAAACAAGCAATTGCAACAGATTTACGCTTCCAAATGATTTAAATCTCATCCAACAAACCTGCAAAAAAACACCAGATTACAACCTCTGCGTCTCGTCTCTCGATTCCGACCCGCGGAGCGAGAAGGCTGGCGTGGCGGGTCTCGGCGTCGTCCTGGTGGACATAGTCAAGGTCAAATCAACGCAGACTTTGGACAAAGTCAATGGTCTTCTTAAGCAAAGTCGAGGAGACCAGGCCCTGAAAGATTGTGCTAGCTTTTACAATGCAGTTATAAACGGCGATGTCCCAGAAGCCTCTCAGGGTTTTAGTTTAGGAAACCCTAAGTTTGCAGAGCAAGGCATGAATGATGCCGCCGGCGAGGCTCAGACCTGTGAAGATGGTTTTAAAGGCCGCGAGTCTCCTCTCACGCCGGAGAACAAACTTGTTCAGGGTATTGCGGCTGTGGCTGCAGCAATTGCAAGAACATTGCTCTGATTATATATGTTATTGTTTTTTTCCTTTTTCTGATCCTGTTATAATTACCTTAATAAATTAAGAAATTTTATTCGGTCATTTTCGGCCAAATGTTGGAAGACTTTCTTTCCAAGTACAAATTCCCTTCTTTTCATTTGATTTAAAATACTCAATTGTATTATTGTGTCTAAGGCCAGTTTGGGATTGCTATACTTATTTGAAAAATTACTTAGGTTGTGTTTTTTTGAAAAATTGTTTTTGCTGTGTTTTTTTGAAAAATTGTTTCTGTTTCACTTTCATAATAAGTAGCTATACACTAAAATAATTTTTGTAAAATAAGCTTTCATAAGCAACTAGCTGCATACTGCTTTTAAAAGTTGTCAAAAGTTTATCGCTTTTCAAAAAAATAAGATTTTTTATTTTTACCAAACACTTTTGTAATGCTTCACTTTTAAATAAAGCAGTTTTTTAAGAAAAAAATCAATACCAAAAGGGGCCTAAATGTGGTGATGTATGTAATTTAGTATTACCTTCTAATGATATTTCTTTTCACAGGTTGTGATAGAGATTTCGGGTTCAACTCTTCTGAACAAACTTTTTACAACTCTGATCTTATCTTATTGAAAATTGTTTTTTTATTTTCCAAAACATCTAATTGAAATATTTCAAAACCGTTAGTTTTGGAAGTTTGATTTTTGAAGATGGACTCGTAGGTATACATCAGTTTGCCTCAGATGCAAGTTTTTTCATTAATGCCCCATTGATTTCGGATTTGGATTCTCCGCTAATCTTTTGTTTTAATCCTAACCCTTCATTTTCATCTTGTGACCACAAAATAAAATTGCTATTAAAAGATTAGGAAAGATTAAGAGAAATAACTTAATAGAGGATCCAAATCCATTAATTTTTCAGTAAATGCATCATGATTTATGTTAATGAGACCTATTTAATGAGATGTAAGTTTGCTATTTTTTTTTAAACTTTCGGTGAGATGTAAGTTTATCATATCACACCACTCATTGGACTTAATATTACACCCCGTCCCAGAAATCTAATTGGATATTGGTGTCACCGGTGCTAGCTGACACCTGGACGTTGAGTCTAGGTGTCAGGACCCGTCCCGAATTTCCCCTCGAAACCCGGGAAGAACCCTGATCCCGTCTGAAAACCTAAGGAAAGGTTCCCAAAATACCCTTCAATCCTTACAAATTATAATAACAATAATAAATATTTCCTCTTGTCAGACAAGGGACTTAAGCACTCAATAATTCCCGTAATTAACGACCAATCAAATACAATATAATATCAGAGCGTCTAAGTAGGATCAAGAATAAAATTTAGATATCCTACTCAAATATAATTACACAGCGCAGTCGAAGTACTAATGCCTCTGCCTCGAGATCAGTGTTCGTGTCAACTCTATTCAACTGCCTGAAGGGGGTTTAAACACAAAAGTTGTGAGTGGAAAAAAATAATCATTTATAAATTCCTTTTCGAGAAAATACCTTTCTTCCCCTCCATTTATAAAATCATGCATGCATAACATAAAACAATTTATCATACTAAAACATCATATGTAAATCACCAAAAATTCTCATTTCTCTTTAAAACCACATAGTTGGACTCACATAAAATCTGTATAATAAAAATACCTCGTGATCCACAATTTGGTTTGAAAACTCTCTTCAAAGGAGTTTAAAATCATTTAATTTAATCTGGACACAAAATATCTCAAATTCAAATCATTTCGTTCAATCCGACACATAATATCTCAAATTTTCACTGTTCCCGACATATCCATAACACACCAGGGTATCCCTTGAGATGTGTTCAAATCTGTACAACTCTGTGTACCATCTGTACTATCTGTACTCTCTGTACTATGCATAGATAGCTTCGCGACCCGGCGGAGCAAGGCCCCTCAACACCTAAGGTCCGAACCCTCAACAACTGGTAGAGCAAGGCCCCTCAACACCAGTCAGAGCAACAATAACCATCGGGACGGGAACCAGTGAATCAAATCCATACTTCGAAATCTTTGTTTCGCGGCCTAAGCCAAATTCTTTGAAATACCATTTTATGGCCAAAATCGGTAAAATCATAATTATGAGTCTAAACCCAAATCACATACTCAAATAGTTACCACGTCAAAACGATATCAAAATAGAGTACAAAAACCAGGCCATTTCTCAAAACATACTTTCACTGAAATATTGTAAAACATGTGTCCAGCATCATTTCTAAAATCCAGAAATTCATTGCATCCATACATAACAGTATTTAAATCAAAGATACATTTATGCATGCATTACAGTGTATAAATCAAAGTCCACTCACAAACCTGTTCAAGCAAGCTCAATCTCGAAATGTACGCTCCCCTGAAGTTCCTGGAGCAGTATCGCCTGTCCAAATTAATAATCGGGATTACCAGCTAATAATAAGAACCTTAAATATAAACCCCCTAAACCCCGGGAGTCTAACTATGCTGGCCTAGAAAACGCAGCAACTTTAAAACGTCCGAAACAACCCCTAAAGGACATCCGATAGACTCGAACCTGCGCCAACAGGTCCGAAATGTCAAAAACTACGTGTCACGCGCCACCGTGATCTCAGACTCGGCCCCACGCGCCGACGGAAGGTCGGAACACGCGCCCACGCGCCGCCACGCGCCCTCACGCACCGGCCACTCGCCTGCTACAGTGTTCACACGCCTGGATCGATCCAACTCGGTCCAACTCGGCCTGACCCGGTCCAACTCGACCCGACCGGTTCAACTCGACCCGACCGGTTCAACTCGACCCGACCGGTCACTAAACCCGACCAGTTCAACTCGACCCGACCGATCACCGGCGACTCGCCGGAGAAGACGACCGGCTGCCGTCGCCGTCGCCGGAAGCTGGCCGGAGAAGATGACCGGCAGCGCCGTCGCCGCCGTCTGGTTTCGCCGAAATCCTCCATTTCCGGCCGAAACTCCAAGCTTTCCAACTTCCTCAAAATTCAACCATTTTTCACAAATTTTACGTCTAAATCTATCTACTCGAACCCAGGAATCCAAATATGACCTTAAAACATCAAACACATACCTGTGCTAGCCGGAAAATGGATCGGAAGGTCTGAAACTTCCTATCCTCGGTTCGGCTTCCACCGTGGTCCTCTCCTTCGATGGTTAGTACAGTTGTGATCGTGGGAAGGAGTAGAATATGATTAGTTGATCAAAACTGGAAGCTAAAGCCTTGAAATCAAAGTTGACTTTATGGTTTTCCTTCGGTGAGTTTTCGCACGGGTTAGGTTCGAAGTGGTTTTGTGTTTGTTTGTCCCAGAGAGAAATGAGTGAGATGATAAGGATGAAATGAAGATGGATCAGATTACACTGATTTGGGGGTTAAAAAATATCTACCCTAAGTCAAAAATTACCAAAATGCCCTTGCAGATCTAGACCCATAACTTTCGTCCACGAACTCCGTTTTCCGCGTGCCGTCTGTCTACGAACTCGTGAGTTCGAGACCTACACAACGGTATCCAAAACACCACCAAAAGTGTCTCGAAACAAAATTTGACTTCCATGCCCTTTACCGACCAAGGGTAAAATCGTCATTTCACATAAATAATTTACTTAAATCCAATAATTGAAATTCCGGGTTGTTACAATCTACCCCCCTTAAGAAATTTCGTCCTCGAAATTCAACTCTACCCTTGGAACAAATAAGGATACTGCGCCCGCATTAGCTCCTCGGTTTCCCACGTGGCTTCCTCCACGTTATGATTCCTCCACAACACTTTAACTAGAAGAATACTCTTTCTGCGCAGTACCTTCTCTTTCCAATCCAAAATTTGCACCGGTTGCTCCTCAAAGGTCAAATCATCCTTCAGCTCAAGTGGCTGCTCTCCCAATACGTGAGATTCATCAAACAGATATTTCCGGAGCAAAGATACATGGAAAACATTATGAACTCTGGATAATTCCGATGGTAAAGCAAGACGATATGCCACTGGTCCTATCCTCTCCAAAATCTCATACGGACCAATGTAACGAGGACTCAGTTTTCCTCGTCTACCAAAACGTACCACTCATTTCCAAGGAGATAGTTTCAAGAACACCCAATCACCTACCTCAAACTGAAGGTCTCTGGTTCTACGGTCTGCATAGCTCTTCTGGCGATCCTGAGCTGTCTTCAACCTTTCTCTAATGATCCTTATTTTTTCCTCAGTCGTATCAACCAACTCTGGTGTTAACAGTTTCCTTTCACCCACTTCGTTCCAGCATAATGGTGTCCTGCACTGCCTCCCATACAGTGCCTCGAAAGGAGACATCCCAATACTCGACTGATAACTATTATTATAAGCAAATTCCATCAGAGCCAGGTGTGAATCCCAGTTCCCTTTAAACTGTAGTACACAAGCTCTCATCATATCCTCCAAAACCTGGATTGTCCTCTTAGACTGACCATCCGTCTGAGGATGAAAAGCTGTACTAAAATGCAAGGTAGTGCCAAAAGCCTTCTGCAAACTCCGCCAAAACCTGGAGGTAAATCTAGGATCCCTGTCCGAAACAATCGACTCTGGAGTCCCATGTAGTCGTATGATCTCATCAATGAACAATTTAGCATACCGACTCATCCGAAAATCTTCCCGCACTGGCAAGAAATGTGCAGACTTCGTGCGTCTATCAACAATTACCCATATCCCATCATGTCCCTTTTGTGTCCTTGGAAGTTTATACACAAAATCCATCGTAATGTGATCCCACTTCCATTCCGGAATAGGTAATGGTTGAAGTACTCCATATGGTTTCTGCCTCTCTGCTTTCACTTGCTGACACGTCAGGCATCTACTCACAAACTCAGCAATTTCCCTTTTCATCCCAGTCCACCAATAGTATTTCCTTAGGGTATGATACATCTTGGTACCTCTTGGATGCATAGCGTAAGCCGAACTATCTCATCAAGAATTTCCCTTTTTAGTTCCAGCTCATTCGGTACGCATAATCGGCCATGCCTAACCAAGGCTTCATCATCCCTAAGCGCATAGTCCTGCCTGTTTCCAGCCTCCAACTCCATCCTGATAATGCACAATGTAGGATCCTGGAGTTGAGCCTCAATAATCCGATCAATCAGAATAGGCCTCACATGGAAACTAGCCAACAAAGCCCCCTGGCTATCCATGTCCAGTACTATCCCTGCTCTACGGAACTCTACCAGTAACGGTAGGTAGACTGTATGCAAATGGGCCAAAGAACCCATGGATTTCCTGCTCAATGCATCCGCCACAACATTGGCTTTCCCTGGATGGTACTCTATAGTACAATCATAATCCTTTATTAGCTCAAGCCATCTTCTCTGCCTCAGATTCAGGTCCTTTTGGGTGAACAAGTACTTTAAACTCTTATGGTCGTTGAAGATCCGACACGTCTCCCCGTACAAATAATGTCGCCAGATTTTCAATGCATGCACCACTGCAGCTAACTCCAAATCATGTGTAGGGTAATTCAACTCATGGGGTTTAAGTTGTCTAGAAGCATACGCTATCACCTTTCCATGCTGCATCAACACACAGCCTATACCCCGCAATGAGGCATCACTATACACCTCGAATCCCCCAGTATCATCAGGAAGGGTCAATACTGGAGCAGAAGTCAGCCTCCTCTTCAGCTCCTGAAATCCCTATTCACAATCAGCTCCCCAGTCAAACTTGACTCCTTTCCTCGTCAACCGAGTCAACGGCCCTGCTATCGTAGAAAATCCTTCTACAAACCGTCGATAATATCCTGCCAAACCCAGAAAACCCCTCACCTCTGTTACTGTCCTCGGTTGCTCCCAGTTTGCCACTACCTCAACCTTTTGGGGATCTACGCTGATACCCTCAGCCGAAATCACATGACCTAAGAATCCAACTTCGGTCAACCAAAACTGGCATTTACTGAATTTGGCAAACAAATGCTTTTTCCTAAGCATATTCAGCACCAACCTTAAGTGTTTCTCATTTGCCTTAGCACTCCTCGAATACACCAAGATGTCATCGATGAACACAATCACAAACCGATCCAAATACTTTTGGAACACCCCGTTCATCAAATCCATAAATGCTGCTGGGGCATTAGTCAACCCGAAAGGCATCACCAAGAACTCATAATGACCATAACGAGTCCTAAAAGCTGTTTTCTCAACATCCCCTTCTCTGATCCTCAACTGATGGTACCCGGATCGAAGGTCAATTTTCGAAAAATATCTTGCCCCCTTAAGTTGATCAAACAAATCATCTATCCTTGGAAAAGGATACTTATTCCGCACCGTAGCCCTGTTTAGCTTCCGGTAGTCGATACACAATCTCAGACCACCATCCTTTTTCCTCACAAATAACACTGGTGCACCCCAAGGTGAAACACTTGGGCGAATAAATCCCATATTCACCAAGTCCTGCAACTGAGTCTTTAACTCTCGCAATTCTGCCGGTGCCATTCTATACGGTGCCTGTGAGATAGGTTGAGTACCTGGCAAAAGCTCGATGGTGAACTCAATCTCCCGGTGAGGTGGCAATCCCAGAAGATCATCTGGAAACACATCAGAGAACTCACTCACCACTGGAATATCCTCCACTCTCATCGGAGTATCCCGAGAATCAAACACATGAGCCAAGTAACCCTCACAACCTTTCCTCAGCAATTTCTCAGCGGTCAAAGCTGATATCACTCCACAGGGTAGTACCCTACGATCTCCCATGAATGTAAGTTCCGATAAACCTGGACTCCGGAAATCCACTCTCTTGTCATAACAATCAATAGAGGCATGGTGCATAGTCAACCAATCCATCCCCAGAATCACATCAAAATCAAAAATATCTAAGGGGATTAAATCTGCCTCTAATGCATGACCTTCCACTAACACTGGACAGCTACGAATCACGAGATTCGCCACTAACATATTCCCAGTAGGAGTACTAATACCCATGTCCCCCTGAGGACATCTCATAACCGAGAACACTCGCTCTAAACGAGTAATCCACTCTATTGCATCATCTGGGCTAGAGTCGCCCATAAATATTGTAGCCCCTAATCTCTGGGCTCTCTCAATGTCTGAACCTTCAGTAGCAGTCCTACTCTGAAGTACAGAAGTCAAAGTGTGAACCAATTGTTCCAGTGTTTGCCTCATATCAGGCTCCACTGCAGGTTCAGATGTGTCCCCAATATTTTCCGACTGTTGACGGAACTCGCGTCTCGGAGGCATTACGCTGAAAAGAACTATAACTCATCAATACCAAAATAATTGTACACGTAGTGTACAGTCTACAGGAATTTAACCTAGTGCTCTGATACCAATTGTCAGGATCCGTCCCGAAATTCCCATCGAAACCCGGGAAGAACCCTGATCCCGTCTGACAACCTAAGGAAAGGTTCCCAAAATACCCTTCAATCCTTACAAATTATAATAACAATAATAAATATTTCCTCTTGTTAGACAAGGGACTTAAGCACTCAATAATTCCCGTAATTAACGACCAATCAAATACAATATAATATCAGAGCGTCTAAGTAGGATCAAGAGTAAAATTTAGATATCCTACTCAAATATAATTACACAGCGCAGTCGAAGTACTAATGCGTATGCCTCGAGATCAGTGTTCGCGTCAACTCTATTCAACTGCCTGAAGGGGGTTTAAACACAAAAGTTGTGAGTGGACAAAAATAATCATTTATAAATTCCTTTTCGAGAAAATACCTTTCTTCCCCTCCATTTAAAAAATCATGCATGCATAACATAAAACAATTTATCATACTAAAACATCATATGTAAATCACCAAAAATTCTCATTTCTCTTTAAAACCACATAGTTGGACTCACATAAAATATGTATAATAAAAATACCTCGTGATCCACAATTTGGTTTGAAAACTCTCTTCAAAGGAGTTTAAAATCATTTAATTTAATCTGGACACAAAATATCTCAAATTCAAATCATTTCTTTCAATCCGACACATAATATCTCAAATTTTCACTGTTCCCGACATATCCATAACACACCAGGGTATCCCTTGAGATGTGTTCAAATCTGTACAACTCTGTGTACCATCTGTACTATCTGTACTCTCTGTACTATGCATAGACAGCTTCGCGACCCGGCGGAGCAAGGCCCCTCAACACCTAAGGTCCGAACCCTTAACAACTGGTAGAGCAAGGCCCCTCAACACCAGTCAGAGCAACAATACCATCGGGACGGGAACCAGTGAATCAAATCCATACTTCGAAATCTTTGTTTCGCGGCCTAAGCCAAATTCTTTGAAATACCATTTTATGGCCAAAATCGGTAAAATCATAATTATGAGTCTAAACCCAAATCACATACTCAAAATAGTTACCACGTTAAAACGATATCAAAATCGAGTACAAAAACCAGGCCATTTCTCAAAACATACTTTCACTGAAATATTGTAAAACATGTGTCCAGCATCATTTCTAAAATCCAGAAATTCATTGCATCCATACATAACAGTATTTAAATCAAAGATACATTTATGCATGCATTACAGTGTATAAATCAAAGTCCACTCACAAACCTGTTCAAGCAAGCTCAATCCCGAACTGTACGCTCCCCTGAAGTTCCTGGAGCAGTATCGCCTGTCCAAATTAATAATCGGGATTACCAGCTAATAATAAGAACCTTAAATATAAACCCCCAAACCCCGGGAGTCTAACTATGCTGGCCTAGAAAACGCAGCAACTTTAAAACGTCCGAAACAACCCCTAAACGACATCCGATCGACTCGAAACCTGCGCCAACAGGTCCGAAATGTCAAAAACTACGTGTCACGCGCCACCGTGATCTCAGACTCGGCCCCAAGCGCCGCCACGCACCGATGGAAGGTCGGAACACGCGCCCACACGTCGCCATGGCCCCTCACGCGCCGCCCACTCGCCTGCTACAGTGTTCACGCGCCTGGACCGGTCCAACCCGGTCCAACTCGGCCTGGCCCGGTCCAACTCGACCCGACCGGTTCAACTCGACCCAACTGGTCACCGGCGACTCGCCGGAGAAGATGACCGGCTGCCTTCACCGTCGCCGAAAGCTGGCCGGAGAAGGTGACCGGCAGCGCCGTCGCCGCCGTCTGTTTTCGCCGAAATCCTCCATTTCCGGCCGAAACTCTAAGCTTTCCAACTTCCTCAAAACTCAACCATTTGTCACAAATGTTTCGTCTAAATCTATCTACTCGAACCCAGGAATCCAAATATGACCTTAAAACATCAAACACGTACCTGTGCTAGCCGGAAAATGGATCGGAAGGTCCGAAACTTCCTATCCTCGGTTCGGCTTCCACCGTGGTCCTCTCCTTCGATGGTTGGTACGGTTGTGATCGTGGGAAGGAGTAGAATATGATTAGTTGATCAAAACTGGAAGCTAAAGCCTTGAAATAAAAGTTGACTTTATGGTTTTCCTTCGGTGAGTTTTCGCACGGTTTGGGTTCGAACTGGTTTTGTGTTTGTTTGTCCCAGAGAGAAATGAGTGAGATGATAAGGATGAAATGAAGATGGATCAGATTACACTGATTTGGGGGTTAAAAAATATCTAACTAAGTCAAAAATTACCAAAATGCCCTTGCACATCTAGACCCATAACTTTCATCCACGAACTCCGTTTTCCGCGTGCCGCCTATCTACGAACTCGTGAGTTCGAGACCTACGCAACGATATCCAAAACACCACCAAAAGTGTCTCGAAAACTTCCATGCCCTTTACCGACCAAGGGTAAAATCGTCATTTCACATAAATAATTTACTTAAATCCAATAATTGAAATTCCGGGTTGTTACACTAGGTGACAAAAACCCAACTAAAATGATGCGTTTTAGGAAATTTAGTGAAAGGTAAAATAGTAAACCCTAAAATACCGTTTCACCGCTGTAGTGGGCGACCCAGAGCATAATTAAAAATAAATGATGATCATAACTAAAGTGTCGAATGCTTAAGCGATGGTTACTGATCAGTCGTTATTTATGCGTCATTTTGATGTCTTTATATGCCTCTCGTACATGTCTTTTGAATGATTTCATGCCATCAACAGTAGAAAATGATCAATCTTGTGAGACTTGTGCAAAGTTAGAAAGATAGGTAAAATCTGGAAAGAACGCAAAAAGAATGATGCAAATCGGAGTCCAGATGAAGGAGATGTCCTTATTTCAATATCAGGCCCTTCGGGTCTCAAACCTGTATTTCATGACATCAAGGTCAAGTCCTAGAAGTGCCAAGGTCGCGCCAAGGCAGGTCGAGGACATGTCCCAAGAACTCCCATCCGAGCCCAGATGTGCTCCTAAGCCCGGGGACCCTGTTCCGCCAGCGGTGGATCAGAGGTTTTCCCTCTGCGCTAAGCCTGACAACATTTGCGCCAAGCCTGAATGAAGATCCGCTTCTACTATACTCATGATGTGCTTCAAAAGCGCAGTCCCAGATCCTGATTACAAAGACAGTCCAAAAGCCAAGTTCGGCCAGTTTGAGTTCCCACTTGCCAGTTTGCGTTCCCACTTGTCAGCTTGCATTCACACTCCCAGCCATATTCTGATTGGTCTGAGAGATTTTAGGGACGTTGTAATTATCTAGAAGGATTGGGGCTTCTTAGTACACGTTAGGATAGGGTTTTTATTTTATTCAAATTCTAGTTGAACAAGGATTCCCTTTTCTTGACAAAGAAGGAACCGTGTTCAGTAAAAAGGAAGAAAAAGATATATACGTTTTGTAGAGAGAGCGAGCGCGTTTTTGGGAGATAGAGACACCTTAGCCGCATATAGTAATTGCGTTTTTTGGAGTTTTACGTGAAAGCTTTGTTCTTCCCGAAGTTGAGTGTGTTGGACGTGGAGCTTGGAGAAGAAGGCTCTGCCGTGTCTTCTGTTGCACCTGTTCTTCACAATATCTTCTGTACCCTTATTTTCATTATTGCAATTTACTTATGAATTCAGTTATATTTGTTTCAATTTCAGTTATGTGTGAATAGTCGTTAAGATTAGGGCTGCTTGAAGCCCTAGCCATGTTAGCTTGTTGATTGGATTTCTGGCTCTTGATTATGATTGCTATGCATGCTGAACAAGTTGGATTACTTTGCTTAATGACCTTAATTTATGCCTATAAGATTAGCTACCTTGTTTGCATACAATTATTAATGTAATTGCTTGAGTGACCGTCATATCATCTTGTGATTTGGAGCATCGAAATTATTCTTACTTGTAATCTTAACTCATAACGACCTAGGATTGCATGTCACTTTGCTAGGCTAATGTGGTGTCATTAAATTCTCTTTGAACTTCATGCATCATCTTAAAAGGTAGGTGATAGACGTTCTACGCATATGCCCTGTTTAGAACATGCTAAGTAAGAGGGAATAAGATGTGTCTAGTGAACCAACGCCAGGTCCTAGGCACGGGCACCTAATTTAGAAAATGCATAGTAATTAGGTCAAGGAAATGTGGTTAAGAGCTATAATTGGTTAGAGTGGATAGCAAGCCTTAATTCACCTTAGTTAATAATCAATCAACCGTTAATTCTTGCATTGTTATTTTCTGCAATTTATTTTGCTTGTCTTTAAATTTCAGTTCTCACATCATAAACCCCCCCCTGTGTGTGTGTGTGTGTGTTTTCACTAAGTTAAAAAATCTGAACTAAAATGGTCATAACGTTGATACAAGTCCTCGAGGGATCGACTCTTGCCTTGCTACTATACTATTCTTATCGATTTGTGCACTTGCAAGGATTTTATAACTGTTAGAATTGAATTGCATATTTCTTGCTCTTTAATTCCACCAACAAGTTTTTGGCGCCGTTGCCGGGGATTTGTCCCTCAACGGTGCCCATTCAAGTTTAGATTTGTAACTTAGTTTTTCTTTTTGTTAGGTACCCGTGTATGTCATTCCAAGGTTCAGTGCACGGGTCATCAAGTGGATCATCATCACGAGCATCTTCAGTCCACGGCTCCCCGCCACCAAGCCCAAGGAGGATGGCGGACCACAGAGAAGAGCAGGGACGGGAACGTGGCCTAGTACCGCAACCCCATGGCGCCTTAAGGATTTTACCATGCCCCATCTCTCGGAGGATCAATTTCCAATTGTTTTTCCCGAGTCAACAGTGGCAAACTTCGAATTGAAGTCAGGGACAATTCACATGTTGCCCACATTCCACGGCCTTGCTGGCGAGGATCCACACTTTCATATCAAGGAATTTGTTGAGGTTTGTTCAACACTGCGCATAAATGGTATGACAGAATCTGAAATCCGCCTACGGCTCTTTCACTTCATTCTCAAGGATCGCGCAAAGACATGGTTTCATTCACTGGCGTCGGCTTCCATTCACTCTTGGAGGGTTCTTTCCCATGGAAAAGACAAATGAGTTAAAGTCCAAGATCATGAACCCACGTCAAGACATGGAGGAGTCTTTCTACGAGTTTTGGGAGCGGTTTAATCAGATGCTACGGGCATGCCCCCACCACCATATTGATGACCATCATCTTATGTAATACTTCTATGGAGGCTTGAAGTCTAGCGATCAGACAATGGTGGACTCTCAATCCCAAGGGATTCTAGAAGGCACAGCCGAGGAACCAAGGACTGCCTTTGAGAACATTGCTCAAAGGGAAAAACAGTTCAGCCACAGGGGTCTCTCCTCTAGAGCCACGGGTGATGCATCCGCCAAATACAAAGATGACGCCATTGCTCAGCTCACGGCAATGGTGAAACAGTTGTGTAGCGAGAAAGCCAAAGGAGTTCACATCTGCGAGGTATGTTCAATTTAGGGCCACACATCCCAGGACTGCCCGGTTGTGGAAGATGCCAACTTTGCTGGAGGGTTCAATAGCAATTCTCGACCCTGGAATGACCCATATTCCAACACTTACAATCCGGGGTGGAAAAATCATCCAAATTTCCGTTGGAGCAACAATCAAGTAGACGCAAATCCCTTACCACCCCCTGGATTGAGCAGCAAGCCGCAGGCCCTCAGGGGAACTATCACGGTCCTTCCTCAAATCAGAATGGCAGAAGTAAGTCTGTCGTGGACTCCCTCCATTTCCTGACTCAACAGCATGCTCAATTCATAAAATTCATGCAAGATAGTCAGAGTCAGATGGGAGACATGAAAAATGCAATTGCAAACTTGGATCGTCAAATGGGACAAGTGGCGAACCAAATAAATCAGCGACAGCAGGGCAAGCTACCGAGTCAAGTCCTGGTAAATCCGAAAGGATTTCGCAATCCTACGGCTAATGCCATCACACTGCAGAGGGAAACACCACTTAAAGACCCCACATATGCCACCCTCGGAGGACCTGAAAACGAACCTCAACCTACTCTGCCAAGGATCGCCGACCAGGGGGCGCCGCAAAACATGCCACAGCCAACACCTCTGGTGCAGAACCGGCCCAACGAGTCACCAAGTGCCCTACCGCAAGGAGGACCTGAAACTGCGCCTACTTCGGCCACGACTGGCATGCAAATTGCTCCTAAGCCCAAGTTGCAGCACTCGAATACTTCTAACTCTAAACCTCAGAATTCCAATTCTAAAAAAGTAACTTTTGAGTTAGCTAATAATGTTGATTATCCATTTCCTCGCAGGTTCCAAAACAAGAATAAGCAAAGGGAGGACTTTGAGGAAGAGATCATCAGCAAGTTGCACAAGCTTCAGATCACTCTGCCTTTCCATAAAATTGTCAAGCACATGCCTATCTTTGCGAAGCTGATCAAGGACTTCGTTGCAGGAAAGAGTGGTTTCAGCTCCACGGACACCATTGACATCCCTAAGGCATGCTCGGCTACCCTTTTGTGCATGCCCCTTAAGGCCAACGATCCTGGGCCTCCATCCCTTCCATGTGTCATTCAGTCAACAAGATTCGAACATTGCCTTTCCGACATGGGAGAATTAGTGAACATCATGCCATTCCACATTTACAGGTCACTCAACCTAGGCGCACTCAAACCCACGCACCTATGTGTCAGATTGGCTAACGCTTCTGTAACCAACCTAATGGGGGTTCTTGAGGACGTACTGGTACAAATCGGAGACACATGCATCCCTTCAGACTTCTACGTACTAAGAATGGGCAGAATTGACAAAAGTGAGGAACCTCCCCTCATCTTCAAAAGGCCATTACTAGCCACAGTCGAGTGCCTCATCGACGTCAAAAAGGGCCAAGTCTCCATCAAGGTCCTGGACCAGCTTCGGACATTCTCCATCCATGACACCATCCAGTATCCTGCCGAGCCTATTGTAGATTTTCCGTTAAACACAATGGACATACTGCTACGGGAGACAATTGCTCAGTCTTGCATGATGGATCACCTTGAGAAGGCCGTTACTAGTAACGCACACACTGTGGATTCACTTGCAGATAGCCTGATCGAAGAGGTACGAGCCCTTGACATCATGCCAGACCTCCCATTCCACAGGCCTCCCTTCGAAGCATTACCACTCACAAGTCAGAAAACCCTGCCGTCCATCAAAAAGGCTCCTGAACTCGAGCTGAAGCCCTTGCCCGAGCACTTAAAGTATGCATATTTGGGCGACAATCAAACCCTTCCAGTCATCATTGCGTCTACCCTAAGTACGAACGAGGAAGAGGCATTGGTTCACGTCCTTAAGGTCAATCAAACGGCAATTGGATGGACAATAGCTGACATCAAAGGCATAAGTCCCACAAAATGCATGCATCGGATACTGCTGGAGGAAGACTCCAAACCATCACGGGAGGCGCAGAGGCGATTGTATCCACCTATGAAGGAAGTTGTCAAGAAAGAAGTCCAAAAGCTTCTGGACGTTGAAATCATCTATCCAATTAGTGACTCCAAGTGGGTGAGCCCAGTCCAGGTCGTGCCAAAGAAAAGTGGGATCACAGTGGTTAAAAACGAGTATGATGAGCTTGTACCTCAACGGATTCAAACAGGATGGAGAGTGTGCATTGACTATCGAAAGCTAAATACAACCACACGCAAGGACCACTTTCCTTTACCCTTCATTGATCAAATGCTCGAGCACCTGGCTGGACACTCCCACTATTTCTTCTTGGACAGCTACTCAGGATACAATCAGATTTCTATTGCACCCAAAGATCAAGAAAAAACAACATTCACATGCCCATATGGCACTTTTGCATACAGAAGAATGCCGATTGGATTGTGCAATGCCCTAGCTACCTTTCAGCGTTGCATGATGAGCATCTTCTCCGATATGGTGGAAGATATAATTGAAGTATTCATGGATGACTTCTCGGTGTTTGGACGTTCATTCGAATTGTGCTTAGTTAACCTAACCCGAGTACTGGAACGGTGCAGAGAAAGCAACTTAGTGCTGAACTGGGAAAAGTGCCATTTCATGGTACAACAGGGAATTGTTTTGGGTCATGTGATCTCTAGCCGAGACATAGAAGTGGAAGCAAAGTTAGATATAGTGGAGAGGCTGCCGTACCCCACAGTCAAAGAGGTTCGATCGTCCTTAGGGCATGCTGGCTTTTACCGCAGATTCATCAAAGATTTCTCGAAAATCACAAGACCTTTGTGTGATCTTCTAGCCAAGGACGCCACATTTGAGTTCACTAAGGGATGCCGTGAGGCATTAAACACACTCAGGGAAAAGCTCACGGCATCATCATGCCATCGAATTGGAACTTACCATTCGAACTAATGTGTGATTCCTCGGACTTCGCCATAGGAGCTATTTTGGGACAGCGTGTCGACAAGCTCCCTCATGTCATTTACTACGCAAGTCGAACCCTGAATGATGCCTAGCTGAACTACTCCACCACCAAGAAGGAGCTCCTTGCTGTTATCTTTGCCCTTGAGAAGTTCCGCTCATATCTATTTCAAACCAAGTTAATAGTATACACGGATCATGCTGCCTTGAAGTATTTGCTTACTAAAAAGGACGCCAAGCCAAGGTTGCTACGTTGGATGCTACTGCTCCAGGAATTCAACCTTGAAATCAGAGACAAGAAGGGTAGCGAAAATGTGGTCACTAACCATATGAGCCGATTGTTTCACAGTTCCAACGAAGAGGCCGATCAGTTGCCCCTCCTCGAGACCTTTCCTGATGAACAGCTCTTCGCACTCCAAGCTATTGATCCATGGTACGCCGATCTCATTAATTACCTTGTCACTAAGCAAATTCTTCATCTTTAAACAGGTATCAAAAGGACAAGCTGGCTAAACAAGCTAAGTACTTCATATGGGATGAGCCGTACCTATGGAAGCATTGTCCAGACCAAATCATTCGACGTTGCATCCCCGAAGACGAGATGGAATCCGTCTTGACATTTTGCCATAGCTTGGCATGTGGGGGCCATTTTGGAGCTAAGAAGACAGCCCTCAAGGTACTACAAAGTGGACTCTACTGGCCCACACTTTTCATGGATGCACACGAATTTGTACTCACCTGTGACCGCTGCCAACGCCTAGGTAACATCGGCCCTCGAAATCAAATGCCATTACACCCTATTCTTGTGGTCGAAATCTTCGACGTATGGGGCATTGCTTTTATGGGGCCTTTTCCGAATTCCTTTGGCAATCTTTATATTCTGGTTGTAGTTGATTATGTCTCCAAATGGGTGGAAGCAATTCCCACCAAAACTAACGATGCCAAAGTAGTGGTGCATTTTTTGCAGAGTCACATCTTACCCACATTCGGCACACCTAGGGCAATCATCAGTGATGGGGGGGCGCACTTCTGCAATCATTCGTTTGCAGCCCTAATGAAGAAGTATGGCGTCACCCACAAGGTCTCAACACCGTATCACCCTCAAACGAGTGGCCAAGCGGAAGTGTCCAATCGGGAAGTAAAGGCCATATTGGAAAAAACGGTAAATCCTAATCGCAAAGATTGGTCCAGCAAATTGAATGATGCGCTGTGGGCCTATCGGACCGCATACAAGACCCCGATTGGCATGTCTCCCTTCCGGCTTGTTTTTGGAAAAGGCGGCCACCTACCAGTGGAATTGGAGCATAAAGCATTCTGGGCTATTAAGCAAATGAACATGAACATCGATGACGCTGGAATACATAGGAAGCTTCAGCTAAGTGAATTAGATGAGTTTCGAAACGAGGCCTTCAAAAGTGCTCGTATCTACAAGGAAAAGACCAAAGCTTTCCACGACAAGCGCATTCAGCCCAAGGACTTTCACATCGGACAGGAAGTCCTCCTCTTTGACTCCCGGCTCAGACTAATCCCAGGTAAATTTCGTTCAAGATAGACGGGACCATTTATTATTACTAACGTTTTTCCTCATGGTGCAGTTGAAATCCAGCACCCAGAACGGCAGGATCCGTTCAAGGTAAATTCCCATCGCCTCAAACACTACTTCAGGGACCTCTCTAATCCAAGCGCAGTCAACCCTGCAACTCCGCATGCGCCCAGCTCCTAGCATGCCAACCCTGTCTTGCCCAGACGTTAAATAAAGCGCTCCTAGGAGGCAGCCTAGCCCTAGTTTGTATTTCTCACTTCCTTTTCTGTTTCTGCCCGTTATATCTCTCAAACCTTTCTACTGTTGTCATGCTTACTGCTTATCACATTGAGGACAATGTTCAGTTTAGGTTTGGGGGTGTGGATTTAAAATTTTGCATATAGAAACAAGTAGGTTTGGGGGTGATACACGACTAGGACTTTTGAATTTTCAGCCTTAGTTTTTTGTGTTTAGTTAGTTACTTAATTTTTTCCTTTTGAATAGCATGATAACTTGTTAATATGGATGTATATGCTAAGTTAACTGTCTTAGCCTTTGGGCTGCTGTATTACTTTTCCTTGGAATATAACGCAGCAAAACCACTTAGAGGCGCTTATCTAAATGCCCAAATTAATATTTAAATAAATAAGGGCTTAAATAACTATCCCAATCATCATTTATACAATAAATATCAATTAATTATAGGGACGCATATATTTGCCTCTAATAGTTTTCAAATTAATGACTTCCGCCCCTATTGTATTATTTCGGTGCAAAATTTTAATTTTATATATAATTTTATTTTTAGAAAGATATAATTTTTAATTTAAAGAGTTATAAATAGAATATTGAAATTAAATATTCAAATATTAAAAAAATTTAGTCAGCCCCAAAATAATGATAATAAAAGGTAAGAGTACAAAACAAAATTTCACTCTCCAAACCTTAGCCTCCTTTCCAAAAAAATTCTTCCTTCTAAAAACGTTTTCTTCGACTGATCTTCTTCGGGTCCAAGGGGCTTCCCCTCGGTACCCATAGGGATGTAGTGAATCAATTGGATAATCCAACCGGTCGTCGTGTCGTTTTCACCAAAGTTTGTTCGTCTTCAAGATTCATTTTCTCATCTATCATCATGATGTCGATCGTGGTCATGGGTTTCGGCGTCCTGACGGGTCAAGTTGCCGGTGAAACTCTTGTCTTCAGGAGCCTAATCTACCTTCACAGGGTTTTGACTCGTGATGCGGCCCGGTGGATTTTGATCGAGCGAATGCGGTCTTTCATTGTGGTGGTGGTGTTAATCACGGTGGATTGAAACATCTGCCATATTGTGGTGAACGATATCCTCGTCGTCTTCGGAATTATGTGGAGGGGGCAATAACGGAAGTGATAGGCAGTGAAAAAGGTGGAAGTGGCTCATTTGTACCTTTTGTTGGGTTATTTTATTTTTTCTTTTTAGTTTGCTTTGTGCAAATAAGTCCAGCTGCTCTTATTTCGGATTGGTTGTGTTAGGTTTGCCCTTTTGTAGGATTGCAGATGGAGATTAGTTGTTCGGGTAGTAATGGCCTTGATGATGCTTAGGAGATTCAAGTTATATTATTTTGTGCGTTATTCCCTCTAGATCTTTTTGACAAATATCGAGCCTGATCACTGGAGGTATTTACGCATGTTTATCCTCAAGCTATTATAGTCTTGCTTGTCTTTGCTTTGTATCCTTGTTCTATCAATGAAATTTCGTATCTTCTAAAAAACGGTAAGAGTACAATTTACATTCAATCCCAACTCAATATTGCATACTTAAATATCAAAGTATTAAAGATCTCAAAATCAGGGCCGATCCAAGACTAGGGCGAAAATTTTAAAAGTGCTCACATAGCTTACACTTATACAGAAATATATATGTACTTTATAAAGTTTTCAATTTTTTTATCTTTCCAGCAAATACACAAAGTTTTTTCAAGAATTTGAATACATTACTCATACATACATAGAAAACATAGTCGTATTGTAATATTTTATTATAAAGAAAAGAGTGAATTTTATCAAATATTAATATATATATATATATATATATATATATATATATGTGTGTGTGTGTGTGTGTGTGTGTGTGTAGTTAAATTGAAAGTCTTCTAATTCAATTTAAATAATTTTTTATGTGCTAGCTTTGAGAGTTATAGTCCCTTTATAGTAAGAATAACTCTTATCAATACTTTTCAAGAATATGGGTCTAATTTATTAATAAAATATTAAATTTAAAGTCTTCTAACTCAATTAAATATTTTTAAAAAAATATTTAAGCATTCTTTATTTTTTTTTACCATAAAAATAAGACTAATTTAAAATTTTTGAGCCCTCCTCGTCCGTGGGCCCAGTGCGGTCACCCTAGTTGCCATAGGCTAGGGCCGGCTCTGCTCAAAATTAATCCAAAGTTTCATTAAAAATATCAAACAATATTGTAAACATCTAAATCTCGCGCAAATATTATGTACATGAGATCAAAATAGCATAACCACGATGAGAATTACGACTCCTCGAATCTGAAGGTATAAATTTTACAGAAAGTCTGGGTCATTAACCAAATGTATACTCTCCATGAGGGTAAGGCACTGGCGGGTACAACGGTGGTTGGTTGGTGTTGAAGTAGAAATCGGACACACTTAAAAAGTCTTCACGATCCTTGCAAACAGCAAACAAGAGACAATCGAAGTCAAGGTTGAAGCCCCAGGGGGTTGTTTAACCAAAAACGCTCCGATGCTTAAGTAAGCTTTGAGGGAGAAATCAGAAAGAATTTAAGAAGTGAGGAACGAATTACCTTGAAAGTGAAACGAGCTTCGCTGTATATAGGGAAACCTTGAGAGTTGCGGAGCGTTCTGATTGGTCGATGGATTTTGTAATTAATAAATAATTCTTTTTTAATAAAAGATATTATTTAATAAGTAATTATTAATAGCAATTAATTCTCAAGGAGAATATTATTATTATTGAGGTTTTAACCCGATTAAATAATATATTTTGCTGGTAAATACATTATTTAATGTGTGGGTGTCTGTGAGCCGTTAATGTCATTACCAGGGGTAATTTGGACATTATATGAATTATGGGCCATGTGGCAGCTCCACAATTTTCGGGTGATTTTGGGTTCCACAAATGCCCCCACATCGCTTTGGCAATTAGGGAATCCTAAGGGATGTACATTTCTGGAATACTTCGGAAATCAAGTTTGCCAATGTGGAACCTTTTGGCTTGCAATATTTTCGGATCGAAAAAGTTCCATTGGGCTCGGAACATAACATCAAGTTGATGCAAGTACGCAATGAGCTTTGGGCTTGAGGTTGTGTGATTGGATTTAGCTTGTGGCCTGATAGAAGAAATATTGAACACAATATTTATGAACTTTATTTCTACTAAGTATAACTTTGCAAGTGCACAAAATCGTTGGAGATAGTATAATGACAAGCAAAGCTCGATCCCTCGAGGACTTGTTCAACGATTAACCAAATTAAGTTCAGATTTGTTAACTTATAGAAAAAAAACACACACACACACACCAAGGGGGGGTTTATGATTGAGAGTTGAAAATTAAAGACAAGTAAATCAAAGTGCAGAAAATAACAATGCAAGAATGAAAGGTTGATTGTTTGTTAACAAAGGCGAGTTAAGGCTTATTATCCACTCTAACCATTTATAGCTCTTAACCAGATTATCTTGACCTAATTACTATGCAGTTCTGAATTAGGTGCTCATGCCTAGGTCCTGACATTGGTACACTAAACATATATCATTCTCTCTTACTTAGCATGTTTTAGACAGGGCATATTCCTAGAATGTCTATCACCTACCAGTTAAGATGACGCATGAAGTACTAAGAGAATTTAATGACACCACACTAGCCTAGAAGAGTGGGATGCATTCCTAGGTTGTCATGAATTCCGACTACAAGATTGTTTCTTAACCTCAACCTCTCGAAGCTAATGAATCATAGGATGATATGGCGGTGACTCAAGCAATTCCATCAATAATTTATGCAAACAAGGTAGCAAGTCTCATAAACATAAAAGAATGGTAGTTAAAGCAGTAATCAGAGTTATTCAACATGCATAGCAATTAAGAACAAAAATAGAAATCTACTTAACGAGCTAACATGGAAAGGGCTTCAAACATCCCTAATTCTGAAAGGAACTACTCACTCATAACTGAAATTGAAACAAATATAATTGAATTCATAAGTAAATTGAAATAATGAAAATAAGGGTACATAAGAGATTGTTGAAGAACCGGCATAGCAAAGCCACGGCAAAGCCTTCTTCTCCAAGCTTCACGCCTAATAATCTATGTGTAAAATATTATCTCTAAAAATATGGTCTCCAATTATCCCCCTAAACACTGAACAAAGGCTCCCTTTTATAGACAAAGGAAAAACCTTGTTCAATAAGGATTGGTAAAACCTTGTTCTATAAGGATTGGTAAAACCTTGTTCTATAAGGATTGGTAAAACCTTATCCTAGAATGTTCTGGAAGAGTTATTGTACTTCTAATTAATTACAAAGTCTTTAAAATCTATTAGAACCAATCAGAACACAGTTGGGAGTGTGAATGCAAGCTGGCAAGTGGGAACACAAGCTGGCCGCGGGCATCCCGCGGTCTTCCTGTGGTCTTTGGAATGTCTTCGTCATAGGGGTCTGGGACTGCGCTTTTGAGGCACACCATGAGCGTAATAGAAGCGCATATTCACTCAGGCCAGGCGCACAGGTTGTTAGTCTTAGTGCATAGGAGGAACTTTGATCCACCGCTGGCAGAACAGGAACTAAGGTTTAGGCGCACAGGTTGGGCTCTGATGGGAAGTTCTTGGGACATGTACTCGACATGCCTTGGCATGAACTTGGCACTTCTAGGATATGAACTTGATGTCATGAGATACAGGTTTGGGACCCGGATGTCATGATCTGAGGTACTTGGTCACGGACTCAAAATAGGCGCACTGGCGCACTCAGGACCTAGTTCAGAACCTGATATTGAAATGAGGACATCTCCTTCATCTAAACTCCGATTTGAGTCATTCTTTTCGCATTCTTCTCATATTTTACCTATCTTGCCATAGCTGTACAAGTCTCACAAGATTGATCATTTTCTACTATTGATGGCACGAAATCATTCAAAAGACATGTAAGGGAGGCATATAAAGACATCAAAATGATGCATAAATAATGATTCATCAAATACCCCCAAACCTATCTTTTGCTAATCCCTGAGCACAACAAACTTTAACAAAATAAAAAAGACTCGATCTTAGTTAAGATAGAACATTTAAACCCCTAGGTTCACCTAGTAGGAGGAGTTTTGTCTCCTGAGGGTTATACCAGCACGAAACCCACAAACGTTTTACTTAAGCAAATAAGATGCTAAAGATAGTATTTTTAACAAGCTAATAAGAATCAAAGTATGTAGACATGCTTTGCATAACTAAAAGGAATGCCATAGCCATGAGTATCATGTGAAGGTGTACGTGTATAAGTGCCAATATTTCGAGTGATCATGTTTGAAAACAACTTCATCTAAGTGCCCTAGAAAGATTTCGCCTCGACTCTAATCCTCACTAGGCAACTCTCAATTAGCACAAGAATCCTAGGCTTTCACTCTTTTCAAGCATATGTGATGAGTTTATGTTATGAAATTCATATTTAATCACATATGAGTAACAATGAAGAATAGCACTTTATGGAAATAAAGATCTCATGAAAGGAATTGAACTTTAAGAACATAGATACATACCTTAATCCTCCGCATGATTGTCCATAAGATCAATTAGGTCTTCTTTTTTTGGTTGTAATGCGGCTAAGCTTAGGGTTTTTAGAAAGGAAGGATTGGATTCAAAGAACCTGAGCTGTGCCAAGGCATGAGAAGTCATGACTTGAACTTGCAATTTCTGAACTGATTCCTTTCTTAAGGCCCACGGCATTGCGCTTTCTTGATGGCTTATTTTGAGGCTCTTGTGGCTTATTTTGAGGCTCTTGGCTCACTTGGCTTA
Source organism: Oemleria cerasiformis (assembly GCA_037349345.1). Taxonomy (NCBI): domain Eukaryota; kingdom Viridiplantae; phylum Streptophyta; class Magnoliopsida; order Rosales; family Rosaceae; genus Oemleria; species Oemleria cerasiformis. The sequence goes on along the minus strand of JAZGTL010000090.1, from coordinate 25,103 downwards.
ATTTACTTTGTTTTTCACTTTTTGTTTCTTCTTTGAATTGAATTGAACCAAGACCATGCAATGATTTCCTCAAATTTTCGTGCTGCTTGCAACTTGTAAAGCTTTTCTTTACTTTTGAACTTTGAATTGACGCCAATGTCCTTTGAATTGGCAGCATATTCTTTCTCCTCTCATTCTTACCATGAATCTCATTTACGACAACCTTAGCACAAATTGAGGTTATAGGGTATGGCTGTGATGAATGGCTAAGTATTTCGGTTAGGTTATACTTTAGGTGATGAAAGAAAAGGCTGAGTGTTTGGCTTCAAAATTGGCTTAGGGAGCATACAATTGGTTAGGATAAGGCCTTTAGAGGTTAAAGCACACTTAGCCTACATCACTTCTTATGGCAAACCACACATTAAATAAAGAGTATCTAAATGATGTTAGTTCTTTAAAGTTCAATGCAAAATTATGTAATGAGATCAAAAATTAAGAACAAAAGCGATGAGTGTTTAAGAGTAGAACAAGTATATCCCTCAGAAAGAATGGCAATTAGGCTCAAAGATCTCACAGGGTAGTCTCCAATAATTTTCTAAGGTTCACTCAAATTCAGTTATTTCATTCACTTGATCACTTAAAACATCGCATTGTGAAGTGCAGCTTATGAACTACTTGACCATGGCATGACTCTTAGTAAGGCTAAGACAGTTAACTTAGCATATACATCCCTATTAACAAGTTAACATATTATTCAAAAGCAAAAAAAATTAAGTAACTAACTAAACACAAAAAAACTAAGGCTGAAAATTCAAAAGTCCTGGCCGTGTATCAGCCCCAAACCTACTTGTTTCTATATGCAAAATTTTAAATCCACACCCCCAAACCTAAACTGAACATTGTCCTCAATGTGATAAGCAGTAAGCATGACAATAGTAGAAAGGTTTTAGAGATATAATGGGCAGAAACAGCAAAGGAAAAGAGAAATACAAACCAGGGCTAGGCTGCCTCCTAGGAGCGCTTTATTTAACGTCTAGGCAGGACGGGGCTAGCATGCTAGGCATTTGATGGTGTGCCCAGGATTTCAGCGTCAACATGGAACCGATTATGAGCCTCTTGCTGTAGAATCTGCACTGCATCATGGAGAAAAAAGTTAGAAACACATAAAGGAATCCACCGACGAGAACATAACTTATCGGGAAAGAGATTGAGGAGTGATTTGAATGAGAGCAGTTTCTGTCCATTCTGGAGTGTCTTCCTTGGACAATGCCCGTGGGGGAATAGCTTTGGTTGTGCCTTGTACATTCTACACTTCATCCTTGGTCCCTTCCGTTGATTTTTCCTTCGGAACTTGAAGAGGAGGACCAAGTTGAGGGCCTTTAGCATATTCTTGGTGTTTATATGGTGGAACCTGCACGGGAAAGGTTCAACAGTATTAGGAGCAAAATCAGAATTCAAATCCAAGTTTGCCTTATTCAAATGAAAGTTAAGTGTTTCAGGATTGAGTTGAGAAGGCGCATTGAATTTCAAAACTGGGTCCTTGTCCGTGGGCATGGGCTGAGACACGGCTGGCAGCAGATTGGGAGGCACAGGCTGGTCCTTGGGTTCTGCCGTGGATGTGTCTTGAAGCGTGGCTGCAGTGCTGCGCATCTCAGATGCGTGCTGGGAAGGTTTTGCTGCAGCGGCTAAGAACTTGCCCTATAGTGAATCAGTTGGCGCAGCTTAGAGCGTTGAAGGCGTGCCCTGGATATTTCCAGGTTCTGTGGTGCTGGGCTGTCGGTGTGGCATGGCATTTGGTGAGTCTTCGGAATCAGTAGGATCCTGGGTTTGCAGCAGGGCAGTAGGCAGAACGTGATCATGGCTGTGGGACACGGCTTGGGGCAGTGCGTTGCTGTTGGGCAGCACATAAGGCAGGGGCATGGGTTTCACCTGGATGTCCTTATCACCATCATCCGTCCTATTCTCTTCCTCCCAGTTTTCTTCCATTTCGCTTTCCAATCTGTTAGTGCAAGGCAAAAAGGTATAGTTAGACATGATATCAGAATCAGAAACATTATAAAAGGAAGAGTATACTGGAGGGTATGAATTGGGTGCGCCCCACTGCTCAATTTGAGCAGAATCGGGAGACACTGTCATGGCATGGCCTTGGGCGGAATTCATGGCATCCATGGCAAGCACTTGTCGAAGTGTTAGCTTGGTGGTGTCTGATCAGTCGTTATTTATGCATCATTTTGATGTCTTTATATGCCTCTCTTACATGTCTTTTGAATGATTTCGTGCCATCAATAGTAGAAAATGATCAATCTTGTGAGACTTGTGCAGAGTTAGAAAGATAGGTAAAATCTGGAAAGAACGCAAAAAGAATGACTCAAATCGGAGTCCAGATGAAGGAGATATCCTCATTTCAATATCAGGTCCTGAACGGAGTCCTGAGTGCGCCAGTGCGCCAGTGCGCCAGTGCGCCAGTGCGCCAGTGCGCCTATTTTGGGCCACTGGCCAAGTACCTCATATCAGGCCCTCCGGGTCCCGAACTTGTGTTTCATGACATCAAGGTCAAGTCCTAGAAGTGCCAAGGTCGCGCCAAGGCAGGTCGAGGACATGTCCCAAGAACTCCCATCCGAGCCCAGAAGTGCGCCCAAGCCGGGGTCCCTGTTCCGCCAGCGGTGGATCCGAGGTTCTCCCTCTGCGCCAAGCATGACAACATTTGCGCCAAGCCTGAACGACGATGCGCTTCTATTATACTCCTAACGTACTTCAAAAGCGCGGTCCCAGATCCTGATTACGAAGACAGTCAAAAATCCAAGTTTGGCCAGCTTGCGTTCCCACTTGCCAGCTTGCATTCACACTTCCGGCCATGCTCTGATTGGTTCGAATAGATTTTAAAGACTTTATAATTAATTAAAAGTAAAATAACTTTCCCTATTCCTATAGGACATGGTTTTACCAATCTGTATAGAACAAGGTTATACCAATCCTTATAGAACAAGGTTTTCCCTTTGTCTATAAAAGGGAGCCTTTGTTCAGTGTTTTGGAGGGAGATAATTAGCTAGGGACGTTTTGGTTTCTGGGAAAACAGAGACCTGAGCCACAGAGTTCCGTTTTGGTTTTCTAGAGAATTAGGGACCATATATTTTCGGAGATAATCTTTCACTTAGATTATTGGACGTGGAGCTTGGAGAAGAAGGCCCTGCCGTGTCTTCTGCTGCATCTGTTCTTAACAATCTCTTCTGTACCCTTATTTTCATTATTGCAATTTACTTATGGATTCAATTATACTTGTGTTTATTTCAGTTATGTGTGAGTAGTCATTAGGATTAGGGCTGCTTGAAGCCCTAGCCATGTTAGCTTATTGATTAGATTTCTGGCTCTTGATTATGATTGCTATGCATGCTGAATAAGTTGGATTACTATGCTTAATGAACTTAATTTATGCCTATAAGATTAGATACCTTGTTTGCATATAATTATAGATGTAATTGCTTGAGTGACCGTCATATCATCTTGTGATTTGGAGCATCGAAAGTATTCGTACTTGTAATCTTAACTCATGACGACCTAGGATTGCATGCCACTTTGCTAGGCTAATGTGGTGTCATTAAATTCTCTTTAAACTTCATGCATCATCTTAAAAGGTAGGTGATAGACGTTCTAGGCATATGCCCTGTTTAGAACATGCTAAGTAAGAGGGAATAAGATGTGTCTAGTGAACCAACGCCAGGTCCTAGGCACGGGCACCTAATTCAGAAAATGCATAGTAATTTGATCAAGGAAATCTGGTTAAGAGCTATAATTGGTTAGAGTGGATAGTAAGCCTTAATTCGCCTTAGTTAACAACCTTTCATTCTTGCATTGTTATTTTCTGCACTTTGATTTACTTGTCTTTAAATTTCAGTTATCACATCATAAACCCCCCCTGCGTGTGTGTGTGTGTGTGTTTTTATTTAAGTTAACAAATCTGCACTAAATTGGTCATAACGTTGATACAAGTCCTCGAGGGATCGACTCTTGCTGTGCTACTATACTATACTTATCGATTTGTGCACTTGCAAGGATTTTATAACTGTTAGAATTAAATTGCATATTTCTTGCTCTTTAAATCTACCAACAAGTTTTTGGCGCCGTTGCCGGGGACTTGTCCCTCAACGGTGCCCATTCAAGTTTAGATTTGTAACTTAGTTTTTCTTTTTGTTAGGTACCCGCGTATGTCATTCCAAGGTTCAGTGCACGGGTCATCAAGTGGACCATCATCGCAAGCATCTTCAGTCCACGGCTCCCTGCCACCAAGCCCAAGGAGGATGGCGAACCACAGAGAAGAGCAGGGCCTGGAACGTGGCCTAGTACCGCAAGCCCCATGGCGCCTTAAGGATTTTGCCATGCCCCATGTCTCGGAGGATCAATTTCCAATTGTTTTTCCCGAGTCAACAGTGGCAAACTTCGAATTAAAGTCGGGGACAATTCACATGCTGCCTACATTCCACGGCCTTGCTGGCGAGGACCCGCACTTTCATATCAAGGAATTTGTTGAGGTTTGTTCAACACTGCGCATCAATGGTATGACGAAATCGGAAATCCGCCTGCGTCTCTTTCACTTCAGTCTCAAGGATCGCGCCAAGACATGGTTTCATTCATTGGCGCCGGCTTCCATTCACTCTTGGAGGGACTTGACGTCCAAATTCTTAACACAGTACTTTCCCGTGGAAAAGACAAATGAGTTAAAGTCCAAGATCATGAACCCACGGCAAGACATGGAGGAGTCTTTCTACGAGTTTTGGGAGCGGTTTAATCAGATGCTACGGGCGTGCCCCCACCACCATATTGATGCCCATCATCTTATGCTATACTTCTATGGAGGCTTGAAAACTAGCGATCGGACAATGGTGGATTCTCAATCCCAAGGGATTCTAGAAGGCACAGCCGAGGAAGCAAGGACCGCCTTTGAGAACATTGCTCAAAGGGAAAAACAGTTCAGCTACAGGGGTCCCTCCTCTAGAGCTACGGGTGATGCATCCGCCAAATACAAAGATGACGCCATTGCTCAGCTCACGGCAATGGTAAAACAATTGTGTAGCGAGAAAGCCAAAGGAGTTCACATCTGCGAGGTTTGTTCAATTCAGGGCCACACATCCCAGGACTGCCCGGTTGTGGAAGAGGCCAACTTTGCTGGAGGGTTCAATAGCAATTCTCGACCCCGGAATGACCCATATTCCAACACTTACAATCCGGGGTGGAGAAATCATCCTAATTTCCGTTGGAGCAACAATCAAGCAACCGCGAATCCCTTGCCACCCCCTGGATTTGAGCAGCAAGCCGCAGGCCCTCAGGGGAACTACCACGGTCCTTCCTCAAACCAGAATGGCGGAAGCAAGTCTGTTGAGGACTCCATCCATATCCTGACTCAACAGCAGGCTCAACTCATAAAATTCATGCACGATAGCCAGAGTCAGACGGGAGACTTCAAAAATGCAATTGCAAACTTGGAGCGTCAAATGGGACAGGTGGCGAACCAACTAAATCAGCGAGAGCAGGGCAAGCTACCGAGTCAAGTCCTGGTAAATCCGAAAGGATTTCACAATCCTACGGCTAATGCCATCACACTGGAGAAGGAAACACCACTTCAAGACCCCACATATGCCACCCTCACAGGACCTGAAACTGAGCCTCAACCTACTCTGCCAAGGATCACCGACCAGGGCGCTCCGCAAAACATGCCACGGCCAACACCTCTGGCGCAGAACCAGTCCAATGAATCACCAAGTGCCCTACCGCAAACAGGACCTGACCCTAAGCCCAAGTCGCAGCACTCGATTACTTCTAACTCTAAACCTCAGAATTCCAATTCTAAAAAAGTCACTTTTGAGTTAGCTAATAATGTTGATTATCCATTTCCTCGCAGGTTCCAAAACAGGAATAAGCAAAAGGAGGACTTTGAGGAAGAAATCATCAGCATGTTGCAGAAGCTTCAGATCACACTGCCTTTCCATAAAATTGTCAAGCACATGCCTATCTTTGCAAAGCTGATCAAGGACTTAGTTGCAGGAAAGCGTGGTTTTAGCTCCACGGACACCATTGACATCCCTATGGCCTGCTCGGCTGCCCTTTTGCGCATGCCCCTTAAGGCCAATGATCCTGGGCCGCCATCCCTTCCATGTGTCATTCAGTCAAAAAGATTCGAACATTGCCTTTGCGACACGGGAGCATCAGTGAACATCATGCCATTCCACATTTACAGGTCACTCAACCTAGGCGCACTCAAGCCCACGCACCTATGTGTCAGGTTGGCTAACGCTTCTGTAACCAACCTAATGGGGGTTCTTGAAGACGTACTGGTACAAATCGGAGATACATGCATCCCTGCCGACTTCTACGTACTAAGAATGGACAGAATTGACAAAAGTGAGGAACCTCCCCTCATCTTTGGAAGGCCCTTACTAGCCACAGCCGAGTGCCTCATCGACGTCAGAAAGGGCCAGGTCTCCATCAAGGTCCTGGACCAGCTTCGGACATTCTCCATCCATGACACCATCCAGTACCCTGCCGAGCCTATTGTAGATTTTCCGTTAAACACAATGGACTTACTGCTACGGGAGACAATTGCTCATTCTTGCATGACGGATGACCTTGAGAAGGCCGTTACTAGTAACCCACACACTGTGGATTCACTTACAGATAGCGTGATCAAAGAGGTACGAGCCCTTGACATCATGCCAGCCCTCCCATTGCACAGGCCTCCCCTCGAAGCGTTACCATTCACAAGTCAGAAAACCCTGCCGTCCATCATAAAGGCTCCTGAACTCGAGCTGAAGCCCTTGCCCGAGCACTTAAAGTATGCATATTTGGGCGACAATCAAACCCTTCCAGTCATCATTGCATCTACCCTAAGTACGAAAGAGGAAAAGGCATTGGTTCACGTCCTTAAGGTCAATCAAACGGCAATTGGATGGACAATAGCTGACATCAAAGGCATAAGTCCCGCAAAATGCATGCATCGGATACTGCTGGAGGAAGACTCCAAACCATCACGGGAGGCACAGAGGCGATTGCATCCACCTATGAAGGAGGTCGTGAAGAAAGAAGTCCTAAAGCTCTTGGACGTTGGAATCATCTATCCAATTAGTGACTCCAAGTGGGTGAGCCCAGTCCAGGTCGTGCCAAAGAAAAGTGGGATCACAGTGGTTAAAAACGAGCAGGATGAGCTTGTACCTCAACGGATTCAAACAGGATGGAGAGTGTGCATCGACTATCGAAAGCTAAATATAACCACACGCAAGGACCACTTTCCTTTGCCCTTCATTGATCAAATGCTCGAGCGCCTGGCTGGACACTCCCACTATTGCTTCTTGGACGGCTACTCAGGATACAATCAGATTGCTATTGCACCCGAAGATCAAGAAAAAACAACATTCACATGCCCATATGGCACCTTTGCATACAGAAGAATGCCGTTTGGATTGTGCAATGCTCCAGCTACCTTTCAGCGTTGCATGATGAGCATCTTCTCCGATATGGTGGAAGATATAATTGAAGTATTCATGGACGACTTCTCAGTGTTTGGACATTCATTCGAACTGTGCTTAGTTAACCTAACCCGAGTACTGGAACGGTGCAGAGAAAGCAACTTAGTGCTGAACTGGGAAAAGTGCCATTTCATGGTACAACAGGGAATTGTCTTGGGTCATGTGATCTCTAGCCGAGGCATTGAAGTGGACAAAGCAAAGTTAGACATAGTAGAGAGGCTGCCGTACCCCACTACAGTCAAAGAGGTTCGATCGTTCTTAGGGCATGCTGGCTTTTACCGCAGATTCATCAAAGATTTCTCGAAAATCACAAGACCTTTGTGTGATCTTCTAGCCAAGGACGCCACATTCGAGTTCACTAAGGGATGCCGTGAGGCATTCAACACACTCAAGGCAAAGCTCACGGCATCACCCATCATCATGCCACCGAATTGGGACTTACCATTCGAACTAATGTGTGATGCCTCAGACTTCGCCATAGGAGCAGTTTTGGGACAGCGTGTTGACAAGCTCCCTCATGTCATTTACTACGCAAGCCGAACCCTGAATGATGCCCAGCTGAACTACTCCACCACCGAGAAGGAGCTCCTTGCTGTTATCTTTGCCCTGGAGAAGTTCCGTTCATATCTAATTCAAACCAAGGTCATAGTATACACGGATCATGCTGCCTTGAAGTATCTGCTCACTAAAAAGGACGCCAAGCCAAGGTTGCTACGTTGGATGCTACTGCTCCAGGAATTCGACCTTGAAATCAGAGACAAGAAGGGCAGCGAAAACGTGGTCGCTGACCATATGAGCCGATTGCTTCACAGTTCCAATGAAGAGGCCGATCAGTTGCCCCTCCTCGAGACCTTTCCTGACGAACAGCTCTTCGCAATCCAAGCTATTGATCCATGGTATGCCGATCTCATTAATTACCTTGTCACTAAGCAAATTCCTTCATCTTTAAACAGGTACCAAAAGGACAAGCTGGCTAAACAAGCTAAGTACTTCATATGGGATGAGCCGTACCTATGGAAGCATTGTCCAGACCAAATCATTCGGCGCTGCATCCCAGAAGACGAGATGAAATCCGTCTTGACTTTTTGCCATAGTTTGGCATGTGGGGGCCATTTTGGAGCTAAGAAGACAGCCCTCAAGGTACTCCAAAGTGGACTCTACTGGCCCACACTTTTCAAGGATGCACACGAATTTGTACTCACCTGTGACCGCTGCCAACGCCTAGGTAACATCGGCCCTCGAAATCAAATGCCATTACACCCTATTCTTGTGGTCGAAATCTTCGACGTATGGGGCATTGATTTTATGGGGCCTTTTCCGAATTCCTTTGGCAATCTTTATATTCTGCTTGCAGTTGATTATGTCTCCAAATGGGTGGAAGCAATTCCCACCAAAACTAACGACGCCAAAGTAGTGGTGCGTTTTTTACAGAGTCACATCTTAGCCAGATTCGGCGCACCTAGGGCAATCATCAGCGATGGGGGGGCACACTTCTGCAATCAGTCGTTTACAGCCCTAATGAAGAAGTATGGCGTCACCCACAAGGTCTCAACACCGTATCACCCTCAAACGAGTGGCCAAGCGGAAGTGTCCAATCGGGAAGTAAAGGCCATATTGGAAAAAACGGTAAATCCTAACCGCAAAGATTGGTCCAGCAAATTGAATGATGCGCTGTGGGCCTATCGGACTGCATACAAGACCCCGATTGGCATGTCTCCCTTCCGGCTGGTTTTTGGAAAAGGCTGCCACCTACCAGTGGAATTGGAGCATAAAGCATTCTGGGCTATTAAGCAGATGAACCTGAACTTCGATGACGCTGGAATACATAGGAAGCTTCAGCTAAGTGAATTAGAGGAGTTGCGAAACGAGGCCTTTGACAGTGCTCGTATCTACAAGGAAAAGACCAAAGCTTTCCACGACAAGCGCATTCAGCCCAAGGACTTTCACATCGGACAGGAAGTCCTCCTCTTTGACTCCCGGCTCAGACTAATGCCAGGTAAGTTGCGTTCAAGATGGACGGGACCATTTATTATTACTAACGTTTTTCCTCATGGTGCAGTTGAAATCCAGCACCCGGAACGGCAGGATCCGTTCAAGGTAAATGGCCACCGCCTCAAACACTACTTGAAGGACGTTTCTAATCCAAGCGCAGTCAACCTTGCAACTCCGCATGCGCCCAGCTCCTAGCATGTCCGCCCCGTCTTGCCTAGACGTTAAATAAAGCGCTCCTAGGAGGCAGCCTAGCCCTGGTTTGTATTTCTCACTTCCTTTTCTGTTGCTGCCCGTTATATCTCTCAAACCTTTCTACTGTTGTCAAGCTTATTGCTTATCACATTGAGGACAATGTTCAGTTTAGGTTTGGGGGTGTGAATTTAAATTTTACATATAGAAACAAGTAGGTTTGGGGGTGATACACGGCCAGGACATTTAAATTTCTGCTTGTGATTGGTATGATAACTTGTTAATAGGAACGTATATGCTAAGTTAATTATCTTTGCTTTACTAAGAGTCATGCCATGGTTAAGTAGTTCATAATCTGCACTTCACAATGCCATGTTTTTAAGTGATTAAGTGAACGAAATAACTGAATTTGAGTGAACCTTAGAAAATTAGTGGAGACTACCCTGTGAGATCTTTGAGCCTAATTGCCATTCTTTCTGAGGGATATACTTGTTTCTACTCTTAAATACTCATCACTTTTGTTCTTAATTGTTGATCTCATTACATCATATTTGCATTGAATTTTAAAGAACTAACATCATTTAGATACTCTTGATTTAATGTATGCTTTGCCATAAGAAATGATGTAGGCTATGTGTGCTTTAACCTCTAAAAGCCTTATCCTACCCTATTGCATGCTCCCTAAGCCAATTTTGAAGCCAAACACTCAACCTTTTCTTTCATCACCCAAAGTATAACCTAACCCAAAATACTTAGCCATTCATCACAGCCATACCCTATAACCTCAGTTTGTGCTAAGGTTGCCATAAATGAGATTCATGGTGAGAATAAGAGGTGAAAGAAGATGCTGCCCAATTCAAAGGACATTGGCGTCAATTGAAAGTTCAAAAGTAAAGAAAAGTTTTACAAGTTGCAAGCTGCACGAAAATTTGAGGAAATCATTGCATGATCTTGGTTCAATTCAATTCAAAGACGAACATAAACAAAAAAAAAAAACGTTCAAATCAAAAGAAAGAAAGAAACGTTGAGAAAAAGAAGGAAAAAATAAGTGAAAAACAAAGTGAATTGAGCCAAGTGAGCCAAGAGCCTCAAAACAAGCCACAAGAGCCTCAAAACAAGCCACAAGAGCCACAAAATAAGTCATCAGGAAAGCACAATGTCGTGGGCCTTAAGAAAGGATTCAGTTCAGAAATTCCAAGTTCAATTCATGACTTCTCATGCCTTGGCACAACTCAGGTTCTTTGAATCCCATCCTTCCTTGCTAAACCCCAAAGCTTAGCCCCAATACAACCTAAAAAGGAAGACCTAACTGATCTTATGGACAATCATGCTGAGGATTAAGGTACGTATCTATGTTCTTAAAGTTCAATTCCTTTCATGAGATCTTTATTTCCATAAAGTGCTATTCTTCATTGTTACTCATATGTGATTAAATTTGAATTTCATAACATAAACTCATCACATATGCTTGAAAAGAGTGTAAGCCTAGGATTCTTGTGTGAATTGAGAGTTGCCTAGTGAGGATTAGAGTCGAGGCGAAATCTTTCTAGGGCACTTAGATGAAGTTGTTTTCAAACTTGATCACCTGAAAATATTGGCATTTATACACGTACCCCTTCACATGACACTCACGGCTATGGCATTCCTTTTAGTTCTGCAAAGCATGTCTACTTACTTTGATTCTTATTAGCTTGTTAAGAGTACTATATCTAGCATCTTTTTGTTTAAGTAAAACGTTTGAGGGTATCGTACTGTTATAAACCTCAGGAGACAAAACTCCTCCTACTAGGTGAACCTAGGGGTTTAAATGTTCTATCTTAACTAAAATCGAGTCTTTTCATTTTGTTAGCATTTGTTTTGCTAAGGGACTAGCAAAAGATAGGTTTGGGGGTATTTGATCAGTCGTTATTTATGCATCATTTTGATGTCTTTATATGCCTCTCTTACATGTCTTTTGAATGATTTCGTGCCATCAATAGTAGAAAATGATCAATCTTGTGAGACTTGTGCAGAGTTAGAAAGATAGGTAAAATCTGGAAAGAACGCAAAAAGAATGACTCAAATCGGAGTCCAGATGAAGGAGATATCCTCATTTCAATATCAGGTCCTGAACGGAGTCCTGAGTGCGCCAGTGCGCCAGTGCGCCAGTGCGCCAGTGCGCCTATTTTGGGCCACTGGCCAAGTACCTCATATCAGGCCCTCCGGGTCCCGAACTTGTGTTTCATGACATCAAGGTCAAGTCCTAGAAGTGCCAAGGTCGCGCCAAGGCAGGTCGAGGACATGTCCCAAGAACTCCCATCCGAGCCCAGAAGTGCGCCCAAGCCGGGGTCCCTGTTCCGCCAGCGGTGGATCCGAGGTTCTCCCTCTGCGCCAAGCATGACAACATTTGCGCCAAGCCTGAACGACGATGCGCTTCTATTATACTCCTAACATACTTCAAAAGCGCGGTCCCAGATCCTGATTACGAAGACAGTCAAAAATCCAAGTTTGGCCAGCTTGCGTTCCCACTTGCCAGCTTGCATTCACACTTCCGGCCATGCTCTGATTGGTTCGAATAGATTTTAAAGACTTTATAATTAATTAAAAGTAAAATAACTTTCCCTATTCCTATAGGACATGGTTTTACCAATCTGTATAGAACAAGGTTATACCAATCCTTATAGAACAAGGTTTTCCCTTTGTCTATAAAAGGGAGCCTTTGTTCAGTGTTTTGGAGGGAGATAATTAGCTAGGGACGTTTTGGTTTCTGGGAAAACAGAGACCTGAGCCACAGAGTTCCGTTTTGGTTTTCTAGAGAATTAGGGACCATATATTTTCGGAGATAATCTTTCACTTAGATTATTGGACGTGGAGCTTGGAGAAGAAGGCCCTGCCGTGTCTTCTGCTGCATCTGTTCTTAACAATCTCTTCTGTACCCTTATTTTCATTATTGCAATTTACTTATGGATTCAATTATACTTGTGTTTATTTCAGTTATGTGTGAGTAGTCATTAGGATTAGGGCTGCTTGAAGCCCTAGCCATGTTAGCTTATTGATTAGATTTCTGGCTCTTGATTATGATTGCTATGCATGCTGAATAAGTTGGATTACTATGCTTAATGAACTTAATTTATGCCTATAAGATTAGATACCTTGTTTGCATATAATTATAGATGTAATTGCTTGAGTGACCGTCATATCATCTTGTGATTTGGAGCATCGAAAGTATTCGTACTTGTAATCTTAACTCATGACGACCTAGGATTGCATGCCACTTTGCTAGGCTAATGTGGTGTCATTAAATTCTCTTTAAACTTCATGCATCATCTTAAAAGGTAGGTGATAGACGTTCTAGGCATATGCCCTGTTTAGAACATGCTAAGTAAGAGGGAATAAGATGTGTCTAGTGAACCAACGCCAGGTCCTAGGCACGGGCACCTAATTCAGAAAATGCATAGTAATTTGATCAAGGAAATCTGGTTAAGAGCTATAATTGGTTAGAGTGGATAGTAAGCCTTAATTCGCCTTAGTTAACAACCTTTCATTCTTGCATTGTTATTTTCTGCACTTTGATTTACTTGTCTTTAAATTTCAGTTATCACATCATAAACCCCCCCTGCGTGTGTGTGTGTGTGTGTTTTTATTTAAGTTAACAAATCTGCACTAAATTGGTCATAACGTTGATACAAGTCCTCGAGGGATCGACTCTTGCTGTGCTACTATACTATACTTATCGATTTGTGCACTTGCAAGGATTTTATAACTGTTAGAATTAAATTGCATATTTCTTGCTCTTTAAATCTACCAACAGTGTCCTCATTATGTTCTTCATCTGTGTGATGGTTCTGATTAAAAGCCTCCATGCTTTGTATCCTGCTGCATAGCGAAGGTTGGGTGGACTTTGCGGCCTCCATGGCAAGCACTTGTCGATTTGTTGGCTTGATGATAGCTTCACCATGATCATCATTCTCGGCCTCACTTGGTGAGGAATATGCCCTTTCTTCAGTTTGGCGTGCGTCGAACTCAAACACCCTCTTGCTGGCTTAGCCCTCGGAGTTCTTCATTAAAAACTGCCATGTATTGAATACACGCCTCATTGCATTGCACCAAGGCCCTCAGCGAAGGTAGGAGGTCAGGAGTGGGTTCTTGGTGAGGAACTATTTGAGGGGAGTTCCATGTGAAATTAGGCTGCTGGCACCATCCTGGGTTGTATGGTTCTAGATTTTCGTGATTGCTCCACCCCGGATTGAATGAAGTTGGGTATGGATTGTTCCAAGCTCCCGTCTCCATGTATGGATAATTCCATGGTCCCATATCCATGTATGAGTTGTTCATATGTACATGAGAAGGAAGACAAACAAAGTTGGTAAACAATCTAAATGAAATCTAAATAGGTAATATACAAAATTGAGTTAACTAAATCTGAATTAATGGGCACCGTTGAGGGACAAGTCCCCGGCAACGGCGCCAAAAACTTGGTAGAAGAAATACTAAACACGATATTTATGAACTTTATTTCAACTAAGTATAACTTTACAAGTGCACAAAATCGTTGGAGATAGTATAATGACAAACAAAGGTCGATCCCTCGAGGACTTATTCAACGATTAACCCAATTAAGTTCAGATTTGTTAACTTATAGAAAAACACACGGGGGGGGGGGGGGGGGGGGGGGGGTGCGGGGGGTGTGGTTTATGATTGAGAGTTGAAAATTAAAGACAAGTAAATCAAAGTGCAGAAAATAACAATGCAAGAATGAAAGGTTGATTGTTTGTTAACTAAGGCGAATTAAGGCTTATTATCCACGCTAACCAATTATAGCTCTTAACCAGATTATCTTGACCTAATTACAATGCAGTTCTGAATTAGGTGCCCATGCCTAGGTCCTAGCGTTGGTACACTAAGCATATATCATTCTCTCTTACTTAGCATATTTTAGGCAGGGCATATTCCTAGAACGTCTATCACCTACCAGTTAAGATGACGCATGAAGTACTAAGAGAATTTATTGACACCACACTAGCATAGAAGAGTGGGATGCATTCCTAGGTTGTCATTAATTCTGACTGCAAGATTGTTTCTTAACCTCAACCTCTCGAAGCTAATGAATCACAGGATGATATGGCGGTCACTCAAGCAATTCCATCAATAATTTAAGCAAACTCTCATAAACATAAAAGAATGGTAGTTAAAGCAGTAATCTGAGTTATTCAACATGCATAGCAATTAAGAAAAAGAATAGAAATCTACTTAACGAGCTAACATGACTAGGGCTTCAAACATCCCTAATTCTGAAAGGAACTACTCACTCATAACTGAAATTGAAACAAATATAATTGAATTCATAAGTAAATTGCAATAATGAAAATAAGTGTACATAAGAGATTGTTGAAGAACAGGCACAACAGAGCCACGACAGAGCCTTCTTCTCCAAGCTCCACGCCTAATAATCTATGTGTAAAATATTATCTCTAAAAATATGGTCTCCAATTATCCCCCTAAACAATGAACAAAGGCTCCCTTTTATAGACAAAGGGAAAACCTTGTTCTATAAGGATTGGTAAAACCTTATCCTAGAATGTTCTGGAATAGTTATTGTGCTTCTAATTAATTTCAAAATCTTTAAAATCTATTAGAACCAATCAGAACACAGTTGGAAGTGTGAATGCAAGCTGGCAAGTGGGAACACAAGCTGGTCGCGGGCAGCCTGCGGTCTTCCCGTGGTCTTTGGAATGTCTTCGTCATAGGGGTCTAGGACTACGCTTTTGAGGCACACCATGAGCATAGTAGAAGTGCATCTTCACTCAGGACAGGCACACAGGTTGTTAGGCTTAGCGCAGAGGAGGAACTTTGATCCACCACTGGCGGAACAGGAACTAAGGTTTAGGCGCAAAGGCTGGGCTCGGATGGGAAGTTCTTGGGACATGTACTCGACATGTCCTGGCACGACCTTGGCACTGCTAGGATATGAACTTGATGTCATGAGACACAGGTTTGGGACCTGGATGTCATGATCTGAGGTACTTGGTCAAGGACTCAAAATAGGTGCACTGGCGCACTAAGGACCTAGTTCAGGACCTGATATTAAAATGAGGACATCTTCTTGATCTGAACTCCGATTTGAGTCATTCTTTTCGCGTTCTGCTCATATTTTACCTATCTTTCCAAATTTGCACAAATCTCAAAAGATTGATCATTTTCTACTATTGATGGCACGAAATCATTCAAAAGACATGTAAGGGAGGCATATAAAGACATCAAAATGATGCATAAATAATGACTGATCATGACCCATTTGTAATTAATCCTTTTATTTATGAATTAGGATTTGATTTTTTATTTAATGAAATTTGTACTTCCCTTTAAAACATCAAAACTTCCTTCTCCTTACTTTGCCGTTGGTGAAGAATAATGGTCCCTAATTGATTCACACACTAATGGATGGGTCAAGGTGAAAAATTATTATTTAAGGAATCCATCCTGCCTTATGCCGTTGAGAAGGAAAAAAGAGAATTAAAATTGTGTCCCTTTTTTTTTTGGTGATAAAATGAACTACAAAGCAACAAAACAAGAAACTTAGCAAACAGCTCTAGGCCAGCTAGCACCAGCGCAGTTGTCAGAAAGCAAAGGAACGATACTATCAAGGGGGGTCAAAAGCAGTCCTCCCCAGGGCAGCTAAAACACCCAAACCAGCCAGCCCATCTGCCACCCTATTACATTCCCGATAGACATGGTTCACGGAGCACTCCCACGGACGGCTCATAAAAGACTTACACCCACCAATAAGAGTCTCTAAGGGGTGAGAGCCCACCAACAGCGAGTTGAGAAGGAGCACAGCAACCGGGAAATCCGACTCCAACACCACTTGACAATGGCCACTGTCCCAATCCGCTTGGAGTCCAAGGTATATCCCCCATAACTCTTCAGGACTTCACCCTCACCCAAGTTGGCTGCATAACCCGAAATCTACTCACCCCCTGCCCTCTCGCACCACACCACCACCAGCAATGGCCCTGCATCAGTCCTACACCCATCTGTGTTAGCTTTAACAAACCCAGGACCAGGCCGAGCCCAAGCAAGCAATCTAACCTGACGAGGAGGCTTCAAGGAGCTCTTACAATTAGCTTTCCACCACTCAACAACAGCCCATATCGTTCTTTGGCGGGGATTTTCAGGGAAAGAGAAATCAGGGGCAATTGAGGAAGAAGTGGAAAAAGGAAAAGTCCATTATTCTTGACTTGATCTGCCGTTGACTTGGAGCCAGAAGGGGAGTTCCCATCTTGTTGGTGAGAAGAAAGGGGAAAAGTGGGTCCAATCAGCTCACTTTGGAAAGGAAAATTTCCTTTTAATAATTTTTTTCTGATAATTTGCTTTCAAATTTCTTTGTAAGTCTCTGCCAAATTGCACACTAGTGGGAAGGAGTTGTTGCCTTATGTCCGCGACACAGAGGAGAGAGAAACGACAGCCGATGATGAATCATGGTGAATCGTTGAGATGACTGCAAGGGGTGTCATCTAGGTAAATGAATGGCTGAGACAAAGTATGTGTGGACCCCACATGGCAGGAAGATATAGCCTTGTCGGCTGGTGGTGAAAAAGTTACTTGCTGACGTTAGCGTTGCAGGGCTAACGTCAACATGTCCTTTACTTGCTGACATGCGGCACAGAAGGAGTGAAGAAAGTTCCTTGCTGACGTCAGCGTTGTAGGGTTGACGTCAGCATCTTCTTTACTTGCTGACATGTGGCGCAGATGAAGTGGAGAAAGTTGCTTATTGACGTCAGCGTTCCAGTGCTGAAAGTAGGGAAACGACACCAAACAACAAGTCATCAATATCACGAACATCATCTTTCCTGACCTCAAGCTTAGGTTCAAGTTCGGGTCTAGGCTCAACCTCCTGCTCTGGCTCAAGCTCGGGCCCAAGTCTAGGCTCCAACTCTTTGGTGGTGATTCCACTGCAATTTGTCATCTCCAACTTTTTCTCTACATTTTCTTTTTGGTGCAAAGTTGAGGGGGCATGTGACGGCAAAGACCGTTCAGTTCTCAATTTTTGGATTTCCACCTCCAAGAGTTTGATATTTTCCTTCAAGTCTTGCAAACGTCCACGCAAGAGAATAAACTCATTAACAGCGACATTGCATTCACTCTCTGCCAGCAACTTCTCAGCGTGGGTCGTCTCTAGCTCACCCACCTTGCCTTCCAATGTGCGAATCCTCCCTGCCAGGAAGTCGTTATTCCGTCTAGAATAATCCCGACCGTCTCGAAGACGTATGCACTCCGACTTCATTCTCTTATTTTCCTCTTCAAGCCCACCATGCCTACGAAGTATGCCCACCAACTTATGGGCATCGGCTTTTGCAAGGTTCACTCCACACATTTTATTCCCTTCCTAGTTCCTATGAAGGAGGCGTTTCCCACTCACTACCACCACTATTCAATTATGCAATAGTTCTCTCAAGACTATGTCACCTATCTTAAACGATTATAACACAAAAGAAAGCACTAAGTACAAAAGGGATTTAATGACACCACACTATCCCTAGAAAAGTGATGTGCAGTCCTAGGTTGTCATGAGTTGAATTACGAGTAAGACGTAAAGCCACTACCCATGATGCCAAACAATTACAAGAAGGTGACTAGTATAAAAACAAAGACTACTAAGACTCTAAATAAAGACACTAAACAAGATACTAAATGGCAAGTTAAGGTAGCAGTCCCTATCCACATCTAACAACAACGGATTCAAACACGTTTGCAAGGTTCAATTATCATGTTTGCTTCTTGGTTTAGTACTCGTGCAACGGGTCTCTTAAGCTCACCCTCACACATGTTATCTCTCCTTACTTTGTATGTTTAGTTCTCTTAAGCTACTAAACTTCTAATCGATTATGAAATAGTTCTCTTAAGCTGCCAAAGCACAAAAGAAAGCATTAAGTACAAAAGGGATTTAATGACACCACACTAACCCTAGAGATTACACAGTAACTCTATGTGTGTCATGGATTTTGATACAGATTATTTCTCTTATAATCCTTGATGCAAGTTAATCATTAAGCCATGCAAATAAAAGTGATTAGTTTTCAAAAGCACAAAATAGTCTCAATTAGCACAATATCTCAATCTACCAAGACAAACCCAATCAATCAAACCAAGTGCCAAAACCAAATTAAGAAGTTGCCAAGGTTAGGGCTGAACTTAAAAGAAACTACTCACTACGCATAATGAAAGACAAAAGCATGAATTAAATTGAATAAAGATTCGAAAGATTAAATCCAAATTATACTCTCAAAGGAAAACTGTAAGCACGGCTTCAAGAACTCCTCCAAGAACACAACTTGGTCTTGTGAACAAACCTCACGAGCAAAGCTTCAAAATTGTAAGTAAAAATTAACTAAATGTATCTAAGAAAGCGTCCCCAAAACACTAAACAAAGGCTCCCTTCTATAGACAAGGGCAAACCTTGTCCTACAAGGATTAGAATTAGAAACCTAGTCTAGCATGTGCTAGAATAATTATTACACTTCCAAATGACTAAGACGTCCCTAGAATCCCGGAAAACACGGCTGGAATGTGAGGAATGCCAGTTGGCACTTTGGGTCGCAAGCTGTCTCGGTCAAGACCTAGGGCAGCCCTAAAAGTCGGTGGCTTGGTCCTTGGGATGTCATGGACGCGCCAAAGAGCGCCTTGGCTCATTTTTTACTTCAATATGGACCAAGGGGTCTGAAACTACTCAATGTCTCGATCGAATGTCTGTAGGATGGGAGATGGCCCTATTTAGCCCAATCGGACCATGTCAGGAACCTGTATATATATCGACAACATTTAGGGGCAATCGCGGCTCTGATTGGGGAGCAGCAGGAACTCTGCTGGACAGGAACTTGGCGCGAGTCTGACCTGACATCAAACATGTCACGAACATGTCTTCGGCGTGAACTTGGCAAGGCTTTGGGGCTCGGTTCTGAGTGTCTTTGGGATGTTTCATGGACACATCTTGAGGCTAGTTTAGACATGTCAGGGACATGTCTTGAATTGGTTGTTGGCATGACAAAGGCATGTCATGGCCTTGATCTGATAGTCCTCAAACATAGTTCTGGGACCCAGATGGCATGATTCGAGACACTTCAATCTTGGCCCTATATAGGGTGCAGTCACACGTCTTGGGCCTGGTATGAAATTTAGGGCATCTCCTTCAATTGGCCTTCGATTTGAGCCATACTTTTTCCAATATTCTTAGAATTAAGTCATCTTTCTAAATCCTGCATATGTCTCACGAAGCATCACTTTCTACTATGGATGACTGGATTTCAAACAAAAAACAAGTAAAAGGGCCAAATATGACATGAAATACATGTGGGAATTATGACTTAATTAAGGATAGAACATTTAAACATCTAGGTTCACCTAGTAGGAGGAGTTTTGTCTCCTTTTACTTAACAACTAAAACACTAAACAGAATACTAAACAAATTACTAAGGAACAATGCAAATAGATCATACTATGCCAAACTAAAGATATGTCAATTTCAAGTAAGTGCCATAAGTAAGTGTGAATGCCCTTTAACTCAAGATTTCATGTTTAAAAAAAATAAAGTTCAAATGCAGTAGAAACATTTTGCCTCAACTCTAACCTCACTAGGAAACTCTCAATTTTTCTCATGAATCGTAAGGTTTCACTCTTGCAAGCATATGTGATGAGTTTATGTATGATAATCAAGTATAATCACATATGTAATAGTATGAAAGAAAGGCAATTTCTGAAAATGAATCATGAAGGAATTGAACTGTAAGAACATAGAGATATACCTTAACTCCAAGAAAAACTTCCCATAAGATCAGTTAGGTCTTCATTCAAGGGTTGTAATGGGACTAGGCTTAAAGGATTAGAAGAAAAGGACAGGATTTCCAAAAATTAAGTTATGACAAGGCATGAAATAGCATGACTTAGAACTTGATTTTCTTCTTGACTCCTTCTTAGCTCACGACAAGACTTGACGCTTTCAATGGCTTCAAGTTTTGAAGGCTTGTCTACTTTGAATGGTAGTGATTTGTGACTCTTATTCTCATTGGCTCACTCGGCTTAGCTTATTGTTTTTCTTTTCTTATTTTTTTTTCTTTCTTTTCTTTCCACATTTTTTTTTCAAGCTAAGCCAATATCATGCAATGACTTACAAAAGTGTATTTTCTGTCCAAGATAGGACTTTTGTTACTTCGGATGTCTAAGACATTTCCCTTGACATCAACTTTGCACTTTAGTCCCTCCTTGCCGTGACATGGCCTTGATTTGCCCTTGTGGCCTAACTTTGAACCTGAATACTTAGGCTCTTCTTTCCTTTCCTTGTCATGAACTTCATTTGGCACGGCCTTGTCAAAACCTAGGCTATAGGGTATGGCCAAGATTTAAGGCTCACTATCTAGGGCTCGGTTTTGATTTGGGTGCTTAAAGAAAGGTTAAAGTGTTGGGCTTCAAAATGGGTTAAGGGAGCATGCAAAGGGATAAATATAGCTTTTAGAGGCTTAAACATACATAGCTTACATCACTTCTTATGGCTTGTCAAGCTTAGAACCAAGAACCTCTACAAAAGGTGTTAGTTCTTTCAAATCCAATGCAAAGTAATAATAACGAGATCAAATAATATAGAAAGAATTTAATGGTATTTAAGAGTAGAACACAGTAAATATCTCAAAAAGAAAGGCATTGGGCTCAAAATCTCACATAAGGTAGTCTCCACTAATTTTCTAGGGATCAATTAAACAGACTCATCTTTTAGCTTATTTTCTTGAAGTTAAACATTAAGTGAAAATATAAGGCACAAACTTAAGTTCCTAGTAAGATACTAATGATTAATTCAACAATGTAACTTATTAACAAGTAAAGTACTAAGCTCCTAGCCGTGTAACCCCAAACCTAAATGTTGCAAAATTTTGATCTACACCCCCAAACCTAAACTAAACATTGTCCTCAATGTTAACAAGTGAAACACTACGAGCAAAATTCAAGAGGTATAAGAGTCATGCAAAACATAGAAGGGAAGGAAATACAAACCAGAGCTAGGCTGCCTCCTAGGAGCACTGGATTTATCATCTAGGCAGGACGTGGCTTGCAAGTCAAGCAAGGGGAGGTGTTGGTAAAAATAAAGAACACATAATATATGAACTCTATTTCTAACAGTTATAATCCTTGCAAGTGCACAAATCGATAAAGATAGTACAGTAGCAAAGCAAGAGTCGATCCCTCGAGGACTTGTTCAACGTTAAACCACGAGATTAGATTGAATAACTTAAGTATGACTTAAAAACAAGGTATAACACAAAAGACACGTGACACTAAGTAGATATGTAAAACTCACAAAGAAACAGTCAAGATTGACACAAACCACACTAAACGCAAGAAAGACTCAACACGTCTCTACACACTAATTTAAGACACAAGAACTTAAAAAGATTCAATTAAGGACTCAATTAACAACTACGGCAAGGAGAGGGGGGGGGGGGGGATTGGCGGGGTGGGGGTGGGGGGGGGGGGGGGGGGGGTTGGTTTGGTGGGTGTTGGGGAGGGGGTGGGGGTTGGGGGAGGTGGGCGTGGGTGTGGGGTTGGGTGTTGTGATGCTTCAAAAACAAAACGAAATTAAATGAATTAAATTAAATTGCAAGGAATTAAAGATAATGAAATTGATTGATGAAATAAAGCGACTAAAGGCCAACTATCCACCACTAAGCAATTAAATTTCTAACAAAATTTCCAGAATTATTTGAATATGGTGCCCAAGAAAAGGTCCGATTAAGGTTCACTCCACACAAGTCATTCTCTCTTACTTAGCATGTCCTAGCCATTTCCTCTGCTTAGAACGTCTATAAATCCTAGAGAAGGGTTAGTAATCTAAGTTGATGCATGGAATACGAAGAGAATTTAAAGACACCACACTATTCCTAGAAAAGTGATGTGCAATCCTAGGTTTTCATGAATTCAGATTACAAGCATAGTAAAAGCCCTACACCATAGATGCTAAACAATCACAAGAAGATGGCTAGTCTAACGAGCAATTATTCATCGATAGATCATGCAAAGAAGTTAGCCAAACTCATAAACAGAAACTAAGCGCATGACGCACAACAATCCAAACTATATTCAAGATTCATAATAAAGGAACTCTAGGGCCAAAATTGTATTGAAACACTACATGGCTAGGGCTTTAAGCAACCCAAATTCTAAAAGAAACTACTCACGCATTTTATTGAAATAACACATAAAAGAATTCATGATTACACAATTGATTAAAGAGTAGAAGAGAAAACACTGAAAATGGTGAGGATGCAAGGCACACATCCCAGCAATATTCAAAAAAGTCTCTGCGTTCCACTCTTCCAAAACAGGAACAAAAAGTCTCATAACTGAAAACTGCGTTAAAACTAAATAGTGTAGGTAGGAACCCTAAGCTTGTGTTAAAACGTAGCTTAAATACTCCTACGGTACTAAAAATTAGGAATTAAAGTCTGCATTACAAAGACCAAAAGGAGCTTCATTAAACTCTGAATCAGCTCTCCTATCTCACCAAGGACTTTTTCCTAGATTTTAGGACTTTTCTTGAACAGCTAGTAATCTCCTAGGCAGCCCAAGGAACTCTGATGGGCCAAGATTTGTTCTGGAACCTTCTGAGACATTCTTGGACAGTAAAGCACAGCTGGACCCTTTCTGGGATCTTCTTGATATGGCTGGCCCAATCTTGACTCTCAAGACCTCATTCTTGGACTCGTTAAAGACACAGCAGGTCGCTGACCAATGCAGCTGAGACAAACCATGCGCTTCACTCCCATATAATGTATCTAGCATGGTTTTGGGCTGTCTCCTGCTGAAAAGCTCATAGAAAATTTAGTGGCCTAATTTAGCACAAATCAGGGCTCCCGAAAGGTCCTTTATGGCAAAACAGGACACGGACGTGTATTTGGCATTTCCAAGCGAGACACAAGCTTCCATTAGCTCATATAGATGATTTAAAATCCAACTATGATTGGTTTCTTGCTTTGTTCCATCGAATTCCAGGTTATGGTCCAAATTGGCCTTCCTGGTGACATGAATTAGGCGGAGAGGAACTTCACCGCTGAGGGACCAGGACACGTCCAGGACCTAAATTGGGTCTCTGCTTATAAGGCGCACTAGGGCCTTGTCACTGGCATGGCGCATGAATAGGGGTTCTCGGCTGGGACTTCCTGAGATAGGGCTTGTAATGCCAAAACCCTGTCCTTAGCCTCGATAGGAGCTCATCTGGGACTCAGTACTGGGCCTGCTTGTAACAACCCGGAATTTTAATTATTGGGTTTACACAATTATTTTTGTAAAATGACGATTTTACCCTTGGTCGGTAAAGGGCATGGAAATCAAGTTTTGTTTCGGAACTTATTAGGCGGTGTTTCGGGTATTGTTGCGTAGTTCTCGAACTCACGAGTTCGTAGATAGGCGGCACGCAAGAAACGGGGTTCGTGTACGAAGGTTATGGGTCTAGATATGCAAGGACATTTTGGTAATTTTGATTTGGGAGAAGATATTTTAACCCCAATCATTTTTCATCTTCATTTCATTTTTCATCTTCATCTCATTATCACTCATCTCTCTCTCTGAAACACAAAACCATCGAACTCGTGCGAAAAACACCCGAAAAACCCACAAAGTCAACTTTGGATTCAAGGCTTTAGCTTCTATTTTTATCAACTAATCGTATTCTACTCCTTCCCACGATCACAACCGTACCAATCATCGAAGGAGAGGACCACGGGGGAAGCTAAACCGAGTACAGGAAGTTTCGGATCTTCCGATCGATTTTTCGGCTTACGCAGGTACGTGTTTGATGTTTTAAGGTCATATTTGGATTCCTGGGTTTGAGTAGATAGATTTAGACGTCAAATTTATGAAACATGGTTGAGTTTTGAGGAAGTTATAAAAGTTTGAAGTTTCGGCCGGAAATGGGGGATTCCGGCGAAACCAGACGGCGATGCCGGCATCCGGTTGTCTTCTCCAGCGAGTCACCGGTGATCGATCGGGTCGAGTTGAACCGGTCGGGTTGAGTGAACCGGTCGAGTTGAGTGAATCGGTCGGGTCGAGTTGGACCGGGTCAGGTTGAGCCGGGTCGGGTTGGACCGGTCCAGGCGCGTGAACACTGTAGCAGGCACGTGACCGGCGCGTGAGGGCGCGTGGGCGAGTGTGCCTACCTTCCGGCGGCGCGTGGCGGCACGTGGGACTGAGTCTGAGGTCACGGCTGCACGTGGTAACTAGTTTTCGACGTTCTGAATCTGTTGGTACAGGTTTCAGGTTGATTGGACGCCGTTTAGAGGTCGCTTTGGGTGTCCGAAGTTGCTGTGTTTTTTAGAAACAGCATGGATAGACTTCCCGAGGTTTAGGGAGTTGTTATATAAGAGTCTTATTACTAGCCGGTAATCCCGATTGTTATTTTTGACAGGCGAT